>LN483385.1:126503-797703 GCA_900002565.1 Culicoides sonorensis | reverse complement strand
AAAAAAAAAGATCCAATGAAGTGCTATTATACATGTACTATCAATAACACTTAATATTATAAGATCCTAAATGCCTTTTGTGGTAGAAATAAATATTAAATGATTATTAAACGTTGAAGTTTAGTATCAAGGGTGCCATATTTGTATGATTATGATTATAATTTACACTTTTTTTTTTAAATTTTATGTACATTTTATGTTTTTTTTATTATTTTATATTAATTTCCTTTCAATTGTGTTATAAATTGTGAATATTGAGAAAAATTTTTTAGTGGGTATTAAATTTATGAGTTTTAATTTTTTTATTAATATGGCAATGTAGTGTCAATGACCGACCTTTCATGGACTAGTCCTAGTTTTTGGAGTCATTGCCTTGAATATGAAAAAAAAAAATTGAAACATATTAAAATAAAATAATCAACGATTTCATAATCAAAATAAAAATAAATGATCACTGTGTCTTGAAAATGCCCCCAAATGCTCTGCAAACGAGGTCCTTTGAAATTGTCTCTGAAATCCGATGAAAAAACGAATTCCATGTATTAGCTTTTTTTTTAAAGGAATTTCAGATAAATGCAAGTTAAATCAAATTTAGTGGGAATTTCAATTCACAGTGTAATCAAGCCTTAAATTTGTGTATGAAATTCGTAGAATATCGATTAAGGCCATTAAAATAAGAAAATAACGCACACAATTAATGTAATGTTAAAATTAAAATTTTAAATTAAATTAAAAATTAAATTTGTGTTAAAAAAAATCCCGCACTTCATGTTCTCTAGGGTTTGTGTTCAGCCTTATTTTAATGTAATATTACAATTAAACATATTTACGGACTAAAAATAATAATCGTTAACAAAAAAAGTATCTAAATTAAAATGTAATTGGGAGCCTATAAATTATTAATAAATTGAATAATATTAAAAAAACATACGATAGAGTATTTTGGAAAAAATAAATAGTATTTAAAGTAAATAAACATCATCATCATTATACAAGCTAATAATCATCATAATAAAAGTAATGTAAAGTAGAGTAAATTCAACTGCTTCGTTTATTTTGGAATTAAAATGAATATAAATAAACAGTAAAAGTTAATAATAATATTTAATTAATAATGATAATAATCAAAATCTTTGTAATACCTTTAAAATTGTAATCATCAATCAATTAACATGTTATGGAAAAGAAAAAAAAACCAGAAATGAAATACCGTAGAAATTTAAATATCATTTAAAAGTAAAAGTTATACAAGAAAAAAAATGGAAAATATCAATAAAAATATATATAAATATTGTAAAAAGTAAATCAGTTTTTTTCTTCGTATGGCTCGACTCAAAGCTTAACTTAAAGCATCATATCAACGTAATGATAGTCAAAGCCTCTTGCATACTAACGTTTTGGCCGCGAATTCAACGATCTTTTTGTAATCAAGAGCCTATACACATCTCTTGTCAGACCCATTCTTGAATATGAGAACCTAGTCCGGATGCCTGTCTTCAAAATTGACATTGATCGAACTGAGTTAAATCAAAAACCAATTTCTGTTGTTCTGCCTTAGAAACATTTGCTGGAATGAGAGGTTCCATTTACCTCCTTATAGGCATCATAGGCAAAATGCTGACTTAAGGAGATCGTCAAGAAATTGCGTGTTGCATTTTCGTTCATGACACCATAAATAAGAAAGAAGAAAAGCAGCAGCATTAACCGTTGCTCTGAGTTATTCAATGGTCTGTGCAGTGACCTGGACATCACGTGCTCAAAAAACATATTAAAAAATCAATTAAGATTGAAAATTATTTTATCAGTAATGCAGTTTTTAATTGACGAAAATAGATAAATAAATAACCGGGACCGGGAATTTTTTCAATACTTTCTTGATGGACTGAAATGCCCACGCTAACTAGTACTTTATGCATGGTATAATTCCTTATAATTTACGTACAGAGCGTTTTATAATTTTTTCGCTATCTATACATATACGTAGAATTATAAGGAGTTATACCTTGCATAAAGCGCGCGTAATCGATGTCTTAGGGAATTCACAGAGTCTGCTGTTTTATACAAAATTAACAGTCAAAAACGAATTTTGGGTCGACTTTCAAAAAACAGGATATTCTATTCCAATAAAAAAAATTTATAGAGTAATTTCATTTTCTACTTTTTTTCTAATTTGTTTGTCTGGGTCTTAAGGACCTATAAGCCGCTTTAGAATTCGATTTCTGATACGCCTTGTTGAGCATTTTTCGATTTCTAGAAAAAAAATTATTATAAAAATGTAAGATTGACTGGGGTCATCAGTGCCCCCCAAAATCGTACAGATAGAAGTGTTAATTTGCTGGGTCTCTTTCAATGTGATTGTGTGTGTAAGTAGGCTTTCGAGTCTGTTTAAAAATTCTCACACAAAGATTCTATAAGACTTTAAATTCATATATGAATGAAATAATAAATAAATCAAAATACTGACAAGTCAGACAAAACAAAAAAAAAATGAGTATTAAATAAAAATCTGATAGAAAAAACAAACTCAATTGGAATTGGGACAGACATAAAAAAATCATTTTTTTTTCATTGAAATTGAAATTCAAATTGAACAAATTGAAATTTAAAATAAAATTCCGCATTTTTGACTTCATTTAATAAATAAAATGAATTTAATCTCAACATATGTTTAGATTCCATTTCAGTCTCTCTTCAATCGTCACTTTAAATGAAATTTTTTTGCAATGCAAAATTTTAAATAATTTATTGTCGTGTCCGGATTTGAAACACTTTGATCTGCCTTTAGTTTATTATTTTATGTGTGTTATGAGTAATAGTTTGTGGATTCATGATGACTTTGTCTAATATTGTGATCTGTTTTTCTGCGTAATGTATGGACTTAAAAATAGATTTTAATTTACGTAAATTTGTCATAACACTAATAAATTTATTAAAATCAACGAAAAAGGTAAGAAAATGTTTTGATTTTTTTTAATTTCAATTTAAACTGAAAATCTGACCATTGTTTATTTTTTTTAATGTTTATTTACAATTAAAATTAAAATTAAAAAAAAACAGACCAGACATTGAATTTCAACTTCATTGTAGACAAATCACGTGCTCTTTCTGTTAAAATTTAATACATTTTTTCTTTATTTAATGATATACAAATAATTTGATTTTAACTCTATTTTATTTCATTTCATTTCATCTTAAATAACCCAAATGGGCCGTGTATGACATTTCATTATAATGATATATGATCTAAAATTTGGTACTAAACGGGTAGTTCGGGTTAAAATAAAAATAAAATCTAACACATGTTCAAAAGATTTTTTCTCGGATATGCGATTTTTTTCTCTGTATTTCTCGTCTTGTTGTTGTTTTGAGATTCAAATTTATGAATTAAAATTTTTTTTACTATACTAAGTACAACGAGTACACATAAATTTAGTGTCAGTACATGCTGTATGTGTATGTATGTGTGTATACGTTACAAAATAATAATAATAATAAATAAAATTAAATTAGATCCGATGAAGACGTAAGAAAAACAAAATTTAAAATAAACGAGAGCGATTTTATTTTAAAGTTAAGTCAAAATGTAAATAAAAAAAAACTATACATAAACAATGTAATATATGTGCATTTAAAGAACAGAACACTGAACACGTGAAAAAATTGAACGGTATTTTTATGCATTTAAATTTAGTTGTTGTTTGAGTGTGAGAGAATTTAAAGATAAATAAAAAGAAAAATATAAATATAAGTATAAAGAAGAACAGTCTTGAAAAGTGAATTTTGTAAAATTGAGATTAGTTGATGAAATTCCTCGACAAAGTCAAGATCGCGAGATTCATTCTTAAAACATTCAAATTAAAATGAATGAATGAAAAAAGACGCAAATAATAAAAATAAAACGAGAGTGTAGTGTTATTATAAATCTTCACATCATATTGCATTTCCGACTGTTTTTCTTCTTAATTTTAAGCGAAATGACATGTGTGGGCATTACATTCATTTATCATTCACCTGTTTCTGATTATGCTTTTTAACGTTTATTTTGTGGCCAAATGATGAATTTCTGTTAAATTAGCAGATAAATATAACTTCCGGTGTGATTTTTGTATTTTATGCATTCAAATGCAATGTGGGAAGAGATTTTCGTTTTAACAGTGCATTTTAACACCGTGTTCGATTTTCGCGGTTGATTTTATTACAACTATTACAAGAAAAATGAAATTACAATACAACGCTTTAAAGTAATATTTCTTATAATAGTGATTAAATTCCAGCATTAACTGTCATTGAGTAATTTTACCTTAAAAAATCAAATTTTAGTGGAAACGCCTGGTATTTTACATTTCAAAAAATTTCAAATCAGATCAAAAATCAAATTTGATGACAACAATACACGTGAGGATGATGTTCATATGCGACGTGTAACATCCCAAAAAATCTTTTACAATCACAATTCTCTACATGAGTGTGCGTATCCATACACACACACACACAGTTCGTGATTTGTTACACCATTGCCAGTCTCAATGGGAAACATCTTAAGCAAAACAACAAATCGTATAATGATCAAACAAAAATTTGTCACAACAGACACACACACACGTATTTGCCTCTAATTTTCTCAATGTGCGCATGAACATCTCTTTTCTGTTAATTTAACAGCATCCCGCATTTGTCGCTTTTGTGTTTGTTTCTCGTAGCATTTTAACATACAACCAACAAAAGCAACAACAACAACAACACGACATACACTAAAAAAGACATGAAAAAAAAACGGTTTTCCATAGGTGTTCTACAATCATATCCCAGTACTTAACAAATTGAGTGAGAGTGATACACACACACACATACACACACACACATATTTATGTATGGGAATTTTCGGATTGCAGAATAAAGGAGATGAAAATTTCACTACGTTCAGCCATTTTCATCAATTGCTCTGGTAAAAAATTACCAAAAAATTATTGAAAAACTAACGAAAAATTGAAAATTGTGTGATTTTTATCAATTTTATAGTGTAATTGTTTTAGACATAGTGTTAATTTTATAAGATTTCAATGCTTTAAATGTTAAAAACAGTGTAAAAGTAGCTAAGAAGACAAAAAAAAATATTTTACGTTGCTAATCCACACATGCATACATAGAAATATAACAAAAAAAAAGAAAAGAAAAAGAAGAAAAAATGAAAATTTAAAATTTTCAATATTAAAACCTTAAAAACCCAAGAAACATACAAGAAATTATTTCATTTCAAAGCCACATACAAACAAAATTCAATTTAAATAAGAACAAAATGTGTAATTGTGCTCCTCCACTTTTTGATACGACAAAAAAAACTCATGAGCCAAAATAAAACATAAAACGCATAAAGAAGAAAATCTTTGAATTTCATTGCAAAGTACTTGAAATGTGTGGAAATTACATTAAAATGAAGAAAAATCAACAATAAATTCATTGAATTGAAACAATTTCAAGGAAAATACTTCAATATTGTCTCTCAATGTAAATTTTACCAGTAGTGCTCTATCGCTATCACATAAAACCATTTTTTTTTTGTTCATGTTCATGTTAAAAGAAAAATTATCCATTTTTAAGCATATTTGAGTCAAAAAAGAAATTTAAAGGAAAAAAATTAAATACAAAAAAAAAATTAAGGTTGTGTTAATGACTTTGAAAGTCAAAAAAATAAAATTAATTGAACACTAAAAGTCAGTTCCATGACTTACCAATAAATACATTTTCTAAGGTCATGCTCGTGTTCAGTGCATCGTATTTAACTTAAAATCTGTTCACATAGATATCCTTCCAACAGTACGCTACATGGAAAAATTGTGAAGGAAAGGAACACACACACGTAACGTATGAAAAGACTTTAAATATAAATAAAAAGTTGAAGCAAAAAAAAAAGTGAAAATGTGCGTATGAAGATGAAGAAGAATTCAATTTGAGTATTATATCGCTTACCTCTCCGTGTATATTTGTAGTGAAACATTGAAAAAAAAACAACAACAACAATTTCATATAAATATATATCAATTGTAGAAGGATCAAAAATGTCCGTCAATTTATACCAAAATAATGATAATATGTGTTCAGTGTTATGTAGCATCTTAAAAAAATCTTAAATTAAATCTTTTAAAAGGCACATTAAATAATAATATTACATGAATTAAGAAGAAGAATGGAACGGAAAAAAATTGTTGCTATGAAAAATTTCAACAGACAATAGTGAAAATTTTCAATAACATCCATTTTGAATTTGTATGTGTGTGCTGTACGTTTTATGTACCTACTGAAGATGGGAAAAATTTTGAAAATATATTAAAATTAAAATAAAAAAAAAGACAATGAAAAAAATGTATACAAATATTAAAAGTTATTGTAGTAAAATACCTTCTATCCTTAATTACTATCAAAATCTCTGTAATGAGATTGTTTTGTAGTAAAAAATATTAAAATTAAAATTAAAATTAAAAAAAAAATATATCACATAATAATTGAAACATGTCACCCATAACTGGAATTTGTATAATATTACCAATTGTGTTATTCCAAAGCATCAATTCACAACGTCCAATTGTGAATTCATCAACATCAGCCGTTGCAGCATCATCATCATCTGCATCACTATTCAATGTATATGATGCATTATCGCCATCAATTGCTCCAGTAGCAGGAATTGTGCCACCAGTACAACCTCAAATACCACAAACACGATCCGATATTGCAAAATTCCGTTTCAAGCCAAGTACCAATAATGGGACACGTATGCCTTATAACGATCGTATTGGGAAATTTTTAGAGTTGAAGGAATCGGTGAAAAATCAAACAATTTATTCACCAAATGTATTATCAAATTATCCACATGATAATTATTATAACTTGAGAAGGGGCACACCACTAGATAAATTAAAGAAAATGGTTAAGGATGGTGGTTACAGCAGTAACATACATAATAGGACAAATCCGTCACAGGGCGATGATACATTACCATACTCGTACTACAACAAATATGATCCAATTAAGAAAGTGAAAAATGCATTTCAGCAACCGGTATGTTTTTAATATGAAAATTTCAATTTCATTTTTTATATTTCATATCATCATATAATGTATTGAAAACCATGTAAAATTCATGTAACACCCTAAAAATATTCAATTTCACTTATATTCAATTTCATCCTCCCACAACAGACACATTATTGACATACATTTGTTAAATCGAATAAATTAGCAAATATATTAGTTGAATATAAAAAACCAAGTATTTTCTCAATTTGATATTTTTCTTATAATAATTTTATTTAACATATCAGTTACAGTTATGAAATTTCCTTTTAAACATTTCCGCTATCATTGAAAATAAAGAAATAACTTTTAACTGTATTATTTCACACGCGACCGATATGACGACATTATAAAAATGTATAAATAAATATATATTTTTTTTTAAATTGAATCAGAATGATTCTTTTCCTGCAATGCAAACAAAAAAATAAAGAACGTAAGCGTGAATTTTTTACACGAGCGCATTTCAATTGAATATAACACAAAAATTTCATCCATTTTGTAAAAATCACAATATTTATAAATTTCCGTTTAGTTTCCGTGGTTTCGAAAAATTTTATGGTTTTTCAAAATTTCGCGATTTTTTGATATTTTACAAGAACGTGTAATGATTTTCAAATATTCCGTGGTTTTAGAAAATTCAAAGAGTTTTCACGATTTGAAAAATTCTACAATTTATCGTGATTCACGTTTTTCGTAGTTTTGGTCATTTCTCCAATTCTCGATATTTTCTTAAATTTTCGGTGGTTTTCGAAAAATCAAAGTTTTCACGATTTAAAAAATTGTACGGTTTATCGTGATTTTGGAAATTTTTGCGTTTTCGAAAAATTTCACGCTTTTCGGGGTTTTGGTCATTTGTGCAATTTTTCGTGGTTTTCAAAAATTCACAATTTGAAAAATTCTACGATTTTGGAAATTTTCCGCGTTTTCGAAAAATTTCACGCTTTTCGGGGTTTTGGTCATTTCTACAATTCTAGATATTTTCTTAAATTTTTCTTAGTTTTTTAAAATTCAACGGTTTTCATGATTTGAAAAATTCTACGGTTTAGTGCGGTTTGGAAATTTCCGTGTTTTTGGAAAATTCTACGCTCTTTCGTGATTTTGGTCATTCCTGCAATTCTCGAAATTTTCTTAAATTTTCCGTGTTTTTCAAAAATTTAAAGAGTTTTCACGATTTTAAAAATTGTACGGTTTATCGCGATTTTGGATTTTGATTTTCTGTGGTTTTGGAAGATTCAATGAGTTTTCACAATTTGAAAATTTTGTGATTTTTCAAAACTTTCCGATATTTTACAAGGACTTTTCACGGGTTTTGAATTTTCAGTGGTTTTAGAAAATTCAATGAGTTTTCCACGCTATTAAAAATTTCCGCGTTTTCGAAAAATTCAACGCTTTTCGTGGTTTTGGTAATTTCTGCAATTCCCGAAATTTTCTTAAATTGTTCGTGGCTTTCGAAAATTCAATGAATTTTTACGATTTGAAAATTCAGCCATTTTGTAGACACAGATGGATGATCGAACTAACCACATCAGCGCATTTTTTTAAAATCGACATGAAATGTGCTAAATATATTTTTATTTTAAATGTGGTTTTTTTAAACGTTCTCCTTTTGCTTCTTATAGATGAAATTTGATTTCCTGTGAGGAAATATCTTTTTATAGTTTACCATCATTCAATATTGAATTTAAGTTACTTGATGATTTTTCTTACCTCAATTTAAGGTGTCAATGGCTCTATGTCACCTTGATATTTAAACTTTTCATTTTTCTCCCTTTCATCATTCATGAAAACATAATATCTTGTTTTGATGCAACACAAAACAAAAAAAAACCAACACAAAACAATAAACATAGAGCAAAATACATGTGTGTGTAGGCTAAATAAAAGATAAAATATGACTTAAATACCACAAAACAGAAACTCCCTATTTCGTTTTTATGTTATTTTATGTTTTCAAAAAGTAAACATAAGTGTGAGTTATATAATAATTTTTACACACACACACACACACACACACAAATTTTTGCATGATACTCGCGCTTTAAAACATAATTTATGTTACATAGTTAGAGGCTTTCACTTTTGACATTTAAAATTTATTTCACCTGTTGTTAATGACGAGTTCTGAATTTGAGGATATAAAATATTTACAGCAGAGAAAATTTTTGAATGTATGTTTTTCAATGGTGATTACTATTCAGATGCCTGTGGGACGAATATGATGCCTACACCTTTTGAAGAGAGAAAATCATGAACATACACATAAAATTTTTCCTGTCTCTCCTTACTCAAACACTGCGTTGTATATTTGTTAGATTAAATGGAAGAAACATACAATTTTACACTAAATTTCAATGAAAATCACTTTCACTAAAAAAAATAAGAATACAAAAAAAAATAAACATTATCATTTTACTTTCAATTAATTAATTTTTGGTTCAAATTACAGATCAATTACCTACCACAATCCGATAACTCTGAATGGGATGGTATGCTTGGTGTTACATGTGATTTTGAAACCAAGTGTATGTGGACGTGGGACGAGACAATTGAAAATGGCTTTCAAGTTGTTTCAGGCATTAATTTAACAGAATCAAATCGAACGGGAATGATGCCAGGTCCCTCTGTAGATGGACAAAATGATGCACGTGGTCATTTCTTGCATTTACGCACCACACCAGATACGCCACAATTGAGTTTGACCTCTCCCGTTTTCAGTACGACACGTGAAAATTGTTATCTTGAAGTGTTGTTACATCAAAGTGAGATGATGCATGGCAGTTTAAAGATTGTGATTGTTCCAACAGATTCGCCACAAAGTAGTTGGTTACCAGCCGAAATTATGGGAGATAATTTAAATCGATGGCAATTGCACACTTTTAAAATTGGACGTGTATCCAAAGATTTTCAAATTGAATTTGAAGTTTTTCCAAATGGGAAGAATTGGACAGATGGTCAAACACGAGGTCATATAAGTATTGATAACTTGAGACTTGTACACTGTTTCCCTGAGGGAGCAGTGACAGGTAAATGTAGTGCTCAACAAGTGAGATGCACAGCAAACAAACTTCCTGTTTGCATAAGATTAGATCGCATTTGTGACATTGATGTTGATTGTGATGAGCATGAAGATGAGACACTTAATTGTGATAAAATGCCATTTGGAAGTCGATGTGACTTTGAAAGTGGATGGTGTGGATGGCAAAATACCGGGAAAGCCATGATGGATTGGACACGTCATTCAGGCCCCACGCCAACAGAAAAAACTGGACCTAGTTATGATCACACTCATCAACACAATGACACTGTTGATGGTCATTTCTTATTTGTCAATATGAATCAACATGTAAATGACACTGAAAAACAGAAAAATGTTGGATTTGCAAGTAATGCGGTGATAAATTCACCTATTTTCAATCCACCACCAAGAGTTCACTCAAACGCATCATCTCCTTATCGGAATTCGTGTATGGTCCGATTTTATTTCCATCAATTTGGATTTAATGCTGGCAGTATCAACTTATCTGTAGTTGAAATGAAAGATAAGGAAAATATCACAACAACTCTTTGGTGGAATACCAAAAATATGGGAGAGAATTGGCATAGAGCCGAACAACTCCTTCCCAATGTAACGTCCAGATATTATTTTCAGTTTGAAGCACGCATGGGAATGAGAATCTACTCAGATGTGGCAATCGATGACTTTTCATTAAGTCCAGAATGTTTTGGATTAAATATACCGGAAGAGCATTTGAATGGTTACAATTATTGGGATCCGCATTTCGACAAGTACAAAGAGCCACATAAAGACTTTGAGGAAACAAAATGTAAGATTTGATATCAATTTGAAATTTTTAATTGATTTAAATTGAAATTTTTCTCATAGATTATGAAATGGGAACGTGTGGTGCAAAAGGAAGGTATGGCCCTACACCAGATGAATGTCGAAAGACCTATAATGGTACTGATATCGTTGTTTCAACAAAACCTCCATTTAATGGCACTCAACGTTGGAAGGTTCCTAATGAAGGATATTACACGTAAGTTATTGACAAAATATTTTCATTACAGTAACATTTCGATTAATTTTCATAATTTCTTTGCAGAATAATTGTCAAAGGAGCTGGAGGTGGTCTCGGCTCGGCTGGAGTGGGATCGTCACGAGGTGCTTCTGTTATGTCTGTAATGGAACTTCACAAAAACGAAGAAATTCATGTCCTTATTGGGCAAAGTGGGGAACATGCTTGCATTAAGGTAATTAATTTCGATATTTTTTTTTTCTTTTATTTCCATGTAATTGTGTTTAATTTTAGACATTGGGACAACGTGATCAAGCATGTGAAGATAAAAATGTTTCTTTGACTAAAAATAAATCCAAAGTAGATTTAGTGAGAGAAATGAACATTGAAGATGGAGCAGGTGGTGGAGGTGGTGCTTCTTATGTATTTTTGGTAAGTTAAAAAAATTAAATTTTAATTTATTTTCTCTCATTGATTTACATTTCATTTGCAGTTCAACAGTGCAAAAAATCCCGTTCCATTACTGATTGCAGCAGGAGGTGGTGGACTTGGAATTGGACGTTTTAATGATGACTTTCAGCATGGACGAGGAGAAGAAATTGAAGATGAACATCGAACTGGAAACATTATTTCAATGGAGGACAGACCAGCAGGACCTGGAGGAGGTTGGCTTGATGGAGAAGATTTGTTACTCAACACAACCGGACTTTCATTGCTTTCTGGAGCGATTGGAGGCTTAGCATGTTATCAACGTGGAAATCATGGACATGGAGGATTTGGTGGCGGCGGAGGAGGATGTAGTAAAGTAAGTTCTTTCAAATTAATATCTTACATAACCCTACTAATTAATTGTGCTTTGAAGGGTGGTGGTGGCGGCGGTTACACCGGAGGTGACACGATGTTCAATTCATCAAATGGCCAAGGTGGCACCTCGTATTTATCATCATCAAGAAAACATCCTACTTTGTTCAATATTGAATCAGCTGCAAATAGTGGTCATGGTTCAGTAATTATTATCCCGGCAATTGAGGGATGTGGTTGTGATTATCGGTGTGTAGCTTTAGATGAATACCGAGCCAATGTAACATGCATTTGCCCACCAGGCTGGCAATTAAGTCCATACAATTTAACCTCATGTGAAAGTAAGCCAAATATATTTTTATCAACTTAACACGCTAGTTTAACATTTTTTTTTTTAAATTAAAAGTCATAGAAATTCCACATGATCCAGCATCAATGACACACTACATTATTTTATTGATAGTTGTTGCATCTATTCTTGTATTAGCTCTGGCAGCTTTAATATTCATGTTATGTGAGTTTAAATAATAATTAATTGAAAGTGTTCATTTAATCACATTTTAATTAAATTTATTTCCAGATAATCGTTATCAACGTAAAAAACAAGCAGAAGTACGTCAAAAAATGTTATTGGAACAGGATTTGATGTTAAGTCGTCTCAGAAATACTCCAGATAGTATAACTTCTCCTTCAGTGAATATTGATTATGGTTGTGATGGTATCCTCAATAATGGAAATGTTGATGTCAAGAGTTTGCCACAAGTTGCACGGGAAAGTTTGAGATTGGTCAAGTAAGTGACTAAAAATATAATAAATTTCATGTAGAGATCATGATTAAAATATAAATCTTAATTAGGGCTCTTGGTCAAGGAGCATTTGGAGAAGTGTATCAAGGTTTATACAGACATCGTGATGGTGATGCTGTGGAAATGCCCGTCGCTGTCAAAACTCTCCCTGAAATGTCCACAGGTCAAGCAGAATCTGACTTCTTAATGGAAGCTGCCATTATGGCTAAATTCAATCATGCTAACATTGTCCATTTGATTGGCGTTTGTTTTGATCGGCATCCAAGATTTATTGTGCTTGAATTGTTGGCTGGTGGGGATTTGAAGAACTTCCTACGTGAAGGACGAAACAAGCCAGTAAGTTTTGAAGGAATTTAAAGTTTTTTTGTATTTTAATTTTCTTATTTTATTTTAGGAACGACCATCTCCACTTACAATGAAGGATTTGGTATTTTGTGCCCTTGATGTTGCAAAAGGTTGTCGCTATTTGGAGAGTAAACGATTCATTCATCGTGATATTGCAGCGAGAAATTGCTTGCTAAGTAGCAAAGGTCCTGGAAGAGTTGTGAAAATTGCTGACTTTGGAATGGCCCGAGATATTTATCGATCAGATTACTATCGAAAAGGCGGTAAAGCTATGCTGCCTATCAAATGGATGCCACCAGAAGCATTTTTGGATGGTATTTTTACATCAAAAACGGATGTTTGGTCATTCGGTGTGCTCCTCTGGGAGGTCTTTAGCTTAGGCTTAATGCCATATACAGGGTTACCAAATCGTGATGTGATGCAATTAGTGACTGGTGGAGGTCGACTTGATGCTCCTCTCGGTTGTCCAATGGCAATTTATAGAATAATGGCAGAATGTTGGAATCCAACGCCCGAATTGAGACCTTCATTTTCGAATTTATTGGAACGACTTACAGTTTGTTCACAAGATACAGAAATAATGAATGCTCCATTGCCCAGTTTCTTTAGACCACAATCTAATGAACGGGATACAACAATAATGCGTCCACCGGGACATGATGACTTTTGTTTACAAGTTCCCAATTCTGATTATTTGATACCATTATCAGGACCGAGAAGCGCAGTTGAACGTCTATTAACTGAAGCCACTGGTGTAACATTACCCGATACAATGACAACCATGACTGCACCTAAAAATACAAAATCATGGGAAACATCTTTCTCAATGGCAAATGACAAACCACATACACAATCAGTGAATAGCAATGGTAAAATATTGCAAAAAGAATCATCGGTAAGATATTTTACATTTTTCTTCATTTCACGATTCAAAAAACTTTCATACTTGTTTTAGACGGAGAAGCTAATTAGCTTGGATACACCACAACAGACACCAACATCTGTTCAACCGCCACAAATGAATTTCACGCCTTTATCAGCTTTAAACAATAATGACGTTGATTCGTCATCATTAAATTCAAATCAACAAAATCATCCAATCACACTGGATCCAGCAATGTTAAATAAACAAACGACAAACAGTACAACAGTCAATGGCGCAACACCTTATGCAAATGTCAAAATGATGAATGCAAATAATCTGTCCGAGTTACAAGATAAATTATGCTCAAATAATGCATCAGCAAACAATAAACAAACACCGTTTACCATCCAAGGTTTCAACGATCGCTATAATATTGCTCCAAATGAAAATCATTCAGAAATTAGTTGTTAAATTATAAGAAACCAAAAAAAAGTTTAATTTTAATTTAATTTTAATTTAAACACATATTTTATTATCATTGAAAAAAAAAATAATTGAACAAAAAATAATAAACAAAAAATTAATCATAAGTAATTGGGTACTAGAATTATAAAACAAATTAAATTGAATTAATTAAATGATGGTTTAGAGAAAAATTTTCATTATTTGTATCAAACACTGCAAGGCCATCAAAAAAATACTTTAATTATTATCATCATTATAGTTTGCAATGTCACAATGAAATTTAATCAAGACAATTTAAAGTTAAAAAAAAAATATTACATTAAAAAATTCATAAAAGACTGATTTAAGAATGTAAACTTAAAAAAATACAAAAAAAATATGATTATTTGTATAAAAAAATTATAAATTAATTTTTCATTTAATTATTTAAATAAAAAAAATACAAAAATACTTGTTCCTTTTTAAATGACACTTAAAAAAATATAATTGCAGTGTTTGTGCTTATCACACACAAAAAAATATATATATAAAATAAAATAACTTTATAAAAGTCATTGAGAAACGAATTAGAAATTTCGTTGAATAGGAAAAAAAATGATATAAATATATATATTGAAAAAAATTAAATATTAATGTTAAATCTTTTTGAAAAACAAAAAAAAAAATTATATATAAAGATATATTTTTAATTGAAAAAAAAATATGAAATTACATTTGAGAAAGAATGGAAATAAATTTACATGGAACCAGAACTGAAATTGATAAGAAAAAATATGAGGTTTTAAATTATTATTAATAATGACTTTTACATACAAAAAAATAAATAAAAATTTCTTTTAATGTAACACATGCACAAAAAAAATAAAACTAAACGATACGGGCAAGATTTTCAAAATGTCAAAAGATTTTGATGAATTTCAAAAATCATTTCATTTTCCGATGAAAAAAATGGTCATAATAATAAAAATGATAAATTCTAACCATTGGACGGTTTAGAAAAGTGCATTTCGATGGGACTCATTTCATTTTGAAATGTTTAAAGAAAATTGAATAATTCTTTTTGAAAAATCGGTCAATTTGGGAAAATTTGGGATTTGGACCGTCTTCAGGCTTTGAAGCCCATGAATTGAATTATATTCCATTTTAGTAAGCCCTCGTTCCAATAAAAAAAATCAAGCGGGTTTTTAAGCGTGAATTTTTAAGCGTTTTTAACGGTTTTTAGGCTCTGAAGCACAATCCAAAAGCCCAATGTCATAGTTAATGAGTTTAAATTTATCCTTATGATCTAATCTCATCAACCTTGCTCCGATGGACCATTCCAGAGTTATGGAGCTAAATGTGGGACAGAGTGTCAAAGTGACGGTGCACAAACCGTCTGTAACAGTTCATTTTTTCATACAAAATGCACTAAAAATAAATTTTTGTTTAAAAGTGAAGTAAATTCCTTAAAACACGAAAATCTTAAAGCCGTTATATTTTTTGATATGAAAACCCCAGATCTTATTTTATTTTTGAATTCATTTCACTTTTTGTGGTCGGAAAATGATGTGATTTTTAAAATTCAATAAAATAGTATGAAAATTTTCAAAACCTTGCCCCTCGCTAGTAATGAAGTATTAAAATAAAAGAAATGAGGAGAAAACAATAGGAAATTTCAAATTTATAAGTAAAAATATAAACTGATATAAGATAAAATTAAATTAAATGTATAAAATTATGTGTGTGTCTGAGCGAATGAGAGAAGATATTTATTTTTCTGAAATGGAACGAAAAAAGTGATGATTTTAGATTTAAATAAATAAATAGAAAGAAGAAAAAATATTTAAAGGATTTTGAGAAAAAAAATGACAAAAATGTTAATAATAATAAAAAATAAAAGTGAGATTAAAATTTTATGAGAGGAAAACTTAACAGAGATCAAATGTCACTATACTAAAATGTTTAATCATGAAAATTAAATTTGAGTTACACAAAATGACCATTTATATTCATTTTACTCTGATACACATATTTTTTGTTTTTTTGTATTTTATTTTTTTTATTGAAGTAGTTCAATTCAGAACTGTGCCAATATAAATTAATACATACAAGTAACTTGAACAAGAAAACTGTACAAGTGGAAGAATTATATACAGATGGTTTGATACAAATTTAATAATAATTAAAAAAAATATTGACTAAGTCATAAAAAATACAAATGTTATATGTTTACAACGTCCTTATATATAAAAAATAAAAAAAATACATATAAAATAACTAATAATATAAAAAATGATACAAAAGTGAGGAAAGAAATTACTTTAAATTATAATGAAAAATGAAACTATATAAAAATAATAATAATTATAATAAAATGTGGTGTAATGACTGTATAAATAAATAAATAAAAAAAAATTATATAAATATACATATTTAAGAGGAAAAGAAAAACTAATCATATATAAAATGAATGAAATAGAAAATAAAAAAATATTAATTGTTAATATATAAAGTAAAAAATAACACACTCTCAACCATTCTTTGACAAAAAAATTTAAGGAAAAAAATATCAATAACCACACTATTCATTTATTTATTTAAATGACGAGATTGATGACCTACCTTAATAACAATCTCTGAGTTTTTAATCTCGTTGTATCGTCTCTAAAACATTATTATAATTATTATAATTGTAATAATAAAACTAATAATAAAAATTAAAAAAAAACTATTAACTTTACATAAAAAACACACACACTTTAAATAAAAATAAACGACTTAGTTATATACTTAAAAAAAAAATTGGATAAAAATACTATCTTACAATGAAAAAAAAGTATCTTTTGAAATATACTTAACTTTAATACAAATAATTATATTAAAAAAAAAATAAAACTTTAACTAAGCATATAAGTTCATATACACAGAACTCATACTTTTGTATTAGAAACAATATTATATTAGTTAAAATGGCAAAAAATGATATTAATTGTAATGATTCATGATTTAATTTTAAAAAAACATGTTTTATTATACATATTTAAATGAAAATTACACAAAAATTTAATTTCTTTTTATTTAATTTAACTTTTAACTTTAATTGAAGCAGAGCTTTTTTCAAAAAGGTTGTAGCAAAACTTAAAATTGCATCTTCTCTGAGATTTTTTTATTTTAAAATGAATTTTTCTCAATATTTTTATTATTGTAATATTAAAAACCAAGCTTAAAATTTTATTATTTTGATGATTATTATTATTAAAAAGACTCAATATTAAAATAAAATGATATGAATATAAAACTGAAGAATAATACAAAAAATATAATAATAATAAAATATATATGTATAAACATATATTTTGGATGAATAAGAGAAAGAAAGTAACTATTTAATATTATACAACTAATATTTTTTCAATTAAATTGAAAAATAATATAATTTAAAATTAAACTCATGCTAAAGACATCCTTTTCTCTTCTTGTATTTGTATATTATTATTATTGTAATTATTAATTTCAATTATTTGTTTTAAGATTCAACTTTTGAATCGAATTTCATAAAGTTTTTATTTGATAGATGAAGAATTTAAATAAAAATGACGAGTGACTTAATATTAAAATGAAAAAAAAATGGGAAAAGGATGTTTCTTTATATTGTAAAAATCTTAGATGATATGAAAATTTTTGGGAATGGAAAGTATCTCAATATATATTATTATAATAAATAATATAAAAAAAATAAAGATAATATTATATAAAAAAAAGAAAGAAAAAACAAAGAAATATATTAAGATTAATGCTACTCACATAGAATTGTGGATAAAATATATTTAATATAAAAAAAGGTAAATAAAGGAGATAATATATGTTGACATACATTTTTTTGTATTTTTTAGTGCTTTTCTCTGGTACTTTGAGAACTCGATTCATACAAATAGGATTGTCAAATGGAGTGAATGGAATGAATTAAATCTCATTGAAATCGCACTTTTTTGACAAGAGTATCGGTGAATAAATTACCGTGTTGAAATTCCCTACGAAATAAAATCTTCTATCAATTTTCATTTTAGAGTGTGTATCTGAAATATTAAGGTTAAGATTTTTTAAGATATCAAGAGTCTTGGAGTTTTGAGCGTTGTTAGAAAAAATTAAAAATGCAATACTGTTCTGCAGCACAAATACAAATTTTATTAGCTTTTGTATATTTTCCATGTCTATTAAATTGCCTGTCAAAAGGATGAATCTTGATAAAGCATGTGCGCTTAGTTTGTTTCCCAATGTTCGTTTAATTTTCAGCCAAACATGATGATGAACAAGAGATGATAATCTTTCAGTCTTTCATATCAAACAAACGTTGAAGAGACGAAGAATAATAAATGATCACATCATCCTTAATTCCAAATCATTTTGGAGGAATCTTCTGATGGTTTGAACACCAATAATGTACTTTTTTTTCTGCAAACTATTGTTTGCTTGCTCTACAGAGCATTTTAGAGCCTATGTTATAGTATATATAGAACCTTTGTCTAAAACGGGCCAAAATGTATTACTTGGTGAAATATAAACCAAAAAAAAAAGGAGATTCTTCAAAATCCTTTATAATGGCAGTGAGTTGAGTTCATTATGACATTGATATTTATAAATATGCAATTATGACTGAAACCGTTGAACAATCTTCTGTAACAGCCTATGATCCAATGGGGCATTAAGTTAGGTATGTTAAGTTATGCCATTTGAATCATTCGTACGATAAAAAATAGCAAAAAATGATGGACTAGAAACAATCTCAAAAAGGGATCATTTTAAGAGAAATTTATCTAAGGCGTCGCCTTAAATAATTCTTGTAATCTTTCAAAGTTCTTAGAAAATTTCAACACGGTGAACAGTCCCTTCAACTTAATACCTCGTTGAATGTCGAAAATAAAATTAATTATTTTTTTCAATAATTTTTTTATTACTTTTATCAGACATACTACATTACATTTGAATTAAAGATTAACATTTACAATTTTTTTTAAACACTTACTACATTCTCAATATAATTTGGTGCGTTATACATTTAAACACTTGTCATTTCATTTTAATTTCCAAATTTTTTTTGCATCAGTTGATTTTAAACTACATTTACTATTTTTTTTGTATCATTTTATTTTAATTAGTGTGTTATTTTTTTTCTATTTTGATTTAAATTTTATTTTTTACTACTGTAATTTTTTTTATTATTTTATGAAATTATAAGAAAACTAAGATTATTAATAAAAAATCCATTTTTATTTTATTTGGTCCAGCCAAATTTGGTTTGCTTTAAAAATTTGTGTGTGTTAGAAATATTTTATTGATTTATTGTTATTTGTGTGTGTGTTTTTTTATCTTCCTTGTTTTATTTTATTTTAATTATTTTATTTTTTTTTTAAATAAATGCTATGTAACTATGATGCTATTTTTAATTTAATTAACATTTTTGCTCTCAATTGTATCTGATCATACATTTATATTATTAATTTTTTTCTTTATTATTATTCTAAACATTTATTTATTTTATATAATAATTTCCTTACGAAAATAACTTAAAAAATAATAATGAAAAAATACCTGTTTAGAATCGATTAAACAATTAAAATTATTCAAAAAATTTAATATAAGTACATAAAATAATATTTTTTTATCAATTTAATTTAAAAGCACAACTAAACTAATATTTACAAATTAAAAATTATACTGTATGTGCTATAATTTGACTGGAATCCTAAAATTTGAATTTGATTTTAACTTAGCTTAACTACATTCATATGATTTTTTTGTTTTGCACTATTTTGTAATTTTTGATTTCAATGTAACATTTATAATTTTATATTTTTTTTTAAATTTCATCCGAACTCTGTTGCCTTGAAATCTTATTCTTAATTTCAAGGACACATCGCTCTTTTAATAGACAACTCCTAATTGACTTAACATTCAAAAAATTATCCTAAAAATTGATTATGTCACTTGCAATTGAAAATTTTGTCTTAATTGCGGGATATTTTATTTTCTTCATTTTACTACACATAAATAATTTCAACATGTTAAATTTAATTGAGAATTAATGCTAATTCAATTTTCTTATCTTCTTCGATCTAATTCTGTTGCTGGAATAATTCGATTCTCTGGTAAAAATATAACAACAATCGCTCCAAACCAACACCAAGCAGTGAGAATTGACATGAACAGATATTCACGAATTTTAGTCTAATTTCAAATGATTTTTCAATTAAAAATTTAATTTTTATATTTAATTCAATTCAATTCCACTTACCAACATTGATAGATATGGCGTAAGAATAAGAGCAAATCCTGCTGAGACATTACACGCACCCACACCAATATTACGAATTGCTGTGGGATATAATTCAGCGGTGTACACTGGCATGATTGTGTTACCAGCACTGATTGTGAATTTTCCTTTAAAAAAAAAAATAATAATATTCAATTAATGGTACAAAATATTAATAGAAACAATTTTTACCAATCATGACAAATGTAATTTTAAGCCAAAGCATCTCTTGATTGCCCTCCATTGTTGCGGCACCGAGACATGCCAAGCCAGCTGTCATCAGTGTACCACAAAATAACCATTTTTTACCGGTTTTCATTATGATGTACATGGCAATTGCAATTGCAGGAATTTCGACCAGACCAGCTAGTGTCTGAAATGTGAAATTAAAATGAATTCGGTATAAAAGTAATTGAATAATTGAAAATTACCGAATTTAAATAAATGTTTCCACCGAATGTATTCATATTTAATACAAGTCCATAGTAAACTAAGTTCATTGTGAACCAAATGCAGAGAAAGCAAAATGTAATTAATCGTAGATATTTTGATTTGAATAATTCTGATACTTCAGCATTGGAATCTTCCGAAATTGGTGGTTTCAATAAAATATCTAAATCTTCTGGTAATTCTCGTTTATTCATTCTAGCGGCTGCTCTCAAGATTTTCTTTACTTCACTCGTTTTTCCCTTAATCAGCAACCATCTTGGTGATTCTGGTATGATAAACCTTTAAATGGGAATTTTTGAAATAAATTTATTGAATTTTTGTAAATTAAATTACATACCATAACAAGCACAAGAGGATACCCGGCATTCCAATGCATAATTGAAGATTCTTATAATCTTGAGTGAGATATGCAATTCCAGAAATCATTATGTATGAAACAGGTAACGGAAATAAATTGTACATGCCAGCAATTGTTTGCCATTTACCATCAACAAATTCAATTGCTAAAATTAGGCCAGCATATGTAACAGATACAGATACAAGTCCAAGTAATGCTCTCAAAATGAGATATAATTCAAATGAATCAGCGAAATATAGTGCTAAACCTATGAAAATCAAATTAAAATTAAAAATGATTCATATTAAAAAAAAAAATGAATTGACATACCAAAAATTGTTTGTAATACTGCAGAAATAAATAATAAGCGTTTCCGTCCAAACTTATCTGAGAGGACACCACTCACAATGCCACCTGTTGCCACTCCAACAAGGAAAAACATTTCAGCTACATTTTTCAACCATTCCTTGTCACACACAAGATCCCATTGTGACGTCCATGTATTTCCAAGACCATCATTATCATCAAATTCCCATTCCGTGCATGATATTAATTGACTCGATAATTGAGTGTTCTGTGTAATTTAAATGAAATTTAATTTTAATTAATTTAAAATACATTTCATGGAGACAAAAAAAAAATTTATATTAAAATATTGAATTTTGGTATGCAAAATTTAGATTTCATTTGATCGTAATTTATATCGTAAGACAACAAATAATTGCATATTATTGGTAAGTCGCCAAAACAACCCAATTTATGTACCATATTCATTATTTAATATAATAATAATAAAATAAAAACAAGAGGTGATGATTTACTATCATACACTGTTGATATTTCATATGCGAAAAATATGAAATATTATAACTTTATGCATATTTTGTTTTCAATATAGATACACTTAATAATAATAATTTCATATGCATAACTTTTAATTAATATCATCATATCGCTTCGCTTACATTTAAGAAGCTCAAAAATAGATTAAAAGTATAAGTATGTAGGAATATGTCTCGGGATCTTAAATATAATGAATTGCATTTTACACTCTAAAATTTTTTTTTTCTTATTGATTTGAAAAAAATGGGAGCACTAAGGAGGCTCATGTTGTCCGTCCGTCTGTTTCAAATGATACAATTTTTCTAAATGGTCGAATTTTCCTAAGCAGTAGAATTTTTCCAAATGGTCGAACTTTCCTAAGCAGTAGAATTTTTCCAAATGGTCGAATTTTCCTAAGCAGTAGAATTTTTCCAAATTATCGAATTTTCCTATGCGGTAGAATTTTTCCAAATGGTCGAATTTTCCTAAGCAATAGAGTTTTTACAAATGGTCGAATTTTCCTAAGCAGTAGAATTTTATCAAATGGCCGAATTTTCCTAAGCAGTAGAATTTTATCAAATGGCCGAATTTTCCTAAGCAGTAGAATTTTCTTAAATGATCGAATTTTCCTAAGCAGTAGAATTTTTTCAAATGGTCGAATTTTCCTAAGCAGTAGAATTTTATCAAATGGCCGAATTTTCCTAAGCAGTAGAATTTTTGCAAATGGTCGAATTTTCCTAAGCAGTAGAATTTTATCAAATGGCCGAATTTTCCTAAGCAGTAGAATTTTCTTAAATGGTCGAATTTTCCTAAGCAGTAGAATTTTTCCAAATGGTCGAATTTTCCTAAGCACAAGAATTTATCGAAATGGTCGAAATTCAGAATGGTATAATTTTTCCAAATGCGCTCTTTGTATCGCGTTCCCGATCACATGCTACATTTTTTTAAAATTTTTTTATCTTTATAGATGAAATATTTCTTCTTACTACGATGACGATGATACTCAAGTTATTTTTCATATATTATCATTTAAGAAAGGCTAATTAATGCAAATGAGTAAATATTTCTTGTGAAAAATTTTAAATTTCATATATATTGAGAACCAAAACAAATGTTTCCTAATACCTTGTGAAATTTTCACTAATTTGTTGAATGGAAACTTTTTTTCTCAGAAAAAGACTTAAAACAATTTTGTTTGAATTTGATAAATGTGAGGAGGGACGGATGCTTAAAATGAGCCAGTCATCATCCTATTCATGTTATTATCTAAACTCAAAACTCAAATTTTAAAGGAATTACAATGTGTGTGTGATAATAACTTTAAGTTTAAAACAAGTGAAATAATGTAATGGATCATGTGTGTGTCTGTGGTCTGAATTAAATTGGATTTTAACTGAACCATGAAATTGCAATCAACATAAATGCATCTTGAAATTATATCTGGATTTAATTGTCTAATCTCTTATATGTGAGTATGAGAATGAAATTTATAGAAAATTGTATAATTGCTGATAATTTTTGGTTTTATTAAAAGACCGAAAAGTAAAATTCAAATTAAATGTGTGTGTACTTGCCTGTTGTTGAAAATTTGCTGTATGATTTAAATTCATATCCAACATCTGGCAATTGTTTTCTGAATGTGAATAATTTCTCCATGTAATGACAGATAAGTTTGCAAAACGATCTGGTCTCTTGCACCAATAAACTCTATCAGCCGCCTGTTTTATTTTTTTTTAAATGAAAAATCACTTTAAATTATTTAAAATTGAGATAATTTTAATTGGAGATGGGCAACAACAAAATTACCTGAAATGTCGGTGAATAAATGTGAAATGTATTTGGAACTTGAAATAATGCTAAAAGTAAGGTCATAAGAAATTGCCAACGCCCATAACCGCCTATCAGTGTCCCAATTATATCACATTCGTCATCTTCAAGTTGATGGGCTGCCGTACCATGTTTTCCATCTTCTGGACATTTTAGTGATAAATCTGTTTCATTATTTGACCCTGTAGAATTGACCATTACATCTGATTTCCTTAAATTTACTAGAAGATAAAAATAAAATATAAATAAAAAAAAGAAATTAGT
This sequence comes from Culicoides sonorensis, assembly GCA_900002565.1. Lineage (NCBI taxonomy): Eukaryota > Metazoa > Arthropoda > Insecta > Diptera > Ceratopogonidae > Culicoides > Culicoides sonorensis. The sequence goes on along the minus strand of LN483385.1, from coordinate 773,342 downwards.
AACAGAAATGTAAGAAATAATTACAATTAATTTATAAGTTTCGTGCAAATATGTTCTTTACACACACACACAAACACACATATGACACACATGAATGACCAATAATTGTCTTATAAATTGAGTCGGCATGCACAAAGATAATCAAAGTTTAATTTAATTGATGTATTGAGATTAGTTGTAAATTTGTAACAATTATTGCACGAAATTATATTAAATACAAAAAATTTCAACATTTTTTTTCCATTCTGTCACTATGCAGCTGGTACATAATTCAATGGTGTTCCTTTTCAGTTATTTATGTAATCGCTAATTAAATTTCCTGTCAAACTCAATATTTTATTTATTTATAATTAATTTTAATGTAGATTTTTCAAGGAAATTGTTTTTTTTTTTATTCCAATACAAACAAAAAAAAATATGAATACAAAGTAAAAAAAAAGTTTGTTAAAATTTTCACCGTGTCATGACATGAAATTTAGTAATGCACTAAAATGCAAGCAAATAACCGTAAAAAGAGGGAAAAAAGAAAAAAAAACATAATTAACGTCAAGTGGGTACTTGAGCTCATACATATGAGGATACATAATGTCTAAACTTAATCGAAAAATTATCTTCTCATCTTGAAAGGAGACTTTTATCTTCAGGGCAAATGACGAAACGACAACACGACACAAGGAATTAAGGTAACTTATTAAGTGAGAGTAGTTTTTTTTATTATTATTTTTTTTATTTTAATTGTGAAGCTGCTTAATTTGCATTAAAATGAGATGAAATTTCTTAATTCACATGATTAAAATTTATCGAAATTTGGTCACAATTAAACCAAATTAATTATTTTTTTTTTATCTTGTCATTAATGTTTAATTAAAACAAGATGAATGTGTGTCAAATAAATAAAATATAAGTAAAAAGTTTTTTTTTGTCTAGCACTTTTTATTTATTTAAGATATAAAAACGGAATTTCAAACAAATATAGTTAGATCTCTTATTTTCGTCACAAAAAAAATAGTGTCTATCAATTATTGTATTGTTTTGGATATCTGCCAAAACCAGAGACAGTCACATTTTCAGGCAATATTTACATGTATGTAACGTTTGAGAATTGTAACAAAAGTGTAAGATGCTGTCAACAAATTGTAAGTCGATGCTAATCATATCTTGGCTAAAATTTGTATTATTTCTTTTTAGTAGTTAAAACAAAGCATATGACACAGCTAGAGAGATGAACACTGCCGACTTCATTTCATTCAAAACCCAGATACCTCTTGTGAAAGCAAAGATGGTTCATAATTTATGCTCACGGCAAAGGATTTTATGCAGTTTAAAGAGGATTTATATGTACGAATCTGAGTCAAGTGTGAAAGTCTAAGTTCGGAAATCAGTTCAACCACCCAAGCGGTAGTCAACTTTTTGCTTATGTCATAGCTTTTACACCTTAAATAAAAATCAAAACCCTTACACTCTCAAACAAAAACCAGTGGGGTTTCCCACTGGTCACCAGTGGGACATTTGAACCAGTGGGACCAGTGGGATACCAGTGGGACCAGTGGGACCAGTGGGAAACCAGTGGAAGACCAGTGGGGCCAGTGGGAAACCAGTGGGAGACCAGTGGGACCGTTAAAAAGCTCAAAAAATTGAATTAATAAATTTTTTGCAGCTTTTGATGATCCCACTGGCCTCCCACTGGTGCCCCACTGGCCTCCCACTGGTTTCCCACTGGTTCCACTGGTGTCCCACTGGTTTCCCACTGGTCCCACTTGTCCCACTGGAGTCCCACTGGGTTTCCCACTGGTCAAGTTTTTCCCACTGGTCCCACTAGTTTCCCACTGGCCTGTCCCACTGGTTTTTGTTTGAGAGTGTAGCTAATGGAAAAGACATTGAGTAAAGCTAGTTAACACAAAATTAGAGTGCCTCCATGGACTATGTGTTCGTTGAGGAGGCTGGACTAATAACACAGCTCCTATGTGAAAATGTTCCTGTCTGAACGGAATCAGGAATAGAGGTGTCTTATTTCTCGACTTTTTTAAAAACCGAGAGTAGAGATTCGATAGTAAAAAATTCGAGAGCCTCGACCGAGAGTCGAAAGCAACAAGAAAAACAATTTTCAATCAAGTTTCAAGAAAGTGCCAAGCATTGACTAAATTAAATTAAAGCGTGTTTTCAAATAAGGCTTTAGACTGATATCTCGATTGAAAATTATCTTTACATCTTTCTTAAGGATTTCATTCCTTAGTATAGAACTCAAAAAAAAATTACACAGACCTCGAACATTGTTCACTGTTTCAGCATATGCTACTTCTAACTCATACATTTCTTCATCGTCATTGATTTCTTCATCGGATTACTTGATACACGCCTTACTTTTCGTTCAATCTTACACAACATGACTCAAAAGCTTCTCGTCTTATCTTCTCCCTTCTCAATTTCAATTTTCACTTGTCAACTTGAAAATATAGGCAATAAGGTGGACACAGTAACAAAACTTTTGACTCTCGAGTAAAAGCACCCGAGTCGATACTATCGGCGGGATACCTCTAATCAGGAAGAATAGACTTCATATTTTATTACATATAATGATAAATGGTTTTGCACAATGGACCTATTCTTAGGCCTGAGGTAGGTCAACACCGACAACCACATCCCCAAAAATTTAATTGAACATCCCTTCCATTTACAAGACAGTTGTAGGATGACAAATTAAATAAACAACAAACGTTATACATTGATAATCTATAAATTACGCCCCACATCCGACAATTTGTGACCTCATGATAACAATTAACATTATACACTGAAAATGTGTGACTCTCACTGTCTCTCTAACATTACTATTATTATTTTGTGTCAATCGAAAACAGATGTTCATTTTAAATACGTAATTTTAATTTCATTTAAAATAAAAAAGTCACAAGTTACGTTTTTAAAAGATGTAAATTTATTAATTGTGTGTATGCAATATTTTTTTTAAAATTAATTAAGCACGTGCGATTTATGTGACTCACACTCATAAAAAAAAAATGTTTTTCTTACCTTCTTCACTCATGTTTTTTTTATTACTATAAAAGCAGTTTAATTGACCACTGTGATAGTTTTGCCTTTTCTTTGAAATTTTTACATTGCTCGTGTATTTTTTTTAATTTTATTTATTTTTTTTTTACTTTATCTTTTATTTAAAAATTTTCTTTCACTTATTTTTTTTGAATTTAAAAAATACTTTAAATTCACTTATATTTAGTTTTCATCATCATTTTTTTTTTGTTTAAATTTTTATTTAATCCCTTGTTTTGTCGCGTGCGTCCTCACTTTTGCTTTAAGATAAACATTCAAATTATTCATTTTAAGTCAAATTTTCTAGTAGTTAAACATTCAAAATAGTGTAAAATAAATTATTATTCGTTTTCAAATGCATTTCAGTGGAAAAATGCACTTTTATAAACAGTTTGCTGAGATGTCTTTGACATGTATTTCATTGCAAATCGAGAATAAGTGACCAAGAAATTTTTTTTTTTTTGAAAAAATAGGAAAATGTGAAATGAAAATTACAATTTTCTTTTTCCCACTGTTTTTCGTGGTATTTTAAATTAAAATTACATTGAAATGCACTTTTAATTGAAGCTACAATGAAAAATTTCCCATTTTTTTAAAATTTATATGCGAAAAACACTTGCACATTGAGATGAAATATTCTTATATTTATTTACCGACGGTATGTTGTCAAAGATCAAAGACAGCAACAAAAATTAAATATAAAATACACAGACAATAATATTTACATTTAGACAACATAATCATTTTGTTCAAGAGAAAAAAAAAATTCACACAATTTATTTTGTTAAGCGCCAAGAACAAACACACTTGAAAAAATGTTACGTTTGTGGTTTTATGTTAAAATAATTTTTTTGTTAAATAAAAAACAAATTTTTAAAATTCTTTTTGAATGAGCTGATGATAGGTGTACAATTTGATGTTAACATAACTTAATTTCATAGTATTTTTGATTCAATTCAAGGATTTTCAAAAATTTTATATTGTTTCACGACATGATGACAAAATTTATAAAGACAATTTTCACATTTTCATATATATAAAAGTGTCATTGGGTTATTTAATGCGATTATATGACCACATCAAAAAACCATTCACCAAACATGAAATTTATCATGTATGTCAATGTTGGGAAAGAGAGAAGTAGAAAATCATTCAAACAGTTAATCGTCTTAAATGTAAAAGAAAAGTGACGAAAGGTACTGATAACACTGATATAATAATAAAAATAATGGGAAAATAATGGTCATGTAAGTATATTATCATAATTTTATGAATCCTTAGAGACAAATGATTCACTTAAGTGTACGCATTATAATATAAAAAAATTGTTTGGTACAGATTACATTGTAAAATATACAAATAATACACACACAAAAAAAAACAAAAAGATTAAGTTGTGATTTTTCTCTTCATTTCACTTCACTTGAATAGATTTTAAATGGGAAGTCCAATTGTTAAAGGTGTTCAGTGAACTCTAAGTTGAAAATGCCCCGCAAATCATCTCGCATAATTTAAGAAAACTTTGCTATACGAGAAATGAGCAATGACAAATTTTAATCCTAAGGGGGCCGAATAAAATTTCGAATGAGGTACTGCTGAGAAAAGCCGAGATGTAAAACATAAATAGAAGAAAATTTGGTTATATTGGGCATACCTTACGAAAAGACCCTTCAGAAGTTTGTCACCAGGCACTTGTATACAATCCACAAGGTAGCCGTAGAAGAGGTCGACCAAGGAACTGGCGGCGCTCCACACTCTCTGATGCAAACTTTGTCAGAGAGACAAATGAGGTACAATTTAACAACCAGGAGGAACTGCAACAAATTGCAATCCGACGTTCTAAGTGGAGATTCCCTGAGGAAGGTCAAGGCGAATTTGAATTTTAGATTTCTTGAAATCACATTCATTGAATATTTTTGCAATTGCATTTAAACTGAAACTTCATTCATGATCGGAGAAGCCTTAAAGCTAATAATAAAAAAAAACAATAATGGTCCAATATTCACTTTATCATAAAGAAATACGAGCATTCATTATTAATAGAGATAAAATAAGAAAAAAAAACCACTTTATCAATACATATAATTTTGTCTCTAGAGAGTGTAAATAACTTTTAGAAGGTTCGTATATGATTTTCTTGATTTATAAATAAAAATATAATGACATAAAATGTGAAAAACAATCAGGAAAGTAATATTAAGACAATAATTGATATACTAATGTTTCATTTAAAAAGTTTTTCTTTAGTTCTGAACATATGAGGAAGAGTAAGGAAATTACTTTTGTTTTAGTTGTTTTTTTTTTCATAGGAAAGTTCAGATTTGGACGAAGATGAAATAATAGCAGGAGATCACCATAGAAAATATAAATAAACTATATAATTGGGAATTATCAAATTAAAAGATGTAATAAAGTAATTAGTTAAGTTCAAGAGCACTTTACATGAAGGACTTCAATGAAATTTTAACAGAAATTTTGTCAGTGTTCTGATCTGGACCGGAACAGGATGCTGTTGGGATAAAACTAGCCCTTTGACAGGTGAGGTCATTTACATTCTAGGAAATTTATCAAGAAAAAATGTCTTACAATATTTGCAAGAAAAGAAATCAGATTAGCTAAAGAGAGAAAAAGAGAGGAGAAAGGGGGTGTTAAGCTCCTTTACGAACATCCAGAAATCACATTGACAGGCCAAAATTTTCCTTATATTTGACTTCCTTAAAGAAAAATTCTAAAATAGTTTCTCATTGAAACAGAAGATTATAAGTCTTATAGCAATTCATATAGAAACGATGTATTGAAACGTTGAAGGTAGGAATTTACCTGATACAATTTGACATATCAGAAAATTTCTCTACAAACCAAAAACTTATCTTGAATGGTTCTATATACTGGTGGGCTTGCTTAAACATTTGCCAGTTAAGAGTTAAACTTTGATTTTCTCATTGAAAACTTTCATTTTAAAGTCTTAATTCTTCTTTTTTAGTGCGTTTTGATTAAACTGGGTTATTACACTATTCTACAAATTGGCGAAAATCGAGCCGCAGACAGGCCACTATGATTTTCAAAAACTGTGGACAAAATGTGATCAAACGAGCCCTGATAAAGATCTGCAGCACGTCAGAGACGGTAGTTATCGAGATTCGGATTTCGAAGAAATTGATGCTATTTTAGTGCACTTGGAGATTTTTATAAACATTTTTTTCTTGTTTTTTTTAGGTTTATTTTAATGGAACTTAATGGAACGCACTAAAAAGTGAACAATAAAGCCTTTCAATTTCATTTTCTAACTATTCAGAGTTAGAAAACTTTTAAGACATTTTAGGTCTGTTTTTTTGTGACAATTTTTTTCAGGAGATACATGTGATGTGAATGAAATTTTTATGTTGTGAGAAAAAAATTTTTCCTGTACAATTTAGATATAGGGTGTCTTAGGCAAAGTTGTTTAGATTCATATGAAGAAAATTTTGGCATGAAAATTTTCCATTTTCCCGGAAAATTTCGGAATTTTCCACCTGGTCACCCTATTTTTTTGTATGGGAACCCTATATTTTTTTGAGCCATAAACACTCCCACACTGAATACGAACATAAGTCTAGAAGATTATTTGGGTCTCTGATGAACCGTTTGGGTCCTAGCCTCTGTCAAAATAAAGAAAAATACCAATAAATTACTTTGAGTGAAATAAATATAATCCACTTTCCTTAAAAAAACAACAAGGAAAATTTGAGTAATCTTTGATTTGATTGAGTTAACTCAAAACTTTTTCTAAACATCTTAATCTTATTTCACAAAGTTTTGTTTTTTTTTTATATCTAATAAAATAAAAGGAAAACAGTTTCAAGTGATATTAAGGAAACTAATAATCAGATTATATGACAATAAACATTTATCAACTTTCTCATATTATTTTTTTCATAAAATACTTGAAACATTTATGAGAAAAGTTTCTGTCACATCAAATTCATTGTAATAAAAATCATATTTTCTAAATGAAATATCTTGTGATATATTGACACTTGAATTAAAAATGCACCAAAGTATAGTAAAATACAGATATCAAATGAATGCAATTATAATAAAAATAAGAATAATTCAATTACACATAAAATTTGTTTAATTGGATTAAATTTATGAATAAAATGTTCAAGTGTAGGCTTAATGACATTTTGTTTCTATTTTATTGCAAATTCTTTGAATATTATCGAAGTTTGCAAGGAAAATTCTATCTTCAGGAAATTTTTCTAAATTAAATTCTGGTTGGAAATGATTAAAATAATAATATTTGAAATTAACAATAAATCCTCAAAAGTACTTTGTGGTTACAGAATAACAAACAAATATCATAATAATGATAGTAAAATACGAAAGTCAAGTGAGTGTTTGTGTTATTATACTCTTTATACTATTATTATTATTATTTATTTTGAAAGGAAAAAAGCCAAATACAAAAAAAAAATAAAAGAATTATACAATGTGGATAGAAAATACTCTTAGCTTTAGTGGTTATTGTGTTGTTTTATGCACATCTCACATCACAAATATAAACACATACATGAGAATATGTCGCTCTCAATCTATTTATACACATTTTGTATTCATTTTGATAAATTTTTTAATAGTTAACTTTTGTATACACTTTTATTATAAATTTATAGAGGGAAATGAAAAAATATAGTAAAATAAAAAATAAAATAAAGAAAAAAAATGTAAAAGAAAAGGAAATAAAAGATTGAAAAGCTTATTCAAAAAAAAATTAAATTATTATTTTGTTTGTTTGTTTGAATACAAGTCAATTGTTACTTTGAATGCACTTTTGTCATTTTAAATCAATATTTAATATTTTTTATAATAAAAAAATTAAATTAAAATACATTTTTTTTTATAATTATAAAAAATAACGGAAAAAGTTAAATTGAAAGAAAATTCTCAATGGAAATTTTTCAAAAAAATGTTTAAAATTTTAAACAATTTTTTTTCATTAATTTCTATTTCAAAAAAATATTTTTTTTTTGTAATTTTAATATTAAATAATTTTTTTCTCACTTTAAATATTTATCTTAAAAATTATTTTTTTTTTGTTTAAATTTTCACGATAAAATTTCAAAAACGTGTTCACAATTCAATGATTTATTTACTACTGAAACAGAATTTCTCTGTATTTATTATCAACAACAATTTTCTTTTTATTATTTTTTTTTTACATTTTAGATATATGTGTGTCATATAGTTATTTTGCACAAACATACACGTCACACACAAACACACATGTGAAAATTTTTATACATGTGCTGTTGGACAACCGTCTTAAATGTTTGCTTCCCCACAACTGATCACTCTCACTTGCTTGCAAATTTATTTATATTTGTTATCTTTTATAATTAAAAAAAAAATAGAAAAAAAAATTTTGAACAGCAGCCGCTCATCACACTTACACAGAGAATGTGAATGTGCATGGAAAAGTAAAGTACGCATGATCATGATTGAGAGTAAAATTGGCATGGTCTGTGATACTAATAACAAGTAATAGTAATAAAAATGTTTAAAAGTAAAGTGGAGAAGATACAATTGTATCATTATAATCGTATGTATGGTAAAATATCTCAAATTATTATGTTATGTGGAAATTTTAGCAACTGTGTGTATGGTAATTCCTTAACCACCTGTAATTATTATGTGTGTGTGTGTGTTTGAAATAGATCGGATTGGTTTTCAATGTTTGTTTGATATTGAAATGTTAGATCAAGGATAGGAGAGGAGAATTTATGACAGGCAAACAAGGATTATTTTGAGAGTGAAGACTTTCAAGATCATCTATGACTTATATTAAGAGGGTCTTAGAAAGAAAGTAAATCAACCCAAATTGAAAGGCGTTCCTGGGACTTGGACCTCTTTTGAGGGTTATGTGATTTTCCGAATCTAAAGACACATATAAATTAAATTTATTTATCACTCTACATCCTTTTTTCGTCACCACAACCATCGAGTATATTTATAAACACATTTCATTCAAAATCAAAATGAGATGAGATACTCTCCCAATGCATATCTATTGTCATTACTTATATACAGGTGTAGACTCAAAAAAAGTAAGACATTGCACTCAGTAGTTCATGTGAACTGTTATGATGCGGTAACAATCCCACATTATGAACAATGCACTTGTTTCTTTTTCATTCTCGATTTAAATCGAAATTGTATCATTTTGCATAAAAATTGTCAATATACGAAATATGTCACGTTCATCCAACATACATACAGACAAACATTGTTTATGTAAGGTAGTAATCTGTTTTGTGTAACAATAATATATATATGGTTTGTGGTATGGTAAAATAACCTTGGACCGTTATCCTCTTGCAGCCTTCACCTATCTAACTTATAAATGCATCTCATTGTTGTTGTTGTAAAATTGTAAAAATGTATATATACGAGAAACTGTTGATATTGATACATTGGACTGTGAGTAACAAACAATATTATCATTATGTGGCAATTGTATGCAAATAAAGTCCTTCAATCAGATGGAATTTAAATTTGTGGTTACCTTTAAGAATATATTTGTTTAATTTTGGTTTGGCATTATTAATAGGGACATCTTATTTTTTTTTTGAGAACCTCATACCTCATGAGATCAATTCGATCTCGTTCATCTTTGGGGCTTAGAATTCCTTCTCAAAAGTGTGGTGGCCTTAATCAAGCTATCACCTCACATTCGCACAGTATAAGTCTAGCATTTTCATCCTGCTCAACACAGAGTCTGCAAATACTTGATTTGCTTCTGCCAATGTTAGGTAAGATTTTTCCAGATCAAAATGACCCGAAAATGCTATTATGAGCGTTATTTGATCTACTCAGCCGAACAAGATAACGTCAGTTATCGTCTTAAATTTGTATATGGCCTGCCTCCATTGACTCACACAATAGAATTGTTCAGTACTCACGTTAAGAAAATTCTGCCTGTGAAAGCTCTTCATGAATTTGAGGTTTTGAAATATGTACGAAAGAGTTTGATTGCTGAAATTATGTGTCATAAGTAACTCGTTTTAATTCTGGTATTTCCAGACTGAGAAATGACCATAGGCTGATTCAAAAAATGCCTTGACAGTTATGGGAAGCCAACATATGGCTTTTGTGGGTCCTTCTTACTTCAACAAGCTGGCAATTTATATGAGGCTGATGAGTAGTTAGGTTAGGTTTTACAAGGGTAGCACCACCGTTACAAACATTCTATTGTGGTCCTGATGAGTAGCACTTCAGCATTTCTGAGAGCCGTTAAAGAATATTTGACTCAATCAATTAATTTATCGCGATTCCTTCAATGAATCTGTTTTAAAATGCCCACTGCTTGGATTTGATTGCCTGTATCTTGACAGTGGATCCACCTCTGAGTCGATCTCTGGATTTTGGATTCTACGAATTATTTGTATGAATTGATTATCCGCCCCAACCAGAGAGGGTTGCGTAAAAGGATCTGGACCAATCATTTTACCTTCAGATCCTTTCCTGTTCAGTTTGACTGTCATTTCATTTCCGTTAATCTCTTGGTAACCTGATTCCAACATTTAAGGCTACCCAAACAGCCCAACAGCAATGCCGAGGTGATCAAGTACGTTTCAGATACTGATTTTCCGCAGTTCTTGCTGTTTCCTTCAGTCCTTTCAACAACACTCAGCATTGATTCAACTCCATCCATCATCATCATAAAAAAAATGACATTTACTGTTAAAATAAAAAAAAATATTAACAAAGCATTGTGTAACAAAAACTAAACAAATCAAATGAATCAGTTTTATTTATCCATTAAAATACATGTAATTTTTATCAACTGACTTGCCTATTATTGAGTTAGATTACAATGATAATACACTTAATCTGAAGTGCACTTATCCGCACTTGAATTCTATTCAAATAGTAAGTGAACTGAGATCACTGTTTAAGCTTTAATTGAATTTATAGTAAACATACACACACAAACAGACACACACACGTTTTATATTAAAATTTGTATTAATTGATTTGTGGGCTCCAGTTGAATAAAAGCTCATAAAAACTTAAAATTTCCATTCATCACTAAACAATTCCAAGAATAGTTCATTGAACTTTAAACTGTCATTAAATATGAATGATTATGAGTGTAATAAATCAGTTTAATAGTCTCCCCCAATTTCATTTTTATGTTATTGTATTTGAAATTCAACCAAAATTATAAAAAAACCTTGATCTAATTTTTAGTTTTGGTTTTGTTTTAAATTTCAATTTCAAATTTTTTTGTCACTATTCGACTGACATCAGAGTACACCTCAAATTAAATCAAAACCAGATTTAAAGTAAAACTATTTAATTATTTTCATATCCTTAAATCTATTGAAATGATGAAGAAAAAAAAATGTAAAGAGATACAAAACCGCTTGTTTTACTGATAGCAACACAATGCAATGAGAGTTTTGTTGTTGTTGTTATTTAAGCGTTATTGTTATTCTTTGGTTATTGTACAAAATATTTTATGTTTAACCGCAATTAATTAAAGAACTTTGCTATTGTTTTCAGTGAAGGATCTTTTTTATATGTATAATATAAATTTATTATAAAAAATAAAATACATTTTAAATTTCGTTTAGAGCAAGATAAGCGAAATTAAAATCAAAACTAGGTCAGATCAGAAATTTAACTTGAAAAAATTGTGTTTTAATTGAAAAATTTGACAAATTCAAATTGCTTTGAAATTATTTCTTGGAAAGAAATGGGTCTTCTCTCTAATTTGAGCAGGGATTTGTTGTATTTTTATTTTGTGATAAGCTCTTCTAAGAAGCACTTCGTTTCAAGGAAAACCACACACTTGCGCTTATTTTGATAGTAGAGTAGAGTAAAACCACATATGAAAAAGAAATTTTTGCTAACATTTTCTTTGAAGAGAAACGTTTTTGGGAATTTGTAAAGAACACGTGTGTGTGTGTATTTTAACGTCTAAAGGAATTTTTCATTTAAATACAGGTGTAATGTTACAAAGAACTTTTGCACTTCAAAATCAGGAGGCAGGTCAGGCTGTTGTTGTAGCGGTATTTTCAGAGTCTTCTCAAGTTCCATTTTTAGCCCCAAGAACTCTGTCACCTGAATAGGGTTGGACAAGAAGCCTTTGGTCGTCAGGGTAGTAGGATGACTAGTGCATTTGAAAAGGTGAGCTGTGGCATGATAGACAGGTATCAGAGACTGAGGAATCAATGCGACTTAAATAGCTATTTGTCAATTTTGAGTATCCTGACCTTAGCTGGCCCCATGCCGTTCTTGTCTCTCTGGGGAGTTTGGTTTCGTCTTCTGATATCTCAGGCGATGGTTTACAGAGGACCTTGTTTGCTTCATAGGTGTTTGTTGTGTTTACGACGGTTGCTGTGTGTAGTTGCTTGTATGCTAAAGTATCGATAAGCAACCTCATCAGTCACTGTGGTCAGAGATATTGTAGCAGAAAGTTCAGACAGTAAACTTCTTGCTGGAAGACGGATATTTCTATGAGATAGAGTCGTACTTACAATACTTGAATTTGGATGTTCTGGTTTGTAGCTTGCGACGAGGAATTGTTTTGTGAGTAGCTCATTGTGTTTTTCGATAAGGTCAGGTCTAACGCAGCTATTGAGCCTGCTCTCAGTCGGGTCCATTATGCAGCACCGTTATAATCTACAGATGAACTTATCTTTTGTCTTGTCATCCCAAGCAGTCGCAACCTTTATCTAACCTTTCAAGGGACCTCGTTGACCAAGTTAGTTAAGTGGCTAGTATGATTGGTAAGAATCCTGCGACGGGGGTACGAGTCCAGTCCCGGACATGAAAATTAATTTGTTTTCGAGTTCCAAATGTGCTCAAGTTTTACTTGGAATACATAAAAATCCTCCTGGGATATTTAGGGGCGCTGAGTGAAACCTAAGGACGGCAGGATCGGATGACAGTATAAATTGTAGGTCCCACGTGGTTAGCCCATAGATAAAAGACGCTTACTATGGAAGTTTCGGCTGAAATAGTATGAACACAATAGGACCATTGGGTCCGCGGTGGAGCTAGTTCATATCTAATCTAATCTAACCTTTCAGAGGTCACATAATTTTCCTTTTGTCTGTCTTGGAAAAGCAAAGTGAATTATTGCAGCAAAAGGGGGTCGTCAGGCAACTTTTAACTGAGATATCGATAAATATATCATATAAAATGCACTTAAATCCACTTTTTAATGATTAACTTGTCACAATTTTTTGAAATTTAAATCACAAATATTTCTCAAATTTATGACAACTCATCAACATCATCATCATCATCAAAATTTACAGAATTTATGATTTGATTTTTTTTTCACTGAATCTGAATTTGAATAGAAGGAAATGACAATTTAGTAGACAAAAAAAAATTAACCTAAGATATCATAAAATTGTGTGAGTGTTTATGAGTATGAGAATGATAAGAATTACCTCAAACTAAATTGTCCTAAATTTGGTTTGGCAACCAAAAATTTAATATATCTCTTTTAATTCACACAGCATCGTACAATGATGATAAAAAAATAAAACTTGAATATTAAAACAGATTTAGTGAATTGAAGATAAAATTTTATTACTATTATTTACTTGATAAAAAAAAATCCTCATCTTATTAAAATTTAATTAAAAGGTAAATATTTAAAACAATTAAAATTCACTTACATTCATAAAGTATGGCTTGAGTAGTTTCCATTTTTTGGTATTATCCTGAGTAAATTTTAAATGTAAATTTTCAATTTTCCAGACATTTAAAAATGTTTTTATGACTTTAATTTCCTTTTATTTTATTTTTAGCACAACTGAGCACTAATATCCTATGTATTTTAAATAAAAATAGGATAATTTTACATTTTTTAACTGTTCAAAATAAATTCAAACCACTTGATTACTTTTAATTAAGAAATTTCGCTTGAAATTGCTTCAAATGAATCACAGTTACTTCTTTTTCTTTTGAATTCAATAAAAAATCAAAATAAATAAAATCGTTTTAATAGCATTCCATTAAATATAAATAATAGTACTAATAAAAAATGTAAGTTTATTTTTTTTTTGTATTTGCTGTTATTTAGAACTCGTAATAACACCAAGGGTTTAAATGAAACTGATGAGAGTCGTGAATTTTAAATCATTTTGCACCTATAATATGAAAAAAAAAATAATATCATTGTACATAAGATACCTCTCACACATAAAACATTCAATGAAACAAGTGGTGGACATCATTTATATACTAAATTGTTAACAAGATGTTCTGTGTTTGTATTATTTTCATTTAAATATTATGTATTATTATTATTGTAAAAAAGCATGACTATCTATAGGTATAAAAAAAAATTGATATCATAATAGAAATGTATAGAAAAGTAAATGATACAGTGATTTGTTTATTGAAGAAAATTAACTGAAAATATCTTAATGTGGATGAGTCTGATGCAATTTTAAATGATGTTTAGGAATTTGGATTGAAAATAAAGTAAAAAAATTTGAAATAAAAGTTTCAAAATTTACTGGGTACGCAAGTGAAAGTTTGTCAATCTCTATTTACATATAGAAGTATGTGCTTCCGTATGTGTATGTATAGAAAATGAGCTGTCAATTAGATCTGTCTTATTGAGTTTAAGCACATTGCATATATACAAGGGTAAAGAAAATAATTAATGCTTTGTAACGGTTTTTTATTTTAAATTTAATCTAAAGGTCTTACGGGCTAAGTCCATAGAACATAATTCATTTTGACATTTGAAAATTTAAATATAAAATTTTGAAGTTTCCTTATGTGTTTCTATAGAAAATAAACGTATGCTACGGACTTGCTGGGTTAGAGCGCGCAGGGAAACATTCGTTTAAAATTTTAAAAAATTGTTTAATCTAATTTGGTCTACGAGAAACTGTCCCAGTATACCAGTATCAGTCGTTTGGGTCCGAAAGTGCCAGAAAAGATAAAACCAAATATTTTATGACTCAGAAGGCGACTTAGTGACTTTAATTGTTCCATTAAGAGCAGAAAAATGCAAAATTAAAGAGATCTACTCCGTAATTTATGCAATGTAAAATTCTTCATATTGAGCTTTGGCATATTGCATATATAAAGGAGTTAAATTTAAAGATTTTGATTTTTTCTAAATTTAAAGAAGTGGAGTAAAGTAATGCATTAATTCGCTATCAAATGTGATATTTATCATTTACCACATCAATGTAGTTTTGTGTAAATCGCATTTAAAGTTTTTTAATAATAAAAACGCAAGAAAAAATTTTTAGTGGTAAATTTTCAAAAAATTATTTTCAATTTTATTTCAAAAAAGTTAAAGGTTTTCGAATCTAAAATTAAAGAAAAAAAAATCTTCTTTAAATTCGTAAAATAAGGTTTTTAGCGCTCAAGTGTGATTTATCACAATTAAAATGATGTGCTATTTGACATTCACAAACAAAATCCGTGCTATTTAAAATTGAAAATTTATGAAAATTTAATTCAATAATCATAAATGAATAAAAACTCCCTTTTTTTGTTAATTACCGAAAAAAAAATTAAAAAAAAAAAAATAATTTTTTGAAAATTGCTTTGGAAGTGTGATTTATCACATTTATTTCAAAAAATATCTCTAAATGCGATCTGGCACATTGTGATAATGTTTTATTTTCTGAACAAACTTTTAAATTTTATTTTTTTATATGAAAATTTAAACACGGAAGAAGCCATTTCTGCAAAAAACTGAATTTCGACAAAATTGTCTGAACGTGATTTATCACATTGTCGGTCCAATTTATGTTTTGCATTTTTTTAATTTATGTTTTTTTTTCAAATTTAATGAGCTAGAGCAGAAAAGTGCATAATATAATTTTTTTCCCGCCTTAATGTATGCAATATACCAAAACTCAATATGGCAAAGATACGGCTTTAAAGTCTCCTATATATTCATTCAGATCGATTCAACTTGTAAGATCCTCCAAAAATCGGATCAGGTTGATTCAGAAGTGCAGAAAAAATCAAACAGGAGTCAAAAGAAACTCAAAAGCGACTATTCAGGAGCAAAAAACTGCGTTAAAGAGCATAAAAGTACATTAAAGTGCAAAGAATGAAGTGCAAGAAAGATCAATCAGGCGTCAAAAAGAACATAAAAGTGTAAAAAAACAAAGAAGAGCAGACAGGCGCGATTTACGGGTGCAGTTAAGTGCTGTAAAACGCAAAAAAGATCACCAGAAATAATAAAAATCACCCTGTATTGCGCTTTGGAATATTGCATACATTAAGGGGCCAAATATAAAAATTGAGCATTTCAATGGTTTTTTTTCAATATTCGGGCCATATTAAAGTTGATGAGGCCTTAACTCAGATAATGCAAAACCAAAAATATTTCTGGAATTAATGTTACATGTCATTTTGAATTGAATCGTGTAATTGGTACAAAAAAATAAATCCTAATTAATATAATTGCCAACTATTAATTTTTTGCCTTGTATGTAAATCTTTGAATAATGAAACATAATTTATTTATTTCGTATTATCTTGATCAATAATCACCATTTAAAGTCATTTGCACGTTGCACATTTTTTTTTTGTTTTATGTTAAATTTAGTCATTATTTTACTTAAAATTTGATTACAAGGAATTTATGAATGGATTCATTGATACGATTGCCATGTAAAATAACTTAATGTAATTGCATTTATTTGATAGGTAAATGTCGAATTTAAATTTTAATAAATTTATTTTGCTCTGTAAATTGAAAACGTGCCGTAACCTGCCTTGATGTGCTAAAAAAGCGATCACAACATCAGCAATTTTGTTTCAAAATCCATAAGAAATTTGTATCCCATAAAAATCATGAAAGTGATATACAAAAAATCTCATCAACCGAGAGAATTACTTAACACTCGCAGTCGTTTTAAATTTACAGTGTAACTTCAAATTGACTTTAATTCATTCCAGACTCCTAATCATAATAATTTTTTCAAATCTGTAATATGTCACGTCAAAAAAAATAGAAAAATATTCATCAAAAATTAAATTTGGCAGAAGCCACTCACATTTCACACACACAAAGCAAAATATTAACTCGTTTAATTTAATTTACGCACTTCTAAATCCTAATCGTGTAAAATTCATTCACTTTATTTAACATAAATGAATGCTTTTGTGCTTGACTAGCTTTAAAAAAAAATATTATTTAGCGTAATTTGATTTCTTTTGTCTGTTTTCAGTTAAATGTAAATGCAAATGAATGGAAAGATCAATTGAATTAATTTTATTTTTTATTTTGATAAGAATTTGTTTGAATGGTCTCAAGTATCAAGTCAAATTTAAAAAAATTTCTCTATCTGTAAATATTCAGAGTGAGTAAAAAAAATGAATAAATAAAAAAACGATTTTTTTTTTCATTGTAACATAACAACAATAAATAAGTTATCTTTATTTACAGCAGGTGACTATGAGATTCTTTAATTTCTTTCGTTTTTTTGATATGTTTTTGATGTTAAATTTTATCACATGATGGTAATTTGAATCAAAATTTACCAGGCATATGAGATAGCTGGAGCTTGATAACTCATGTGTGAGACGGCAACAGCTGGTGAATAAGCAACACCTTAAATTGAAATGAAAATGAAGATAAAATTAAATGTTTTTTATGAAATTTTATCATATACCTAAGAGACCAGCTGGAGCAGCAACTTTAGCGACGGCAGGGGCAGCATATCCGTGGTATGGGTAGGCAGCGGCAACTGGGGCAGCAACATGAGCACCTTCAATGTGAGTGAATATTTGATTAAATTTAATTTGTATTTTATTTTAAATGAATTTTCTCTCACCATATGGATAAGCGGGATAGGCAGCATGAGCAGCAACACCATAAACTCCTGGATTGCTTACACGAACATCACTTTTGCTGACTGATGAGTATGGGGTATCAATTGTCTTTGAGTAAGTTGATACTTGACCCAAATTTCCATATGATCTCAAGATGTTTCCTTGTTGGCTTGTGATGGCAGTTCCATATGGAGTTGAAGCTAAGACAGCATTAGCAACGGCGAAAGTGAGTGCAAAGACGACGAACTAGAAAATTCATATTAAAAGAAAAATCACACTTTAAATCATTGAAGTACAAAATTTATCTTAAGGCTTCAAATTCCTCAGCTAATAACAGTTTTCAATGAATTTGACACATTTTACTCAATTTTTATTATACAATGTCTTTAATTATCTAATTACATGTCAATAAGTGCACTTCAATTGCATTTAACTTATCAAAATCATTAATTGATGTTTTTTTAATTTTTGCATGTCAAATTCAATTATTCTTTTAATTTACGATTTTACTTTAACATTTTTTTTTATTATTATTTTTATTTAATTTAACCACCAAAACATAACTTACTTTGAACATTTTTATTTTAATTGTGTTGTTACTTTTTCGATATTTAACTTTAAACTGTGATTAAGTTGACACAAGTGTATCGCTTTTTATACCTTTTGATTGTATGTATCGAGAAAAAGCAATCTAAACAACTTGCATATACAAAAAAAAAAAACTTGAACTTTAATAGATAAAAGTTAAAATTCAAAATTTATTTTATGATCTAGAATAACATTGAAAAGTTACCTAGGTCGAACTGTTTACGCGTGCGAGTGCGAGTACGAGCACTGCCTACATACAACAAGATCAGAAATGTGTTTGAACTGCATTCATTTTTAATGTTTCTGAAGAAATACACACCTAAAGTTGAAAGAAAAAATTGCATAGTAGAATTAAATAAAAAAGTATTGCCTGCACTTAATTTATTATTAAAATTTGATATTACATCATAAAAGTACGCAATTTGATCATATGTCTTATATAACAGAGTACTTTAACTGTCTCAATTTCACGTGCCACGTGTTTTTTTCTTAGAATTGAAAAAATGCATAATTTATTGTCAGCTGAGTTTAAGGACAAACGCTGACTTGATCTTCATGTTCAATACGCATTAAGGCAGCTAAATCCAGGCCTTACGATACTTCTGGTTATAAAAAGAAAAAAAAGGTATCAGATGGATCCGATGAAAATGAGATAAATTTTTCATTTAATTTTGAGTCGAAATTCAACACATGTAACCAAAAGTGTTTAAGATAATTTTTTTTTTTTTGAATCGTGATCAGTCTAGACATTAAATAATAATAATCTATTATTATTATGCTAATTATTATGTTTTGCATACATGCAATGAAGTAATCTCATAAAATATTGCTTATTACTCACATTGCACCAAAAAAAATTAAAAATACCAGTCGTCTCCACCTAGCGATATAAAAAATTTAAATAATAAAAATTTAACTCAACAACCTTCTCCCATAAATTCTCCATATGCAAGTCATTTATATTTTAACACCATTCAATTAATATTGAATTGCATTTAGATTTAGAATTTTAATTTATTTGATTAGTCATAAATTGCATTAAAAAAGATTTAGGTAAAAAGTAAGTGGCTGATTGATATATTTATTGTAAATAGTTGTTCAAATTAATAACAACATACATTTTTTTTCATGTACATTTGAGAGTTGAAAACAAAACACCAAAAAATTTAAATTGAATAACACACTCACATGTGATGTGTGTAAGAACAAAAAAAAAATGTTACATATATTATCATTATGCATTTAATTGGGTGTGGTTTTGTGTTCCACTTTTTTTTGTACTTCTTTTAACTTTTAAAATTGATATATTGAGTGCAATAATTAGATAAATTATCATTATTTGAGATAAAATTCAAACTAAAAAAAAGAGATCTTGGATAAAAATTGCAAATTTCATCAATATTTCATTTTAATTTCGATAAGATCCGGTTTCGCCTTAAAATTGGAACGCACACACACACACACCTTTATTATCACAATAAATAATTATTAATTTTCATTTTATTTTTTATTTTTAAAAATAAACATACATAGTAAGGTCAATTTTAATTATAATGTTTTAAATGAAATTCAGTGCATCGGTCAATTATATGCAAGCTTAAACACAGATTTAAATGTATTTGCATTACACAAATTCAATTTTGTGTGTACTGGAGTTTAAATTATAAATTTGATCATAAATTTACATGTAAATTTAAAATATCATAGCTAATAGTAAACCAATATGTCACATTAACATGATTAAAACGCGAACTAGTGTAAATATTATTATCAAAATAATGAACTGAAAATAATTTCATAAAACATGTTAAAAAAAATATGTACGTGGTCGTGAACGATATTAACAAGCGCATTTCCATTGATGGAATTCACCATTGTCGCCAACCCGCTGGTTTTTTTGCAATTGGCGACTTTTAAATGATTGGCGACGTTTTTCGTGATTAACGACTTTTTTCTAAATTGGCGTCATTTTTTCGTTACTGGGGACTTTTAAATGATTGGCGACTTTTTTCGCCATTTTTCGCTTTTTTCGTGACTGGCGACATTTTTAATGATTGGCGACTATGACACAGACGGACAGAAGGCATAACAATACTAGCTTTTTTCAAAATCGATAGAAATGCACTCAAAATTAAATGAAATTAAAATATATTCAATTACTTTTGGGCGTTGAGTGTGTGTGTGTGTGTGTGTGTATGCATTTTCATTTTAATACCCATTAGCGGTTTTACTATCGATGATATTTACTTTAGTAATGAAAAATTAAATTTTTAACGTGAAGCAGTCTCTTTTTATTGGATTATATCAATATTTATTGATTTTATTTAATTTATCAGAAAATTTACTGTCAAATTTATCAATTGACCAAGATCTGTAATTATACTGATGATGAGTCATTAAAGTATTTTCATTATTAATCACAAGCTGATGCAATTTTCTTTGATCATGAACATGTATGTTAAAGATTTTAATTTGAAAACAGAATTTTACATGTATATTAAATGTAATCTTAATGGATATTTCAAATAATCAAGATTATTCGAAATTACTAATTTCGATATCAATACATAAAAGTACATTAAAATTGTATTCAATGAAGTAGGTTAAAGTTAAGTCAATTTAATCGTCATCGTCACTGTCTTCATCCATTATGATGGTACGTCGTCCACGTTTACGTTGACTTTTGGGAAATTTTTGACTGGACATTTGCAGCTTAGCGACACTTTCATTCAAATCTTCGGTTTCATCCTGAATCCCATAAGCTTCTTCATATGCCTTCAAAAACATGTTCGGATTGACATTCAACATCTCAGCAACAAATTCCAAAATCTCTGCTTTAATGAATTCATATTCAGCACGTTCACCCCATTTGATTGTTATCCTTTAAGAGGAAAATTAAAAAAAAAACATCATCAATAATTATTTCAATTCAATTTACTTTTCTTCTGAATCCCCTTCAGCACGTTGCTTCACATAAGCCAAATAATGTTGTTTCGTAAAGATATTTTGAATGAAATGTTTGACATTCCCAAAATATTCGTGTGATTCCTCGTAATTGATATCAAATCTTTCCAAAAATTCATTCAATGCATTCTGACTGACCTCACCATCCTTCATATAAATGTATGACAAGACCAAATATAACAAAATCATTTCAGGCCATTGCTCACTGTGATATTCCTCCATAATAATTGCAGAATCAATGCTGACAACAATAAATTGCTTCACTGAAGCTTTTTTCAAGTCAATCAAATCCAATTTGTAGGTTTCTTGTAATACTTTCTTGACTTTTGATAATACATTAGCGAAATTGCTTCCGTCTCCATTCAATGTTTGGTTTATCATATCAACTCGTTTGACTGGAAGTTTTGTTGATGCGTATGGTAAAACGTATTTTACCATTTTAAGAACATTTTCTTGGATGTTTGCTTCACGAGCTGCGATTGCTTGTGTAGAGGTCTTTTGAGATTTGGAACGAGGCTGATTTGAACGATTGGCAAACAAGTCATCATCTGAGTCGGGTGTTTCACTTGAAGATGGGGAACGACGACGACCACGAGGCATTTTGATGAAATGTGTTGGTTTTTATTACAAAAAATAAATAATTGTAAATAACACTGAAGATTTATCTTTTAAATTTAGATGATTGAGTTATTTGGATCTTATTTACGTAAATAAAACAGAATTTTAATGCAAAAATTATGAGAGACGACACTTATTTTTTTTTGCATTTCAGCCCAGGTTACAGAAAACTTTTAAGGAATTAACCTTTTCATACCCAATGTTTCATGTATCGTATACATACCAACATTGAAAAGCTTTCTGATAAACAAAGGGTTAATTGAATTTGAAATTCAAAACAAAATTGAAGCGCTGCAAAAAACTTGGTAAAATTTCATTAAAATATCAAAGATGAGTCCAGACGATCGTGTTATAAATCGTGAAATTACCTATGTTGACCTTGGTGTGATTGATAATCTCCGAAACTCGTTGAGAGAAGCGGAATTGAATTTTTTTCCCATACTGATTTCATTACAAACATTTTTGGAGAAGATAAACCAATTGAAAGGTAAACAAATTCACAAAAAAAATAAGGTTATTTAAATTCAATTCCTTTTAATCATTTTTTAACTTCAGCTCGTATCAATAAAGTCAAAGTCAATTGCGAGTATATCGATACATGTTGTGATATAATGACCTTCAAATTGAATGGAAATTTTGGTGGGACTGATCTTGAAAGTGAGGTTATACCGGAAACTCAAGAGGAAGTTTGTCCCAACTCGGAGGAACAAGCAATGGATGATGTTGAAATTAATTGATTTAAAATTATGACTTAAAATTAAAATGATATTAAATTTCATATAATCATATCAAAAACATTTTTTCATCTTTTGTAAAATTATAACGATTTTTTCTTAATTCTAACAAGCACATAATGAAGGAATTTCTTCCAGAAATATCCTTTTACAAAATTTTGAATTTCTAATTTTATTTCATTTAATTATAATTAGTGATCACTTCCAAGTGCTGATTGCATGATACGATTTAAATTTTGTTGCAAAACTTTCAAATGTTGAATTGTACTTTTATCTATTTTTGAGATGTATGACGGACAAATTTCTCCCATTTCTGTAGGTCTAATTGATAAAATTGAATCTCCAACTGGTATATTCACATTTGCTTCATAACCTCCACTGACGGAAGTAATAACGGGACTTCCTGTAACTGAGAAAACTGATTCTCCAGTTCGTGCATGACGTAACAAGGCCATTGGTGTATTTGGTTGAACTTTTGGTGTTATCATGAGTCGATCAGCACTGGCCGCCTTTAAACGACCATGCATCACTGGAGTTCGAAATCTTGGTCTTGACACACGATTACTCAACATTCCACTCATTGGACCTGTACGCTTCATCATATGACTATTTCGACTTTGAAGTGGCCCATTAAATTGATTTAGCTGAGGTGTATAAACATTATCTGCGACGGATGATTGTGCTGATCGACTTCGACGCTTTTTCATCTGAGCTGACATAAATGGACCTGTGATTTTTGGTATCGGTAATCTTGTATTACTATTTGAACTGGATTGAGAATTCCGATTATCTTCATGTGTTGAATAGCCGTCATCAAAAGTTGACTGTTTCCGGAGCATAGGAGCCAATATTGGTGAGAAAGATTCTCTAGTTGAATGTAAATTACGAAAAGCTGTACCAGTGGCATTCTCATTTGGCATTGGAGAGTTTTTAACATCAGAAAAATTGTTGATTCCCATTTTGTGAAGATCAGATATCTTCATTTTAAGTATTCGAGCTGGAATCTGACTTCGAACTTTGTGCATCTGTTGTTCAATATCTGACATGGCACATTCATATTTGGATTGGATATCCTCAAAATATTGATCAACTAAAGTAATAAATCATAAGTAAGAAAAGTTAAGGAGCAGACCACATGGTTTTACCAATGATATCAAGTTCTTGTAGTTTTTCATCAATACGTATTACACAATTACTTCTTTTTCTGTTCTTGGAAATTTTCGTTCGTGGCATTGTTACGAGAGTTTAATTATAAAATAAAATTACACAAAATACAATACAATTTCAAAATAAAAGAAAGGCAAAGAACCTGAATGTAAAAAATAACGTATAAATAATGGAGGAATACACACGAGGGTGTCTCATTATTTGCGTAGTGAGAACAAAAATTTATATTTTAGGGTAAATATTCATATTGAAATGCTATTTATAAAAATATTGATATCAAAATACTTTTATGACTTTATTTAAATGAATTGCATCGATAGTTTTTCATTTAAAATAAATAAAATATAAATTTATGTATCAATTAAGTCATGATAGTATGATCGCATAAAAATTCATCTTCAGTAAAATTTCTCAATTTTCATAGAACCTTTGAAATTTCAATTGAAATTCACATTTGAAAACAATTTGTATGAAATTAAATTTAAATTTTGATAAATTAATTGAAATTACGAATGTTTACCATTAAATTAAAATTTTCATGATATTCTTGACAATTTTATGTTGACATCCGAGTTGCCATTTCAATTATAATTGACATTTGAAATTTCACCTGGGAGTAACAGTATTGTTATCGAAATTAACAAGAGAAGAAGTGAATTGAAATTTTTGTTTCTTTTTAAAATTAAAAAAAAAAATCTTCAACTTACAACAAAAAAAAATGTTTTAGCCAGACTTGAACGAATTTTCTATTTAACTATTCCGTAAATATTCAATAAGTGCAAACATGGCTCAAGGTTTATCTGATGACATATCGCGTAGAAATCCACAGGATTTTTATGAATTAGTGCAAAAAATTGGTTCTGGCACATATGGAGATGTGTATAAGGTGAATTAGATAGAAAAAAGTTTATGAGTCTTCAGGTTTTTTTTGAGTGGTCTCATTAAAAATTACATTTGAACTTAAAACAGTGCCAGAACGTAATCGATTTAACTAATCAATTCAATTTTATTTGAATCAAAATACTACAAAAAGAGAAAATATGTACAAAATACAAGGTCATAATATATAAATTTTCACCATCCACCCCCTAATTGAAACAATTTTATTTTTTTTTGTTGTGACTCAAAATTTTTTAAATATTGATATTTTCTGAACGTGTCTTATCTGTAAAATGTATCCGTTCTATGTGAAATAAATATTTAACTTACATAATGAAAGAATTTAATGATTAAATACTGGAATGCACTTTTACATTTTGTAAACTTTAATTGAAACATAATGCAAAGGGGATTTAAATTGTCTGTGTAAAAAAAAATTTTATTACCCTTTTTCTAGATAATCGTTATTAAAAAAATTTGTGTTTAATCATGTCATTAATATGTAGAGCACATACATGAAGAAGAATCATAAACATGTATAAATATATCAACAGAACTTTAAAATCGCATTTGATCACCTTTGTTTCATTGTGTACATCCAAGTTTTATTGTTAAAATACTTCTTTATTTATTTTTTTTTTTGTTTTTGGGACTTTGTTTGGGATAGTTTTTGCATTTTACGTCGTTATTTTTGATATTAGAACTTCCTGTAAATTATGAAAGATAATTCAATTTTCTCATTTAATGTTCTATAAAATAATGGACAGGTTATTGAATTATGATAATATTTTTAAAATACTAAAATAAAACCTGTTTCTGACTCACACTTTTCACTTAAAACTTTTTTTTTTTGCGTGTGTAATTTAATTTTATTTCTATTATAATTTTGATAGGCAAAAAAAATTGGCACTAATGAATTTGCAGCAATAAAAGTGATAAAACTTGAACCGGGTGATGACATTCAAATAATACAACAAGAGATTCTGATGATGAAAGATTGTCGTCATCCCAATATAATTATGTATTATGGATCGTATTTGAGGCGTGATAAATTATGGATTTGTATGGAATATTGTGGCGGTGGAAGTTTACAAGATATTTATCAAGGTATGATTATATTTAAATTTTGTTTAAAAGTTTAATGAAAATTTTGATTTTTTTTTACAGTGACAGGTCCATTATCTGAACTCCAGATCGCTTACATGTGTCGGGAGACATTGATGGGATTAGCTTACTTGCATTCCATGGGAAAAATGCATCGAGATATTAAAGGAGCGAATATTCTGTTGACAGAAAGTGGTGATGTAAAATTAGCTGATTTCGGAGTATCAGCCCAAATCACAGCAACAATAAATAAGCGAAGAAGTTTCATTGGAACTCCATATTGGATGGCTCCAGAAGTTGCTGCAGTTGAACGAAAAGGAGGCTATAATCAGTTATGTGACATTTGGGCAGTTGGAATTACGGCAATTGAATTGGCTGAATTGCAACCACCCATGTTTGATTTACATCCGATGCGAGCCTTGTTTCTCATGTCAAAAAGTGGTTTTAAGCCACCATCATTAAAAGACAAAGATCGATACACTCCAACATTCAATAGCTTTATTAAAACTGCACTTACAAAAAATCCAAAAAAACGGCCGACAGCCGAAAGACTTTTGCAACATGCCCTATTTCAAAATGACATGTCAATTAGATTGGCCCTAGAATTACTCCAAAAATATCATAGTCCACATCAACATTACATGGAACCGCCGGATGATGATCTTGATATCGCAATTGCAAATGGGCCACAACGTATTCCCAGTAAAGTTACTTCATCGGCGAGTAATATGAATTATCATCATGGTAATACATGCGTTTTAATTAAAAACATACAAAAATAATTTAAAGTCAAATTACATTTCAGAATCAACATCACAAAACGATAGATCAATAAGTCCGGATACTATGCCAAGTGACATGTAAGTTTCCCCTAAATATTTGTTTTGCTTTTGATTGCTTTTGTGCGAGGTAATTGACTTGTTTAATCACATGCACTTTTGTACAGAAAAAAAAACATGATAATTCGCTACTAATAACTTTAAACCATTTCGTGCTTAATGCAATTAGATTTGATTGGTAGAAACATAATCTATGAAAAACGCTTTTTTCTATTAAATTTTAACAAGGAAAATTTACAGTGTTTGATTTGTTTTTCTTTCAATTGAATTGAATTGAATTTTTAATTTTTTTAACACTCAACCAGGAATTCTGGGTCTTCTTAAAACTAAATTTTCCAAAAATTGGTGGAAAATTCATGCAAAATTATTGATGATGGAATTTTGGAAAATTCTTTTCATTTGTCGACTTCAATTTTGAGGGTAATTTTTTTCGTCTGGTTGAGTGTTAACATTTTTTTTTTTATTTTTCAAAATTTGAGATAAATAATTTGCAAGCTCTAAATGAAAACTAAACAACATGCACTTAAATTAAAATTGAAATTGTATTACAATGAAATCAAAATATTTTGACTCCTGAAACACATTGAAATTTCTTAAATTTTCTTTAACCTCCACAAATTTTCACTCATATGTTTGTATTATTTACTCTTTTTATGTACATTCATTATAATTTATTTAAATTCAGTCTACAACCGAAAAAAATATATAATTTCTTTTTATAGGAGTTTATTACAATATATTGACGAGGAATTAAAACTAAGGTAATAAAAAATATTAAAAATTACTAATCTTCTCAAAAAAATAATTTCAATTAGATAGAAAAAAAATGTAGATTTCAATTAAAAATTTAAAAAAATGCACGAAGCATGTCTAATTTCCTTTTCATCGTAAAAAAAGGTGAAGGTCTAATAAAATTGACATTAAATACCAAAAAAATCACTTTTAAATGTTATTTCTGGTCCAAAAATAGAAAAAAAATTTGGCCAGACTCAAAATTTAACATGAAAAAACACTTTCAATTTTAATTTATGCGATTATTACAAGTATGGTTGAAACAAAATTAATTAATTATGAAAATATTGACAGTTACAGCTTAATAATTAAAATATTACAATTAATTATCGTATTATTATTATTGTAGGTAACTAACATTTGTTTGCAGTTATTTGCATCTTGGTATTTTTGCAATTAAATGTAGAATATTATTGAGCTAAAATGAAATTTAAATTACATTTTTTGAATTTTCTCACATTTTTTGATTTGAATTGTATTGGTTTGTGTGAAATTTTACCACTTTTGAATTTTTTATGTCAAAAATTATGGTTTTGGGTTGAATTTAGATGAAATTTTCAATTTTAAATTACGTAAATTACGTTAAACATGTGAATAAAATGTTAATGACCATGAAAATCGCATGTTACTTCATTCATTACCGGTGAAGGTTTTCATAAATGCAATTGAATTGCATTGAAATGCAAAAATAAAAATAAATTTCATTCCATTTCTTTTATTTCAGAGCAACTTTACCACTTTCAATGAATGATCTGATATCACAGGATTGTTCATGCAATCATTTACCAAATAATATGAACAATAGAGCGTCAAGTTCAAATTATGGAAATGATGTGACAGAAAATTTGAATTTATACGATAATGCTGAGGCAGCTAAAAGGGTGAGTTTGAATTTTTTTTTTATTAAATTTAATTGAAATTCATTGAAAATTGCGTCTCTTTTATTTTTTTTTAGAATGGAGTGTCCGAAGAATCACCTAAGCGACACAATTCCATGGATCAAATTATAGGGTTACTCAATGAAATGGGAAAATCTAATAATAGACAAAGGAGTTTGAGTGATGGTGATCATGATGGTATGTTTTTAATTAAAATTTATTCAATAAAATGTGATATTAATTTTATTCATTTAATAGAAGATCCATCACAGCCTGATTTACTGAACAACACACCTCCAATTCCGCCGAAACGTGCACATCGTCGTAGACACACACCACCACGCCCAGTTGCGAATGGCTTACCTCCCACACCTAAAGTGCATATGGGCGCTTGTTTCTCCAAAGTGTTTAATGGTTGTCCTTTATCTATCAATTGCACTGCATCATGGATTCATCCCGAAACCCGAGATCAACATTTGTTGATTGGAGCCGAAGAAGGTATTTTTACACTGAATATGAATGAATTACATGAAGCGGAAATTGTTCAAATTTATCCACGACGAACCACCTGGTTGTATGTTATCAAGGACTTTGTAATGAGTCTTTCTGGTAAAATTTGTTAACATGAAATTGAATTGAAAAGAAAATTAATTAATTTTTAATTTCAATTTAAAGGTAAAACATCACAATTGTATCGACACGATTTAATAGCAATACATTCAAAGCAAACGCACAGATTTTCACTGCACATGAAAAAAATTCCAGAAAAATTAGTACCCAGAAAATTTGCTCTAACAACCAAAGTTCCAGATACTAAAGGTAATTTTGACTTTATTGCTCGTTTTGTCCCATTTCATTTAAATTTAATTTTTCGCAGGATGTAGTCAATGTTGTGTGACCCGAAATCCATATAATGGCTACAAGTATTTGTGTGGCGCACTACCAAGTGGCATATTTTTAATGCAATGGTATGATCCACTGAATAAATTTATGTTGTTAAAAACGTGTGATTGGCCAGCTGCATTAAGTCCGAATGGTGGTGGAGTAAATCCCCAAATTGCTCATGATCCATCGAAAAATAGTGTATTTGAATTGGTCATAACTCCAGAATTAGAATATCCAATTATTTGTGTGGGTGTACGGAAAAATTATCAAGGTGGACTCAAATTGGATTTGATTAACACGAATAGCAGTAAGAAATGACATTTAAAAAGAAAAATTTAAATTTAATTCAACTTTTAATGATTAGGTTCGAGTTGGTTTAATCCAGATGACACAGAAGTTGATGGAACTGCAACAATGGTCCCTCGAAGGGAATTAGTCAACACAATTAAAGTCCATCAGGTATGAAATTTCATGTCAATTTGAATTGAAAATTTCAAAATTAACCTAAATTTAATTTCAGATGGACAAAGATGCCATACTTGTTTGTTATAATAGTGTTATTCAAATTGTAACGTTACAAGGACAACCAAAACACAGTAAAAAATTTATATCCCAAATCAATTTTGATTTCAAAATTGAAAGTATTGGTACGTTTCAAATTTCATTTTAATATCATATAAAATAATTTACATTTTCTTTCAATATTCACAGTTTGTTTACCTGATAGTGTGTTAGCATTTCATAAACATGGAATGCAAGGTAGGTCTCTGAGAAATGGCGAGATCACACAAAATATTACCGATACTAGTCGAATTTACAAATTATTAGGAAGTGATAAGTGAGTATATTATTTTAATATTTAAATCATGAAATTTTTAATATTCAAACATTTATTTTCAGAGTTGTTATGCTTGAAAGTAAACTTGTGTCCAAAAATGCTCAAGCAACGAGTGCGGATGATGGTCACGATTTGTATATTTTAGCAGGACATGAAGCTAGTTACTAAAGTTTATGTTAAAATTTAACTCAAATGCGTACTATTTTTATTATAATATAACATTAAATTGAAAAGATAAATTAATATTATTTAATATTTTACTAGAAAGTAGAAAATCAATCACAAAATGAGTGTACCCGAACACAAGTTAATTCTAAAACATGTTTTTTCTTAATAATATTAAAAAAAAAGAGTTAAAATCAATTATGTATTTGTAGTGGAAAACAAATTTATTAATATATATATTTAAAGATAAAATCGAAAATAGTATTTTATAGTATTATAAAAATGATCCCCGACCGTTTTTCAAATAAATTTTTAAATATTTCATGGAATAGGAAAGTAAATTATATAATGAAAAAAAAATATCACTAAAATATGTTACAAAAAATTTTTATTTTATTTTAAAAATCAATTGAAATCGTAACCAAATTTATTGTAACCGTTAAATGTTGATTAGTTATTGAAAAAAATTTAATTAAAAATATATTTAAATTAAAAAGTCAATCTAATTTTTATCATTAAAATTGAAATTATTAAAAAATTCCTGTTTCTATTAAAGTGAAAAAAATAAAAAAAATTATTTCTTGATATTATCCCTTTACCGACCAAATTTTAAATACTAGAATTTTTTTAATAAAATTTAAGACAGTTCCAAATCAAATTTGGATTTAATGTCTGGAGCTTCATCAAAAATTGAAAAATTAGTATGAGGCAAAATAAAAAAAATTGAAATTTAAAGAAAAATCCGCCATTTTAAAAAGAATAAAAATTATCTTTCATTTTGGCCATTTTGGAAAAATTTGTGCTTTTGGGCTTCTGACCGTTTTCAGGCACCTGAACGCAATCTCAAAGATAACAATCTGGAGTCATTTATGAAACAAGCATATGAACTTACGGAGTAACGGCGGACAAACCTTCTGTAAAATTTCATATTTTCTTACGAAATGCACTAAAAAAATGTAAAATTTCATCTTTATTTTGCCCCATGTCAATTTTTAATGGGACTCCGGACATTTAATTCAAAGTTAATTTGGAGCATCCTTAAATTTTATTAAAAAATTCACATAACCCCTTGGGCCGTAAAGGGATAAGCCAGAAAAAAGTAATTTCGAAGTATGAATTGTTTAGAATTTAAAAATTTTGAATTGAACAAATAAAATTTATATTTAAAAAAAATAGTAAGTTTGAAATTATATAAAAATATTTGTAAAAATATTAAAAGCACGATACAACTTTGAATCAAAATGAAAATTTAAATTATATTCATGATCATATTGATAGATCATTGAATCCAAACATTATTCGTGTTTGTAATTTTTTTAAAATACTTTTTTAAAGTTGTATGAGTCGAATTGTAAACTTTTTACAAAGACACAAAGAAAATTTTTGAGTATCTCAAAGTAACGTAATTTTTTTATTAAATAATAAGGCCACTGATGTTTAAATGCAATTGAGAATGTTTTTTGTACAATTTTTTGAAATGAAATGAAATGGAAAAGTATGATGAAGAACTGAGTTTGACTTGAAAATTGTTTTAGAATTAAATTTTATAAATCCAAACAATTAAAATTAAGAAAAAAAACTAACAAAAAAAAATCTAAAAATGTTATTTGATAAGAAAATTATGTTTAATTTATTGTTTTAAAATATTGAGAACTGATATTTCGCACTAAATCTGTCACTTTTTTATTTTAAATTTATTTAACAGTTTAACGATTAATAACTACAGGAATCACAAAATAAAAAAAAACTTACTAAAACAATAATCCAGTATAAATGCAAAAAAATAGGTATCATAATAAAAATAGAAAAATGAATTGAATTTCTCTGTGTAAGATCATCAGAATTTTTATTTGTTAAATGACGATTTTATTAGAATAAATTTTTTGAGAAAGTTAATTTCAATTATTTTTTTTACATCAAAATCCTTCAACCAACAGCCAATTGACGGAATTTCTTTGTAGCAGCCACGTATTTTCTCTGTAGATCAAGTAATGCCAGTAAAGTTGCATTCAATTCCTGTTTCTTTGCCTTTTCACTTTCAAGTCTCTTCATAACTTTGTTCTTATTTTCCTTGATACCCATCACAATTGATTCAAATTGTTTCAGGAATTGATCACGAACTGTGGGTGAACTCATTGAGCTCGTAAAATTCTCACAAATCGAATTCAATAAAGTTTTTTCCTTTTCAATGTAAAGTTTTGTATCATTTAACGTATTGTACAACGTGTAAAATTGCTTTGTCTCCTTGTGTTTTGAACTGACTTGTGTGTACAATTCAAGAAACCTTCTCTGATATTGAGCCAACTCTGATCTAGATGGTACGTCTAACTGTCGACTCAATACAATGACTTGACGCGTTTTTTTCGATACCTTTAATCGAATTTTAGCTAAATTTTGTTTCTCATTTTGAAGCACTAACTTATTTTCTGCAACTGAATTTTCATCCTCAAGTATGTTGAGATATTCGTTTGTCTTGTCCTGCATTAACGCTAATTTTTCCTTACATTCCTGTTTAAATGCATTTTCTTTTCGTTTCGCTTCCTCATTTTGCTTGATTAATGTTGTGAGTTTGTAAATAACTTCAGCATCCTCATTAGCATGTTTCTTTTTCATGACTTCCAATTCATTGAGTAATTCATTTTTATCATTTTTCATTTCTTCGAAGCGAATTTCAACGGTTTTTTGTTTGTCAAGTGCTTGATTGTAATTCTCTTTTAACATCGATAACTGTTTTTCCAAATTACCTTTAATTTCCTTAATTTCATTGATTTTTCGGGTTATCCGTAAATTTTCATCATCTTCGCTGAATTCCAATTTAAGTGTAGAATAATCTGAAAATACTTCGTGACGACAATCCTGATTGAAATTAAATGAGTTATCTTCTATTTCAGTTAAGTGATCAAGATAATTTTCACTTGTATTATCTTTGATTGAAGAATTGCCTTCAAACTTATTTTTAACAGTCGATAACTGACTTGCATATTCCAAGAGTGTTGTTTCAATTTGGAGTTTTGTGTTGTTTTCATCAATGTTACCCGTTTTTCTGAATTTCCGTTTTGGTTTGAAGTTTTCTTGAATTGTCTTCAAGTTACTCAGCATGTTTTGTCGACGCTCCGATTGAACATCGTCACTTGGAATTGTAAAATCATTATGAAATTGCTTGATGAGAAATGCATTTAAGCGATCTGCCTTTTCAGCTCGACTTTCAATTGAACGCTTAACTAACCACTGGATGACTGGAAAAATGTTTATGAAATCTAGGCCTTGTATTTGATGTGGTTCAAGGGAATAAGGACATCCGATTTGGGGTAATACGGCGACAATTTTTTCTGTTAAGGCACTGGAAAAGTAAAATGCAAATTAATTAAAATGAAATGAGTGGTAAATTTATACTCACATTTTTTGACCAATTGTTAAACTATCGTGGAATAAAAAATCAACATCCAATTCAATATTGTCCAGGCCTTCGAGACAAAAAACCTTGATGGGAGAATATTTCAGTCAAAACATCAATCAAAGTGATAAGATGTTAAAATTTCTTACCATTCCACCGACAATCTTATCAAAAACATCGTATGATTTCAGTCTTGCTCTAAAATATCCTGACGCGACGAGGACATCCAGGATTTCTACTTGTTTTGCCATTTGCTCTGAATCAGTCAAATCTCCCATTTTTATGATAATTTATTATTTATTTTAATATAAAATTAAAAAGAAAGGAGCCACTGATTTTTATCTGAATGTAAACACAAAAAATGATGTCAGCTGATGATTGAATTGACACATGTTCAAATTTGAATTTTTTGACCGTTGAAAATTTTTAGTGCATTTTGTACGAAAAAAGCCGTCATTCGTCATTTTGGGGTCATGATCAATCAATAAGAGCCATGAACTTGGAAAGGATTGGACTCAGAAATTACGAGCTTTGAAGTTTGAAATTCAAAAAAAAACCGTTAAATTTTTAAAACCAATTTGCGATTAAAATTAAATGAATAAAACCCAAAATTTTTTTATTAGATCTTGATGTTAATTAATTTTCTTTATTTAATAATTTACCATCACTAGGCTTGTTTTTAATATTTTTTTTTACATTATATCATTAATATTTTTATGTGTATATTAAATTTAATCATATAAAAGAGAGAAGACAATTTTCTTCAACCTTGAGATAAAATCACAATTTCATATAAATTACATTTTTCTTTCATAATAAGTTAAAATATTGAAATAAAACCACAAAACATCTTATCATTAAGTATTCATGAAATATTAAATCTAAAATTTTAAGTTTAAAAATATTCGAAAGTGTGTATTTTTTCATCATAATCTTAAATTACTATTTGAGTGAGTTTTTAAAGTACAATTGCGATAAATTGCAGACTTTTTTAAGTTAAATTGGTAGTGAAATGACTAAAATTAATTTTTATTATTTTTTTTATAATAAATAAATATATTTTGGTGATAAAAATAACATAATAAATGTCAACATAACAATAAATTAAAATAATAAAAAAAAACAATAAAAAGAGACTTGAAAAGGTGAAAATTTTGATGTGAAATCACCTTTTTAAATACTATGCAAACAATTGAATCGTAGAATAAAATTCCATGCAAAGAAATTTTTGTGTGTTTTTTTACATATAAAATGAAATGAAAAGTTTCGAAAATAAATTAAATAAATAAAACTCAATTGCAAAAGCTTACAAATGATTGAATTCAAAAAAAAATTCTAATGTGAAATGAAAAAGCACAACACTGGCTTACAATTTTTTATCATAAAATTTACTCTGTGTCTTCTAAGTTTTTTTACTAATTCCTAAAAAAACGATATAAATTCATTATAATTGTAAACAAGAAAAAGTCAAGTCATCTTTTAAAAATTAATCTAAAGTTAGAAAAAAATAAATAATTTGATGTTAAAAAATTCAAATTGAATCCTGCTCTGATGATTTCATGGTGCCAATATGCTAAGATTTGTTGCTCTTGCTCGATATCTAAATTTCAAGCTCAATATCCAAAAAATCGGTATAAAAGTATAAATTTTCTGTTAAAGTTTACGTGTGTAACGATCAAGCTCTGCATCGTTTAATTTAAATCTGTGAAAAGAAAATTTTAAATGAAATTTATTTGAAATTAATATGAAAAAAATAAAAATTAATCGAAAAAAGGTAAATTTATTGAAATAGGAACGAGCATGCGAAAGGTTTAATCAAAAATTATTTAAATGTTATTTAAAAAAGTCTTTAATTCATATGTTAAGCTTATTTCAGGAAGGTTGAGTTACGTTAAAGGGGACTTCAAAACAAAAAATTGAAGTATGATTTCAAAAAGCAGTTGAATTTTATAGCTTTAAATGAAAAATGTGTCATTTTATTATTTAATAGTAAAAAATTACTTTTTAATAGTAAAAATTTGTTAAATCGTTAATTAAAAGTCACTCTCACTACAATTTGATAAGTCATTAGTGAGACTACGTCACTTCTTACCTTAAACCTTTTGATTATTGAATGGTTTTAATTTGAATTAGCTCATTTTTTTATGTTTAACTTTTAAAATTTAACGTTCTTTCATGAAAATAAGAAGAAGCATAATTTTTTGTGATAGCTTCTACCACTAAATTTCTGTTACAAATTATTATCTTGTAATATTGGTAGAGAAGACCTTTAAAATTTTGAAATTATGTGAAAAAAATGTGAAAAGAAAAGAAAAAAAAATTATAAATAATAGTTGTCTTTGATTAAATTGAAATAAATACATCAATGTTTGTGTTTTTTTTTTTTGAAATTGTGTGCTTCAATTAAAAGCCAATGTGTGTTTTTGTATCCGAATAACTTGAAAAATTACTCACAATTCAATAGTTAAAATAGTTGACTTTTGGCAAACTTGTGCAGTTTTAACGTGACATGGTTTATGACATTTAAGTCCACAATCTCGACATTCGTAGCCTTGTTTGCCTGGACGACGCATTATCGAACGATTACACACCTCACAAATGGCTCCACTGCGAAAGAAATTTCAAGTTAATAATAATTTTAACAGAAAATTAAAGAAATTTGATCACATACCCACTAATATGTTTCGCTATGAAGGTGTGATCGTTATAAATGTGTAATTTTGTTCCCTTACGTCTCCATCGTGGACGTTGTGCGATAGCGAGTGGAACTAAAAAGTGTCTGCAATGCAAAAAATTTCATTAAAATAATTAATTTTACATTTAAATTGATGTTAAAATACCTTTTTACACCATTTTCTACAGTTTCGAGTACGAGAGTTGATGCCTCATGGACAAACGTTTTCGCGGAAGCACTTGACCAACCCGATACATTTGACGACTCTGAAATAGATGATCGACGAGATAAATTCATTGAAGGCAAAGTACCACCTTGTGACCCTCCAGCTATATTTACATGATTCATTTTACAACAACAACAAATTGTTACAACATTTACACATTTTTTACAATTATAAATCAATCAGGATGCATAAAAAAAAATAAAAAAAAAGAAAAATATAAATATAAATTATTTTTTAATAATAAAAATGTGATTCAATTCTAAAATTTGTGTGCCAATTTCTACATGAAAATATAATTTTTTTTCTATGTTTCAAACTTAAAATCAAGTTAAAATTCAAATAACTCTTACTTTGGCTTTGACTGAGAGTGCCTGATGGTCGATCAGATGAAGCTGATCTTGTGTCTAAATAATTTTCACGATCCACTGATCGACTTTTTGAGCGTGTCAAACTGAAATTAAATTTAATATTATTTTTTTTTTGCTCTCAATTAAAATAATGCCATATCTTACCGCTTTTTGATATTTCCAAAGAAATTCCTTTTAGTCTTGGGTCTGCCTCTTTCATCGAGATTCAGGTCAGTTCCTTGCTGATTCTGTAATTGTTGACTTTTCTGCTGCTGTTCCTGATTCAATTTCGATGCTGATCCCTTATGATCTCCATTTTGCGTACTCGCACCATACGGTGACAAATTATTATTGTTATTGTTGTTGTTCAAATTATTATTAGTTGCGGATGATGAATGATAATTAGATGTGGGACTAAGCAAACCATTATGATGATATTGATTGGCTAAATTACTTCGATTTGCATTAGTATTTGTATTTGATGTTGGCATTGACTAAATTTAATAAAAGTTACAATTTTTATATTTAAATGAAATTTCCGTTAAATTTGAAAATTTTCATGCAATAACAAGTCAAAAAATGTAAAACAAACAAACTTACAGGCTCTTTAGTTCCATTCAATGTTTGCATAGCATTTAATTTATGATCGTTATATGGATTTCGTCGATCGTAGGGCTCATGTTTGGCTATTGGGGAAATATTCGTAGTTCTCAAAGTGGAATCTGTGTAGGGAAGGTCAAATTTTATGTTAATTGGATTTTTTTTTTTAGTTCAATGAAAAGTTACATTTACATACTAAAATTAAATGAAGAAAATGATATTTACAACTACTTATGAGAATTTTCAATTAAAGAAAAAAAAACAATTTAACATAATTTCAATAACTGTCACTATTCAAACTGCTACTGCTCGGAGTAGGAGTTGAAGAAGACAAATTATAGTGAGTTTTATGTTTTATACCGTTATGTGCTGATGATGGTGGTGATGCTGGTGATTGTGCAGCGTGTCTTAATGATCTAGGCACTATTTCAGGACGTTTTGCATCAATATTCGCACCTTCAATAAATACAAACTCGACAGTAATCGATCCATTTATTGTTTCAGTTTCATATGGTCTTGGTTGTAGGGTCAAAATTTGAGTGGATGCCAAACCAACAGAGAGTTCATCAATTCCAACTAATCCTAAGCCCATGAACTTTGGAGGACCATTTGGCTTCATTGGACTGTCATAAACCTCGAAAAGCAATTCAGCTGAATTCGTTGATAAGTTACTGCAAAATGAAATTTCATTTAAAATCTGTTAAAGGATGATGAAAAAAACTTACAATAAGAAATGTTCATCCCAATACGGATTATCTCCAGGTTTTGTGTTAGTTTGGTTCTTTTGTGCTGGTTCATCCATTTCAACGACACAATAACTCTCTTTAGCCCCGACAATGCCTTCACCTCGAACTACCTTGACTAAGAGACGGCGACTACATGAAAGGAAGGTAGGGGATCGTGTGCGATACATGTTGTATTCTTCTTCAGACTGTAAAGTAAATTCCGACTATAAATTAAAAGATTTTTTGTTAATTTTTTTTAGTTCAAGCTGAAGCGTTATATTAAAATTTAGTTAAATGCAATGCCAATTCATAAAAATAATTTCATAACTCACTGTTGTCATTGAATAACTATCATAATTTGGTTCCATATCCATTCCACGAGGGCATGTTGCGTAAATGGAGAAATCAAGTGGATAATTGGTATCTCTGAGAGCCGCAACTAAAGTCTCGTTAATTGCCGCTTGAACTGAAGTCTCTTCCTTTCCAGGTTTAATTGCGCCAATGCTGTTAATAATCAAACGAATATCTGGATATCCTTCAATTCGCATAGCACCCTTCAATGTTATATAATTCATGACTAATCCCAGGTGAGCTTTAAATCGTGACACTGTCACTTTATAATGTGATACTTCGACTTTATCATTGTTATTGGTAAAAGCTTTTGCTTGCATCACAATATTGCATTCGCAGTCACATGTCAAAAGTACTTCATGTGCATTTCCAGTTGGTTCAACATACAAATTCGATAAATTTGGTACTGTGCTTTCTGAGAGAACGCGTACAATTTCAATTGTAATCTCTTCTTTGCGCAATTCAGTGCGAATATAGTCATTAACTGCTACCGTCCATGTTTGAAGGAGTTCATTGACAATTGTAAGGTCACTGTAAAGCCATCGGAACGTTCTTGTTGCCCATGTTGTGCTAGATGGATCTTCGCCCATGATATTTTGTGGTATGGGGGTGTAACGATTCTTTGAACGTATTTCAGGTCCAGGACTTTTTCTAGTCAAACGTTTACGTGCTAGTTGTGCTTGTCCTGTGAGTGGTGTATCAGCACGAATTGGGGTACTTGAAAGTCCTCTACTCATACCACCTCCACCACCACCTCCTCCATGTCCACTACTCCTTACAATTTCCCGTGGCTCTGATTTCCTTATCGGAACAGTACTTGAAACAGAAGCGACAGTTTTAGATACAGGTCCAGTTGGAAGGGCACTTGTTGTCGTAGTTTCCGTCGTAATAGATCCCTTTTTTAGTATATACTTGTTGTAAAGGAACTTGCCAAGCCAAATTGATACAAGGACACAAAGTGACCAAATGAAAACAAACATAGCCAATGAATCCATCGCGATATCACCAAAACCTTCAAATGTACAAATATAATCCTCAACTTGATCAGCTAGATCTTCAATTGCCATAATATGCCACGAAATCAATTACAGTGTGCCATTGTGTGATGTTTTGAGAGCGGCATAAAATTTCTTTTTTTTTTGTATCACAGGAAAGTAAGTCAACAAATTTATCTGAAATGATAAGAAATGAAAGGAATTTAAAGAACAAAATACAACTTTTTTTGATAAGGGCTCTCATTCCAGTCACAGGTAAATAAAAAATCGGTAATTTAATTGGAGTCAATAAAAAAAAGTACGATAAGCTCTAAATTGTAGAATCAATAAAATTTATTCTCTTTTTAACATTGAATTGTATATAAATGTAGAATTTCATGAGTGAATGATGTCATACGCACTTCTTAAAGTAAATTTTTTTTTTTACTTTACGACCAGAAAACACGCCATATCACCTTAATTTCAGGTGTACATGAAATTTTTTAATACGAGGTAAAGGACGATTTGTTGTCTGAAGTTCTTCTCACCTCAATTAAGACATTTTTCGTAAATTTGTCAAAGGCTATTTTAAATTCAAATTAAATGAGATCGATGAGGTCAAATGATAACACACATGTTGAATTGAAATTTGAAATAATAAAAAATAAAATAAAATAATCACACATATGAGCCAATAACTGTTAACATAAACATTGATTATCGACAGTCGATGTCTAGTCATCATCATCATAATTGTAAAAAAAATATTTACGAATTCAATGTGTGTGAAATTGTGGCGTCATGGATAAATAAAAAATAGTTTCAATTGATTCTGCAGCTACATATGCTAACATGTGGTTGTTTGAATTTCTGTATTCGACAGATTTTTTTTTATTTTTGGCACTTAACACTGCTGTCATGTTGAACAATTGTGTTGTAATGGTAAAGTGATTGCAGATGAACTCACTTTATTTTTAGTCAATATTTTTTTTATACATTATTTTTTTATTTTTGGTATGAAACATGATGTCATGAATGCGATGAAACAGAATTTTATTGACGTTTCATTTCATTTTATTTTTATATTTTTTGTTTGTGCAAATCTCATTTTATTTTATTTTATTTTGAAGACTAATTCAATATTGAATTCTAAATTTACATAATAGTTTTGATAATGTCTGAAAGAGACCGGTAAATTATTTGTTTAACATGACGTAATATTGATACAGTTCATTTCTTGTCTATTTCTGATATTTTTTTTTCTTCTGAACTAGCATAATATGAAAAAAATAACAATCATAATAACGTTTAGTGTATAATGATGTTAAATTACGTCCAAAAATAAAACAATTAAAAGGGCTTGGCATGAGAATACAAATTTTGCTATTTTACAGTGCAACAAATTTTTTTAATGAGATGTTATTTTTTATTACCAAATGGATCAAAATTATCAAAACTGTTCAAAATAGAATTATAGTCTTGAAGTTTTCGATACTGGAAGCTCATTTGTCAGGGAGCTTATTTCAAGGGAAAAGTCTATAGATTACAATTTAAAGGATTTGAAAATTCGATGATTTTTTGAAAATTCAAAGGTTTTGAAAAATTTCACGAAACTTTTGAAAATTCGAAGGTTTTGAAAAATTCGATAAATTTTTGGAAAATTCAAAGGTTTTGAAAAATTCGATGATTCTTTTGAAAATTCCAAGCTTTTGAAAAATTTGATGATTTTTTGAAAATTTTAAAGTTTTTGAAAAATTCGATAATTTTTTTTTTTAAATTCAAAGGTTTTGAAAAATTCGATGATTTTTTTGAAAATTCAAAGGTTTTGAAAAATTCGATGATTTTATCGAAAATTCCAAGATTTTGAAAAATTTGATGATATTTTGAAAATTTTAAAGTTTTTGAAAAATTTGATGATTGTTTTGAAAATTCAAAGGTCTTGAAAATTCGATAATTTTTTTGAAAAATCCAAAGGTTTTGAAAAATTAAATTTTTTTTTGAATATCCAAAGGTTTTAAAAAACTCAATTTTTGTTTGAAAATTCAAAGGTTTTGAAAAATTCAATGATTTTTTTTGAAAATTCAAAGGTTTCGAAAAATTCGATGATTTTTTTTGAAAATTCAAAGGTTTTGAAAATTTCGATGATTTTTTTAAAAATACAAAGGTTTTGAAAAATTCAATGATTTTTTTTGAAGATTCAAAGGTTTTGAAAAATTCAAAGATTTTTTTGAATACCCAAAGGTTTTAAAAAACTCAATTTTTGTTTGAAAATTCAAAGGTTTTGAAAAATTCGATGATTGTATTAAAAATTCAAAGCTTTTGAAAAATTCGATAATTTTTTTTTAAAAATTCAAACGATTTAAAAAATTCAATTTTTCTTTGAAAATTCAAAGTATTTAAAGTAAGCATTTGAAAATTCGATGATTGTTTTGAAAATTCCAAATTTTTTAAAAACTCAATAATTTTTTTGAAAATTTAAAGGTTTTAAAAAATTCGAAAAATTTTTGGAAAATTTAAAGGTTTTGAAAAATTCGATGATTTTTTTGAAAATTGAAATGCTTTGAAAAATTCGATCAATTAAATTTTTTTTGTTGCACTGTGCCAAAAAAAATTAGAATCAGGTTAAATAAATTTTGTAATAATAATGAAAAACCAGCAACAATGTAACAATAAAGAACATTGTACTAAGCTAATGACTGTTTAGGCTTTTCACATAAATTATCGTCGCATACACGAAAAAAAATCCGACAACATAAAGGAATTTGTTTAAATAACAAAATATTTTTACTTTTCTTCATTTCGAACAATTTCAACTGAAAACGAAAGAACAAAATGAAAACGACATTAAATATGTTTACAAGTAAAGTAAAATTAGATAATTCACACATGAAATCACTTATTTTGACTTGGCTTTATTTTTTTGTAAATAAACACTGTAAGATGAACATTTCCCTGAAACTATCAAGTGCATTTCAGAAGATCAAGGAAAATTACAGTTACATTGTTTTTAAGAAAAATTACACGTACGATGAGGGTCAAGGCCAAGGACCTCGTTTGCAAAGGAGGTCTCATGTCATTACAGGTCGATTTCAATTCACAGTGCAATCTCTGTAGTTATTTCACTAATTTTTGTGGTTTATCTTATTTTTTTCAGTTTCTCTTCTCATTTCGCAAGTTTTTTTTTAAATAATTTTTTTATTGCGAATATTTTATATATTTTAACATGGTGTTGTTATTCAAGTTTAAGATGTTTGACATTGAACTGTTACAATCACGAAAAAAAAATTGAAATACATATTGAGAGAGAGAAAAAAAATCATTGTACTTAATGCCTCTTAAGCTCATATAGCTATGGATAGTAGTCGGAAGAAAATAATTATTAACACAAAACTTATAATTGCTTTTGGTGTGTGATCATAGTTCAAATTCTGTGATAAATGTTCTTTTTTTCTGGATTTTATAGTATTTGAGTAGTAGCATTTACGTCAAAAGATAGTTTTGCTGGAGACATTTGATCTTGACCTAGTTTCATATTATGATTTTATTTTTGATATTATGATACAAAATTTCATTCATGTTCAAAAAAAAAGAGAAAAAAAATGTAAACAAATTTTGTTCTTAAAGTTGGACTTAAATTCAAATAATTCTTTTTTTGCAAAATGTTTTCAAAGAAATCTATTTTAAGCTTATTTTTTTTTTTAAATTACATACAAAAATTTAAATACAAGAACGTGAAACTGAAAATTCGATAATTTTAAATCTGTTTTTAATTTATTGAATATATTTTTTGCATATGTGTTGAAAGCGTGGGCTCATCTCATTCTTAATTTTATCTAATTTTTGTTTGGCATTGAAATTGATGAATGATGCCATTAATTTAGCCATCGATTTGAGATTATTTGAATATTTTTGGATGGGTATTTGCATGAACCAGGTTGCGTCCTTTAACTAATATGGTGGGTTCTTACCTCACAAAAAAAAATTTATCATAACCACAATTAAATTTTATGCGGTATTTTCATTTTAATTGAAATGAAAGTAAAACGAGCACGCGATGTGTTTTAAATTCAAATTCAAACAAGAAACTTTAAATTTGGGTTTCAAAAAT
Organism: Culicoides sonorensis; assembly: GCA_900002565.1. Lineage (NCBI taxonomy): Eukaryota > Metazoa > Arthropoda > Insecta > Diptera > Ceratopogonidae > Culicoides > Culicoides sonorensis. Next base: position 729,624 of record LN483385.1, on the reverse strand, counting down.
TTTGAAGGTTAAGGTGAAATACAGAATAAATTGAAATTTATTCTTCCATACAGTAATTTCACTGTAAAAAGCTTCTTTGCAAAAAATTAAAATACTTTAAATTAATTCATTTCGTTCCAAGAGAATTGAACAGTAATAGAAAACACAAATTATTTGCATAATCATCTGATAGTTTCTCAACCGTGTCAATAAAATTTGAAATCAAAAGATAAAATCATGATTATTTGACAAAAAAATGAGATGATTATTGATTGTAAATATCCGTTCTGTTCTGTTTAATTGATTATCATGTCATAAAATTGTTTTTTTTTCATTACAAAGTAACAGGAAGGCAAAAATTTCATGGTTAAAGTCGTCTTATGGTTCAATCAATACTTTTATAGCCGTTTTATTTGAAAAATTTTTTGCCAAATATCGAATTTTAGTTTTTCTTTGAATTGGTTCGGTTCATATTTGTTATTTGCCGGTTGGATTGTTTTGAACACTACCAGGCGTCTTCATTGTCAAGGCAAAAAAAACACTAAATTGAGACATTTCGTTCACTGAATAAAATTTGCAGATGAAAACAATGCATTTTCCGATGGTTTTCTCTTTATACCAGGCGTTTCCATCATAATTTATGATCAGTCAGAAAAAACTTTTTGTGTTTACCACTAAAATTTTGGTATGAAGATATAAAAAATTCATTTTCTCACAAATAACCAGGCGTTTCCAGCAGATACATTTGATAAAAATATCAATTTTTATAAAGTACTAGGCGTCTCCAATTTCTTAAAAAAAAACACTTAAATGTCAAATTTCGCTCTCCTCTTTTAATTGAAATGATATAAAAATTCCATTGATTGTAAAAAAAACTAGGCGCCTCCACTTTTATTCTAAAATCTACCATTAACCGGCTTGATGAACAAGCAAATTATTTAAGAAAGTACCAAGCGTCTCCATTTTAAAGTAAAAAAACTTTAAACTTAAAAACTTGCATTAAAAATGCTTTTTCTCACAAATAGCCAGGCGTTTCCAGCATATTGATAAAAAAATCATTTTTTTAAAAGAACCAGGAGTCTCCATTTTATAGACAAAACACTTAAATGTAAAATTTCGCTTTCCACTTTAAATAGAAATGATACAAAAAATTAAATTTAATCTAAAATAGCCAGGCGCCTCCATTATTATGCTAAAATCTAACATTAACCGGCTTAATCTGAAAAGTACAGGGCGTTTCCATTTTAAAGTCAAATAACTTTAAATTCGAAAAAAATCATTTTCCACATAAATTTGATGGGTATAAAAATTACATTAATCCACAAATAACCAGTCGTCTCCACCACAATTCACAATTTAAAGGATTTTATCAATGAAATATACCCAATATTTATCATAAAATTTTAATTACCTCTCAAATATTTTATTTATTTATTATTTGTGTATGTCAATTCAAAACTTGTTGTTGCTCTTGTTTTTTTTTTGTATTATAATAATTTTATTTATTCGAAATATCGTTTCAACACACAATAAAAAAAAAACGAAACACTAGTGTGCCAGAACTAGAGACAGAAAATCAATGATGAGACACCTCAATTTATTTCTTCGTGTTTAAAGTTCACAATAATTATTTTTTTTTACTATTATTTGTATCAAGAACTGTGTTAATTACATTCAATTTTATTGTGACTCGTATTAAAATAATTATTATTTGTATTTATTATCACTCGTTCTTTTCGATATTCTTTTTCTTTTGATTAAAAACAACTTTTAATTGTATTCTGATTCTGATTTGAAATTTCAATATATATTATTTTTATTGGTTTAATGTCATGCATTAACTATGTTTTTTTTTCTATGAATAACGGTAAACTTTCAACAAATTATTCGGCAATTTTTGTTATTTAATTTTATTGGCAACTCACACTAAATTTTATTTTTCTTGAATTTTAAATTTTTATTTTTTTTTGCACTACAAATTTCGAATATTTGTTTTCTCAATATTTTATTTTAATTTTTTTTTATAATTATGAAAGCAATCGTTGTCGTTGTGATTCTCATTGAATTGAATTAATTAAATATTTATTTATAATTTTTTTTTTATTATTTGATGAATGAAACAATTCTTCACCTTTAATTGAATTTCAATTCAAATTTTTCAAAAAAATTTACATTTAAAGCACATTTATTGTTATTTTTTTTGTGTGTAAAATTAAAAATAATAAAAGTATGTTTGAACAGTTTCTCAGCTAATACTAGAATAACAGCTGTGTTGATTTTGATTGAGTTGTGAGCTTGATAGCTATGTTTATTGCATTGAAACTAAAAAAAAAAAGTTATAATGAAAACAGAAATTGTGAATGGTTGTGTTGAGTGAGGTTGAAGAGAATTGAGTTTGTTTTTATTATGTTTTGTTGTTGCTTTTGAGTGATTGAACTGAAGTGAAAAAGAGAGGAGAGCAAAATAATTTGATATTTTAAAATTAAAAGTAACCAGACGACCACTTTTCGGGTTCAAGATTCAACGGAAACGAATTTTCTTTCAAAATATTGAAGTGAAATTGAATTCAGCTTCATTCCATAACAAGATTTGAAGTGAATTTCATGGAAAATATGCATTGAGTTCATTTTCAATGATTTTCTTAAATTTGACTGTATAAATCTTGATTTTAATTTACTTTTTCAAAAAAATCGCTCTCCCATCGCATTCACAACAATTCACAAAATTATATTATTAATAGATTTTACGTAGAAATTTGAATTGGAAGATTTTCTTTCACTATTTTCTTATTATTATTTTTCTTTTTCATGTAATTGTATTGAAATTTTCTTTCACACATCCACAAATTATGATACGATGACTATATATGCGTTCAATTTCACCTTGACTTTTAAATCTGAATATAGAAAAAATTACTTTCAAGTTCAAATTTTTGATACTTTTACTTGGAAAAATATTAAATTCGATAGTTTTTTGGATTTAAATCGTTGTTCGAGAAAATTTAATATGAAAAGAAAAATTTGAAATGAAAAAGAAAAAAAAAGTTTAAATTTTCAACCGTACTTTACAAAATTTCGCTCAAAACTGAAAAGAGCACATATGTGAGATACAGTTTGTGTGTGAAAATGTGAAAATTTTCTAAAAATATAAAATAATAAAAATACATAGCAAAAGTGATGAGAAAAAACAACAGTTATAAGCAAATAATTATTATTCATGAAAAAAATTATTGAAGCGATGTGTGAAGTGCTTTTACTTTTGAATCTGTGATGAATTTAATGCAGTAAAATTCCATTTTATTTAAGAAATTCTGAAATTGAAATTAAAAGTGATTTACCTGTAAAATTTAATTAGCTCAGAAAAATTAACAATTATTTTCATTGATGCTCTTTTTTTTATTTATTTTCTTTGGTGTACATTTTCTTTCCTTTTACGTCGTTACGTTTTTTGACTAGAATGTTGAGATTTTTGAGTTTCTTATGATAAGTTTACATTAAATTGATATTTAATGTCATAATTTTATCTAAACTACTGAGATTCAAAGTATTTTTGTACAATTTTTGCACTTTTCCAATGTTTGTTATTGTTTATTATTAATTTAAGTTTGAGTTCTTAACCGCAAGATGGCGTGTTATATGATTAGTTTCAAATGGCGCTCATTGAATTTGAATGGGCTCTCCGTTATTTGTTGGCATATGCAATGAATATTACATGATTTCTATTCGATGATTTGATGGTTTCAATTTTCTCTACTCGAATTATTGACGGCATCGCTTGTTTGGGAAAAATTTAGTCGGCAAAACGTTTCTGTGCATTTTCAAACAAATTTAAGGGATTTTTATTACAATTTTCACTTAAAATAACATTCAATAGACGTTCTTTTGTAGAATCATGTAAGTAGTTTCATATAAAAATGAATTTACTATGAAAATGATGGAAACTAACCTAATTTCATTTTTGTTTCAGGGCTTTGTTAGCAAAACCGAAATCAGAATTGACGCCTGAAGAGTTAGCAAAGTTAGAGCAAGAAGAATTCGATACTGGACCACTTTCTGTTCTCACTCAAAGTGTTAAAAATAATACTCAAGTGTTGATTAATTGCCGTAACAATAAGAAACTGCTTGGACGTGTAAAGGCTTTTGATCGCCACTGTAATATGGTATTGGAGAATGTAAAGGAAATGTGGACAGAGGTACCTCGGACTGGGAAAGGGAAAAAAGCTAAGCCAGTGAACAAAGATCGATTCATATCCAAGATGTTCCTGCGAGGAGATTCGGTCATTTTGGTCTTAAGAAACCCATTGGCAAGTGCTGGTGGGAAGTAATTTTAAAAACATTTACATTTAAATTTTTGTAATGAAAACTGAAATTAAACATAAGAACATTAAAGATTAAGAAAAATTTAATTGTATTTCCATATTATCCAAATATTACAATAAAAATAATGATAATTTAACTGTCCTTTTCGGCAATTGCCGTTAAATGTTCCTCAATCTCATTCTCTTTTAAAATCTTGAATTCTGGATTGGTTTTTGTAATCACTCCGATTTCAATTTCATTTGGTTTGAATTCCACCCCAAGAACTTGTGACAAACAATTTATAGCTAGTTGAATTGCTTCCTCCTCATTGTATTCGGTTTTCTTCTTCAACTTTTTCTCCAAATAACTGTTCGCTTCGGTCTGCTTGACTCCTACCGAAATAGCACGGAAACCACAATAATACCCAGCTGGATCAGTCCTATACACAGATGGACCAAGATCCTCATCATATGCAATCAGGACCATACTACATCCAAGTGGACGCATTTCAGCATTTTGCGTGTAAACTTGCGAAATATCGGCAATGCGACGACACAAGACATCAACGGGAATATCATATCCATACTTGTAACGCCAATTAGCAGCCTCATAACGAGCTCTCTGAACTTGAGACTTGCTATCGGCAATCCGACCGGTCATAACACATCCAATGTTTTTTGTTATTCCAAAAAGATGACTTACGGTCTTGGGATCAATCAACTTATCAGGGATCTTTTTCTGGGTTGCAACGACAGCACAATCAACACCTTTCAAGGCAACTGTAGTCAAACCCTCTTGGTTGATTGACTTGAATGCATATTCTAATAAAGAAAATAATCAATATATGAAAACACCGTGTCATGACATCCCATTAATTTACTTACCAACTTGATACAACCGTCCTTCAGGTGAAAAAATCGTAATATGTCTATCAAAGCCGGCACTGCTACCTCGTGACATGTTTTATACCCTTTTAATGACAAAAAGTATTGAAAATTAACTTTAAATTCGTTTTTAATTGCAATTGAATTGAAATGTAAATGCAAAGATGACTTGCCGAATACAAAATGTCAATCTTGATCATTGGAATCGTTTATATTGAAAGTTCCAGTGAAAAATATTCTTTGTTGTCAAAATTCAAATTAATTTATTTTTTGAAAACCGTTATTATTTTTTTATTCAATTTAAATTGTCAAATGATTCAATAATATGAGTCTTCATTCTATTCAGTGTCTTTGGATCATAAAAATAATCAATGTGATTTCCTGGTAATTCGATCATGTCTTGGACGGTACTGAGTTTCTTGATTAACAGTCTCAAGTCCTAGAAATAAGTTAAATTTAATTAAATTGAAAATATGAAATTAAGCTTTTAATACCTCTCTCGTACTAAATGGATCACTTATTGGACGCATAATTGTAATTGGAATCGCAACTTTATTTAAATTGTATTCAGGTGGAATTGATTTCCGATAAATAGCTTTATTTTTGTAGTAACCGTAGTCGAACATGCGGAATCTTTTGTTCCGGATCAACTGCAAATAATGAGTGAATTGTTTCACAGATGAATTGTCAATCACATCGTCCAATAAAAAGAAAAACATTCGTTTCTGTAATGTAATAATTTAATGTAATGCAATTTGTTTCATGAAAATTTACATTAAATTTACCTCATTAAAGCTCTTCATGAATGGACCCAAATTCGCTGCAAACATAACGGAACAAAAATCATATGCAGTTGTACACAGATTTCGCACAGATTCCGTTAAAAAGCTATTCACGACTTGGAACATGTGAATTCCCAAATTTTTAAGTGAACTATAAACGACTTCCTCTAATTCTGTACCCACAATTCTCGCTAACATGCCTGTTGTGTGATGTAAAAACACGGGCGCGGTCGAGAGATATGCCGATGATACCTTTTCATTGTACTCAGGCCTTAAACTCAACAACACAAGTAATGAAGTGCAACCTTGTGAATGACAAATCACATTCAAGTTCTTTGATCCTGTTTTATGAAGTACAAAATCAATCGTTTTCGAAATATCATAAAGTCCAATTTCATGGAAACTAAAATCCCAATACTCTGTTTCGCTGATATTTTTCTTTTTATGGCCGCGTGATAACGTAGTTCCACGTACATTGACCATCCAAACATCGTAAGCATCGTCAGCTAAATTGAATGCTAATGCAGATTTATTTTTAAATGGACTCACAACCCACATACTGCTGGAACACAAAAGTCCGTGAATGAGTAAAACAGGATCACGTGTTTCATTTCCGTTATTACTCTTGCTTGGTATTCGATGAAGTGACAATTTATATCCATCATCTGTAGTTAATTTGTGATTTTCAGTGGGATATCCAAATTTTTTGATTGTTTTTGTCTAAATTTAATTTTTTTTTGAAATTATTTGTATATCATAATGAGGATTTAATTTCACTGACCGTTAAAATGCCGTTACTCGATGTATCGGGAATTGCACTGAATATGATTAGAATTACTAATGTAAAACTTCCGTCCATTTTATGTTTCAGTTTGACTTTATTTGGTGAGAGATTGTTTAAAACTAAACAATTTTTGTATGTTTTTGTAATAAAATTCAATTCAAATACAGAATATGACTTTGAAGATTCAGCTCTTGAAACCTGTTTATAATTATTATTATCTACTTTTTTTTTGGTTGTTTTGAAAAAAATTTTACAATTCAATTAATGATAAACTTGATACTAGACAAAATATGAAATTTCATGAATGAAATGAATGTCCTTGAATGAAATTCAATTTTAACTCACATTGGTCGAACGTTACACGGCAATATTTTGTTCAAATTATAAATTTCCAGGACAATGTGGGTTATTTTTTTTCCTTGTCATAATCAAATACTAGGAAAAACATTTTAACATTGATATTGAACTTACTTTTAATTTCCATTTCATTTCAAATCATATCCACTTGATTCATAATCTAAATTGACCCAATTTTGAGTGTTTAATCGCATTTTTATGAATGAGTCAGCTGTTAGTTCTCACACACACACACAGTTCAATGTATGCTCGTATATTTTCCTTTCATCGAAATGCATCAACACAATACAAAAAAAAGAAATAAAAACAAAGTGAATGAAAATATATGTTAAAAACAAACCGTACAACGCATGCCTCAAACTATTTTTATCGTATAAAAGTAAAAAGAAAATAAGCATTCAGTTCATGTTAATATTTTACATTAATATTTCAATTTAATTCCACCTTTTAACTGAACAATTGGATATAAATTTGTTTCTTTATTGCACATTTCTAAGAATTTCAATCGCAATTGCATGTGTTTTTACAAATTATTATAGCCAATACGTGAAATATCACAGATTTGCAAGTGCAAGTGTCACAATGAAGTCACATTGAAGTCAATTTCAAACAACTCAACAAAATAAAATTAATATTTGTGAACATTTAATCAGTTTCCGGTTCAGAAACTTGAATTGAAAACAAGATTTTAAGGAAAATAAATATTTGACCGTTACCGTTAGTCTACTTAAGCTCAATATTAGTTTAAAAAAAATACTTGCACACATGATTAGCTGCAATAACAATAAAAGATGATGCAGAATTTTCATTTAAAAGACTATGACACACTCCGATAAAATAATAGCAAAATAATTAGTCTAGTGCAAGATATCGTAGAGGAAGTTTGTGATGTGATTTAACAGAATTTAGTCATGGGTAAGGAAAAATTTTAAAATCCTGAGAGCTGGTTTTGAATATTATTTTGTGAATATTCAAATTTGATCAATTTTTATAAGAAAAATGAAAAATTTTTACCTTTGAACGACTTGGAAAGTATTTTGGGCTGAGATGAGGAAATTCGATCGAATTCGTAGGCGACCTCAAGACGATTATCGCTGCTTTGACCTGCAATCGTGTCCATAGTGAAATGTCATATCTGAGTAACTTGACTCATGCAATTAAAAATTTGCTAAAACAAAAAAATTGCAAATTGAGAAGTTTTACCGTTTTTTTTTATCCTTTTTTGGCTTTGGAGCCCAATTTCTGAGCATAGTCTCATAATCAATGAGTCAAAACACTCGCTCATGGGTGTCTCTTTCCAAAAATCATCATATCTGAGTTGACTCATGCGATTGAAAAAATTTACTTAGACAAAAAAATTGAAGATTGAGAAGTTTTAACGGTTTTTTGTCCTTTTTTGGCTTTGGAGCCCAATTTCTGAGCACAATCTCATAATCAATGAGTCATTACACCCCCTTATAGAAATTTTTTTTTCAAAAAAAAGACTCGGACACGCTCAGAAGGACCCTCCTAGATTTACGAATAAAGGTCTCAATGTGACAAAGTAACGGCTGACTAACCACAACAGGGCTTATCCAGTCCGAGGTGGTACTCTTTAAATTTAACTCAAAGATTTACAAACCAATTGTAAAAATGCATTTTCTTACAAAAAAATATGCTTAAAAATTTTAATGTTCCTTTTAGCCATTCATCACATAAAATTCTCTTGAGGAATTCATTTAAATATGTAACGGAATTTCAACTGACTTTTTTCAAACACGTGTTTTGAATTTTTCTCAATTACACTAAGTATGTTAAATCCTCTCACTGCACTTTTAATTCATAATCACATGAACTGTTATCAATCAAAGAGATACTGACAAAAAATATCTTTACTCATAGTATTATTATCAGCCAATTTGATACATTGTTTCAGTTCTCACTCACATGTTGACTTGTTGATACAGCATTCAATATTCCCCAAAAAAAAAATAAAAATGTTTAAACCCAGTGTTTTGAATTTTTTACTTCTCGTGGCATTGCAATTTTCGTATTCAGTGTCACAAAAAAGCGTCGTTGAAGTTACAATAAATTTAAATCTATCAGATTCCTCAATCGACGTGAACAAAAATGTGGATTTCAATGAGAATATTCAACAACCAATAAATGGAAGGGCTGTGAACGAATATCCAGTGATTGGAGTGCTAGCGCAAGAAATTTCATATGCATTGGAACAAGTTTATCCAGGGATGTATAAGAGTTTCATTGCCGCGTCATATGTAAAGTTTGTGGAAGGTGGAGGTGCTCGTGTCATTCCGATTTGGATTGATAAGCCAAAGGAGTATTACAGGGATATTATGACGAAAATTAATGGGTAATTTAAATTTTGTTGTCTTCTCATGTTAATGTTAATTTTAATTTAATTTCACAGTGTACTATTTCCTGGTGGTGCAACATGGTTTAATCAAAGTAACGGATATGCTGACGCAGGACAATTCATTTATGACATTGCAAAGGAAATGAACGATAATGGGACTTATTTCCCGATTTGGGGCACATGCCTGGGCTTTGAGCTGCTCACTTATGTCGATGCAAAAGGGAATGAGCATCGTGATGATTGTTCATCACAAAATCAAGCATTACATTTAGATTTCAAACCAGATTTCATGCAAAGTCGTCTCTTTCGTAATGCGCCCAAGGAAATTATTGAAGATCTCAAAACGAAACCAGTGACCTCTAATTTCCATAGATTTTGTGTGACGGAAAAGGTGAGATTACAATTTGCAACAATGCATTTTATCGATATCTTATCAATTTGAATTTAAATTTCATTATCAAGGCTTTAGCAGAAGCAGGGATCGCTGATAACTGGCGTGTTATGTCTACAAATTACGATTGGAATGGTTTCCTGTTTATCTCAACAATGGAACATACAAAGTAAGTTTTGGTGATTCATTGTCAAATCACAATTGAATTGATAAAACATTTTTTTTGTATTGTTGATAGATATCCATTTTATGGCGTTCAATTTCATCCAGAAAAAAATATTTACGAATGGGTTCGTAATAAAAATATAACTCATACCAAAGAAGCAATTAGAGCATCACAGTACTTTTCCGAGTTTTTTGTCGAAGAATGTCGACGAAATCAAAAGAAATTCGAGAATGGTGCAACTGAGGAAGACAAATATGTGATTTATAATTTTCCAGTGACATTTACCGGTGAAAAGAAGTCAAGCTATGAACAATGCTACTTGTTCGATGCAAATGCTGATTACAAGACATCAAAGGCATCAACAAGTGTAGGTCAACTTTCGATGATTTTGATTCTATTTCACGGATTATGGACAATACGCACAATTTTATTTTGATGTAATTTAACATAATTTTTTTTATGTTCATTTTATTTTATTTTAGATGCTTTTGTATCACGGCTAACCGACTGAAGGTTCGATTTGAACAGAAATTAGACTGAAATTTATTTTTGACATGTATTTCAAATTCAAATTGTATTTTTTAAAAATCTTTATTCAACTTTTAAAAAAATATATTTGAACAATATATATAATATATTTGGATAAATTTAAAATCGGAGTAAATTCTAATAAGATAAATGTAAATTGTCATTTATAACATGATTATATTAAAAAAGATTTAAATTTCTTTATTACTGCCATCCAAAGACAACATGCGCCCCGAGGAGGTATGCAGTGGCTGTTGCAACGGATACCAACATAATCGGGAATCCAAGTCTAATTGAAAATTTTTTGATTTTGAAATTAAATTCACTTTTATAAATAAATAATAAACCGTTACCTGAAATAATCCATGAAAGAAAATCTGTAGCCATGCTGCTCTGCGATGCCAGCAACTAAGATATTTGCTGAGCCACCGATCAGAGTTCCATTTCCTCCTAGACATGGACCGAACGCTAATGCCCATACAAGGGGATGTAACGGTAATCCTATGATAAGAAATTTGAAATAAATTAAAAACTCAATTTGAGATTTCATTGCATTGAATTTCACCTAAGGCCTTATTTTTCGCTAAATTAACGACAATTTTCGTCATCATCGTTGTAACTGGAATTGAATCGACGAAAGCAGATGTGATGGCTGATAACCATAAAATTATGATCAAAGCAACTGCTAATCTGTGACCCTCCGACACTGAAAGGATGATTAATTCAGTTAATTTCCCTATGCAATCAATGAGACCCATGCGTTCCACACTTTCCATCAACACAAACATAGCGGCAAAGAATATGAGGGTGGGCCATTCAATTTTATGCAACACTGCGTCCATGTCATTTCTAGGAGGGAAAAAAAATTATTTTATGTTATTTATATTCAAAATTAATTTAAATAATTTTCCATACTTGTCAGCAATTATAAGTAACAAAATGACACCAAGCAGTGCTGACCATCCTACACTTAAACTTCGTATTGAGTCAATTGATTCAATGAAGAATAATGTGACAATAAATAACAAGACAAAACTGGATTTAATTAATAACGGTTTGTTTTTAATTGGGAATTCATGTTGCATCTCTTCTAATGTTCGTTTGTAACGGTCACTTGGTAGGACACCCTTTGCAATGCGTTTTTTCAGTTGATGTTTTAAAATTTTCACTTTTCTCATGATGGTCTCTTTAACGATATTTGCATCTTTTGTGAATGGTGAAATGGATTGAGCGGCTCGTTGCCACACAAGAATGTTCCGTCGAAGTTCTTTGATTTCCTTTGATTCGTGGAAGAGTAACGAATTGATATTCCTAAATTTCCAGCGTAAATGTAAACTGGTACTAATTGTAAGGATTATAACACCAACTGTCATGTGAACGGTGAAAATTAAAAATGTAACACCATGAGTTAAAATGTAGTGATTCGATGTGATAATTATGTTTGGAGGATCTCCCACTGGAGTCATTAAACCTCCAATATTTGCATGGACCACAATTGCCATTAAAACTGGAATTGGATTCAAGTCCATTACTTCGCATAATCGGACAGTAACAGGTGCCATTAATAGCACTGTGGTTACATTATCCAAAAAGGCAGATATGAGTGTCGTAAAAATACATAAACAATGTATCAATGCCCAAATACTCCCATTAGCAATTTTATAGGCATATACAGCAAGATAATCAAAAACTCCAGTTTCTGTCATAATACCAACAAGTAACATCATCGAAAAAAGTAATAAAACAATTTCAACATCAATCCATGAAATAATCTCCTCAACTGTGGGGCGGTCATTCAATGCCGCCAACAATGCAATCGATAAACAACTAGCTAATATTGCGGCAAATGTACGATGTACCACTTCCCATATAATCAAGGCATATAAAAAGACTAAAACAAATGCAGAATATAAAATACCCAATTCTTGGTTTATCGGCGATGTATCAACAGCGATTTTTAGTGGTAAATTAACATTCATATTGCTTTTGAAAATAACCCTAATAATACCATCATTTTCTACAAGTTTCTCCCTATCCTCTGATTTTATTGTGAATGTATGATGTTTCTTCAGCAAATTTGTCTGAAATTACACACATTTTAAATGTAATCAAAGAAAAAAAGTAAATCATCATCTTACTGTATCAAATTCATTAGGTGGCAAACAAGGAACTTTCCAAATATTTGTCAAATCCTGATAAGTAAAAAAAAATAATGATAATCATTAATTTTACTTCATTACAAAGCATGATTTGACGATAAATTCATACCGTAGTATAATTCTTCAATTCATCACTCGTTTGATTGAGATGTAAATTTGACATAATCCCTTGTAATTGAAGCTCCAATACATTGGATGACATATTTGCAAAATCATCTGATAAAAAAGCACCATAAATGGAAATTTTAACGGTATTTGATGTGGGCAATGTGGGTACAATGAAACTCTTCATTGAATCATATGCGGGCACTGATATTTGCTTTGAATGTGGATCCTTTTCCTTTGTCAACATGAGTAATATCATGACAAAGAACCAGGCGAAAAATAAACAGACAATTTTTGAATTGTTTTTAAAGGGATTTGCGTGATCGTCATTTTTCGGCACATGTAATTGAGTGGGGAGGCCACCAGGATTGTAATTTGCTGTAGGGATGCTTCCTCTGAAATGAAAAATTTAATTTTTTTTAATTAAATTGAATGGATATGAAAATATTATAATGGTACCTAAAAGTTGATGTTGCTGTCGAGGTGGAGGCGGCTGGTTGTCCAATTGCTTGATGGGCATGTGTAGGTTGAATTGCATCTTTTTCTTTGATATGATCTAATTCACGACTTTCACCTGTTTCATTTGTTACGTTAATTGTAATAAATTCCGAATTATCTTGTGAGGACTCGTCGTCTGCCTCTCCAAAGGGACTTATATCATCTTGATTGTCAAAAAGTTCACCTGCAATGAAATGAAAAGAAAAATTAAATTTCATTCAAAACAGTTCCAAAAAAAAATTGAAGTCTGAAAACTTTTAACCTACCATAACATACTTGATTGTTAATTAAAACAATCTAATAACAATTTGTATGCCATCTATTAATATCATAAGTATTTTAAGAATATTTATTCAATTTATTACAGTTAAACATCAAAATCAAATAGAAATATGTTTGCTCCAATTAATATGAAAATAAATTTATTGATAGAAACGTCTTGGTAATCAAATGAACTGTGACCGAGTTAAATTTTCCTACGAATTCAAAAAAAAGGTCTTATGAAATTTAAAGGCGTTGCCTTAAATAAATTTTCCTTGAAATTTTTCACTTTGTAACTATTTTTTCATGGTCCTCTGTATTTTGGTGAAATCATGCGATTTACGATCTGTAAGACTTTTTTAGTTTCATTGAAACGACAAATTTTTAATGCAAATTTGAATGTAAATTGACAATCACGGTAACACTAAATCGACACTATTTATGAAAAATATTGGCTCTTATCAAAAAGTAGGATTTTCCAAAAGTTTCTCATGTAAATCATGCATATCGATTTCTGAAGATCTTTTTTTGATGTTTCTCCGAAAAATAGAGGAAACATTCTAAGGCGATACGGCCAACCGAAAGTTTTAAATTAACCCTCGGTTCAGCGAAAGGGTCTGGCTCATTTCATTTTTGATTAATTTTTTAATTATATTCAAATTCAGCTACCGACTTCAAATTCGGTGTAGCTTCCTAAAATTTTCTTTTCTATCAATTTTTGAAATAAAAACCAGATTAAAACCTTTTGAAATAGGTATTTTGGAGGTTAAAAAACAACTTAGTTTCAGTGCCGGGATCTGGCCAGGTCCCTAAATACATTGTAGAAGAAAGTCCTATTTAATGAGCTGGAAATTGCGTATTTTGCCAATTTTGAGCTCTAAATTAATGAAATATTGTCTTGGTCATTTCAGCAAAGTTGTAGCTTGAAATATTCTCTACAACTTTACTTAAGGTGACTTTTGCGTAAAACTCACAAAAACATGATTTTTTTACTCAAAATAGGTAGGCTGGTCAGACCCCGTCGTTTAAAGTATAGGAAAAAGTTATCGCCGAACGGAACGTTAAAGGCAAAGCGTTGCCTTGAAAAATCGTAAAAACTTTTTTTGATTCATAGGAAATTTCAACACGGTACACGGATGGTGATTTTTCATGATTATCAAATATGAATGTGATCAAAACTTCTTTGGCTGGACAAGTGAACTCAATATGTAATATCATTATGATACTCAAGGGAATATTTATATCTATTTGTTTACTTAATTAAATATGACTTTTTATTTACTTTTCATAGGACACTTGTACAAACACCGAGCACATATCAAAATACGTGGAAAATTACCCTAATTTTATTTTTTTTTTGTCTATTATTATCATTTTCCATTGTCATAAGGGTATGATGATGATATGCGATAAAATCTATATTCATAATTGAAGCAATGCAACAGTTGAAATGAAATTAAGCATTTTTCATGTCCATTTAAATGTTTGTCTGAAGATGTTCCGCGATATTGGTAAGTGATATGATGTCTTTAATAAACTTAATTGATAGACACACACACTCATTGAGTTATGCTCGAAGTTTTATTTTTATTATTCATATATGTAAAGAAAAAAAAGCATATTTTTAATTAATTGAATAAATTAAACATACCATGAAGTCGTTCATTTTCAACTTGAAATGAAACCATACTCGGATCTTGACGAATTTTTGCTGGAAGTCCACGCCATACTTCGAGTGATGCTTCGGTGACTTCACTAAAAATACATTAAAATAACAATATTTTATTTTAAATTTCACTTTTTATATGATTTTATTTTAATTTTAAGTGATTTTTATTTTATTAACAATACCTCAAAGGTATTGATGGCTCACTTTCACCACTTTTATCACCCTTTTTCTTATCATTTTTTGTTGCCCTATTATTGCTACCATTGTTGCCATGCTTTAGACGTTTCAATAATCCCATTGTCAAAAATTATTATTGTATCATAACAATTATTTGTGATTATCTTTTAAATAAATTATGTTTCACTTTATTTCCAAATTGTTTTTCTTTTCATTTATATTCAACACCCAATTTTCAAATCAATTTCTCCCTCCGCAAATTTATTTACATTCTTAAGTAGTTAAAAGTACATTTACTGTGCCTATTTTTTTTGTATTTTAATACAATTTTCCACTTTTTCTTTTCTTTTTTCTCGTGTACTCTAGTAAACACTCATTTTAATATAATATAAATTTGTCATTCTATTTTGCCTCGTATAACTTATAGGAACAATTTTTATTACTTTTTTTCGTCTATTTTTAGCCAAAAAAATGTATATTTAATTTTTACAAAATTTTGCCACTTTTTAGATATGCTAAATTGTACTTGTAATTTTAACTCTAATTTTTATGCTATCCCTATACTAAAAAGATTGTCAGATATTCGATTAATTTCCAGAGTGTTTGATAAAAAGCACTTTTTTTGTAACTTAAATTATGCGACATAAAACAGCTGCTGACCAAGTAAAAATTATTATTAAAAATAAAATGAAAAAATCACAAGAACTAGAAAATAATATAATTTTTTATTTTTGAAGTGTGTGTGTGCGTACCGATGGAAGCGAATACTAAAACTGAATCAAAAAATTCTCTTGGATTTTTGAATTTCATATCGGACACATACAAACTTGAGAAAATCTCTTTTGTATGTGCACACACATGGAACGATAAGAAATTAAATATAAACAATCTGAAGCGCAAAGGTTCCGTTTTGAATGTTGTGCGCATATTTAACTAAGAGAAAAAGAAAAAAATCAGAAGTAATATCAACAAAAAACATTTACTATGCGAGTAAATTTCCAGTCAAATTTTCACAGTTTTACTCTGTTTATATTTTTTTCATGTTTCGTTTTCATATCAAAGAAAATCACATATAAAATAACAGACATGTGCGTTTGTGGAAATTAGCAGATCATATTTTTTTTTTTATATTTTTAAAATTCAAAAGGTGTTGTTACAGGTGTTATCGATATTTTTTTCTATTTTTATAATAATAAATATTTGCTGTTTAAAGACACGTGACTTTTAAAAGTTGAATATAAATAATTTTTTATCACGTTGATTGTAGTTTCTCTATGCAAACGCCTGGTCGTTTACAAGTATTTTAGAGTATTTTCTTCTCATTGAGTTCAATCAAAAATTGATGAATATTGAAAATAATAAAAACAAATAAATTAATAATTGAACGAAGTATTGATACTCTAAATTCGGTTAAATTTTGCTTTTTAAATGATTTGAGACACGCAATGAATGAAGTGTAATAATAACAATAAATGATAATGGAAAGGAAAATTTGAGTTTGTCCCAATATTTGATTTACGAACTTGTTGAGTCTTATTTTGATTGTTAAAATTATTGATATGAAATGGAGTTGGAATTCACAAATTATTTGTAAATTTTACGCATTCACATGAATTCCTTCACTAAAAGAATGAATTAATTTCTACTTCCCTTGTAAAATAAAAAGAAACATTAATTTTATGTTTAAATAATTTACATGAGGGGTTTCAATTCAAATTGGACATTAATTTGAAATCTTAATTAACTGAGTTGAAAAAATTTTTCAATAATAACCAGGCGTTTCCATTATCGACTTGAAATTAATTTTTCATTAACCAGGCGTTTTCATCATGAAATTGAAATAAATTTTTCAATAACCAGGCGTTTTCATCATGAAATTGAAATAAAAATTCAAATAACCAGGCGTTTTCATTATGAAATTGAAATAAATTTTTCAATAAACAGGCGTTTTCATTATAAAATTGAAATACATTTTTCAAAAACCAGGCGTTTCCATTATGAAATTGAAATAAATTTTTAATTAACCAGGCGTTTCCATTATGAAATTGAAATAAATTTTTAATTAACCAGGCGTTTCCATTATGAAATTGAAATAAATTTTACAATAACCAGGCGTTTTCATAATGAAATTGAAATAAATTTTATATTAACCAGGCGTTTTCTTTAAAATAATGGAAATAAATTTTTCATTAACCAGTCATTTTCATTATTAAATTGAAGTAAATTTTTCATTAACCAGGCGTTTCCGTTATAAATTGAATAATTTTTTGAATAACCAGGCATTTTCATTATGAAATTGAAATAAATTTAAAAAAAAACAGGCGTTTTCATTGTAAAATTGAAATAAATTTGAAAAAAACCAGGCGTTTTCATCATGAAATTGAAATAAATTTTTCATTAACCAGGCGCTTCCATTATAAAATTGAAATAAATTTTTTATTAACCAGCCGTTTCCATTAAACATCCAACACTAAACGAATTTGTTTAAATTGCAACTTTTCTTAATGAAATGCGCCAATTCCATATCATTTTGTGTAACAATTAAAACCACTCATTCATTTAATTTAATTTTAAATTGATTTTTATGGGTTTTAATCAATTTAATTAAGAAATACCATTGAATTGTCTTAAAATTAAAAAAAAAAATACAAATTTAGAATGATTTTTCAAAACAAACACAATAAAAATAAAAAAAAATTCGACTTACCTCGGTGCTGGAAACGTTAAACGATATTTTTTCTGTTGACTTCTGCAATATGCACTCCTAGCTCGTTTTATTGGCATTTTTATTTTATTTTATTGAAATTAATTATCAGTTATCTACTTTTAATGTAAAAATATACGACATCACAGATGTGTGTGTAAACACTTTCCTTTTACGTTTTACGTGTTATATGTTTGAAATAAAAATTGTGTCGACGTCGGCTTAGCTGGATTGTCTCTGATCACTTCTTATCTTTCCTATTTATTTTTATTTTATTTTTTTTTGTTGTAGCATATGCAATAATGAATGTTGATGAACATCAATTTTCTAAGATTAACACACGAAAATGACAAGTAAAGCAGTATATTATTATTGATATCACTAATTTGATTATAGTAATCGTACAATTTAGATGTCATAATCCGTTACATTCGCACTCATACAAAAAAAAAAACATAAAATAAATATAGGGAAAATGAAGATATGAAGAAAAATTAATAATAAAAAAACCACTTGAATTGTAATTGTATATTATGTGCTGGTTCATTTTTGAGGAAAGATGTCTGGAGACATTTCTTGTCTATTTTATGATAGAATAGAATGAAACATAAAAAATGTATGTCAATTCTTTCAATGTGTACACTGAATCCTTACATATAAATTTATTTGAAGTCTATTTATATTAAGAATAATGAAAATAAAAATGAAGAATTATAAATTACATAGATGGATGCGAGGAAGCTCCGTCAATGTCTTAACCCATTAACCGCTGCTCCTAAAATATTGAGTTTTGAACAAAAAGTTCTTCTATGATTTATTCTTTAGGTTAAAATGAAAACTTTTCTTTTGGGTGAAAATTTTAGGTTTCATATAAAAATTTTTCAGGAGAGCCAAAACAAAATACGTATATGTGCTACACAAATCTACACTGAAACCATGTACGAGAGAGAAAAAAACGCGACTTTCCTTAAAAGTTGAGCTCACTATTTTTTAGTTTTTAAAATTACGGAAATCTCAATTTTTAATCAAAAAGGACTAATTAATGATAAGTATTTAAAATTCTATGAAAAAGCTTGTTAAATGCCTCTATTTCATGTAAATCCAAAAAAACTTTTTAGTTATGAGAAATCAACAAAAGCGGTGTATGACAACTTTATTCAACATAATCAGGACAACATTTTTGCAAAATAGACTAAACACTTTTTTTCAACTTATCTCATAGAAAATAGAGAAAGAAGCTCAAATTTAGCGTAATTTTGTATCAAATTTTAGGTTTTTTGATAAAAACTCAATTTTTTTGTACGAAAACCATTCAAGTCACCCAAGAAAAAGTTAAAGAACTATTAATTTTCTACAACTTTGCCGAATACACCATAGGTGTATTTCTTTGATAAGTGCTTTTAAAATTAACAAGTTAGAAATAACATATATTGGCATGCGTTGGTTAGCATTGTTTAAATATAACATACAGTTCATTTTTCACTCAAAATTCAATTTTTTGTATGAAAAGGACAAAAATGATGTATGACAACTTTGTTCAGGATAAATAGGGCAACATTTTTGTAGAATATTTCAAGGCCAAATATCGCATGTAAATGGGTTAAAATGGCCAAAAATTGCCTGGAGGGCGCATTTTTCACTATAAATTTGTGTTCTTGGGCACGTCTGATTCAAGAATTTTTTTTTTTTAATTTTATATCAAAGTAAATTAAAATTGTATTGTAATGTTAAAACGAATACGATGCAGAAAATTTCGTGCCAAGAATTAAAAAAAAAAATCCAAGTCCTCTTGACCACAAAAACTCAAAAATGTAATCCAAGACAAAAAAATTAAATAATTACATCCTTTATTTGTTATAAGTCGCGCCCATGTTCGAGAAAGTGTCTATATTTGTATTATATCGATGCTCAAATGAAATAAACTAAGGGGAAATTTTATTTTTATACTAAAATATTTTTTTTTATTACATTTAATTTAACATCAAAGGATACCAAAAGACCCCACTTAGATGGTTTTACGATTGACTGCCTTATTTATAACTGTCACCGCATTATTTGATCAATATATTATTGATTGTTTACGCGGTATCTTGTAAAATCTCTTGAATTATCATCCAAGTCGTACTTAAGAGACTATCCAATCACTTTTAATTATTTATTTTCCTTTATGTCTTTTATTTCGTTAAATTGATAAGCACTTAACTGTATTTCAATTGTAATACAACAGTTCATGTCACTTTATTTTTTTGTATCTTATCTCGATTTTCATCGTAAAGCAAATGAATTTTCAGAAACGTCCTTTGACTGACCTTTTTTTGTTGTATTATGAACTACAATTGACTTTATTCAAAGGAATTCCTTTAATTTTTAATGTCTAAATTTCAAGAAACTAAGTTTTTAAAATAATTGACGAAATACTTTTCATGATAATTTGAATTTTATCAAATTTTTATACCGGTAATTTTATAGGACACTTATACATAATATATGGTGATGATGGTCACAGACAAAAAAAAATATCACACCAACATTCCTTTTATGTGTGTTATCCTCTGGAATGTCAGCGAAGAACTAGTGGAAAAATCCAAATAATTCAAAGGAAATATACACAAAGGAAAAT
This sequence comes from Culicoides sonorensis, assembly GCA_900002565.1. NCBI lineage: Eukaryota > Metazoa > Arthropoda > Insecta > Diptera > Ceratopogonidae > Culicoides > Culicoides sonorensis. Next base: position 708,906 of record LN483385.1, on the reverse strand, counting down.
GAAAATTCATTGAAAATTATAGTAAAGTGCTCTCAATTTAAATGAAGAGAGGGAAAATTCTCTCTTTAAAATGATATTAATTTAAATTTAATGACCGTTGAAATATTTATTTGAATGAATTTCAATTCAATATGATTTATGTTTGTTTGTTATCAAAAAAAAAAATAATAATTTTTATTTGAAATTTTAAATAATAAGAAAAAATGATTCAATTTAATAATTCTCAGTTGTTCGGATATAAACTTTGTTGGAAGGCATGTTCACAGCATCAAGCCCTTGTGGAAAATGTTTTTTGATTTCCTCGTCACTCACAGTTGGCAAGACCATGACTTTAGTGCCAGGCTAATTAAGAAAATTTAAATTTCAACATAATTTTATCATTTAAATTATTAAAATATGTTCAAGTCACTTACCGTCCAATTAGCTGGTGTAGCAATAATTCCATTCATGCTGTCACATAACTGAAGTGAGTCAATACAACGTAAAATTTCACTGTGTGTACATTGAAAATAAAAAAAATGTTATATCATGTTATTATGTTAAAGGTCATTTTTTGTATGTTTTTAAAATATTTTTTATGAGATCACTTACTCAACATTTCTTCCAGTTGAGACGGGATAATGCATCGATAATCGTAGTTTCTTGTCCGGACTGATGATGAAAAGGGCACGCACTGTTTTAGCAATCTCTGGATTAGAGCTTTGAGCTTCGTCAATCATTTCAAGTTTTACTGCCAAGTCACGCTTAGGATCAGCAATAATAGGGAATGGAAAATCACCGCAAATGTCTTGACAATATGATTTGATATCCTTTAAATGTAATCATAAATTACATTTCGGTTAAAAATAAAATGCAATTTCACTTACATTAACCCAATCCACGTGTGATTGAAGTTCATCAGCTGAATGAGCAAGAATCTTTACATTCCGTTTCTTAAATTCAGGTGCATGGACAGCAATACGTCCCAATTCTGTCGTACAAACAGGAGTAAAATCAGCTGGATGCGAAAATAACACACACCATGAATCGCCAAGCCATTCATAGAAATTGATTCTGCCTTTCGTTGAATCAGCTTCAAAATTTGGAATTGTAACTCCGAGACGCATTTTGATTTAATATGAATGTAATTAATTTAGTTGAGTTGATGTTGCCACAAGCACTTGTTAACACTGACTGACTGTTGATTCATTGACAAAACTGGTATTTATTTTGATTAAAATTCAGAAGCGTGGTTGTATGGAAGCTAATTATAACGAACGTATGGTATGCTCATAGGGAATTATGATTTTCAAGTATGTATTAAATTTCATTTATTTAAGTTAATCAAGTAAAACACTAAGAAATTAATTGTCTGAAATCAGTTGAATTATTTAAAGTGTACTTGCCTTTAATCGGTAGTTCCTCGGGTGATTTTCATTTCAAAGTCATAAATTTTATGCATTTTAATAATCAATTGTAATATTATGCACTTCCATAATATGGATGTGTGATAAGAATTTATAATACGAATGTTAGAATATTTAGTTCCGTCGTGCCTTCGTCTTATCACAAAAATCTTCAAAGACGATTAAAACAAGCCCTTTCAATGCCATATGAGAATGATTTTACAAAACCGAGTATTAGATGGCCTTGAACTTCATACAATGTATTTTAATTTAAGAAAATAAACAAATATAAATTGTTAGGTTGTGATAAGAAATTGTTTATTTGATATAAATTGAAAGTAAAATATTAAGATTTACATTACAAAGCATGCTTATCGCATGCTAAGACATTGACATCATAACAGTTCCATATACAATTAAAAATATCAACCAAATCCGATCAATCACCTCATCTAATGCTTGCCATGCATTTGAACGTTTTTGCAGGAAATCATAATTCTGTTGAAAAAAAAGGAAAGAGAACGTGATCATGAATGATGTACAAAAGCGCATTTCTTGTCGATTTAACAAAAACCGTTAATTTAAATAAAACCGTTTTTTAGTGCATTTCGTAAGAAAAAATGCACTATTACAGACGGTTTGTCCGCCGTTACTCTGTTTGTCCGGTTGTCCGTTCCGGCCCTAACTCAAACTCATTAGCTCTGGGATTAGGCTCAAGAATTGGGCTCAGGGATTGGACTCTAGAATTAGGCTCTAGAGCCTAAAAACAGTCAAAAGCCCAAAATGTTCGATTTTTCCAAAAAAAAAAATTAAAAAAATTTCAAAATAGCGAAAATTTTTCAAAATGACGAAAAATTTTTAAAAATGGCGGATTTTTTCAAAATGACGGTTATTTTCAAATTGATAGTTATTTTAAAAATGACGGTTTTTTTCAAAATGGTGGGTATTTTCAAGCGGTATAGTTATAAAAATAAAAACTTAATTATATTCATTGAAACTAGTCCCATCGAAATGCACTTTTCTAAACCGCCCAGTGGTTAGAATTTCCAAATTTTCAAATCCACGATGCAAAATAATGAGAAAACAAAACTTACACCTGTATATGGAAGCCCCAAGAAAAACCGAGTCCAATAAAAGTTGATGAATATTCCAATCCACATTGGTGGCAATGTTTCAGGTGGGTGCTCGTAACACCAAATGTTAATAATAGCAAATACTATGCTTATCCAAGTCAAATACATCAGAGATTCATGATCAATTGCTTTAAATTTCAAACAAAATAATAAAAATTATTCCAAATTTCATTGAAATGTGATCTTACCAAATGTTGACTTGTAAAATTTCGGTGCAAAATTTCCAAGTGACATCATTGAAATCGAAATTATTATCATACTAATCGAAATAAAAGCGAATCTGTATGTTTTTGACGAGACGGCTCCCAATACGAGACATATCAAACTAGAAAATAGCGTTACTTGGAATAGCATTTTAAAATAAGATTGATTCTGTTTCAAATAAATGATGTACGAGACACACATCCTCGGAGTTTGAGATTTTCCATCGAGATTTGTAAGGGATTCAAATTCAATAAATGGAATGTGATTCACAACATAATCATCGTCTTCAAACACTTTTGTTACTGTCCATGCAGATTCTCGATCTAACTCAAGCTTAATTGAATCTTCAAATCCAGCTAATGATTCTGTTTGGGTCATGACTTGAATGTAACATCCCATTTCCGTAGATGGCCAATCGTGTAATTGAACACCAGATCCAGGGAAACAAAGTGTGGTCATTTCAAATTCTTTCGATTCTGCTGTTATGGTGCCATCATATTTTAATGTGAATGTGTATTGGATATCGAGGTTTTTGAATGTTTCAAGGACGCCACTGAAAAAACAATTAAAATTGAATATAAGAATATTTCAAATTAAATTCGTACTCACTTCATTAACATTAATGACGGTCTCCAAAAACTGGCTTTCGATGGATTGCGAAGACCTTTGATGTTTTCATAATCCAGAGGATCCCACATAAGTCTCGAATCATTCCAACTCAATTTGATCTTCGCTCGTGTACTTAATAAACTTTTCTGTTCATTGTAATCCACGCTTTTAATTGTAAATGTATCAATCATAACCTCTTCCGTTAGTTGTGGCAATGCAAATGTATCATAATTTGCAAAAATATCTTTGATTAATCGCTCTTGAGTCGTCATCGGTGGAGGGTCTGGTGTCAATTCTTGTCCATCCATATCAGGGCAGTCATAGAAGAAGCGCACACTTGTTGACCCCCATGTACTGAACAAGAGATATTTCAAATCAAGGATCGGGTCTGGATCTTCAGCTGAAATCAGTGGCAAAATATCTCCTGGAATACTCACTTCAATGAGACCAGCTAAATAAAGTTAACATAAAAATAAACAAAAATTTAACCACAATTAATATGAGATTAAATGAATAAATTACATCTGGTAATTCTTATCGTAATCGGAACCGGATCAATTACTGATAAAATTTGAAGTCTCTTTGTTTTCAATGGATTTGACTTGCGTTTCTTGCGAATCTCACAAAATGTATTGGCACCAGCTCCTAAAACTGAAATTAAATTTAATTTTTTTTCCTTATCTAATTTAAATGTATTCAATTTCCTACCAATTTCATAGACTGGAGTATCTGGATCTGGCGCCGATGTTGGTGAGAATAAAATATGTGCATCTTTTGAGCCTAATACGTAAATGTTGATTTTGATGAGCTCATCATCTTGAGGCGTTACATGTTTAAGATCACTGAGATGAAAGTAAGTTTTGTAATTGTATCCGTTAACGGCGTCATACATCTTACATTTATCGAGCACTGTAAATTGAAATTGTTGAAATTAAAATTATTCATTGAAAAATTGAATTTAAAAGGGATTTACTGGCAAATGAAATGTTGTATTTCCCTTGAGCAGTCACGAAATTAGAGAAATTCAAAAAAATGAAGATGAAAATTAAAATTAATTGATTAAATTTCATTTTAAAGACTGATGTGATTTTATCGAGTTCTAGAAATAGACTGAATGGATAAACTTTTATGAATTTCTGATAACTTAATGCAGATAAGAAAACATAAAATGAGAATTTTAACATAAAAAAATTTAACGGTTTCATTTCATATGAAAATTTGAATTCAATTTCATTGAGAGCACCATCTACGTTTTTTAAAAGGAAATTTCTCAATGAAATTCATTCAAATCATCAGGACTGTTATTTGAATCGCCATCGAAACTCAATATTTGAAGCTCGTATTGAATTTTAAGTGACTTGACAGTCAAAAACCATCACTTGAAAATTACTTGAACCATGAATCCATTAAAAAAACTGTATCACTAAAAATTGTGTCTACACTGAAAGCTGAAAATGCACCGCAGTACAAATTGACTTGGTCCGCAGACGGAGATCTTTCATAGACGCTTACAGGACATTGAATGAATGAAATTTTAATCACATTTCCAGTTATATTGGAACCAAAATTTGAATATTATGGGCACTCTTTAAGTCTATGCATATTAAACGGAGTGGTCTGCGGGCGTTTTTAACTTACAGTGTATTATAATTCAAGGTTAAGCCTTAAATTCAGCAAAATTACTGTAAACTTCAATTAGTTCACTTACAATCCAAGTTCCAACCCAATCAGAAATAAATTGCATGGTAATGTTAACTTCCAAGAAATCAAATCATTTTCTTCCATTTATTTATGACTGAAATTTAATCTACTTACACGTGTATGAATTTTAATAACCTTCAATTGATTTAAGGGTACACACATTTTTTTTTGTTTACAAGTAATAAAATAAAAATTGAATCCAGGTCTTTCTGTGATTGATATATTTCTCTAGAATTATGACTTGATTTGACTTTTACCATGAATTTTCTCTCATAAAAACAAACATACATGCAAAATGTAAAAAAAAATGATATTGAATTGCATTACATTTCATATTAGATTCCATTGTAGTAGTTGTGCCTCGTGTAATACGAAAAATTCATGGTCAAGGTCGCTCACAAATTTCTGTTCTTACAGTCAATTGCACCACATGTCTCAATCGAATTTGTATGGTAAAAATGTATTTTAACGAATCGTTTTTCAACACAAAATACAAAATTGTATAGTAAATACTATGATTATTATTATTTAGTATAACGGAACGATGTAAAGTGCATAGAATGCATGTTCTTTTAAATTTTCACCGATATTGCGCTGTATAATAATAATAATAATAATAACAATATGACTTTTAGCTGCATTGAACTTGAGATATTTTTATCATCATACACACATACAGACATTTTAAGTTTATGAAAATAATTCCATTTACACAAAAAAAGTCATGGCAACATACCGGCCGGTACCTCGTTCGATATCCTACATGCAAAATTAATGTTATTATTACGTAAAAATGGTCTTTTGCATCAATTTATTTTATTTATAAAATTGTGAGAAAATCGAGGATGACATTCAAAGTAAAAGAAATTTTATGGATATGGCAACAATGCACTACAATAAAAAAAATTAATAATATTTTTCAACATATCATTTTTCTATGAATAATATGCTTAGCAACTAGTACAATTGCGTTTATATTATAAAAAAGGTCTAAGGGCATTGTATACATTTGAAATTATTTGTAGGAAATGCCACGTATATGGTTATAATAACAATAATAGTAGTGAAAAGGCCATGGTCAAGGTTTTGTATGGCGTCATCAAAGCCATTATGAAAGGTTGAACTCATTAAATGAATTGTGATTCAATTTTCTTATGCAAATTACAAGTCAAATGAATGATTTATGGAATTTTTATTTTTTTTTCTAATTGTGATTGATATGAATTGAAATCCCCATTAAAAATAAAAAATAATCGCCAATTTTGATTGGGCAGGTTATGGGCTTGTTCTTATCTTATCGGGTGATATTTAAATTTAATCAGAAATTTTATAAAATTATCTAAAGGTATTTAATGAAGTAAGAAATCAGTTTCAATGAAAAAATTGATTTGAAGTGATTGAATATCATCATATTCATAATAAAATGATACTAAAATTCATTATTTGGGGTATTTTAACTCATCACATAGGATGGGTGACATCGATACCTTCTCAATATGGGATAAATGACAATTTGAAGTCATGTTCCATTTACAATACATATCGTAGGGGATATTTACAAGCATCAATTCCTGCTGGTTCATCCTATCCAGGCCAATATTGGGTCTTTTCCGATGCTCAATTAAATGAGAATGCAACAAAGTGGACAATTGAAAATAATTTCATTGTAAATGATGATTTGAATGCGTGTCTGTATCCTGACTCCTACTTCGAAGCAGCAATGGTTAAATTAAAGAGCTCTGGTGGTTGTGCTACGAGTGATTATGAATGGGATATCATATCAGCAGAAGATGGCCATCTAAAAATAAAGAACCTTATAAAAAACGAGTTTTTATTTGCAAGTAGAGAAAAAAATATTTCGGGAAGTTTCATCATCAAGTCATCACAAGAGCCACCATATGGCTTAGATTTTTGGGATTTAGTTTGTACTTAACAATTTTTTTTTTGATTTCTCTATAAATTTGAAATTGAAATGAAATATTTTCATTGAGACAATAAAATTAATTTCCCATCTCTCATCAGATATCGTTAGTTACTTGTTATGTTGGTCAATCTAATTGGATTATGTTTATTTCAGTGGGATGAAATTTTTTGTTTCACAAAGTAATATTTTATTTAAATTCATTCACTCATTCACAGTTACCTGCTTTACATGATCAATGTATGGGGAACTACATCGTTGAATACTTTAAAGCTATTGCAAGTCTTGCAAAACCGAGCGTTGAAGTTGATACATAGCTTGCTGAACTTCACTGGTACTTTTGAACTATATGATCAGTATGCCAAAGGTATTTTACCCATTAAGGGCTTTTTTGAAATGAATGTGTTGAAATATGGCAGACAATGTTTGAACGGAGAAATCACTTGTCATGTGAATTTTGAATTCAATCGCGCGATATCAGGGACAACTTCAAACTTGTTTCAAGCAATGTCGTGACTTTGGCAGGTTCATGCAAGATGTCATACTTGGGACCTTCTCTCTTTAACAAATTGCCAACTGTGATGAGAAGAATAAATGATACTCGACCTTTTGTCAGAAAGTTAAAAAATTTTTTGTTGAAACCCGAGAATCTGAGTAGAGTAATCATTTAACATTGTACTCTTCACAGAGGCCACTTCTGAGTTAGCCTCTGGATGCCGTATTTTTGCAAAATCAGAATGAATTGAGTGTCCGCTCCAACCAGAGAGGGTTGTGTAATTTCTATATGAACTGGCTAGTTGTAATGCTTTTAGTCTTTTATCGGTACTTACTTTGTCTTTCTATGTGCATTTTTGATCGTTTGAATTTATGTGGGTTGACATTTCTTTGGAGCCTTATTACGAATGGTGACGTAAATAATACTGCAGCACCAGGATTTATAAAACATTATCAATTTTATTTTCTCTTTTTGAAATTTACAATGTTTTATCCTGCGCTTCAATCTGTAAGAAGTCTAGTTATAATATTTAATTTAATTAAATGAGCAACTAAATCTTACATTTGTGGTTTTTTGTCAATTTACAATTCTGTACAATATTTGTCCTTATAATAAAATCGAATGATTTCAAATTCCTGAACTTTCCTGAAATGACCAGTTTGGATTAATTTGGATTATAACAAATTATTGCTTAAATTATATTTTTATGATTAAGTAATTTAAATTAGAATTATCATTATAATTTATTTATACCTGTTATTAATATTGAATTGATCCTAGTCTTGTTTCTCAAATAAATTTAATTTTATTTTATTTAAATATATATTTCTTGTTGTACACGTCTCTCACTTTCCATGTGATGATGTTTTACTTTTGACATCTGTCATTTTGGGCCCCTACTAGGCCGGTATTATCGATAAGCTTGTTTTTCGGCACCACACGTTTGGGGAACTGTCATCACATAACATAAATTAATTCTTAGTTCAAATTTAAAATTAAATTAAATCAAAATTTGATCAAAATAAGATGCTTGACTCTTTTAGAGACTTTTAGTCACTGTAGTAACTAATGATGAAAAAATTGTAATTGCTAATTATGAAAAAAGACTTAATTAAATTGAATTACAACATAAATGTAATAAATGCGTAAAAACAAATGCTTGAAGTCCTTTTTAAATATCAGACAATGTCACATTCATCCACCTTGAAAATAAAAATATAATTCAATTTCATTAAAATAAAATTATACACATTATTTATAAAGTTTTCCATCATGACTTTGACTTTGAACTGGAAAAAGCATCATTAAATGTACGTGGACGACAATGCACCACCCCATCTTTCTCATTGTAAATATATCTGTTTAGTATGGATTTTGTGTGTCAAGGTCAGTAACCAACAAACTATGATAGAGATAGAATTGTATGAAAATGCTAGATAACAATAAAAAGGATGTTCATTGTTCTAATATTTTTTTTGTTAACATCACACAAAAAAAGACAATTCATAATTAAATATTCAAATTCAAAAAAAAATTACCTTTGACATTTATTTAGTATGAAAAAGTGTTATGTTTTCTAATTTGGTTATGTCACGAAAACATGAAAAAGAAAAAAAATTATAAAAAAATGTTTGTTTGTGCATGATTTTTGTACCCGTTTCTAAGTTCAATTATGTGTTGTAATATAGTTCAATATGTTCAATAATATTTCCGCTAATTGCCCTTGAAAGAAGAGAAAAATATTTACTGTCAATATACTTTTTTTGTTCTCTTCTATTGTATCGTAAATGCGCAATCACTCTATTCTAATAATAATAATGAAATATACATAAAATGCTATATACAAAAATTAAATGAAATTGTATGACGTATTTAAGTTCAAGGTGATTCCTACATATTCAATTTTTTTCATTTTATTACATTTAATAGCTCACTTACGAAAGAAAAAAAATAATTTGATATGTATTTGAAATGAAATGAATAATTTATAATTTTTATTTGATTTGAACTTTGCTTCATTTATTTTATCTTGAGTCAAATGTCAAATTCCATTTTATTTTGTGTTGTGTGTGGGTGGGTGAAAAAATCCTTCAAACGTGAAAAATGTACATTAAATGTCCTTGACCGAAATTCGGCCTTCAGATTCAAGTTCAATGTATACGTAAACGAGTACAACCACCCAATTTTTCTCGGTAGTACACGTGAAAACTCACCCCTCACCCAATTTCAAGTGGTTTGACGTATTTTTTATTGTGTGTGTGCTTGTTACATGAGCATGTCAGCGCATACACTTTTCATTCAGTTACATTGACATTGCTTGGGAATAAATCCTGAAACGCCATGAAAATACAAATCAAGTGCAAGAACAAGGATCTTGTTAAATTTTAATAATTAATTAATGGATATTTTTTTTATTTTACTTTGAAATGTGATTTAATATTCACCTTTTACGCGGCACATGTTGCTGATAAATTTTTTTTTTAAATACAATAAAAAAAAAATTGGAATACTTCAAGGTCAAATTATTATGACGACGCTGTCAATTAACATTCGCGTCCCTTCCATTTTACTCATCAAGTATACATTCATACTAAAAATAAATTCTAATCAACATTCATTTGTATTTAATCTCATTTTTATTTAAAAAAAAAATAAGTTGAATAACAAACTAGTCATTTATTTATTTTTGGCAAAATTTTGACCTTGACAAATAAATTGTTGTTCTTTATTATATTTTTTTCGGTATGTATCTTCTCTTTATTGAGTATTTTGTGTGATACAATTCTATATTTTGTATGTGTGTGTGTGTGTGTATGTATGGCGACATTTATCTCAACAATTGTGGCCGTAAGTTCAATTGTGACATTGAAAACCACATTGAAGTTCAAGTGAATAAACAACAAAGTCATACAATATGGTCAAAAGGAATGTAAATTAATATGAAAAGGTATTATTTCATTATCAGCATTTTATTTTATAGAGAAATAAACATCATTAGAACAGTTTGTTTAGATAATGTGTTTGCAATAATTTACCCAGGAATGTGCGCAATAAGCAATTCCATTATTATTTTTTTTGCGTTCTAGTAACGGTTTTTGTTTTCATAAATTTATATTTTTAGTGCATTCCTTGAAAATGCCGGTATTGTGCGTGGTCATGATGTCCGTCCGCCTATTTCAATGTCGCCAATCATTAAAAAATGTCGCCAATTATTAAAAAATGTTGTGAATCATTAAAAAAAATGTCACCAATCATTGAAAAAAAATGTCTCCAATCATTGACAAAATGTCACCAGTTATTGAAAAATGTCGCCAATCAATGAAAAAATTTCGCCCATCTTTGAAAAAATGTTGCCAATGATTGAAAAATTGTCGCTTATCATTGAAAAATGTCGCTTATTATTGAAAAAACGTCACCAATCATAGAAAAATGTCGCAAATCCTTAAAAAACGTCGCCTGATCTACTAAAAATGGCCGACTAACTCAAAAATGGTAAAAACGATATTTTAACCTAAATAACGATAAAACTCAAATTTAAAGATTTATTTTCAGTTAGACATTGTTGATAAAATTGGCGAATTCTATGCATAGAAATGCGCTCGTGTATATCGTTCACGATCACGTTTTAATTTTTTTATTAACAAAAAAAAAATTTGCGGTATGAGTTTTGATGTATGATTCCAAGTTTGATACATTCTGAACCAGTCTAGACCCATTTTTGCGTTGTATGATAAATAAATGTATCAAAACAACACTGATAAGATCAAGGTCATTGAAATTTGTTTTGATGAACTCTAATAAACTTTTTAAAAATAAAAAACAAATCTAAAAAAAAATAACAAACAAAATAAAAGTTTCAGTGAAATCCTGGTTTAACCATGAATTGAGGAAATTCCACGTTAAATTTCAAATCTTCATGAAAATGGCAGTTTTTTCTCCCATGTCAAGTAATGATGAAATGAAATGATATTCATTTAAAAGTTTTGCACGTGTCCCTCCTTTACCGTAATTCCTTGAAAAAATAAGCCTGAAATAAATGATAAAATTATTTAAAAGGAATGGTGAACGCGTGTAATTTACCTGGAAATCAATATTTTGTATTAAAATGAAATTAGATATTTATGAATTCAATTTAACATACAAAAAAAGTATTGAATTACATGAGATTAGAACAAAATTTCTAATGAAGGTTAAAAGTAAATTCCATGTATTTGAAAGTCATTTAATTTAAGTCGCACATCAGGAAAACATAAAATACTGACCTTTCCCAAAGCACACGTTCACACACCACGATACAAATAATTTTAAAGTACATGTTAGCAGTGTATACCCAAAAATTATTATTAATGATCAATTTCAAATTTTTTGGCACAATGAACACAAATCACCTTTGTATGTTGTATGAAAGCCAAACAGCAGTGTTTCAGTCATAAGTAGGTAAGCTCCAATGACCTAGACATTTATTTTTTTTGTGTCTGTCTGTTAAACTACAAAAATTTAATGTTTAATTTTGTGTTAAGTGTATAAATTTAACATAAATATAATAAAAAAAGGTAAAAGCTTAATTTGGTTCCGTCTGCAGACATCCAAATTCACTTTTACTTTGCCTCGATTATATGAATAATCATCATCATCATAAATAAATACAATCGTTATTATTATTTTAAATTTAATTCGGTTTACAATCAGATGTTAACTCTCTTATTTTATTTAAACAATTTTTTTTTGGTATGTTCACTTTCACAAAATCTAATTTCGTATGTATCTTACTTTAATTCGTTATATTTTATTTAAAAAGTTCACTCTTAACTATACAATAAAAAAAATGTTCACTATGTTTTCTTTCTTTTATTTTTTTTGTATGTATTGTATCTTTTTTTGAATAATGATGAAAAGTGGAACAACACTTTCGTTTTCTTTCTTTCATTTCATGTATCGAATATTTACTGAATTTAATTTGTTTTTTAATTTTAATTTTGGGTTTTAACATAATTTAATCTTCTGAACTTGAAATGTGCTTTGGTTCCGATGCTAAAGACGCACGTGGTCAATATTTAACGGAAAATTAAAAATTCAATTCTTGTCAGTTCTCTCTCTGAATTTCATCAAATCTCAAGATTCATATTAGAGCAGTTTAATATGATTTTGTTACACTCTTGGTGCCAGCAACATGAAGGATTTTTCGGGATATTTCAAAATTCCAGCTTAAAGTGATAAAAAAGTTTGAAATTTCTGGAAAATGTCATTTTTGGTCGTTTTGACAAGGATAAAAAGATCAAATGCACGAAATCTAAAAATCTAATGATGTCAAATTAAAATTCAGACAATTCTGGAAATGGCTTTTTTGGACTTTTGCAAAATTCCATCTTAGAGGGGTCTTTTTCATATACAAAATTTATGGAAAATTTCATTTTTGGTCGCTTTGACAAGAAAAACACTGTCAAAATTCATGGAATTTAAAACTCTAATGATGCTAAATTAAAATTTAGACAATTTTGGAAATAACTATTCAGCACTAATTGGTTATTTTCATAAAATAGTATGAAATTTTTGGAAAATGTCATTTTTGGTCGCTTTGACAAGAAAAACACTGTCAAAATTCATGGAATTTCAAAATCTAATGATGCGAAATTGAAGTTTTAACAGATTTACAAATAACTTTTTTGAGACAGTGCGTAATTCCACCTTAGAGTGGTCTTTTTCATATTCAAAAGTATGAAATTTAAGAAAAACTCAATTTTTAGTCGCTCTAACTAGGAAAAAACTATTAAAATGCATTTAATTTTTAAATCAAATGATGCCAAATTAAAATTTAGACAATTTTGGAAATAGCTTTTTTGGACTATTTCGCCATTCCACCTTAGAGGGGTCTTTTTCATATAAAAAAGTACGAAATTTATGAAAAATGTCATTTTGGTTCATTCTGACAAGGAAAACACTATAAAAATGCATGAAATTTAAAAATCTAATGATGCCAAATTAAGTTTTAGACAATTTTGGAAAAAGCTTTTTTGGACTTTTTCAAAATTGCAACTTAGAGTGGCCTTTTTCATATAAAAAAGTACGAAGTCTATGGAAAATGACATTTTTGGTCGTTTTGACAAGGAAAAAACTGTCAAAATGCATTAAACTTCAAAATGTAATGATGCAAAATTTAAGTTAAAAGTATTTTGCGAAAGGCTTTTTTGGACTAGTTCTAAATTCTACCTTAGAGGAGTCTGTTCATATATAAAAAGTACGAAATTTAAGGAGAAAGTCTAAAGGAGAAGTTTAAACATTTCTACAAATAGCTTTTTTTCTATAACTCCATTCATACTCTCAAGGTATCTAATCAGATTACACAGTTAACCCAAGGAGATGTGTACATTTCTTCATATTTGCTATTAAATTAATTTCATTTAAATAAATATAAGTTTAATATTCGGGACATATTTGCTGAAACATCAAAAAGCCAATAAGTGTTTTGTGTATAAAAATATAGCCATAAATTCACGAAAAATTGGACTACTTTCTACCGGAGGCAGTAAAACATTGACCTAGACATTAAATGATAATTTTTGTCTACATATGCACGGCTTCAATGTCTGTATACTTTAAAAAGTGTTACCTTTTCGGTGTGTGTTTATTTTAAATATACATTTCGCGCTCTCTAAATAAATGTGTGTATAAACTTTTATATTTGGTTTTACATTTAATATAATCACTTTTTTTTTGCCTTTTTATATTTAAATGCACACACATATAACGACTTCCATTAACACGAGGCGGTATCATATAGCACATGAAATTGAAATTGTAGTGAAATTGAATGTAAAAAAGATTATCATTTTATTTATTTATTGTTATTATTATTATTATTATTTTACTGTTGATTTCATTTTGAATTGTACTTTTAAAATAAAATTTTTTTTTAGAGTATCACGTCTCTCTGTATAAAAAAAATTAAATTTTGTTTCCTTTCTATATGTATTACAAATAATGTGATATTGATAACAATGAAATACGTGAATTGTCTGTGCTGTGTGTATTGTTTATTTTAACCCTGGACTTGACATTGACAGTACATGTTCGTTATGGTTATCTTGTGGCCTAGATTTGAGTGACTTATGATTACACTTTAAAACAGTTTTATTTCCTTATAATCATTTTCTATTGTCTCACTTCTGATAAGCAGAAATTGCATTAGATTGTAAATTTTGTGCAACAATGTGATTCATTTAGAACACTTTGTTTAAATAAATATCAATTTTTTTTCCGTTCTAACCTCTTATTAGCTGGAAAGCTTCACTACAAATTGTGTGTATATTTTATTAGTGTGACCTTGATTTTGTTGTATATTTTTATCACTTTCAATCGAAAAACAACTGTTTGTTTATTAATTGAGTTTATCAATATTTGTATAAGGATTTGCGTTTCATTATTATTATTTTTCACTCTATTTAATTGTAATGAGTGGAAATGTCATAAAAGTGAATCCATTTTGTTATTTCTAATGAATAATAATTGCGTCATGTACATTAGAGAATTCTTTGAATTGATAAATCACTCACTTATTACTTGTAATGACTAACCATGTGGTTTTTTTTTTGCATTCAACTTCTAAATTTATAGACCAAAAATTATTTTGGCAGATTTTATATGTTGACGTTAAAAATAAAATTTGATCTAATAGGCATTTTGCCTGACATAGTAACATGATTTTTGTGATCTGTGACGTTCTCTGAGCACATGTCAACTTATTTTGGCATTTCATGAAGCACTTTCTTCCTTCAACTTTTAAAGAAATCGATCTAAAGTGAATAATTCTTAATTTTTTAGTGCATTTCGTAAGAAAAAATGCACTATTACAGACGGTTTGTCCGCCGTAAGTCCGTTTGTCTGTAAGATCCATAGCTCCGGAATGGTCCATCGGAGTGAGGTCGGGTTTTTTTATTAGACAGAGGAGGTCTTAAGGATGATTTTAAACTCATTAGTTTTGAGATCGGGCTCCATAGTCTCCGAAGCCTGAAAACCGTTAAAAACGGTAAAAATTTTAAAATATTTATAATTTATTTTGTTGGGTGGAGAAATGAATTTTAACTTAATGGCTCTGAGATTAGGCTCAGGAATTGAGCTCTGAAGTTGGGCTCAAGAATTAGGCTCCAGAGCCTGAAAATAGTCAAAAGCCCAAAATGTTCGATTTTTTCAAATATTTTTTTTAAATTTTCAAAGTTTTGAAAGTTTTTCAAAATGGCCGGTGTTTTCAAAATGACCGTTATTTTCAAAATGACCGTTATTTTGAAAATGGCGGTTATTTTCAAAATGACGGTATAATTATTAAAATTAAAACTTAATTATATGCAATGAAACGAGTCCCATCGAAATGCACTTTTCTGAACTGCCCAGTGGTTAGAATTTTCCATTTTTCTACTTTTCAATGAGGCATGAAACATAATTCTTCTTAATTTTCCTATAAATACACATACACACATCAATTATTCACAGAATCTTCATTTTATATTTATTTTAATTTAAAGGCATGTCATACACGTTGTCACTTAAAATTCTTATCATTCAAGGTCAACATCATCATCATCATGATCATTTCAAATAAAAAAAAAATCATATTTATATACAGTGTGCTCTATATAAATAATGAAATAAGAATGATGTAACTTATTGTATAGAAAATATTTATTTATTTTTTTTTATATTGAAATGAAGACGCGTCTATGTGAAATGTGAAGTCTATTAGATTTTATTTTATATATTTAATTTTTTTTTTAAAAGATTATACGTGAGGTTTCATACATTTTTCTGCTTAAATAAAAAAAAAATAAAATAAAATATTCTAACGAGATTTACGTAAGACTTTACTTTGTATGAGATGTGCAAATGTTTTACAATTGAATACACACTCCCTATAATTTTTATATTTTATATTTATTTACATATACATTAATATACATTTTATTATTATTTTAAGTGTGACATTGACCATGACTTTCAGTATATAATCTTTTTTTTTCATCATATTGTACAAAAATGTGTGAAATTTAAAGGAAAATTTTGTTCTCATTTTATTTCAATGCGAGAACTGAAATCAATTTCAATCCACTTCAATGAAGGTCACCATAATTGTTCTTGGACTTTTGATTCTAACCAATTTAATTCTTAATAATAATTTTTTTGTCATAAATTATTTTGTAATTAATCATAAATAACCTTCAATTTAATTTAAGATTACAAGAACTTTGTGACGCAACATTTAACTGATAAATTTTCCATTTACACTGTGACTTAGAATTTTAATAATATTACCATGCCGAATAATACACATGGATGTGCGTCATCATCAATATTTAAACAAGATTTTATTAGATTACATATTTGCTATTCTTTTTTTTTATACATATATATGAAATATTTGTATATGTGACTACCAAAAATTGATGACCTTCAATGTTTCAAGTTTACGTTATTTTTGTTATTTATTCATTTTTTTTTTTGCTTTTGCTTTTGGGTGATCAAACCATGTGCTTCCGAAAATTGAGTATTTAATTTAAATATTGAATTTAATTACAAATAGTTACACAAAATTTATTTGAAAAATGTATTTTTAAATTAAGTTTTAAGGAAATAACTTTTGCATATAAATTTTGTGATTGATAGTCGTTATTTGACAGTTAATGCGATTTTTTTTTGTATTTTTTTTTTTTAAATTCTTAGGAAAAAAATAATTCAATAACATGTTTGTTTCTGTTATTTTGGCAAATTAATATTAATTTAACCTTGACAATGTTTATGTTATAGAATGTTTTCAGCGTGTTTTTCAGTTTTGATTGGTTTATCAAAAAATTGTCTTGGAATGATGATTTAGTAGGCATTTCAGGTACTTTTGATGAAAAATCGGGACTAGTGAAATTAAAGATCGGGATTTGAAAGCAAAAAGCGAGATAGTTTAAAACTATTCATTTTTTATTAGACTGAAGTTATGAACGACCTAATCAACCACCTTGTCAGCCTTGAGGAAGGGATTTTCGAACCCAAGGACTCTTCCTGACACCCTCGCAGTGTCATCAACGACTTTCATCTTTACTTTCTAGTTTTTTGCTGTTTTTCAACTTTTTTCATTGTGTACATCAAAAAGCGGCTCTCAGCGCCCTCTGGTGGGTCTAATCGAAAAACGCAGATACAAAACGCTGTATTTTTTGATTCTTTATCGATTTGTATGCTTATCAATGATCTTTTCTTTGGAAAATTTTACACGAAAGCCTAAAAACTGACTTTAATTTCACAAAAAGCAATCTCAGCGCCCTCTGGAGTGTACAATCAAAAAACTCTGAAACAAGACGCTGTATTTTTTGATTCTATATCGATCTGCATACTCATCAACGAACGTTTTGTGAAACTAAGGTCAGTTTTTCGACTTTCCTGATAATCATATTTGTAAATGTTAAGAATCGGGACATTGATTCAAAAATCGGGATTGTCCCACCCAAAAGTGCCTAAATGGTATGCCAATGATTTGGTGACTTTTATGATACAAAAATTAAAAGGTTATAATAAAATGTGAGTACTTACATGTAAATAAATGATACACATCCTTTAATTAAGTTACAAAAGTTTGTGTAGGTAATGAGAATAATAAATAAAAAAAAAACATTATTTTATATATTTTTATAATTTTTTATTTATTTGCATAAATATTTTTTGTTTAAATTATAATTTTTTTTTTTTAGTTTAGTTAGGTTTTGTCTTTTTTTTAATTTAAATTTAAAATTAAATATTTTTTACAAGTTTTTTTTATATTAAATTTTTTATTAAAATTTATTAAATTTTATGATATTAATGATATAAGTTAAGATTATGTTACACTTTTTGATGATAAACATATAATTTTTTATATTTTTTTTAATAGTTTAATAAATTCATTCAAAATATCAATTATTATAATATTTTATTATAATAATGATCTTAATATAATGTTTATCATTATTATTATAATGTTTATTATTATTATTATTATTATTAAACATTACACGAAAAAACATTATCAAAAGTTACAAGTTACAAATCTCCTGGAATTTTTAAATTTATACAAGGTTAAATGTTTCAATGAGTTTAAAATTGCTTTAATTTACCTTTATAAGCTTCTTTTTTCATATATCTATGTACATGTATATTTTTATATAACATACAATGATGATAATAGAAAATTTTAACTTACATTTTTTTGAGTGAACTTTCAATTACAACCAAAATTCGGAAGAAATCACCAAGAAAAGAAAAATACTAAAAACAAAATTAAAATAAAAAGAAATTTTTTTTGGCTTTTCATATTTCAATTTATCATTTTATTCATTATTTTTTTCTTTAATTTATCATACCATACTAACATATTATGATCTACTATTATAATTATATATATTATATATAGATTTAATATTAAATTTATTGATGTAATAATAATCAGTAGTGTATTAAAGGATCATTTTAATTTGACGACATTCATAAATTAATTGTTTTTTTTACTTTTTATTAATTTTTTTATTATTATTATTAAAAGTAATCATAATATTATTTGATAATAATAATAATAATAATCATAATAAAATACATGTGTGTGTGTGTTTGTGTGTATTGTATATTTATATGTGTAATTTTTTGGGGTAAAACTTGAAGTTTTTTTATTATTTATTCTTTTAAAATTAAATTAAAATTGTATTCCTCCGTTATTTGAAATTTATTAAAATGTAATTGGTACCATTTTTTGTATATCATAATTATTATTATAATATTATGATCTATTATTTTTTTTATATGTATGTCGTTTCATGTTAAAATATATATAAAATCTATGAATCAAGGTGATAAATGGTATTTTTTCTTTCAATTTAAATGTATATTGCTAAGCTAACGTAATCTACTGGATAAAAACATAATCACTTATAAAATGATTATATAATAAGAAACAAAAATTAAAAAAGTTCATAAATAAAATTTAAAATAATAAGAAAAATTTAACATTAAATGTTTAATAAAGTATAAAATACAGAGTTATCAAAAAACATAATAAAAAAAATTATGATCGATGATTTCTGTACATATACTAAAAGTCTTTCGATTTTGTTGTATTTGCTGTATTTTTTTTTGTTCTCAACACAAATTTACTTTACAATGAAACTTTTTTTAACAAAATATTTACAAAAAATAATAAAAAATTAAATTAAATGAAGAAAATTTCATTATTAAAAATGCTCATACACATTATTAGCACACATAGTTTTATTTTTTATTATTATATTTAGATCGAATAAGTTACTATAATTTACATTTTTTTTTTATAATTTAAATTTTCTTGCTCAAGAATTTGTGTCTGAAAAATAAGTTTAGATTTTAAAGTTAACGTTTAAAATTATGATAAAATTACATTAATAGTAATAATGATAATTAATTAATAATTAATATTATAAAACAATCGGAGGCAGAGATCTTCTCTTGTAATCTTTTTTTAATTTTTTTTTCTTTTAGTTATTTATATTTAATTTTATAATTTAATGATAATCATAGTTCAATAAAAACTTATTTTCTACAGATATTTACTATTTTTATTAAAAGCTTAGTACTTTCATTTTATCATCATCTTGAGTGTTTTTTTAACTGACAAAATAATTTTTCTGTTTTTTTGCTTTTTTTTGAATATAATCCAAAATTTTTCTGATACATTTAATGATTGAGATGTTTTTTTTTGTTACTTACAAAATTTATATATTATTTTTATGTTATATTGAAAGTTAATTTTATACAAATCTCTTTATTTTCTGTGTTTTTTTTTGTTTGCTTTACGCCTCCAACAACACTTTGTGTACTTGTTGTGGTGTCGATGATGACCTTTGTGTTTGAGGTGGTGGGCTTGGTGACTTTTTGGATAAATTAAGCGGTTGTTGTGGATCAGCAATATCCACTTGTAATTCAATGAGACGGGGACTCTGTGCACTTGTATTTGTGTTATTTGTCATAACAACGGGTGGCGATGTTGAGGTCGAATGTGGTGATTGGAAATATCTATGCTCACTACTATTTGGCGATGGTGTTTGTTGATGTCTTGAGCCAACAGATGTAATTACACTTTGTGTCGGCCATCTACTACTACCTGAATACGGACATTGACTGGGTGAGTTTGTTAATGTCACAATTAAATTGCCATTGCTTGATTGTGGTCTCTCGACTGACGGTAGTCTAGGGCTTTTGTAACCCGATGATTCAGTTTGACTTTCACGCATTATGTAGTTATGTAGGAGTTCTGAACGTTTCATTTGTTCAGGTGTCATTTGGGGTTCTTGCATTAGGGATTTTGCCAAAATTGAGTGCGTACTTGATAAGGAAGACGCCTGTTGTTGTTGTTGCTGTTGTTGTTGAGGACGTGTCAAATGCATGTGCAATTGAGATTGATGATGTTGAACTGGTGGTGGAATTGATGTTTGAGAATTGGTATTGTGTGTAGGAGATTGTTGCACATTATTATTATTTTGGATTTGTGGTGTTGGTCGAACTTCGACAGCTTCGGCTTCACTACCACGATGACGCATTGCACGGAATTTTTTGTGAGGTTTGTAAGCTTCATCCATTAACGAATTTGTATCATACAATGGAGGTGCTTGAAGAACACGCTTCAGAACTGGCATGTCTTCAACAATTTGTCTCTTATCATCATGTTGGTCTTCCAGAGATGATCTTGGAGATGAACACGATGATGAACCACTACTAATTGGTTTTTGTTCGTGTTTCTCATTTCCTGATTCGATGCCAGAATCGGTGGGTGAGTCTAGTTTACGATACCGCAAATGATTTGAGTTGATTGGTACTGATCGTACAACAGGTGTAATTGTGAGTCCATTTTGGGCTAAATGGGCAGCACCAACAATGTCATCTTCTGCAGATGAACCCGAACTGGCTCGATTACGAACTGGACAACCTCCGGATAATGTAGCTGCCAATAAAGGAGCTGAAGCCGATAATGATTGAGTAAGTTGATAATTTTCAGGATGATCTCTATCAGATTCCGTACTTGAAACAGATCCCAATGGGCTTTTTGCAATATCCTCCACACTACTTGTATCATAACTCCATGAACTGGAACCAGGACTTTTACTAGCCTCCTCTTCACAAGTCCACATATTTTTGCGTTCAGTTCTAAATACCACCAATTTTTCTGTATGCAACGTACTAAGTGTCCTCAAGTCTGGCAACAATTTCAACAAATCTTGCATAAAATCTGGCTTATCTGGTCGATTTTGTGAGATAACAGTTTGCAGACATTGCTTCAATTTATTGTACATTCGTTCAATCAAATCAATGTCTCTCAAGCCATGACGATCTGGTGTTATTAAGACAATTGCACAAAATAGGCCAATTTCAACATCGGTTAAATTCATTGCATTCATCCGCTCAGCAAAATTGAATGTTGAGTCAACAAGGAAACGGGCATTCGCGCCATTTTGAATTATATCACGACGCATCACTTGGCCATTTAAGCAAATTATGCTGTTAATGCCAGTGTCAAACATACAAATTAAACGCACAAAAAGTGCATCAAAGAGACCAGCTTTGAGCAATGTAAATTTATCGTCTTGTGTGAGCAATTGGAAACCAGGAATCATACCAGCAAAATCAATTACACCACGAATCACGTGTGCAAAACGTTGTGAAAACTCTTGTTCTGATTTCAATTCAGGTGCTGGATTAAGTGGACATGCCTGCAAAGATAAGATAAAATAGATTGAAATTAGCAAATATAATATTCATTATATCACATCGCATTTGATTTGAAATGTATGATTATGGAAAAAATGTTTGTCCATGATTCATAACGTTCATTGCCCTAACTAACATTTTTTATTTTTCGTTCTCATAAATTAAGTTTTTGATCGAGAACGTGAGAGAGAGAGGGAATCAAAAAAAAAACTGTCTGCAAATTTATTATATTCCACGAATTTTCCATCCAATAACTTAAAAGTCAAACCAACGCGCTTATATTCAAAAAATAAAAAAAATAAAAAAGTTATTTGAATGTCAAAAGGAACAAAAACATACAACAAAAATTAAATTTTTCGTTTTGCGTTCACGTTAAAATAATTTATATCAAATAATATGTGATGATAAGTAATTTAACGACATTATAAATTTGCTCGAATAGACACATGTACACATTTCGGTACATGCAAATCATGTGTGTGTGTGCGTGTGTGTAATGTACGCGAAGAAGAAGAGACAACCAAGGTCGATGTACGACGGTTCAAGGTTCTCGTGTGTGTGCTCGCTCGTTTATTCAATTCTAAAGTTTCTGATTATTATTCTAATTTTTTTTTGCTCATTTTCTTCATTTTCCTTTTGAAACACCTTTCTTGTTTTTGTTTTTAAATTAAACAAACATTTTAATAAGCACACACACACGGGCACTGTGAAATGGGCAATGAACGCCAAAAACTTAAAATACTTGTAAATCATTTGAAGGTTAACTTGAATCAGAGTTACGAGGAACTTCTTATCTAAAAACGTGGTTAGATTAAAATAAAATGTGATTTAATTCCAAGCACATTCAAGTTAGATATCATGTGTATGAGTGTGACAATGACCTTGAAATAGCACACTTGCCAACAAAAATTAAACTCACATTTCTTATCAATTTTTTATTATGACAAACATTGACATGACGTGTTTTATTGCTCATAATAATGAATGAATGGAATTTTATAGTCAATTTCAAAAGAACCTTCTAATTAATTTTAATAGTGAACAATATTATGACATTACAATGAAATAAACAGTTACCGTTAAACGATTCTGCCCACAATTCATTGATACAACTTGAATAAATGAAAAAAAAAACAAATTTCCGCGTTTTACTCAATGTAGACAGAACCGCACTTGTATCATTTTATTATTACACATTCATTATCATTCATTTATATATTTATTTGTATATAAAGAAAAAAAAATTATTTCAAGGCTAGAACATTGTATATAATAATAATAATAATAAAATTGAAATTAATAATAATTCGATTCTAATTACAATGAATTCATATTCAAATGCAAAAGGTACAGGAAATTATAATTAAAATAAAAAATGAAATAAAAAAAAGTTTTGTTTTAAATTTAATTTTTATTTAATTGAGAAGGTTGCCCACAATTTATAGTTTTAATTTAAAATTTTTAGTTCAAATGATTATCCTTGAACCGATCGTTGACCTTTTCTTTCTATTTTATGTCTGTTATTCATCGTTTTTCTTTGATATATATTTGTTATTTTTTTTTTTAAATAAAATACAATAGACTATAAACGATTATATTAGTCTGATTCCATGTACACATATCATCATCATGTCTCACACAACAACTAAATTAGAATAATAACCAGACAAAGAATATCCAAAGAAACAAATTTTTTTTAATATTATTTTAAACTTTATTTCATCAAGTTTTTTTTGTTTATAATCAAATTCGCCAAATATAGGATATGAAATATTTGGATTTTCAATGTCATATTCATCAAATTAACTGATTTTTTTTCATTCTTTATGATTACCAAACAAGATCAAATACCGATATCTCATAGAGACAATTTTCAACGTATATCACTGAAAACCTTGAATTTAAATGAGAATTTGTCTCATGGAAATACTAGGAGAAGAACCAGATTAAAAAAAAAATTTATGTTATATTATATTATAATAATTCTTGTCTAATACAAAGGTCAGGAAATGGATTGTGTTGTGACCGTGACTCGTTTTGCTAAAATATTAACATTTCATTGGATTGAAACACATGGAAAAGGTCACTTTGATTTAATTTCTACAGAAAAAAAAGAGTCATTACTCTGAAATTAAATATTAAATTAAAATAATGATGATAAAAAAAAATTATATCAAATGCCGCGTGTAGTTGTTTACAATTTTTTGGTTTAATGTCTGCTTACACGCGGCAACGAAATTTATTATACATTTATATATACACATATATAAATTTAAATAGTGAGAGAGAATATATTGAATGTGATCACAATACATAGCAACTGAATACATATTAATATTATTTTTATTATTATATTTTATTCTAAGCGATTCAAGGTTGAAAAGTATTCGAGACAAGGTCGTATTTTGATATTTATACATATAATATGAGAGTATAGAATCTTTTTTTTTTTCTTTTTCTGCTACTTTTAAATATAAATGATGATGTCGATGATATTATTTTTATACAATTAAAGCAAATTTTGTATTATATTATATACATATAACTATACATGTAATAGAATAATTAACACGCGGATGTTCTAATGCAAATACTAATCTCTGTTAATAAAAATAATAATAATAATAATAATATTAATTGTTAATTTTCATTTAAACTTATAACATTTTAATATAAAATTTTATAAAAAATTGAGATTATAATATTAAAAAAATTAAAATCCCCTTGGAATAATGCCAATTTAAAACAAATTTTTTGCAAATAATTTAATTACTCAAATACAAGATCAATGTATAAATGTGTATATGTTTATATTATATATTATTGTACGTTCACATTTCATTATCATTTCCTTGTTAAATGTACAAAAATTTTTTTTTTATATAACTATTTTTTTTTGTTGTAGTATTATGTGTGACTTTGACAAAGTCATTGTAATATTAATTTTTCCTCGTTTATTTTTTTATTTGTATGTTTAATATATAGCATGTATAACATTATACATATAATATAATATATTAAACATTATATATATGTATAAATTTAAGATTATAAATTATTTCAAAATCGTATCGTGAAGTGCAATGAACTAGCCCAATGTTAGATGATTTGAAATGGAATATTTTTTTTGTATTATTTTAAATTTATAATGAATTGATATTAAATTAAATTAAAGGGAATTTATATATGTTACATGTTATATATGTTATAATGTTTAATATAATATATATAATATTATAAAATGTTATATGTTAACATTAAACATAACATTTAAATGTAAAATTCCGTTAACTATTACAAAGAATTTCATGACGTATGTTATAATTATTATAATAATAATAATAATATATGATTGTCCTTGATTAGTTATAAATTTAAAACACATATAAATATATGTATAATATATTAATTTCAATGTTAAATAACGTAACACACAAATATCTAAAATTTAAACGTATTTTTTGCTGTATTTTTTTTTTTAATTTTACATTGAATGTGTCTACATTGAATATGACACGGAAATGTTTGACGACGAATATTTAAACAAATTATGTTCAAATTAATAATAAAAAAAAATTGGCTAGTTGTACATTATTTTGTAGAGCAGATGTTGCTGTTAACCTTCAATCATTAACGCGGTAGTAAAAAAAAATACATTGTCTGATTTGTAAATTTGTATCACAAATCTGAATTTGACCTCTTATTACGATTATTATGATGATGTTTAAATGAAAATTTTATTGTAAGGATAAAAAAAATGGAATTTTATTTGTAATTGTTTTAATTTTATATTTTTTTTTTATATGCACTTTTTATTAAAATGAATATGTATGTTAATATCGAATATCCTTGAACAAATCTCATTCAGTGAGCAATGAATAACACTGCTTAACATTTTGAAAAAATTGTCAACGAACGCAAAATCCTTTTGGGGGCCCATTTTATATATAAAAAAAATAAGTTTGGCGTTTCCCGTTTTTCATTTGGACCTCGTTTTGATTTTTTAAAGTGGATTGACGTTTTAGAGCAATTTTCCAAAGAGATTCAAAAATAGGGCATCGTTTTTATGGATCTGTGGCCTTACTATGCGTCCAAAACACCAAATATATAGTATTTTTCGAAAGCTTGCACAATTTTCTTTAAGAATATCATATTTGCAATTTTTTTTGAAGCCATCTCTAACCTCAACAGGGGTGTTCAAAGTCAAAAAACGACACTTTTCTCGTAAAAAAGTACATTTTACGGCTAATTTAGTGAAATAAAGACTTTGTAATGGCAAATAATTTATTTTTTTGGAAAGCTTGGACAATTTCCTTTAAGAATATCATATTTGCAAGCCATCTTTAACCTCAATAGGGGTGTTCAAGGTCAAAAAATATTTTGATGAAGTGAAAAAAGTTAATAAGTAGATTAATGTTATAAATTAATTTATTGAAATTTGTACATAAATAGTAAGGTTATTTGTTTTTATTTATATAAAAGTATGTGGTCTTTCTATCGTGAAAAGTTTATGAGTAGTAGGATCGGTTTCTCTTATAAGTTTCCAGCAATATCGGCCTAGTGCATTACCAATGTCTCCTTCAGCATATTCTTCTTCGTTATTTTTAATGTCCTGGTGGAATCGTTCGCCTTGTTCATCTGAAAAGGCGCCACAGTTGTCTTTAAATATATCAAGATGACATATAAGAACGTGCATTTTTATGGTAACATTGATGTCCAGCTTTTCATAACTTTCCATCATTTCTTTAATGAGCTGTTCATAAATTGCAAATATGATATTCTTAAAGGAAATTGTCCAAGCTTTCCAAAAAAATAAATTTTTTGCCATTACAAAGTCTTTATTTCACTAAATTAGCCGTAAAATGTACTTTTTTACGAGAAAAGTGTCGTTTTTTGACTTTGAACACCCCTATTGAGGTTAGAGGTGGCTTCAAAAAAAATTGCAAATATGATATTCTTAAAGAAAATTGTCCAAGCTTTCCAAAAATACTATATATTTGGTGTTTTGGACGCATAGTAAGGCCACAGATCCATAAAAACGATGCCCTATTTTTGAATCTCTTTGGAAAATTGCTCTAAAACGTCAATCCACTTTAAAAAATCAAAACGAGGTCCAAATGAAAAACGGGAAACGCCAAACTTATTTTTTTTATATATAAAATGGGCCCCCAAAAGGATTTTGCGTTCGTTGACAATTTTTTCAAAATGTTAAGCAGTGTAATTAATTTGCTTAGATTCATTCAGTTTTTTATGAGAGAGTGTATGTTAACTATTAACTACACTTGAAGTAATAAGTGACGCGGAAGTGTTTTATGAGTAATAATAATATTAAAATTATATTACTATTAATATTATTTTTTTATTGTATTGAAAGTTGATAAGAATTAAGATCAAGTTTTATATATTTTTTTTTTTTTTAACATAAAATAATATTTCATGTGACATTTATCCCGTTATTATGAATCTTAGACATCATTTTAAATGGAATGTGTATTGTGATTGCATTGAATGCAATGCGGAATGATTTTTTTTAAATGTTTTATTATTAGAATTGTTAACTCACCATAGTTGGCACTGCATATGAAGGACAATTTCTTGCAGTCTGTCTCATATTTCCAACTTTTTCATTTGTAAATTCACATGTTTCCATGTGGGCTTGTAGTACGGCCTGCGTTAATCTTGGCATATCATCTAATTCGGTGGTTAAAGCTCGTTGGTGTCCTCGATTTTGTGTACTTTGTTGCATTGCTGCTAAAATACGAGCTTTTTCTCTTTTTGGTACACGACCAAATCTAACAGCTGTAAAGAAATTCAAAAAAAAAATGTAAATTAGTTAAAAATTCAAGTGAATGACCTAAAATTGCATGTACGTACATTGTACATACACACAAATGATATAAAAATGCAAAAAAAAAAAACACTTTCATTCATTTATTCATCCATCCATGTGTAACATTTTTATAGTATTATATTTTTTTTGTGTGTAAATCTACATTCACTTATTAATATTTAAACATTTAAACTCTTATAAGAAGAAAGAGAAAGTTCAAAGTAAAATAAAAAAACTATAATAAAAATAATAATAAAAAAATTGCATTGATCTTCCCTTTCATTTCAATTTCAATGAAATTTCAATTCAACACCCACACAAAAATTCAAATTTTCTTGTCCTAATTTCATTTTAATTTTAATGTTTAATGTAAAATTTAATTGTAATTATTATGATAATCATTAAAAAGTTCATTAAACTGAAATTTATGTTAAATTTCAATTTTTTGATTACATTAAACATACATTTTTTCCTTTTCATGTAATGTAATGAATGACCTCATTTGACCCATTATTGTACATATACAAAAAAAGTAAAATAAGTTTCATTTCGTTTCGTTTCTCTTTTTTTTTTTGATTCACATACAATGAAATGGCAACACACAAAAGAAATGAAGAAAGTGTATTATATTTATTTTATGCGAACTATATTGTTCACAATTCACTTTCATTCGACTGAAATACAACGAAAAAGAAAAAAAAAATGTATAACAATAATAATAAGAAGTGAATGTATAAAAAATATAAAATAAAATAAATTAATCATAGACATAGGTCATGATTAAAATAAAAAAAAAACATGATCGTATATCGTTAAATCCAATTTAATCCTGTTAAAACTAATAAAATATTCAATGCATGTACTCAACACATGTTTAACAGTAAATAAAAATGTTGTTTTACATATTTTGCCTTGGATTTTTTTTGTAATTGTAACTGTTATAATTGTACACGAGGTAAGTAATGCAGATTGCTTTGTTTTGTTTCATTTATTAGAAAGTGAAGTGCAAAGTTTCTCTTTCTCTTTCAATGTACCATGAAAATAATATAACTTTTAATATAACTTATAAAAAAAATATATATTATATGATATAATAAAAAAAAAATCCTTTAAAATGCAAAAATATTATATACATTATAAATATAATTAATTATAATAATATTATATATAATTGTATAATATATATTATATTATAATATTAATATTATATATGTTTATTATAAATATATATACATATATATAAATATAAAACATTTAATATAAAAATTATAATAATTCAAGGAAAAGTTAAACTACTTTGTGGTTAATGACATTTATGAAAATATAAAAGTTCATCGACATCATCATCACATTTACAGTACACAATTGCACATGTATAACTATCATATACACATACACACGCACATACACACATAGTAAAATAAAATCATCATAGTAAAAATAAAACATTAATATAAAAAAAACATGAAACATGTTTTATGGTGATGACGATGAAAATAAAGTGAAAGTAACAAAACTTGATTTACTTCTCTATTAAAATTAAAATAAAAAAAAAAAATATGCATTTAACTATCAATTCATTATGTTTATACATTTAAACATTAAAAATATAACATTATACATAAATTTTTATTTAAAGGTAAAACCAATATTTTCGTATAGACAAGGTAACATTGTAAAAATAAAAATATTTGTTTAAAATAAATTAAAATGAAATCATGATCATATTATATTATATTATATTTTTTTTTGTTTTAATGCAAAATACCGGAAGACTTCAAACAGCTTCATTGGTACTGTTTTTTTTATTAATTTTATATTTAATATGAAATTAATTTTTATTTTAATATAATAATATAAAAAATTATGTTTATAAATTTCCTTCCGCATAATTTTCATTTATATATTTATTTATGAAATTTTACAACATTATATTATACATATTATATTATTTTAATTTAATAAAAGTAATATATAGAAATTTTAATTGTTATTAGACACCTACGTGCATTATGATATGAAACCACTCCTTTTAGTATTCCTTTTAAAATAGGTAACTCTTCACTTTCCATTTTGACTTATTTTATTGTTGTAATTTAATAATAATTATTATTATTTGTATTAAATTGTATTCAATATTATTAATATTATAGGAACGTTTAATTTTTATATTTTATTTTAATTTTAATATAATTTTATATTGTTATATTAATATTATTATAATTATTTTATTTTCCACAAAAATTTTTTGACGTTCTTTTCAATATTATTTTATATTTATACTGATTTTTTGTATGATTATTTTTTGTAATGTAATGATATTCATTCAAATACATTTGTTTTAATATAATATTTTATTTATAATAAAATATTTATTATATTATATATATTTTTTTTTATTTTTTATAATGATTATGTTTAACATTCATTATAATTATAATAATTTATATTGTATTGTAAAATTTGTATCCATATCCTTGTGTGTGATATCCAATATCTTGCTTTATTGTTATTTTTATTATTTGTATTTATATTGACTAGATTTTCACTTTTCTAATATCTTTTTAGATATGAAATTATTTTGTGTTTAAATTTTATGTTTAAATTTTGTATTAAAATATTATGAATATTTTATTTTAATATATTTTAATATATATTTTATTTAACTACAATATTAAATATTGTAAAAAAATATTATTTTTTTTTATTATTATTTTATTTTATATTTTCATTGAAATTTGTTTTTCATTTGCAACTGAGAGCACGGAGCTCTTGTAAAAGCAATGTTATCGTTTTAATGGTTTCGACGCGACTAAACATACATACATACATAAGCTTGACAAACAGCTAACGCTTTTCACACTTACATACCACACATACACAGTAACATGTATCCGTATGGATTCGTTGTGTTTTATATTATTAACGATTTTCTTTCTACTATATTCGTATATTCGTGTGCTTACATTCATTTATATGTATAAACGTATAATGTTATATTATATGTATAAAGTTTTATTGAATCAAAATAAGGCGGAAAATTTTTGCACACATTTTGTCAGTGTGTATAACAGTGTGTATTCCCGGCTTCTAATATAATATAATATAAAATGACTAAAAACAAACAAAATTTGATATTTTTTTTTTTATCTTTCATGCGTAATTTTTATCAATGTTTAATATATATATATTATATATGTAAAGATAACATTATAATAATAATAAATATAATATAACATTAAAAATGTATAAAAATCGGGAAGGTCAAGAGAATGTTCTATACAAATATTCGAAGTTATATTGAAAAAAAAAATATTAATGTTAAAATTTTTACTTAGAAAAGTTATAATTGAAAAGTCCTTGTATTGTTCTTATTTTGTATTTTTTTATTATAATGTTTGATAATGTTTAACTTTTAATGATATATATAATATTTAGAAGTAATAATGAGCACGTTGAAGTAAATGTTTTATTTTTTTTTTTAATAAAATTAACTTTTTTTTCATTTTAATTTAAACATGTTTCAATTCAATTCAAAGTGTGTAAGTAAATAGTAATATTATATTATTATTATTATTATTGAATAACGCGCAGTCGCATCTTCACACAACCTTGAACTTACTTCAGAGTTGAGTTGAACGTAGCTGATAAACTCAACTGAACCACATAAAGGACATTCGACTCTAAATTTAGCGTATACTTGATCATGATTTTCATGAAATAATTAACTTAAGGATGTGTCTTTTTATGTGTTTGTGTGTGTGTGTGTGTGGGAAGGTGATGACATCAATGACCTTTGTTCGAGAACCTTAAATAAAACGCACATACACACACAAAAAAATGTGATAAGATGATACCAGATTTTATTGATAATTGCGTTTCAAATTTCTTGTTATTTAATTTTATATATTTTATGGTGTTATTTTTGGGTGGTAATGCCACTCACACATGCGTAGGTTTTTATTATAATATTCCATGAACGTCCTTGCCATTTTATCACCTTGATTTTCTCATTTCATTTAAAAAAAAAAAGATAATAAAAATTATTAAGTATGATAATGATAAAATGCTAATAAAATGATAATAATAATATTATATTAAAATGTATAGTTATTTATTGTTTTTTTTTTGCTCTCTAATTGATTTTTCATTAGAATTGTGTAAAAATAATAATGCGCGTTAAGCACCACGTGTATAAAATGTATTATTATTATATTTTTTTTTATTACTACACTTTAGATGGCATACAAAAGTACGGTGCTTTGACCTTGTAATCTTCATTGATTTCATTCATACATAAAATATTCTTATTATTATCGTACACAAACATATATTATACACATGTATAATAAAATAACGATATATAACGATAAACATATATAACAACTGTTATACAAAACAAACATGTATGTAAATGTATTGCATACTTTGAGGATTTATGTTTAAATTTATTTTATTATTTCTGTTATTATTTTAATATTTTATATTAAAAAAATATTAAATTTATTATAAAATTATAAATTTATATAAAAATAAACATTATAACATAATATTAATAATTATTAATATATGTTTATAATATAAAACATTAAATGTATAACAATGTGAATGAAAAAAAAATTCAAATAATACAAGTATAAATAAAAAATATAAAAAAACAATTTGCGTCATAAGTACAATGTCCCTGAACTCTTTCAAAGAAAAGAATTTTATCAAATAGTATCGCTTTCTGCGCAAAATCACACACGAATATCATTTTATTTCTATCTCTATTGTTAAAATTTAAACATATATTTGTCTCTTTTTATTATTATTATTATTATCTTATACATTTAAAAAGAACCTTAATGTTATTTTTTTTTTAACTTTTTTACTTGTGTTTTTTTCTATAAAATATAATATAATATTAAAATATAATATTTAAATAATGTTTAATTTAATTTATATATATATATATTTTTTTTTAACATTAACATTTAATAGCAAAAAGGTCAATGTATTTTATTTTATTTTATTTTACTTTACATCAGTAATTTACCAACCGCATAACAAACAAAAAAATACAAAGAAATCGTACAAGCTTTGAATTTGAATATAATGAAATAAATAACTTTCACTTTATATATTTTTAATGTTAAATTGATGTTAATTTTTATTTTCCTTGACGGTTGTTGACGATACAGTTTAAAATTAAAATTATTATAAAACAAATCTAGTTTGCTAATATTTACTTTGTTTCATTGAAATGAAATGGGTCTCACTCAAAAGATCTTTAGGATTGAAATGTTATATAATAATAATAAATTTAAACATAATATAAAATTATAATAATTAAAAATATACATTTAATATGAAAACGGAAGTATAAAAATAAAATTAATTTAAAAGTTATAAAATAAAGTTAAATTGAAGGGATATAATTAAAAGTTCATTAAACCGACCTATTTTATTGCAACCCATTTGATTTGAATACTCATTTTTCATTGAAACATGACACATTTATAATGTATATGAAAGATGAAACACATTGTACGTTCATCATTATTACATTTATAAATTTTTCATATACATCATCCAACTGTATATGAAACAGCACTGAAAATGTTAAGAAATACTCAAGTAAAATAATATTTTATTTCAACAAAATAAAATACACAAAATACAATTTTGTGCAATATCTTTATAAAACATACAAAAAAAATTGAGATTCAGCACACGGTCGTTCATTGTAGTTTACTCTACTATACAATATTTTTGTAATGTATACATTTATATACATATATATATTTAAAATAGTTTGCAATATAATACACACTATTTTGTATCATTATTATTGAAATAAAAAAACTTACAATTCGTCGTCGTCGTCGTATATATAAATTGTTATTTTTAAACATGTATATTTATTGTAAAGTAAAGAGTAAAGTGAATGACCGTGCATGACCGAATTACAAGTCAACGACACTGAGTCATACAAAATATACTTCAATATAGTTGTTGTTGGTATATTTTATATTATTTTTTTACGCAAGCTATATCATTACATTACATTTTATGTGTCTATCTATTAATATTAAACATTTATGTATATGAAATGTATATGACGATCACCTAAATAAAATATTGTATGTATGTTCACATAAACAACTGACGTAATATTTTTGCCCTGATTTTTACATTACATTTAAATTATAGATATTTTTTTGATATTTTTAAGTATATGTTTATATAAAATGTATTATGATAATATATATAACATAGAATTAATAATAAAATATCCTTTTATTAATATTCATTATAATAATAATATAAATACAATATTAAAAATATACATTTTTTGTTTGAATTAATTTTTTTTTATTTTAAAAAAACATTTTATTTATTATAAATTATTTTTATTAATATTGAAATTCAAACTTTATTATAATAATAATAATATAATAATCATATACAAAAAAAACATATATCATATACATTTAATACGAAATTTAAAAACTCATTGAAAAATGAAAGTTGATTATGTGTATACAAACTATGGAGTATCAGACAATATCGTGGGCAAAAGGTAAATAACCTCGAGCTGACGAATTACGGTGTTACAACTCATATAATAATGTTTTTTTTACAACATATACATTATACATTTCAATATAAAACATTATCATATAATAAGTATACTAATTATTATATTTTCTTATAATAAAATTTACGGATACAACAATTTTTTTATTTATTATTCATTTTTGCAAAAATGGTGTTTCAATATTACTTTATGATTATTATTATAATTTAAAAGGTTACATAATTAAATCTGGTATATACATTAATATAATGTTAAGTTTAAAAATTCGTCAACAAGTTAATATTTTGCACAAATATATGTATTTCAATGAAAAAAAAATATATATTTTTTTTATTTTAACTTTTCATATACTATACAAAAAAAATAATATTAAAAATTGTGTCAGATATTTTTAATTTTTTTAATTTTTAAGAGGTTACCGTATTTTTGTTTATTTAAACATGACACAAATCTGCTCTGTGTACAAAAAATTGTTATTAAAATTGTTAAAAATTTTCATTCTCTTTTTTTTTTATTTAAATTTTTTGTATTCTACTTTTCAATTTCAACAAAGCCCTTGGATATTTTACCTTTTCATTTTATTATGTATGTATAATGTATATTACAATAAAAAAAATTCATGGTTTCATTTTAAATTGAAACATAAAATAAACAAAAATTTCAATGATGTTTTATTGAACTAATAACAATAATAAATGTAATATTAAAAGCTATTTAAGGTTATATTTGATTTAACCACCAAATATTACCTTACACATCATTTTGTGTGATGTGTCCTTCAGTCTCTCTTCAAACAATGAGATATATGTTTGTTAAATCAATAATAAAAAAAAATTAAAATTAAATGGAATTTGTGTCAATGAAAAAATAATAATAAGAATAAATGTCCAATCTAATATGAGATTTTTTTTCTTATAAAAATATAAAAATAAAAAAATATGTATCATGATAATTAATTAGATTTATAAGACACCACAAAGCGATCATCGGCAAATGAACTTAAATTAGTTCAAAAATTTTTCATCATCATCATCATATACATACAACGTGTATCATATACAATGTGTGTATGAAGAGAACAAAGCAAATTGTACAACAACTTTATTCATAAAATAATAATTTGATAACCTCAAAAAACAAAATGTTCAAGTATATCCAAATATATATGAACTAAAAAAAAAACAACATATTATTTTATTATTGCACAATTCTTATACATATACAATGTACATAGCGAGTATATTCAATATAATATTAATGTATCTAGCGTAGGAACTTATTAGTATAAATGTACATTGAAACATGGCCTAAATAAAGTTCAAATTGATGTTGACCTACTTTGACGGTCGATGAACTTTCAATCATATACATACACACGTACAGGTATTTGTGTGTGTGTGTAATGGAAACGCCTGGTATTTTATTTTAACTTTACTTTTAAATGAAAAATGTATATGCGCAAACGATATTTGATACACAATGAAACGTGATTTTTTTTCTCTCATTTTTTTTGTGAAATGTAAAATGTGGAGATCATGCTCGAATTTTATATTACACATTTTTTTTTTTTTTGGATGAATAAATCAAAAAGAATTTGGAGGATTCAAGTTTAAATTTGGATTATGTGTGAGACTTACCGTCACGACTCATGCCAACAGCTATACATTTTTTCAAACGACAATACTGACAACGGTTACGATTTATTCTTAAAATGCTGCATTGTTGATTTTTTGTACATGGACGATATTGGATTTTTTGTTGAATTGATCGTCTAAAGAAACCCTGTAATGAAAAAAAAAAGAAATTGAAAATATTATAATATAAAATGCAATTTTTAACATTAAATTTAATGTAAAAGCAGAAAATGTGTGTGTATTTTTTATTTTAATGTTAACGTACATCTTGATTTTCTTCGGACAATTTTTCGTTGAAATTTTTACATAATTCATTAATATTATCAGGACAATCACTATCGCAACCAGAATCGTTCTGGCCATATTCGGAGGAACTTGTGTCATCTGACGTGGAATTGCGTCGATGGATATGGTTATGATGATGTTCACATTCAGACATA
Organism: Culicoides sonorensis; assembly: GCA_900002565.1. Taxonomy (NCBI): domain Eukaryota; kingdom Metazoa; phylum Arthropoda; class Insecta; order Diptera; family Ceratopogonidae; genus Culicoides; species Culicoides sonorensis. The sequence goes on along the minus strand of LN483385.1, from coordinate 672,234 downwards.
CTGTCATCATCTGTATCTAATATTTGAGCAGTTACATTTCGCGGTTGAGTTACATCCAGCTTTTGGCGTTTCTTGGATTCTTCTTCCTTAATTTTCTTTTCACGCCATTCCCTGGCAACGCGAGTCTTTTTCCATGAAGTGTATTTAGACTCGTCCTCAGACTTTGACTCAATTGGTTGGTTTTCAGTCTTCTTAATACTACAATTGTCGCCAGATTTATCGTCCCTGTAGTGTTGATGGTGATTATTCTTAAAATTGTCTAATTTTTTAGGTTCTTCTGTGCCTTTGGTATCAGATATTGGAGCTGATTCTAATAATTTAACTAATGCACTATGACTTTCTTTGAGGTTCACAGTTTTTTTCACAGTTTCTTGTAATATCTTTGACTGTTTTTTATTGTTCTTATCTTCTAATTTCTGAGTATCAGAAGAACCGTCTTGGATTGTAGCACAACCCATTTTTATAATCCTTTGAATTGTAATCCTTTTAATTTAATTTTAATCAAATCACTGTAAGTCCAGTCCTTGTAACTTTGTTTTAAAATAATTTACTATTTTTTGTTTTAATTTAAATTGGTATATGGCCCTGTATTGCACAAATATCACAATTGTAACACTATATTAATTTATTTTTTTTTAATATTATTAAATAATTTCCTATGATGATCGATGATTGGCCATTAAATTATTAATAATTAAAATTTTCCTAGTAAATTTTTCTATGTAATGGAACTTTATTATTTTTTTTATTTTATTGATATCATTGATTTAAAATTTTTGGCGCTTATTACTTTATTTTAAAATATTTTTTATTTTTATTTGTATACTTATTTTATTTTAAACATGTAATAGTTGTATTTTCTCGAGTAACTTAAACGCGTGCTACCTCGACAACAGTTGACTTACGAATGAAATATATATTTTAAAGTTTCTTTCATATGCTTCATAGGTATAGTAAATTTTTTCATATACAGTTTTGCCTTGATATACAAATAATGTTGAATAAGCCCACCTAACTATAAGATAAATGTATATGAACATGTATATGAAAATTGATTTAAACTTTGCAACTTGTGGAGTTCAACAACCTTTCATTGTCGTTCATAATCTAGCACGATGCATGTATGAATTGTATAAAAACGCGCTTTGTAAGCTTAAAATACAAAAATATTTCCATCTTGTCATTTATACATTCATATATACACATATATTTAATATAAAATAAATGTAATTTTCATACATTTTATACAATTTTATGTGTTTGTATAGCTTTGCCCTCGGAATTTTATTGTTGTATGTGTGTCTCATGACCCAATTTCTGGTCAAATACCTTTTATATCACAAGTGTGATTCAAAGTTAGAAAAGTGAGAGGGAATTGAGTGTGTATACACTAATCTGTGCATATACACGCGCAAAATAAATGTATATCAAGGCATTTAATACAAAACATGTACATTTATTGTTATTATTCAATATAATATTGGCATTAATACTTGGAATATGGATTATTTAGAAACATATTTTTTGTATTTTATTTCTTAATAAAACTCAACGTACATGAAAATTAATTAATTGAGTCTAGTAATGTGAATTTTTTGCACACACACTTATATGTGTATGTTGCAAAATCATTAAAACATAAATTCATAATGCAATCATAAATCACAAATATTTTGACATTAACACCAATTAATTTAAGTCTTAGTTTTATGTTTTTTTTTTTTTTAATTTTATTTATAATAATTTTTTCCTTTAAAAACGATGACTAATAATAATTGCTTATCATATACATATAAAAATTTTCCCAGGTGGTTTCAATTCCATGAGTCACTTAAATCATTGAATGGTTTCGTAACACAAATAAATTTAATTAATTAATCATATTATTTGGGTGAAATCAATAAGTAAACAAAGGAAATTATAACAATTAAAGCAAAATTGTGATTAAGTGCAAAGTCCGGTTCAATTATTATTTGTATTATTATGATGATGATATTTCTCTCTCTCTTTTTTTTTTTAAATTTTATTTCATTTATTGCTTCACATCTGAAAGGTTGATGCCCTTTGTATTACAGGTTATGCGTACAAATTTATACCGAGTCCCCCTTTTCTTTTTTTTTCTCTTTTTATGTTTTATATATATTTTGAATATGAAATAATAAAAATAATAATAATAATACAGAAAAAGTTTGTATACATGTATAGATGGTGTGTACCAAAAATAGATACGCAATGATTGCATAATTATAAAATTTCATCAATTTATTACTTTACACTGCATTGTGCGTGTGTTTTACGTGTAATGTGATGACGTTTTTTCTTGCATAACAGGAATTTTTTGACTTTGGTGATTCAATGTAACGGATTTAAGTGAATCACAATGCTTTATCTATCATTTGGTAGCATGATGGGACTCATTTTTTAAGGTAAATCACAAGGAAATTCAATTCAAAGAGGTCTAAAATTCATTTTACAGGTTTTGGGTGTCTAAACGAAAGCCTGGTAAATTTTACGAGCTTTCTTTTTCCTTAATCTTCATTCACAAAAAACCTAAAATAAAAGAGGCTGAGGTGGGTATAGCCACTTTTCAGTAATGGCCCTGAGACACCTTTAAAATTTCAGTGACTTAAACGCTTGGTAAGAAACGAACCTAAAAACCTCCTGTACGGGGTCGCCCGCACCGCATCGGGGGAGGCACTTTCAAGTTAAAATGTAATTTTTTCCGAATTTTTTAATTGAATTTAACTCAAAATGATTGAAGATCAATTTCAATTCAATCACCTTAAAATTTTAAATTTCAAATGCGCTTACATTCAAAAATTCGCTCATATATTTTATTTAAAATTTCTCTTCATATATTTTTTGTCTATATAAATGTAAAATGCTTTCATTTATTAATTAACTTCGTTATTTTATTTTTACGAAATTTATGCTTCCGTATTACATAATTTCATCATAAAATTTTAAATTAAATTAAATAAAATATTATGTGGTGAGATGTTTATTCAAATAAAATTTGTATATATATATTGATAAATTTATAAAAAAAAATTACAAAAGAAATTCAAATTTTCGGTATACGAAGAAATTTAATTTGATTTTCTAGATTTTTCATGAAGTTTCAGGTTATGTGTAGCACAAGGAAAGTCAATGAACTTTGGATTTTTCTGTACATTGAATTGCATTGCATAGCATAAATAGCACTAGAAAAATAAAAAGAAAACATAATAATAATCAGTATTCACTGTTCCTGTTCTTCTATAATTTGCTCATTTCATTTCTAGTAGTAGCATAAAAATATATTAGTGAAGGTTCAATAACTTCTTTGAGGTGTTCGTGACACAAGTTTATTTTGTTTTGTTTGAAATCTTGGTATAAAAAATATAAAAATTATAACATTATTTTATCGTTTATTTGTATTTAGATTTGTTTATACTGCGCAATTCTTATAATTTTAGTTCACTAAACAATGAAAGGTGAATCAAATATACAACATTATTTTCTTTTTTTCATTATGTTTTGTTTTGTTTTTAATGTGAATGTACGGTAATGGCGCGCTTCTACCAGAAAAATCATGAATGGAATAAAATACAAAGTATACACACATAAAGAGAGAGTGCGTTACATAAAAAAAAATGTACAAGCAATGATAAAATAATAATACTAACAATAGTAAAAAAAAGAAAAATAGTATGAAACACCGTCACGAGTTCATTGACTTTAAATGATTAGTATTAAACTCAATTTATTTATTAATAGTGTTATCGCACTAGAAAATGATGCCTTGCGTCATATCATAATAAAATCGACACAATATAAAGATAAAATGAATTACAAGGAAAAAAAATATTTTAACCATAAATATTTCTTGATGTTCCGGTTTTTTTATTATTATTTTTTATTTATTTTTATGATATTGAAATTGTGATAATGATTCATTTAATAAAATGGAATCAATAAACTTTGATGGATTTTGTTTTTTTTTTCTGGAATATTATGTCATCAGTTGGACTTCATTTAATAGCTCATCTCAAGCAGTTTTGAGCCACTTTTGACTAGTTTCTCAAACCAAATCCTCGGGACATGTCAGTGCGATACACTCTAAGTTGAAAACGCCCCTTAGACCACCCCGCGTAATACGCATAGACTAAAAGAGTGCCCATGATACTCAAATTTTTGTTCCAAATTAACTGGAAATGCGATAAAAATGCAATTCATTAGATGCCCTGTAAGCGTCAATCAAATATCTCCGTCTGCCGACCAAGTCACTTTATACTGCGGGGCGTTTTCAGCTTTCAGAGTGAGACAAGAAAAATTTTACTCGAACCTTATCCTCAATTGAAATCACGATTCATACGGACAAAAGAAGTCTTTGAACGTTAATTTGCATTCATATTAGCAGACAATCACATAACACACACACAATTCACATACTAAATTAAGTGCACTTAGAACTATAAAATGCAAATTTCATTATTTTTCTAATGCATTTCGTATTAAATTCTATATTTTTAACGGTAAAATGTTTTTTATATAAGGTAAGTGCATAAAATAGTAATGATTCCTTTTAAACATAACTGTTATAGTAAAGCACGTTGACTTGTGTAACATGCATGTAAGATGGATTTTTCTTCCAACTTTTCTAGAAAATCATTTTTCTTTCCCTCGTATTTTCCTTTTTGTATTATTTTCATTGAATACCATTCAAAATGCACGTAGTCACAAATGAAATACGTTTATATAACAACCTACATTTCACCGAAATTCACAATTTCATTTATTTATTATAAATATTTTGTATACACACACACATACAAGCAAAGGATACATAAAATAGTCCTAGATTTCGGTCATTGAACTGTTGCCTGGAAAAATTTTCCACTGACGTCATAATCACGTTTATATACATGAAATAAGGTCAGGAGTAGGAAAATATAGAAGAAATTGTATGCGCTAATATCTATTTTTAGCTTGAAGGATATTCGTGTTTAACTTTACTTGTGTTTTTTTTATCATCATCATTGTTATTATTATTATACAGAATAATGCTGAATAAACTTGATTGATAGAATGATTAATTTTTATCATTATTAATTTCCTTTATTCGTGATCTCGTGCCCTCATATTTCATTGAATTCCTTATTTGATAAAGAAATTTTGTACAATGATTTAGGTTACATTTCAGTAATTCATGATGAATTTTAAGACAATGAATTGAGTAAACAGAACAAATTGATATGAATTTCTGGAATTTTCAATATGCACACAAATCTAATTCAATGCATGTAACGATAGATTGAGGAGAAGGAGCGATGACCTTTTATAAGATATATCGAATTTTGTTCTAAATGTAAAATACGCATCATTTTATTATATTTACATGAAAATTTATAAATTTGACGTCCAATTATTTATTTACTTATTTATTTATTATTGGTTCATGTCTATTTTTAAATGTACAAAAATTCATTTTTCATCTAACTTTTGATTTGAATTGAACTAAGACGACAAATGAAATGCAAGTAAGCAAATAATACGATATTAGAATAACAAATTTCAGCGCATTTACATTTGACAAGTTGTAAAATGTGTTATTGCAATGCACGTTTCAAGTAATGAAGATAATAATGACGAAAAAGAGGTGAATGAACGTATTTGTTCTATATAATTATTTACATTTAACTTATTATTGTTTATTCACAGTGTTTCTTTGATTTTAATTTTAATTATTTAATATTTATTTTATAATAATAATCATAATAATAATATTAAATTTATATATAAGTAATGTATTTAGCTAATAAAATCAATTAATTTTAATTTTAATATGAATTTAAATTTAGTAGTTTAAAATAAAATGATTTGAGAAGCTTTTATCTAACATTTAAAATTTATATGTAACATTAGGTATTATTATTATTATTTGATACTATTATGCAAAGTTACACAAAATGAAACAAATAAAAAAAACTGACCATGATATTATCATACTCATTGTTTTCGTATATGAATTTCAGTGAGGTAAAACGTGATTTGAATATAAGTTTTTCATTATGAGAGCATACGAGAGAGTTGAAACCGTTCATTTCTAAACAAATTTGAAGGAACTCTCCATCATCGGTCAATAAACTTTATTATTGTACTTAAACATGTTATGTATGTTTTTTTTTTAATATTATGTTATTATGTTTACTAAATGAGGATGTGATTATGATTACAGGATATCGTGATATGGCCAATTTTTTTACGCAGGAAATTTTCGTGAAATTTTCAAATCAAAGTTATACACTTTATTCTGAGAAAATATATTAAAAAACATTCCAAATTTTCATTTTTTTTATATTTCATGCGTAGTTTTTCATTATAAATACACAAAAATCGAATTTAAATCTGTCAACTAGCGGAAATATTTTGAAATATTCATGTCACTACAAATTTTTGAACAAGGCTTTTTCTATCTGTTTTAATGAATATCAATAAATTTATGGTTTTATTTGATAAAACACATTTCAAATTTGTAAAATAAATCAAATATAAAAGACTTTTAATTGATAATAAGGACTATAAATCAACGTAATTGTAAATTTGTATTAACCGTAACGAAAAACATGAAAAAGTTTAATTATCTCGATTTTTTTCTTTAAAACTTTATCAACCTTTTTAAAATTCATTGATAATCAAGAATTTCCTTTCATTTAAATGCTTGATCAGAATCAAATTGGTTCAAATATCATTAATAAAATCATGGTAAAATCTGTTGTCACCGTAACGAAAAGCAATTTTTTGCAAATTTTGTGACATTTTCCGTTGAAGTGAAGTTTTTGGGTAGAAATTTTTTTTTTTTTATTTTGCTAGTTTCTTTGAATTTGGTCAAAATTATTATTTATTTGAGTTAATTTGACTAAAATATTCAGTTAAACATAAAAAGAACACAATTTTAATCATTAAAAGGCAAAGAAAAACAATTTTCTAATTTTTGTGTAGTCACCGTAACGGAGAAATCTCTTAATTAAGCAACTATTTTACTAATATTTCACAAAATAGATGATTTGAATCTATGAAAAACCTTTCAATCTTTTCAGAAAATACATTTATCATAATTTTTTCTTTAAGAAATCATAGAAAAAACGAATTTTATTGATTTTTTTTTCTAGAAAAGTTCGTTTTTGTAGTAACCATAACGACATATTTCCTCAATTTTGAATATGAAGAGGGCTTCAAATCAATTTAAGTGCTCTGCAGTCAAAAAGAAAACCTATGAGAGATTTTGAAAATGCAATTTATTCATGCAATATAGTGAAAAACAAATGAAATATTTAATGAAAAAGGTGAAATTTTGTAGTCACCGTACCAAAAAAAATGGACATATGTGTTGATATTTTTATAGGAGGGCATTAAAGTAACATCATTATAAGATAAGATTAGATATGAACAAGCTGAACCACGGACTCAATTGTCTTATTCTCAGTTCATCAGATCATATCAGATTTTTAGGGCGGCTTTTAAGCTTGTACTCAGGTCATCAGTCGGGCTCATTGTAGTGATCATTTTATCCATATTTGAAATTGAGTTTGCTCATTACTTTTATATGAGATCGATATTTGGTGTATTCAGCAATATTGTAGAAGAATTGATTTTGTTTTGATTTAACCTTGTTCCAATGAAAAATTACCGATAAAAAGAATATTAAACACCCTCATGCACATGCATTTGCACAAATTCTAACTTTCATAGTTCTAAATCAAAATTACCAACGTCCTGATGTTAAAAGGACTCGTCATCTCAGTATCAAATTATTTTTTGTTGTTGTTTTTTAAAACTCAGCTATTTTACTTAAATCAACCTTCTACAAAAATTTGTTAAAATTGAATGACTTGAATTATAAAAGATTAAAATGCTCACCTTTATTGGGTTCACCTTTATCATCTAGCTTTTAACTCAAATTGAGTAGCCGGAAAAATGGACATTTGAGATTGTAAAGCTTCATGGTCAAAGCGCAAACTGAACTACCGGCTTTAAGATTGACGGTCCATAACGCTAACATTGTGCTTATACTATTTCAGTCCTAGCCTTGAGGTCTTACTCAGCACCTCTAAAGATCCCTAAAGGACTTATATGTAAGTAAAAATTTCATTTAAATCATCATAAAATCCGGATACTATAAGATACAAATAATCATGTTACAGGGTGAATACCCTCAGTAAATTATGTAATTACAATACAATCCAATTCAAAGTGAAATTTTCACACTTGTCACTTATGATATACAAAAAATATGGGTATTAAACTGAAATTGTGATGAATTGATTGATTTGACACAACTTAATAAGTGTGTAAATATTATAAATAATAATAAAAATAATATTTTTAAATGATAAAGATAATACTTTCAATAGTATTTAGTCATCATATTCATTGTATAAGATATTTTTGGTTAATTTTTAAAAAAAAATTTTTGAAAGTAATAATCAAAATAAATAATAAACAAACAATACTTGGAAAATTTTTGGTTGATTTAAATGATGCAAGTTTCGATACCAATTATTATTTTTTAAGAAATTACATAAAATTTCATTTCATAAAAAAATGAAAAATAAAATAAAGTGAATTGGTGTTAAATTGAACGGTTTTTAGTTCATACAGAAAAAGGTCATTGCTCGTGTGTCTCTTAAAAACGTACAATTTTAATAGTAATAATGATGAAGTCAAAATTGCACACTATACAAATGTAATAATTTTTGCATGTAATAAGAAAAGGCAGCAAGAGAGCGACAAGAAGTAAACTAGGTAATAAAGTACAATCAGGGTTATTTACCTTATTGGGATAACGGCATATGCTCTCTTTTTTACAAGTATTATTATTTTTATTATTATTATTTTTTCTATTTTTTTATAGAATAGTTTCTATAAATAAATGTTGATGGATAAAGAAAAAAATTAAATACAAGTATTATGAAGTGAATAATAAACGTAATAATATTAAATGTAAGTATAAAAAGGAGAAGAAAAAAGCAAAAAAATATGGTTACAAATCTATGCCACATATGTCAAGTACCTTTAATGATATTATGATGACTGCTTTTATTACACACAGAGAATGTGCTTTTTTAACCGTATAAGCAGAACAAAACAAAAAAAAGAAGTAATAATGCTACTGGATGATGGACACAAAAAAAAATAAATATAAATATAATAATAATAAAAAATAGGTACGTATACACACATACACACACACCAAAAGGTTGTTAAACTTTAACTTGTATAACTCCATTTTTTTATTTTAGGTCATTGATATTGTGTATGGCACTATTTTCTTTTTTTTTCTTTTTATTTGTATTATGTTTAATTTTATTCTAGAAAATTGTGTTTATGTTTACTAGAAGAATTTCATTAAATTATTTCAAAATAATCAGGTTATACAGGAAAATTATGATAAACGACAATTCCTTGTAATATGAGCCCTTGACATGACTCGTCCTGATCATGAAAATGTGGGAGAACCCTTTCCCATTGGTGCCCCACTGGTTTTGGGTTGAGAGTGTATAAAAAAGTTAAAAAATGATCCAGAAAACATGAGATATAAGAGAAAATTTCATCAAAATACAATTTAATAATATTTTGGAATTTATGTAACCATAGTGTGAAAGGTAATTGAACTTTTTTTTTTCTTTTTACGTAACTACTCAAATGAATAATAATAAAAATAATAATGATAATTTTCATAATAAACTCATTGTTTTAATTTTTATTTAAATACAAAAAATTAAATAAAAACGGAACAAATTATTTCATTATATATTTTCATAAAAAATATCAGTAATAAGATTTAAATCAATTTTGCCAACTCAATTTGTAAAAAATTTTAACAAAAAAAATCACTTTTGATCTGCAAATTTTGTTAGATGAGTGTTAAATGTAACAGCTTTGCCTTAAAAGTAAAAAATGATTATTATTATTAAAATAAAAATAACTTTCAAAAATAAATGTCGAAATAGTCAGACAAAATATTTCATTATAAACAATCCTATCAAAAAGAAAGTACGTGACGTTAAAATCATTGATGATGTAAAATAAAATACCACGAAAACTAAAGTAACAACAAAACATAAAAAATTAAAAAAAAAGTTGTTTACCAAAATAAAAATTCGGTTTTGGTGTGATGACTGACCAACTCTCTTTTTTTTGTTTATTATTGTTGTTAATACGGTTACAAGTTATATGAAAAAATGATCTTTTCAATGTATATGCATACTGAGAAAAAAAAAGATAAAGTTATAGTGTGTATTTTTTTTCTCATTTCAAAGTAATCACGATGAGACATAATATACAATGAAATTTTAGTAGAGGTTCATTGACTCACATGAATATGTTTGTTTACTTTTTTCATTCATAATAATAATAAAAAAAAAAAATTTGTGTAAAATGACATTCTCTTTGATTGAATGTTACCTAATTTTTTTCATTGTGATTTTATTTTCAATTTAAATTGAAGTCATTTTTATTCAAAATTATTAACAATTAAAATAAAGAAAAAAAATAAAATTACATCACTTAATTAATATTAATTATAATGATAAAAATATTGATTTTTGATTATAATTTTGTCTTGTGTGCCATTAAATTTAACATATTCTCTTTATTGGAGTAGATCAAGAATGCATTGCATTGCATTGTAATGCATTCATATATAAATATATGCAATTTATTCATTTTTACTATTTACACATAGAATGAAACCCGTTTATCATGTCATATGTGTGTACTTGAAACGTACATTTACTATTAAATAATTGTAGAAAACATGTTTTAGTTCATTGAACTCATGTCTATATACATGTTTTTCTTAGAAATATCAAATTTATGTGCAAATATTATTAATATAAAATTTAAAATACATTATGAATAATGAAATTGTATTACTTTTAACTTTATTATTTATTATTATATTACATTAAATTTATATTTAATATTTAATGACATATTTAGGTTAAAAATATCTTTCAAAATTGAAATTTAAAGATCTTTTATATGTTTTTTTATTTTATTTTAATATAATTGAATATGAAATATAACTTTTTTAATCATTAAATTTTATCAACATATATATTTAATGTATATGAATGAAGTATAAAATAAAATAAAATGATAATAATTATAATTTTCTGTGTCATAATGAATCACGTGGATGAAGTCTGACACATTTAATAAAATTTTATTGTTTCTTAATAAATTTTTTAAGTATTTCTTATACAAATATGTTATTTTTCCCGTTTTATCTTTTTGTTTGTGCAAAATATGTTTGTAATAATAATTTCATTTTATACATTTATATATTGTATATGTTTAAAAGGTTCAGTGACATTATGCAAAGATTTTATACATTTTAACATTCATATTTATAAGAAAAATGACGTCCCATTCAAAGATTACTCATACTTGTTTTTTTACACACTTTTTTTATAACATTTCTGGAATTTCTGTGACGCATACATTGAAGTTATATAAAAAACATATATGTATATGAATGTATACATTCAATGATATGAATAAACAAAAAAACTATAATAAGCTTTAATATGTCAAAGTGATATTTATGTATAATTATGATTATATTTATTATTATTTAACAGTACCAGAATTTCTTGTTATAGTACTATTTTTTCTTATTATTTGATCATCATCATCACACGGTACTTGATTGCTGTTAGTTAGTTAGTTGGGCCATTGTTCTTGAACTGTGTAATAATATTTTTTTTATACATGTATTTTTATATGTATATATATTGGTATGTATATGGAATATTCCCACATATAAAATCCAATGTTAAGTGTGAAGTTGGAAATTCAAAACTACTTTATTGCAAGAATATGTAATGAAAGTACCGGTGCTCTTTGCATTATTTTTTAATGTCTTTTGGGTGCATTGACATTCACTGATCGTATATTATTATATATTTTACATCATTATTAATACTTTTTAATGATAATATAGTTATATGTATATTTTATTATTTTTATAAATTTATTATTGTTTTTTAAAATAATAATATTAATTATAAATGTTATGTTTTTTGAATATTTAATGAAAAAAAAAAAAAAATAAATTTAATATAATAATATATTTTTAATGTTTAAATAAGTGATTTTCATTACATTTGTTTTAAGAAAATTTAATGTTTTTGAATAATGTGTTACATATTATTATATTATTTTTAATTTTATCATATTATGTATATATTTAAAATATTAAAGGAATTTGATGATGTTTAATTATAATTTAATATTAATACTAATAATATTTTAGTACAATAATATTAATATTAATATTAAACATAATTGTGTTTTTTTTTTTATTTTTATTATAATATAATAATAAATTTTTATATTTTTATTATAAAACATAAACAATTTAGCAATATTTTATTCAATATTAATTGAATCAGCAAACATTTAACGTTTACTCAAAAGAAAATAAAAAGCAAAAATTTAAACACAGTGTCGCGCCATCTATCTTTGAATAGTTTAAGTTTATTTTTTTACATTGCAATGTTATCGTTTTTCTTATATTTTTATGGTTCATATTCGTACATTTATCGTTAGTACAACAATTTTAATAATATTAAATGCATATTGAAATTTAAGATTTTTTTTTTTTTTAATTTAATATGATGCTTATTTTAATATTATAATGAAAAAATGAATTATAAATGTTTAATATTATTATTTAAATATATATTTCTTTTATACATTATATTTAAATTTTTGTCTCTGAATATTTTATATCATTTTTTTTGTATATGTATTGTTATTTATTCAAGAGCATCATACAATGCATTGTTATAAACAGGAGACATTTCTGTATATATACATAAATAATATTATAAAATTTGCTCCATTTATATATGTATATAAATGTATATTTTTTATATGAGCACATTAAAAGTGTTGCAAGGTTGATGGCCTAAATTGCAGTACAATGACCTATGAATGATTCTTTTCTTCTTTTATAATAATAATAATAATAATAATAATAACATTATTATATTTATTATAATAATAGGGGAATATACATACTATTACGTGTACATTATATTGAATAATGTCAGATAAACTAGGGGGAATGTTATGTAGGAGTGATATCTTAGATACACATTTTTATATATTAAAAAAACATCATAGACTTGTTGTTTTTAAAAAAAATAAAATAAAAAATATTTCTTCTCAACCTATTCTTATACATATTCAATGTTATGTTGTTTATTCCTAACATATATAAAATATACACAATAATGTTACTATTTCTAGATTTTTCTCTATTACACTATACATTAATATTATTATTATTATTATTAACGTAACGTAAAGTAAAGAAGAGCGATAACCTTAATATACTAGAATACATTAGAAAAGAAGACAAAAAAAAAAGTAAAATAGAATGAAGCGTACTCTACTAGGTCATTGGCATCCATAGTATGTCGGCACTAAATATATATATACTATTTTTATAACAACAGATAAAAGTTAAAGGTTCTAATGTTGTCTTAGACATCATTTTACATTTTTAACGTTTAACTTATCTTACAACATTGTATTCTTAGAAAAATAAATGAATCAGTGAGAATTTCATCATTTTATTCATAAAATTCAAAAAAAAAATTAAACTTCCGCGAGAACATTTTTTCATTTTTTACACAAATATAATCATAATAATAATAATGATATTTATACATTTAACATTATACAATATAATATAAAATAAAATATAAAATAACTTAATATTATATTATAAAAAAAAAATGTTAACCCTTTATTATTATTATTATTATTATTTTTAATATTATTACTATTACTATCAGGGTCAGATTATCAAGTGTAATAAAAAAATTGTAACAATTTATCTACAAAAATGTTTTTAAATGTTTAAATTCATACAAAAACAGAACAATATATTAAAAATGGGCACTGAAGTATGTAACACGATATTTTACAAATTCTCACGCAACATTACAATATATAATAATAATATTTTTTTTTTTTACTTTTATACTTTTTTTTTAAAATACATTGATGCTATTTTTTTTTGCTTTTTGCACAGAGAGGATGCACCTTATATTTTATTTTTTTTTTGTTTTGTTCTCATTCATTCCATTTCATTACATGATCATTGATATGTGTGTATATATATAAAAAAAAAATATTAGACGCATTATTCTATCATTGAAAACATTGAAAACAAAATTTGAAGTACGTCTACTGTCAAGTCGTCTAGCCAGGGTTCATTATCGATTCTTTTTATTAAAAATTTATTTAAAAATCGTTTTTTTTGGATATTTTTTATTATACCTTTTAAAATATTTAAACATTTTTTCAATAAAATATTATATTTTATTATGTGTAATCTTTGAATTTGAGACGATATGAATGAAAATACAAATTTGGAAAAAAACGTGGACCTTAAAAATAAAAGAATAGAACAAAAAATGAAATGAAATGAAATTTGAGAAACGGATCTCACATTTTTGAATTGAATTAGAAAAGAAAGTATTGTGGGATGAAAGGGAAATGTTTGTATGTGATTTGTATTAAAAAAAAATTTAGTACCCATTTTTTTCATTAAGGAATCTGATCAATGGATTATGAACATGAAGGGGGAAGTGTGTTTTTTTTCATTAAATTCATTTTTTATGATAAGAAAAGGAAACTGAAATTATGATGAGAGCTTGGACATGATCACACTGAGAAATTCAGCTCTTCATTTCCTTTGTTTAATCAATTAAATGTGAGTTCATCGTATAATAATCATTAATTTGTAACCTGTCCTTGAAAAGTTTATTGACTTGCATTTATCATTCAAATGATACTCCGCCCAGTTTTTTTATATTACATTTAACTATTTTTTATTTCTATATTATGTGGGTATCAATTCATATTTTCTATTTTACTTCTAATATCCAATATCCATACGTACACACACACACACACACACAATTTACATACATAAACATTTATGCTAATTTGAATTTTCGGGCTTATTTTTCTATTTACTATTCACTATTATTCGCCTATTCCTAAAATTCACATTTTTTTTTTATCACATTTTCGTATCTGAATGAAACGTTGAATGCTAATGAATTGTGAATAATATCCTCCATTAAAGTAAAATGACCATGAACCTGAATTTTGAGTCAACAAAAATTTAAATGAACGATGAAAAAATTTAATTATCAAACATGATAATTCTTGTTATAAAATTAAAATTAAAATTAAACTCACTGAATTCTCATGATTCATAAAATTAAATCATTGATTACATTATTAAATGTACATAGACTATGTATAGACAATGTATAGCATAGCATTATTATCACATATTCAATTATATTATTATTATTAAATAAATGTGTATATTTTATTTTTTTGTTGTCTTTCTCATTTTCTCTGTGTATTTTCTGTGACAAAGAATACACATATTCACATAACCTATTTTTATTTTCAAAAATAAAATGAAATTTCTGTATCTGTGTGTATCATATCAGTCATGTGTCACAATGTTTATATGAATGTGAATAGAGAGATAGAGGCTCAATTGATAGAACGTACACACATTAAATGTATTAAAGTTGAAATGTAACGCGCTATATAATGAATAAATAAAATATAAAAAGAAACAAAAAGTGAATGAACTGGTTCATGGTCAAATTTTCGCCTAGGCCTTTAATAATAACCATAATAATGATGATGATAATATAAATTAATCATTATTTTTTTTTTTTTTGGTGTTTTGTTCCTTCATATTCATTGTGACATAGAACTTATATAAAATATATAAAATTTAAGTGGTTACATGTTAAAAGAATATTTGGCACTAAAATTCATTGTTGATTGATGTTTGGCAACATAAAATTTGTGTATAATGTTTTACTGATGTTTCAATGTCACGCAACAGATTTTTTTTATTTTTGATTATTTCCTTTTAATTTGAAATACATCACATTTTCTGCTTTTAATGAAGAAATTTAACTTCAAATAATTGAAATTTCAACTTACCTTACAACCCTCACACGAATGAACTCCATAATGGAATCCTGATGCTTTGTCACCACACACACGACACAGCACCGTTGTTCCATCAAATTCTGTAAGTAATAAAAAAAGTAATAAAAATTTAATTTAATTTAATCATTAAAAAAAATATTTATAATATAATATAAAATCATAGACAAGTCCAACAATTACGTATATATATTGTTACATGATATATAATAATATACATGTATATAAAAAAACACATGATGAGATGAACAAAAAAAACCGAAGAAAGAAAAGATGGAGAAATTACTTTCTTTTTCTATCGTGCAAACCAACGATTTTATAATAATAATAATAACGAGACTTATAACTTTCTCCCATTGCGATAATCATTTTCAGTAGATGTTTAATGTTAATGTGTAATATAATAATATTTATACAACATAATTATGTATGATGATGTATTAAGAAGAAAAAAAAAAACATAATTGCAATAAATGGATGTGCATTTTTTATCTGGTTTTTTAATTTTTTATTATTTTTATTATTAAATGTATATTTTCTTTAAACATAAACATGTTATTGATAATAATGTTATATAATGATAACAACATTTATGTTTAATGTGTATTATGATAAATTTATATTTTAATTATCATGCTAATAATAATGTTTTGTGTATTTAATGTAATGTGTTAAATTGCAAATATTATTAGATTTAACTTACACTTTCTATTGTATGTGTAATATTTTAGTGAAATTTTATGTTGGTGAAATTTAAACAAATTTAAAGGTAAATGAACTTTTTTTATATTAATATTATATTATTTTAATATTATATTAAAAGTTCATTAACATTTTTTTTATTTTAATTTAAATTTAAATAAATAATAATAATAAAAAAAAACATTATTAATAAAGTTAAATTTAATATAAATTTAAGTCAAGCTTAAATTCGGTCTCTCTCAGAATAAGAATATGACAAATAAGACAAATTTAAACATTATATTAATTTAAAATGACATCGTATAACATTAAAAATTAATTTAATACTTTCAAATTAATCAAATTGCAAAAAATTAAAAAGAAAAAATGTTTAAGTTAAAAATGTCAATAACCTTTCCTTTCATTTCTGCAATTTTGCTTTGTGTAAAACCACTTCTTTTAAAGTTATAATGTATATATTTAAAGTCTGGTGGCTTTCTTTATGTTATATTATATTATATTAAGTTTGTTTTTTTTTCACATTGCTTCCTCTCCATTTCTATGGTTCAATGTTAATGTAAAAAGTGTACAATTTTCTCAACCTCAACAAACAATTGTAAAAATAATTATTTCAATGGACCATTCATTTTGATTTCTCTCACTCGATTTTATTTTCAATGTTTTGTGTGTGTATTTACATTTAAAATAAAAACTATTATTTTTTTTAATGAATAGACAAGATTAAATTTATATTATTTTTATTACAGATTTCTATTGTACATATTCAACATAAATTTCATGAAAGGTAAATAAACTTTTATTTTTTAGTAACATTGTGTCAATGCACTTTCAACTTTATTATTGTGGGCATGAAAATATTTTATTTTAATATATGGATATAAGTTGGGAGATTTGAATTTTTAGGAAGCTATATATTATATATCAAAATATGTAAAATGCCAGGCCAGACTCCAGGGAAATGTGATGCGTTAAATTCGATGAATTAGCGCTATGAAGGCAAATTCAGAGTGTTGTAGGGATGGATTGAAAATTATTAACTGCCCTGGCATTCTGTATGATTTTCTTTAAAATTTATGCTAAACTTAGATTTTACAAGACGATCAATTGCGGCCTTCCTGGCATTTGCCAGATTGTCCGTATGGCCAATCCACCCCTAATGGGGGAGATTGTTAAAGAAAGGCATATCAAGGGACCTCATGTCAATTCCATGTAAAGCCCCATCAAATTAGAATCAAAGTCATCAAAATTAAGACACGGACTTAAGAGGGGCCGAGGGGGACAGACTTTTATTCATATGTTTGTCCCCCGTCCCCACGCAAAAGAAAAATTCTTGTGTACCGCCAAAGGACAATTTATGTTGAATCACTTAATCTCAATGGAAAATTCATAGAAAAAAATTAACCTTGACACATGTCATCTCAGGACCATAGACTTTCGTTGTTCAAATAATCTCAACAAGTACCAGGAAAATTTCATTGATCATCATTGACAATTTTTCTTTAAACTATTATTTAATTTAAGAAATGCATTTACAACATAAAAATACACAGACAAACAACTTATGAAACTTGAATTAAAACATTTTTTTTCTTCTCATTTTATTTTAACATAGACATAACTTTCTGAGATCAATGCTCTGTCAAATATTAACTTTCTCTTATCTAATTTTTCAATGATTTCCATAATTAGATTTTCTATTGCATGGTACACACACACACACAAAAACTAACTTCAAGGTTTATTGACATTGTAAAAGTAATTTTTATTTATTTATATTCAAAATTATGTACCATGAAACAGTGTCTCGGAGCTATACACGAACTAAAACTACAAATATATGTTGAAATCATTGATGTATGATTAAATACAAAAAAACAACAAAAAAATGTAAAAGAAAAATATAAACATTATACCATAAATGAGAAAAAAAATATCATTGATGCGTTAATTACAAACATGTCTGTATACGTTTACATTCAATGTACAGTGTGTATGGGAGAAATTCTTTCACTTTCCTTGGACGTGAATGTTTCATATATATGTGTATAAGATAAATGTATATGAGATATTCATTTTATGTCATTGACTTTCGATTTTCATTTCATTTTTTTTTTGTTGTGATGATGTTCATGTTGATGATTGCGCAATATGCATTAACATACCTATATTTAAGTCCGATTCACCTTTTGCTGTTGAACTTGCAACAGTTGTATCCATCAAAGGGTATTTTCGAGATACATTGAGATCATGATGTTGCTGATGATTATGATTATTGTCTTTTGTATTGTAATCCTGAGGTGAGTGATGATGGTGATGATGATTAAATTGAATAGAAGTTGAATTAGAATTTTCATATTTTTCCGTTACAGTCTCATTGTTTTGAGAGTATTGCGATGTATATTGTTGATATGATATTTCATCATCATGTGTATTGTTATTATTATTAATATTATTATTATTAGAAGGATGATTTAAGACAGGACGTGAATTTGGTATCAAAGACGATACTTTGATAACACCTGGTGGTGTGGGTTGCGAATTTGAAATAGGAAATTTGGTTGATGATAAAATGTATTTATTTGTCACTGGTGGTTGTGATTGTGAACATTCTTGGACCTGAACCATACGCACAGTGCGTAATGGTGATCCAGGCAAATTTGTTGTAACATAAGAACTCTCGGAACTATCTGGAGATACAATCATTTTGATATATTTTTTATTTAAATTTAAATTTAATCACGAATATGAAAATAATTTTCTTTATACTTTTCAACTTTATATATGTTTATACTTTATATTATTATAAAAGTATATTTTTTTATATATTTATATATTAATAAGGAACTTGTATAATGTTTATTTTTATTATTATAATGATATATATTTTTATTTATAATTTTATGTTTAATTTCTTGAAACAACTGATAATTAAATAACAATAATCAGTACAAATTTCAGACACTTTATTCTTATTATACATAATATTAATTAGATTTTACTTTAAATTATTATCTTTTTTTCTCTTGTTTTATTTTAATATTATTATTATTATGATATTATTTTTATTAAAATATATATATTTATATATTTAATTTCAGCGCACTACATTAAATTTCAAACTTGTATCAATGAAAGGAAAATTTGTACTGGCTGACTGGTGTACTAAACTAAAATGTAATAACATCAATGTGTATGAATATTGAAGGTCAGCTAGAGAGGGGATAATACAATGTATAATATATATATATATAAACATTCGTGTTATGTTACGAACGATAATAAATGTACGTTTACGTTGGTTCACGAAACAAAGGCTATTGACATTCGAGAGTTGTACATGATGAAGTACATATTTAATATTTTTTTTCATATTCAATTTTGAAAGAAGAAGAAGAAGAATTTAACAAAAAAAAAAGAAAATGTTTACACATTCAATATCATTCATAAGTAACAGGCTGTTTTATGATTAAAAAGTTGTAAGGGGAAATTTTTTGTATACGGCTTAAAATTTCGAATATACGTTACGTAATGTTACTACTTGTATCTTTACTTTCTCAACTTCGGTTTTTAAATTTCATATTCATGCTTCAATACTTTTAGTTTAAATTTAATTTATCATATTACTTCTCTTTTACTTTTTTCATGGTAGTACCATGCCAATGTTTTTCTTTCACTTTGAATTGAATTGAACGCGATTTTTATCAACAAACAAACATTCGGCTTTCAATGTTGGTTTTATGTTGTTTCATGTGTATGTATGTGTGTGTGGGTATGGTAGGTGAAAGGACAATGTCCTCAACTCTGCGTTACTTCATGGTAAAATGCGTACTCTCCTACTCTTTTCGCAGAACTTTGAATTGCTTTTAACGACAAAGTTCGTTTCTTGTCGTGTGTAAATCCAAATAAAAAAAATATAAAACATTCTATATTTGTTCTGTTTCCTTTTTGTTTTAACATTCTTTTGTATTTTAATATTATTATTATTATTTATACTGGTTATATTACTGTTTATGTATGACTTACATCATGACTTACTATTTTAAATGGTTCACCTTGAACTTGTGTTCTGTTTCATACTCCTGTTGTGTGATGTGTACTTATTTTTCCTTGTTTTTTTTTTGGTCAAGTTTTATTATAACAATAATAATAATAAAGTTACTTTTTCTTTTTAACCACCTTATAATATTAATATTAAAATAAACATTTATCATAATCATCACCATGTTCATTGTTCATAGAAGAAAAGTAATTGTTAAATATTAATGATCACCAACACATTATTATTTAACATTGAACATACACATAAAAATAACAAAAAAAAATGGGGAAATAGAATCATCAATCGGGCTATGACCTTGGATTAGTTCTTGGCAGGCCGCTTGTCCAATGAACTGTTTGCGCAATGCGTGGAATGAGTTATATACGCACCATATTCTAACATAAATGGAATAATAATAATGGAATCGACTCATTTGTTTAAATACAAAAAAAAAATACAAAACATATAACGATAGCTAACAAAATGATGATGTATTAGGAAGCCAAAAAAAAGTTAATTTACCACGTGGTTTTTAAATTTTGCAACAGTATTTTTTTGCGCATCTCTTGAAAATGCCGATTTTGTGCGCGGTCATGCTGTCTGTCCGCCTAACTGTGCCAATCATTGATATATGTCGCTTATCATAAAAAATTGTCGCCAATCATTCAAAAAATTTCGCCAATCATTGAAAAAATGTTGACAATTATTGAAAATATCTCAAATAACTGGAAAATGTCGCCAATCATTGAAAAAATGTCGCCAATCATTGAAAAAATGTTGCCAATCATTGATAAATGTCGCCAATCATTAAAAAAATGTAACCAATTATTGAAAAAATGTCGCCAATCATTAAATCACATTAATAAAGATAAAACTTGAATTTGAAGATTTCCTTACAATCAGTGTTAAATTTTCGATAATATTGGCGAATTTTTTACATAGAAATGCGCTCGAGTATAAAGCCCACGATCACGTTTTACATTTTTTTTTTGTTGACGAGAAATCACTCTACACATGAAAAGCAGACTTTTTGGAAATCATCCAAATTTTAAATAATTTTTCCTCAAATTTAACACTGACATAATTTCTTGTTGTCTGAGTCTTAAATTACTTTTTTCATGTTTTTTTTTTAATTTTTTTAATTGAAACTAACGATATGGAATTTTAATCATCATCCTTCAAAGAAACAATCATTCAATGAAAGTTTGAAGCAATGTCAAGTTTTGTATTTCCGGTTATGTATCGTGAAACATGTGAACAGTAACTGATATAACCAGAAATTTTAAGTTACTTATGTGGTGCTGTTCAGTTGTAATGTGAATCAGAAGGGAACCAATCAAGGGAATTTGGATGAAAATTTTGAATTTCGTCAAAATGCGAATTTTCTGAAAGAATTCATAGTCAAGTCTGGAAAAAATTATTTTTTTTGGACTTTGGCTACCAATTTTTTTTTAAATTCCATATATTTTCATATAAATAAAATTCAGAGAGCTAAAAAAAAAGGAAGGTCATCGGGAAGACTTCAACTGAAGTCTGGAGACACTTCAACAAGTGTTTTATATCAGGTAAGACACTTTAATTTTAAAATTTCAAATTTCATATCAAAAACAATATCCATGAGTCCATCCATATTAGCGTATTGTAATATAAATATAATTCAGAGAGCTACAAACAGGAAGGTCATGGGAGGATCAATTGTATGGAGGATCATTGCAATTCCATAAGTATCATCGCCTCATTTCATTAATTTTAATTTTCACTTTTCGTCATTAACTTTAAAATTAATTTAGAAAAATTTATAAAAGAAAATTCCTGGACGAGATTCATCTTATTAGGAAAATTGTTAATAATTATAATAATAATAATAATGAATATTAAAATCTGATCACCGTCTAAATGAATGACGCCACATTGTAAAATAGTAAACACATTTTATTATTATTATGAAAATTTTTTACTGCACCTCTTCTATTAATAGAACACATTTAATGGTTAATGTAAGTTAAAAGCAACACTGATAATAACTTCATATGTAATAGTTACATAACATACAGGTATTGCATTACAACATTTATCAGCGTATATGAGCGTTCTCTTTCTAAAAAATTTAAAAAACACAATAAACTAATGATACGAAAACAAAATAAAATTCAATGAATTCCAATTAAAATTCAAAATAGGTGACATATAACCATATATACATTTGGCCTGAATATTAGCAACCAAATCCAATACATTTAATGTTATTTACGATTCTTAAATATCAGAATATTAAATAGTATATAAAAAAAATATAATCATCAAACATATTGCGTATAAAAATAAAAATGTATCCAGTAAAATGTAAATGTATATAATAAACAGAAAAACAGCACGTAAACAACATACCAAAAAAAAATTATATATTAAATTCGGGCAAATATAACGTCAATGGCCGACTAACCTTGAGTAGGTTATTCTGTCTTTTTTTCAGTATTTTTCATTCTCTCTTCAAAAATAATTTTTAAAATTGTTTTTTTTTGTCAGTTTTCAACACAACACAACACACAACCATAACACATTTTATCATCATCATTCTGTACTCAAATAAATAAAGTTAAATGTGTGTAAAATTATAATGAATGTATGTATGTATGTAAGATTTGCGGAAAAATTATCATAATACTCTTATATTTAAAATGTGTCTGTTCTGATCTGTTGATATATAATTTTTTTTAACTTACAATGTTATGATTTAATTTAATATTAATAATAATAATTTGGTTCAAACATGTGTGTGTATCATATGCCATTTAAAATAGTGCTAATTGAATAATTTATTAACCAAATATCACAGACACACACACACACACACACAATTCAAATAATGTAAGTCTGATGTCATGAACCTTGGCAATGAATTTTAAGTATACTCAATTCGTGCTTGAACTCTATTTTTATTATTATTATTTTATATACATTTATTTTAAACGACATGTTTTTTTTTCTTTAAATTTTGTATTATAAAAATCATTTAACAAAAAAAATAACGATAAAGACGAAATGAAATGAAATGAAATAAAGCCATTTAAAATTAAATATAATAATAAAATAAAACAGTGTGACATTTATATGCAAAAAAAAAAAATTAAATGTATATATTTTGCACAAAAAAATTGTATATATCTACAAAATTTTAATATTATACACATATTTTTTGTTATTTACTTGTAAAAATTCTTATTTTTGTTCTTCGTGACACAATTCTTTGTATAGTTTTTATTATACATATTTTTTTGTGTTGATACTCGGTCAAATATTTGATTACTCTTCTTATTTTTGCACATGCATGTATGCAATGTTAAAATTAAAATGAATTTTACTTGCAAAAATTACTTACACGTGCCTCAAGTATATTGACCATGCAAGCAATTTCTTGATTATTACTTTTTTTTTGTTTTAATTGTTTCATTGCATTTTTTTTTTGTATTAAATTAAATTGAATTAAATGAAAAAAAAAATATATCATATGTTACTGTTTTTTTTAAATTTAATATTATCTTTAAATACAAGTAATTTTTTTTTAAGTTTTTTTAAATGTAAAATGAGCTCATATTGTGAAGTAATTATCATTATTATGCCATAAAATAATGATGAATTCTTTACAAATGTATGTAAAAACAAATTACCATTAATTTTCATGGTCAAACCACATAAGGAGTACTCATAATCTGTATTTTTATGTTTTTTTTTTGTATTTTGTATTGTAATGATAATAAAAAGGACCTTTAGCTTTTGAAATTTTTTGTATAATATGATAATATGATATTTGTATATATAGTTGTATGAAAATTGAAATACCATCGTAAAAAAATGTGTCACCAAACCTAATAATCATGACAAAACAATTCCTTTTAACATTTCAATATTCATATTCTTAGAAAAAAAAAATAATAATAAGAGAATGTGATTTGAGGAAGAGAATCATAATAAAGAAGAGGAATTGAATACACACATACAAAATAAAAATAAAACAATATCCTTGAAACACAGAAGGAAGTAACTCATAAAATGTTTTAATGTTGTTATGTTGAAAAAAAATGAAATGTATGATATTGAATTGAAATTAAAATAATTGAAATCCTTCATTCAAGGAATTAAAAAAAAATGTTTAATTTTTTTTAAATTTAATTTTAATTTTAATGTTAATGATGATTTTTTCATATAAACGCGTGTCATTTCATTGAAATTTCATTTCATTTTATTTAATTTCATAAGAACACAAAAAAAATGATAATTGAAAGGAAACGCACGTGGTTCCTTGTCTAACTCCTCAAAGAAGTCTCTATGTCAATGATTACATTTATCGCTTTCTTTTCAAATACACACACACACACTCGTTTTTCTTTTCTTTGAAATGAAATGAAATGAAATATTGAAAGAAATTTAAGAACATGAAATACATATATAAAAAAGTATGGTAATGATATTCAAAAAAATAAAAGAGAAGAAAGAAAAAAAGGTTCAAGTTCAATGCCATGCCATGCCACATACAATAAAAAATTGAAAAAAGAAAGAAAAAAAACTTTTCATGAATATTCAAATAAAAAATGTATAAAAATATTCCACTTTAATTTAAAATAATATGAATATGATTATTTTTCTTCATTATTATTATTTGTATTTTTTTTTTGCATTGTAATCCAAACCCAAATTATTCAATTGAATGAAAAAGGTTTAGTTTATTTTTTTTATTTTAATCATTGTTTAGACACGATTTCGTACATTAATTTCGCTAATATCATTTTCATTTACTTTCTCTTTCATCTTTTCATCTAGTTTTCACTTAAAATTTATATTAAAATAAAAATAGTATAATATAAAAAATAATATAAAAAATAATATAAAACTAATATTCAATACAATACAATACAAAAAAAGATACAAATTGACCATAAATTTTTGATTTTTGATTTTTTTTTATTTTTTATTATTATTATCATCATTATAATATATATATATATTGTTTTATATACATATAAAATATACAATAATAATTCTTTAAAAGAATATAAATTTTATATAATGAAATGAAATGAAACGCTTGAAAAAATTTAATTAATTAATTCTTTGAATAAATTTCATACATTTCATGATATGCCTTAGTGGCACACTGATTCCATTTATTCGTCCAATTAACAAGAAGTTAAAATTTTTTTCTAGAATTTTTTCAGTGATTCTGTTGTTTTAAAAAAAATAATATAATATTACAAAATTGAATGTCATCAATAGATTTTGCAATAATAATATGAAGTAATATTTTTATATATCTAATAATAAACAATTAATGATAATACACAACACATGCCTGCTATACACATAGAATTAATGCCTGATTATTGCGAAACTTGAAAAGCTTGATTTTCTTGACATGCTTATAAAATATTATATATTTTATATTATATTATGTTACATTATATTATAACAATGTTTATAATAATAATAAAGTTAATAAACTAATGTTTAATGTATACACATATATGTATGTATATATTTTTTATATAAATTTATGTTTAATAGTATCGTCGTTAGTTTATAGGTAGAGAATTGAAGCGCGATTTAAGTTTTGTATACTACTGCTATTGAATGTATATGTATATGTATAATATTATTATGTAGTATACCAATTTTTCTTGTTACTTTTGAAACTTAACATCATACATCCGCATTTGTGTGTAGTATAAAAGTTGTGTCAAGTATTTTTCATTTTATTTTAACAAAAAGGTATTTGACCGCAAAATACTGGACATCGACCTTATAAGTTATGTTGAACGCATGTTAGTTTTTCAACAGAAGTTTTATATTAAATTTATATTTTATATTTTTTTTCTTTAAGTTAAATTATTTTATAACATATAACTTGAAATTTGGTTTGTCGTGTTCTTGTTTGACATTCGGTTTAAATGTTTCTTGCAAAAATCATATTTATTTTACCTTCACAACTAAATTAACAAGACATAGTGTTATTGGACAAAAAAAACCTGTCTATTAAATGTTAGAAAAAAATATTGAAGTGGGATTGGTTTTATTGAAATTTTTATTACATTTTTATGTAATTTTAATTTTAACTTTAATTTTTTCATTTTTTTTCTTTTTCGTTTGAGTTTGAATTTAAATTTATATTCAAGTTGTTCTAGAATTTTTTTTATTGCTTTCTCCTTTCTCTTTTTTTCTTTATTTATTGTGTTCTGCTTTCATGGTACACATCATTTTTGATTATGTCATCGTCATATTTTCTTACTACTTTTACTTATTCTTGTTTCATTTAAATTTATTGATTCTGATTGACGCACTTTATATTTAAATTTAAGAATTTTTATGATGTCTTTTATTATATTGATTTATATTGAAAAATATTATTTATCAATTTCCTCTTATTCTAGTGATGGGAATGTGTTACAAAAAATGAAAAATAATAACCACTGGAAGGTTTAAAAAAGTGCATTTCGATGGGACTCATTTCATTTGAAAAAACCGTTATTTTTAAAATTTTTTTAAAAATGTGCCATTTTGAAATTTTGGAAAAATCGAATAATTTGGGAAAATTTGTGATTTTTGGCTTCTGATCATTTTCAGATTTCAGAGGCCCTCGAGCCCAATTTCAAATTGAAAATTCATCAAAAATTGTGGGAAAATTTGAGATTTTGAGCTTTTTTTGAGCCCAATCTCATAGCTAATTAGTTTAAAATCATCCTTATGAGGCTCGATTTTTTAAATCATTTTCTTAACCTTGAAAAAATAAACAGGGGCAGGGGCGGTTTTTTTTCGTTCTGCGCCATCTTTTCAAAGTGCTAGCTACGCCACTAAAAATGTGATGATTATTGTTTTTTAATGGAATGTCATGGAAAATTTTCAATATGGAACATTTCTTATCAAAACCATTCCAATTTCATACCGTATCAAAATTTTATCAGCTTTCAGGACATGAAAGTCATTCTAAGCGACATATCATATGAATTTTATGATAAAAAGACTTCACATGTAAACAAAATATCATTTAATAGTTCATCTATTCAACACCAGGTTATTACAATTAGCGTTTAATTGCGTTTTACGTATGTGTCTCGATACAAAAAATTGAACCAATCACATTACATGATACAAAGCTTTTCATACGTAATTTTCATTGTCATTATCATAAAGTTAAGCTTTAATTTTATTTTAATATATTTTGTATTGTAATTGAACTTAATCAATTGAAAAAAATTACAAAAAAAAATTAATTTTATTATTTAAACATGAAATTATTGAAATATGTGTTTATTTTTGTTAAACATTTGTAATGATATTTTATTTTTAAAATATTTTCCATTACAATCATTGAACATTAAAATTAAAACTATTATTATTATTTTTATTAAAATATAATCTAAAATCTGCACATGCACATAAAATTTAATATCAGTGCAAGTCAATGCCCCAACTAAAATGTAATTGTAATTGCCTTGACGAGAAGGTGAACATGCTTTATATTATTATATTTGCAAAACTAAATTTGAAAGTACATACACAAATTTATGTTTTATTATTATTATTTCAATTTAATACATTGCAAATAAGCAAAATATAAATTCATTTTAAATTTCATGTTGAAATCGAAAGTTATTATTATTTTTTTTACAAGTCATGCAATATTCACGCACTTTCTCTTTCAATTTCTTTATACATGTATAATAATTTTTTTTTTAAATTTCATGTTGATTTTGGATAACTGTATAATTTTTAGATTGTATTTTATTTTAAAATGAATATTTATATAGGTTTTTTGAATAAGTTTGAATGAAAATGTGGGTAAAATTTTAGTTCACTGAACTTTATTATTATTATTATTATAATTTTAATAATAATTTTAAAAAACTTTCCATTAATATTAACATTATTATTATTATTTATAAAAAAAAATTCAAAATAATAAATTTAATATTAAAATAATTGTATAATTTGTATGGAAAAAAAACATTCATATACATTCAGTTAAATTTTGAAGGCCATATTGTATATGAGTCATTACCCCACACATTATTGCTCGACTTAGCTCTAAAAAAACTTATTTTATTTTTTTTAATATTCTATTTGGATGTGTGTAGTATAATATTAAATATAATATTCAAAGAACAAAAAAATGAAATATACACATACATAACATAAAATTAAACTGAAAAGTAGGTCGCTCATTTGCTAGAAATAGCAAACGAATACAGTCATTTTATAGTTTTTTTTTCATACTTCTAAGTTTTTCAAGTCAACTATCATTGTACATTACTCATATGAGTATAAAAAATATTGTATATGTCCCACAATACTCTGAGTAAATCTATTTCAAGATCGCTAAACATAAATCCATTGTATTTCATTTAATAATCATTTCATATGTTTATATGAAAATATAAAATATATAATGAAATAAAATAATAATTTTATATTAAATGTAAAAAAAAGAGAATAAATTTAATATTTTTTTCTCTCTCTCTCATTCTCTCGTTTAAATATAATAAAGCTATTTCATTTTATCACACTTTGTATTCTGTGTTTCTGTCTCGCATTTATGGCCTTGGTTTCTCATATATTAATACACAAGTGCAATGAACTCAGTAACCTACTTACACGGAAATATTTATAAAAATATAACATATTTATATATGTGTGACGTTATTATTTTAAATATACACTGTTAATATTTGTTGAGTATTTAAAATTAATAATGAATTTTAAGAATTTAATGGAAATATTACTGACACTGTTATTTTTTTAATTTTATTTTAATTTTAATATACTTTCATTTCATTTCATTTCATTGAATTTCATTGAATTTCAATTGAATGTCCTTTAAAATGGGTTTTCATGCATGAATTTTAGTGAATTACCATACAAAAAACATAAAAATATCCTTAAATTCCCCTTTCACTTATAAACATACAAAGCACGATATGACATTCATTGATATTATGATTAATTTTCGTTACAAGTCAATTTAATTTCAATTCAATTTAATGTGATTCAATATATGTTGCAAAAAAAAAATTGAATTCATTTCCATGCATGACATTTAAAGACGCGTACATGATTCCGTTCAAAATATTAAAAAGTGAAATTTTTAAGTGAATGAAATTGAAAGTTAAAAAATAAGTCATATCTTCGGACAGTTATACTTATATAACTTTTCTTTATTAACATGTATACAATGTATTTTTTTTATTTATTATAACTTTTTTCTTTTAACTGAACTGAACAAAAAATAACAGAGAAAAATGTGTATGATACTTTTTTTATTGTATTTATGTATGCATATACAATTTTAAATGAACCAGAAAGAAAGACCTTGAGATATATTTTTTTTCTACATTATATTTTTTAGTAGTATAAGCTAAACATATAATAATAATAATAAAAATATGCTGAAAAATGTTATTTTTTTCCTTACAGTTTAAAGTTTGATGTCATCATTATATTTTTATATGATCATGGTGATGATGATGATGAACATTAATAAATTATAACTCATAGAGTTGTCATTGAAATATCTTTGTTTAGATCGGAGAGTAAAAAAAAAATGAAATATGTGTATAGTTACATTTCAAACACTATTTGCACGTCTATTTAATGTGCTCTGAAATTTATATGTTGGATACATATACATAAAATTAACAACTAGGTCATGGATCGGCGGTCATTGCTCTGCGACATTATTTTATTTTAACCTACTTTAAATTTTTATATTAATGTATTTAATTTATTATATTTAAAAAAAATTAAATATTTAAGGATGTTGTGTTATGATAG
This sequence comes from Culicoides sonorensis, assembly GCA_900002565.1. NCBI lineage: Eukaryota > Metazoa > Arthropoda > Insecta > Diptera > Ceratopogonidae > Culicoides > Culicoides sonorensis. The sequence goes on along the minus strand of LN483385.1, from coordinate 641,621 downwards.
CGTACTGGCAAGGAATCGAACGCAGATTCCCAAGATCACTTCAGTCAGTTTATATTTTTTGGGTTTTTGTAATCCATATACATCATTTTGTTTGTATTAATGTTGCCTTATATTAATTTAAGGGTGTTAATTTTAAAATAGAATAAAAGAGTTCAATTTTAGCTATAATATTTTGTTTCAATAGCCATTTAATATTAACTGAAGTCCCACTGGTGTGTATTCTCCCACTGGTGTCAGTGCTCACTGGCCCCAATGGTTTCCCACTGGAGCCCCGATTTCCCCCCTGGAGTCCCGATTGTCACACTGGAGTCTCACTGGCCTCACTGAAGTCCCACTGATATCCCACTGGCCCCACTGAAGTCACACTGGCCTCATTGGAATCCCACTGGTTTTTCAATGGTCCCATTGGAGTCTCACTGGCCCTAAATGTTGGAGTTCCAATGGTGTCCCACTGGTATCCCACTGGTCCCACTCGCCAAAGGGGAGCCCCACTGTCCCACAGCTTTTGGGTTGAGAATGTAATTATACAAAAACTAACCTCATATAATATTCATTTTATTACTGTATCATGAAGAAAACACGTTTCTAAATGAAAGTGTAAGTAATGGTACTTGCCTCTCATAATAACAATAAAAATAAAAGTAAGCAACCATATAATTATATTCCAATAATCATTTAACATCTTTCTTTTGCGTGAAGTTCCCTCAAAAAAATAATTTTAATCATATGATACCACGAAAAATGAAAATAAAATAAAATAAAAGTGAAATCAGACATATAATAATGATTAACAAAAAAAAAAAATTAAAATTATACACAAAAAAAAATAAACATGTGCTGTCTTATAATATTTGAGTAAAGCACATATACAACATTTATAATAACGAGCGACATTGAGTCATATACTCATATTGTAGTGCAATGAACTCACTTTTAATAATCAGGTCAAACTAGTTATCGTTATTTTGAATGTCGAACGCATAAAATTCATATAAATATATTTATATGAAATGAAGTGTGTTTTTTTGTGTATATGATCATGTGTATGAGAAAGAATTTTTAATATTAAAATTTAATTGATTGTTTTGATAAAATCATACCTGCTAATACTCGACCGATCAATCGATCGGTTTCTTTGTCTTCAGCAAACAAATTTTTTGGCTCATCAAGTGTCATTTTTTGTTAATTTCCTTTTTTTCCTTTTAATACTGAAGTGAACTTAAATTATTTTGATTTTAATTTTAAATTTAAAATAAATGGCCGTTTAATACATGAATTTATTTGAGCTTTTTCTTTTAATTTTAATTTAATTCATAAACTATTAATTGAGCTAATATTTTACTATGATTTTAATTTATTTTAATGAGTTTTAATTTAATTTTTAATTTTAATATCACACAGTGTTTGGCAATATTCTTTTGATTTAGTATCAAGATTGTAATAATTTTTTTATTTATTTTGTATTAAAATGATTACAATGATAATAAATGTAAACAATAACTTTTATTATCACTTTCAATGTTGTTTATTTACTTTAATTCTTTTTTTTCACCGAATTCAAAATGAAAAAGTCACATAAAATGTGTTCTTTACACTATAGACAATCGGATACTGGGTAGAAAATTTTGTGTTAACCATGTTCAAAAAATGTGTTCACTTCTTCCATTCAAACTACTCATTCATATACAACAAGTATTTTGTTGTAATTTGTGTGTGGATGTTGTATGTAATTACTCATAGAGCAAAAAGTACATTCAGTTAAAAAAAATTGTATATTGTGTGACGTTCTATATGTGCATGAAAAAGACAGAACTAGGTTTCAATTGAACTGAAAATTTATAGTGTGGTACTCTTTTGATTTTCATTCATAGTCAAGTTGTGTGATATTATTATCATGTTATTGATATGACTTGAGATGTAGATTCAGGATTAACAGGATTTTGATTACGTGTTGAAAATGTGATGCATGACTCATATGGAGAAAATTACGATTAAAAGGGACATTTTACAGTGCAATGTTTAGCAATAGGCTAAGGTTGGAATGAAGATCAACGACAACAAGACTAAAGAAATGCGAATTAATTCAGAATCTCAAGCTGCTTTGATGTTCGATGGAAATCCGATAGAACAAGTCAACGAATTCATGTATCTAGACAGTGTGGTGAGCAGCTAAAAGTGTGCAAACCAGGATAAGAAAAGCTAGGGGTGTCTTTACGATACTTAACCGTATATGGTGCTCTTCAGTCTATAGCAAACCGGTAAAACTTAACATCTTAAGATCGTGCGTACTCTCTATCCTTCTGTATGGTTGTGAGACCTTACAGAGAACATTAAGAGAAGGCTGCAAGTTTTTGTCAACTGCTGTCTTAGACGAATTCTGCGAAGATTCTGACCAAAAAGAATTTCGAATATGGACTGCTGAGAAAAAGCCGAGATGCAAAACATAAATATGGAGATACGTAGAAGAAAATTTAGTTATATTGGGCATACCTTACGAAAAGATCCTTCTGGCACCAGGCCCTTGTATACAATCCACAAAGTAGTCGTAGAAGAGATCGACCAAGGAACACTTGGCGACGTTCCACACTCTCTGATGTCGATTCGGTCAGAGAGACAAATGAAGCACAATTGAACAATCTGGGGGAACTGAAACTAATTGCAATCCGGCGTTTTAGATGGAGACATTTTGTAGAACACCTTTGCTCAACATGTGGACAGCCTGGACTCCGTGATGAAGGACAGGGCGCAAAGTAAGTAAAGTAATATTTAGCGACCCGAATTGGTCGAAAATAATGTAACTAACATATTCAGAATACTGATTCCAATCAATTATTCAATTAATTGGTTAATTGGTTTTTTTTCCACCAATTACCAATTAATTGGTAATTGGTTTTTTTTTTGACCAATTACCAATTATAAAAATATTAAAAAAAATTATTTTTTTTATAAATTTTAAAGAATTTTTATATTAAATAAAACTAAACTAAATAAACTAATAATATATGCAAATATTTCGTTGTTTACCAAAAACAACACTGTTCACTATATGAATCGTTTTTTACCTTTTATGATTCACACACAATACGATGCTTTAAATTTGTAATGCAAGGGCAGGTTTGGTAAACTAATTAGAAAAACAATTTGTTTCCAAGAAATTTCAATTTTAAGTAATTCTTATTCTGACAAGGTTACAGTTCAACTTAAAAGCAGTTAAGAAGCGTTTTTTTTAGTTCAGAAACTCCAAAAGTACTTTTATAAAAAATCTAGATATTGTAATTACTAGTTATTCTGAAATTAAAAACAATTTTCTCATAAGAGAAGAGTAAATTTATCTATAGATTAGCATTGCAAATGAGTTCAAATTTCTCGAACTAAATGGTGGAAATCGATCTGCTGCTGTGGAAAAATTGTACCAAAGCTTGTTAACAATACAGCTAACATCCACCGCTAGCGAACGGGTTTTTTCTGTGTTTCTACTTTTTGCACCGAAATTCGCAATAGATTAACCCAGTGGCAACAGGCATGATGCTTGCACGATGCTTTCATTCAAAAAGCATCGTAAAAGCATGATGCCACATTTCCCGTGTTTGCATCATGCTTTGCATGCTTTTTGCATAAAATCATGAAAAAAGGATGCTTAGCATGCTGTTTGCATTGATATCTTCTATTTTGATTATTTTTGTATCAAATTGAAAGACGAAATCATTTAATTCGAAATATATTTATTTTTTTCACATTTAAAAGTAATTTAGGTAAATTTTACACTTTTTTAGTTTTAATAAAAAAATTTTTAGAATTAATAACATTTTAACAATCAAAATTATTTTCCATTTCACTTTTTATTTTATTTTTTTTTTTATTTTTAATGATCACTTTCTCAATCATGAGGGTTTTTGTTGGAATTGAACAATTTGCATTTAAAATCACATATTATATAATTATGCCATGCCAATTTCTGCAGCTTCCCGACTTAATCTTCACAGTATACTAAATCCACTATAATTTTTTTTCGAAAATTAGTTTTCTTTGGTTTAATTTATTAAATGATTTAAAAAATTACCTCTCAGGTTGATTAAATGTTGAAAAGACATTGAAATTATCGACAAACCAATTATTTAAGCAAATTCCATCAATTTAACAATTAATAAAATTAATTTATTTACACTTATTATTTAATCAACTTTAATCAAGGAACACAACGCGTCTACTGAATTGGATGGCGATCTCATTTTGACAATTTAATGTCAAAATTGATGCAAAAGCGATGCCTAGGAATTCAATTTGCATTATATATGAATTTTGAATGCCTAGGCATTGTTTTTGCATCAGTTTTGATTCCACGTTGCCACTGGGAAGCGAAGATATGTTGGACGCTTTGGTGTTTTTAAAATATTATTTTTTAAAACAAAATAATAAAATAATTGTAAGATATAAGATAAAAAAATAAATAAAATTGACGATAAGTTAAAAATTATTTAAAAAAAAACCAATTAATTGATAATTGGTTTAATTGGTTTTACAATAATTGAAAATAATTGGGAATTGGTTTTTTTCGAAAACCAATTATTTTGGAATCCCTAATTCAGAAACAATATTTGTGCTACGATTTTGAATCATAATGTTTAGAATTTTCATAGAAAGGTGTGACTTTCAGATCACGTCCGTAAATGTGATGATCGTATGGACTGTCAGGAAAAGGGGTTCAATTAATGGCCTGAGCGCAGTCTTTAACGGTTGAACAATAGGCAATTTGAAGACAACCTTGAATTCAGATTTGAAGGTATCGGTCGTGATTTTCCCAATTTGACCTATGACACATCATAACCGTAAAGGAAAATTTTCCTGAAAATCCAAAAAATGCAACGGGAACGTTAAAAGGAACAAAGACAATTAAATTGAGTTCAATTCCTTCAACCATTCATTCACTTTTGTTCTCATTTCAATTCAATTCATACACCCCTTTTTTATTTCATTTTCAACAATATAAGTAATGAAATAAGAACACATTTAAACCAACCAAGCATAGTATTATTCTATTTTTTTTTTATTTTTATTGTAAAAAAACAAACATTAACAGCATAAAATGTGTATAGAAAATAATCACTTATTATTTCTCAGTGAACAAATTCATAGCACATTCTATAATGAAATACACAGACACACACACAGCCAATGTGTATCCTTGACTAGTTCATCGACACAATTTTGTCTCGGTGAACTTTTAATTTATTAATAATGTATGTTGTTATTGTACACTTTTAATCATGTGTTGCTATAATAAAAAATATATGAGCAAATTTATTTAAAGTTAACATTAAAAAAATAGTTTTTAACCGTTTTATGAGATATTTTTAATGTAAATGTTAATGCCTATGGATATTTGAAGGAAAATCATGATTCAATTGATTCATTTAAATTAAATAAATATCGATGTCCTTTGATAAAAAAAAAATAATTTACCATTCACATTATTCATGTTTCAATTCAAATACTCATAAAAATCATTTTTTGCACCTTATTAAATTTTAACTACTAATAAAATAAAAGTGCCTTGCAAAAATGACATACAAAGGTACTACTATTAAACTATTACAATTTATATTTAAAAAAAAAAAAGTTCAATACACGATTTCTAGGACAAAGCCATTCAATTTAATATTATTATAAAATGTGTAATGTGGAGGAGAGAATTTTTATATGAAACTATTTGCAATGTAATATGAAAAAAATAATGTACTCAAATGTTCGCGCTCACTATTTTTATTTTAGTTTCATATAAAACTAATAAAATTCAATTTAACTTAAACAAAAATAACATTACAAAACAACTGTCTTGGTATACGATCAGCATGGTGTATATCAAGACACTAGCAATAAAATACTTTTTCATATACACATTGTATATGAACGTTAAACTGTTTGTGTATTTTTGCAATAATTGAATGACGTTGATTTTTTTTTTTTTTAATATTATTAATATTTATTCACAACACATTCTTTCGTTTCATTGAACAAAGTAAACTTATATTTTTTTTTTAAATGTAGTAGATACAAATGAAATCATTATTACATTACAGGGTGTGAAATAAGTTTCAATTCAAACTGCTGAGGAAATTTTTAATGGAATTAAATTTAGAATCTGTTTGATTTTAAATGATTCATTAAAAATACAATGTAAAAAATAAATTTTTTTTATTTTTTATTCTGGATGTAAAGGAAAACACTTCATAATCACCTTATACTGAACGTCATTGTGCTAGTTAAAGTTCGTACACTTTTATGTTCAGAGGTTATGCAACCAATTTACTTGTATATTATTTTTATATATTGAGCATGAGCATTTTTTTTAGAAGTAAATGTATGTTAAAGTTGATAATATTTGAAACTACAAGTTTATTTGCTAAGAAAAACGAAATAATCTGTATTGCTATACAAAAAAATAAGTGTTTCTATATCACATTGGTACAGTTCTTGTGATATAAATTTTTATTTTTAGTATTGCATGGCACTCCATTCATGATTTCTAGAATATTCAATGTTTTTAAAATGAAAATCTTGCACACTTTTTGTGTGTGTTTCAAATTTATGTGTGTGTGTGTGTGTGTGTGTGTGTAATTGTACTGATAAGAGTACTCGACCTACATCTAGAAGGTCATTTATTCTTCGGTCGTTCACCGACATAGAAAATATAATTCAAAGGCAATTTCAGTTCATATATAAAATTGTATGTAAAATATTTTTTCGCGATGTTTCTATCACAGAATTTTATAAATAATACAAAAAAAAGAAGAAGATTTATTGTTTTTTTGTTTGTGATAAGGAATTCGGGAAATCAAGAAAAGTGTCACATTGAAAAGGTGAATTAAAATTTATGTTTTGTTTTTTATTTATTTTATAAAAAATAATTAAATGAGGAAAAAATTGGGCTACGTCAAAGAATTGTTAGAGAATTTTATAAAATGTGATTTCCGTGGGTAGACCATAGTGACATTTTTGGTCGTTGCTTCCTTGTAACAGGAATTTAGTGAAAAAGTAAAATAAATTTGACTGTTTTTCAGGTAAAAAAATCATCTTTTCGTAAGTTTTAGGTAAAAATGACCTAAAGCAAAGTCAAGCTACAACTTTGCTGAACTGATCAACTCGATATTTCATACGCCAAGAGGCCAAAAATGGCAAAATACACTATTTAAAGCCCATTTTTGGGTGTCGGAGTTAAAAAAATCATATTTTCGTAAGTTTTAGGTAAAAGTGACCTGAAGCAATGTTTTAGAGAATATTTCAAGCTGCAACTTTGCTCATTTGACCAAGTCGATATTTCATATACCAAGAGGCCAAAAATGGAAAAATACACAATTTTGAGCTCATTTTTGGGTTTGGGAGTAAAAAAATCATATTTTCGTAAGTATTGGGTAAAAGTGACCTGAACCAATGTTTTAGAGAATATTTCAAGCTGCAACTTTGCTCAACTGACCAAGTCGATATTTCATATACCAAGAGGCCAAAAATGGAAAAATACACAATTTTGAGCTCATTTTTGGGTTTGGGAGTAAAAAAATCATATTTTCGTAAGTATTGGGTAAAAGTGACCTGAACCAATGTTTTAGAGAATATTTCAAGCTGCAACTTTGCTCAACTGACCAAGTCGATATTTCATTTACCAAGAGGCCAAAAATGGCATAATACACAATTAAAAAGCTCATTTAAGGGCTTTGGAGTAAAATAATCATGTTTTCGTAAGTTTTAGGTAAAAGTGACCTGAAACAAAGTTAAAGAAAATATTTCAAGCTGCAACTTTGCTCATTTGACCAAGTCGATATTTCATATACCAAGAGGCCAAAAATGGCAAAATACACAATCAAGAACTCATTTTTGGGTTTTAGAGTAAAAAAAAATCATATTTTCGTAAGTTTAAGGTAAAAGTGACCTGAAGCAAAGTTGACAAGAATAATTTCAAGCTCTAATTTTGCCTGAAATGAATTAAAGGAAATGTTTTTCATTAAATTCATTAATTTCATGTTCAAAATATTCCTATAAATTTCTAAAAATTAAAACAAAATGGAAAGTGATTCAAACAATTTCAGTTTTAAAACTATTAAATTTTACTTTTCATTTTTTTTTCATTTACCATAAAAATACATAAAAATCCATTCAATTCACCATACAATGGTTTTTATGCTTCATACATAAATGAAAGTGATATTAATTGTCTTTTTTTTACATAAAAAATTTCAAGTTAAAAAAATTTCCATTTCATTCATTCAAAAGTTACATGAATTTCATGAAAACCACAAATCAGAGGCAATAACCTCTATAAAACTCTAAAAAAAAAGTTGTAAATTTTACTCCACTTTTTTTTTGATTCACATTGAATTCATTCACCTTTCATCACAATACAACTAATGTATGCAAAGATATTTGTATATTAAATCCGGATAACTATCATTTTCATTTCTGCATATTTTTTTTTTTTACTTTTATAGTATGAAATGAAATGAATGATCAAATCTTAATAAAAATAGTAAAATAATAATAAAAAAAAAATAAACATTTATGCTAATAATATAGTGGTTGTGTTTATTTTTAATATTGTTTTGTGTGGGGCATTGCACTCAAGTCATGACTGACTAACTTAAGTTAATGTGTATAGACATTGAAAATTAAATAAGAAAAAGAAAGTTTTACTTTTACTTTTATTTATTTTATTATATTTTGCGAAATTGTTTATTTATTTTAATTTTTTTTTTATTTTTGGCACATTTATTTATTTTTATTATTATTATTATTAAGTTCAGTGTATCATGAAATTTTAATATGACACAGTTATTTGGTTCCTTTTGATATGAAACTAATCAATGAAATGGCATATGTTACTTAAAATCCTTAAAAGTTCTTTGACCTAGTCATGAAGGCAATATGTTGCGCCCACTCAAATTTACTGTAATTTGATAACAAAAAAACACCGAGTATGATGACGTACAAAAAATGTTTATTTTCTAATAAAATATTTACATAATGAAAGAGAATAGAATCCAACTTGCTCATTTCAAAGTTTATTACCTATAAAATTATTGCTCTCTCTCGTACCTCGAGTTGTTTCAAGGACATTTTACCGCCACCCACTCGTCCTTCAACATCTTCACATTTTAGTAGGTAAGTAGGTGAAAAAAAATAACAAAAAATACATAATCAAACCCCGCGCAGGACTGTTTGACATACACACACACACACACTTTGTTCTATTGACACACAATTTCAAAATCTGGGCTAACTGAATACCCTTCAGCTATATACCTAAAATTATATCAGATGTGTGCCACGTGTAAGAATCAATATTAAAATATACATTTAAACACAAAAAAACACCGAGGTCAAATGAAGTCAAGGCTAAATTATCTCATCTCTTGTCTCCACTTCTCCGTTCATTGCTTCAATCAAAATAAAAAAGTATATATTTGTATGGTTTCTGTATACGGTTTAATGCCCAAATGAGAGAACAAAACACTCACAGTTTGATCTAATAATGTGAATTATATCAAAATAATGTACAAAAAAAAATGTGGGTGAAAAATACTTGGAAAATGGATCCTATACTAACAATTACGTTAAAAACCATATAAAAATACATCAAGTTGTTTACTTAAAATTAAGGAGGAAGCAACAGGAACAAATTTTGACCTTAATTTGAAATGAATTTGAATTGAATTACCAAAAAAAAATAGATTCAGATAAACATTAGGTTGAAATTTAATTGAAAATTCATTGAGAAAAACTCATATGAAGCACATGTAACTCCATCTTCATATGAATAGTCGAACTCATCGCATTACGTTTGTGTGTATGAAATTTATTGCCTTCTTTTTTGTATGTATTTACTTGAATTTTCATGGAAAATTTTTGTATATTAACCACTCATTTCAAGTAAGTGAGAGGAATAAAGGTCAGATCCATTCATATTTTAATGCCAAGGATCAAGGTCCTTTGAATGTTTTTAGAGTTTGATGAAATTATCTCATTGAAATTACATCGAGAGCTCATTACAGAGTTGAGGTGAGTAAAATTGCATTTAATCATTAGCAATGATCATTTTCATGTCACTTCAAAGCCATTTCCATGAAAATTGATTCAACTTTTCATTATCAGGTCACTGATTCAATGTATTTTTATGTTGCAATTCCTGCCAAATTCAATTACATTCAAAGCAGTTTATATTGATTTTCTTATTTAATGTCAATCATAAAATATTTAAATTGGATTTCAATTCAAAAAGAAAGGTCAAGGACATTTCAATAACTAACTCATACATAAAATATTATTTTTTGATATGAGTCCCAAGCGAATAAATTTAAATTCAAATTACAATTTCGATCGAATTTTATGTATTAAATTATAATTATATATTACTTACGATTCACATACAGACACAGTCTTTACCGATAACTTCCTGAATTTACACAATTTCCTCTCTCTCTGTATCTCCTCAAAATTAACAACAACAAATTTTGTACACACACATGTCATGAAAATCCAATGTCAAGTATAATGTCATTATTTATACTACATTGAAATATACACACAGAAAATTGTTGGTAGCAAGTAAGTTAATTTTATTTTTTACATGAAATGCACTGAGAATGAGAATGCAATACGAATGCACTTTTTACATACACACACACACACACGTTACTTACACACATTTATCATAAAATGCAATGTACAATGAGAGATGCTGCACAAATGAAAATTATGCAATTGTGTAAGTGAATTGTCTGCACTTACAATAAACATACAATTTATTTTTATATTTGTAAATGTGTAAATGTAAATGTGCATATAAAATCACGAGATATTATCAAGTCCAGGGTCATTCGCTTCAATTGCAATGTGATATGAAATGAAGAAAATATCTTCCTAACTGGGAAACAAAAATAAATCATCAAAATATATGGAAGAGGAAAAAAAATGTGAGTCATGATACACATTTATTTGCGCATGAATTTGTCATCACACTGGACCTAAGAGAAAACTTTCTGATAACATGTTTAATTGATACTCGTGGACAAAATATAATTTACAGAACATTAAACTTGAGTTCCAATTATAATTATTTTTGTATTGAAAGAGAAAAAATGTATTACACACAACAAAAAAAGCTTAATAAAATAATAATAAAACACTTTAATGTATGTACATGAAATATATTGTTAAATGTATTCTTATATGGAAATTTGTACATTGTGTATTTGTACCAAGTTAAGAATAACAAACAATTTTTTTAAATTCTGTATTACTTTTTTTTTTATAACCTTGAACTTTATGAGAATTGTATTAAGAATACTTTTTGAATACTGTGGGTGTGTGTGTGTGTGTGTGTGTGTGTGTGTGTGGTATTTGTGTGTTCATCATCATACAATATGGTATATTGTTTGTTTTTCATCATAATTCTGACTTGTTTTCATTTAAAAAAAAAAACAAATTTAATGTGAATGGTATTTCAATAAAATAAAATTATCGTTATGAAATAGTTATTTTATTTATTATTGGATAAATTCATTGCCTTATTAGATTTTCCAGGAATTTTAATTTCAAAGTTTTAATTAATCACATTTCTTTGATAGTCTTGGATCGTCTAGACTCCTGTGGAAATTGCATTACGTTAAATGACCTTAGAAACTTATAATGAATATCTTAAATAATCGGAGGATTTGTTCTTTAAATTAATCAATTAAAACTATTTTTTATGCAATTTCAATGTTAATCTAATTAAAAGTTAGATTTTTTTAATGATGTTTTATAATCAAGGGCTGCATGAGACATTTTCTTATTAACTACGACTTTCTGATAGGATTTTCATGGAGTAAAGTAGGTTCTCCGATTAAGTCGCCCTTTATAGGATATGATCTACTATAAAATACCTCCTCTTATTTAAAATTTCAGCCCAATCGGAATGGCTGACGAAAAGTTTTTTATTATGTAATTTTAGCTAAAAACATCATAATAATCATGATTTACACATGAAAATTGTATCAAAATTTTTTTTTTATTTTTTTTTTGTTATTTTTTTTATGTTTTAAAGTTCCTTACACCAATCCAATGATTTTCTTATTGATTTTCATAATATATCAATAATCATATAAATGATGTTTTATATAATGTTTAAATTTATAAAAAAAGTTATTATTGATGTATAATCAAAAATAAGAACAAATCATTGAATTCGTCATTCGTCTAAATCATTTTACTTAAAAAAATTTAAAAATAAAAAAAAAATAAAAAAAAAAATTTGATATAATTTTCATGTTTAAATCATGATTATTATGATGTTTTTAGCTAAAATTACACAATAAAAAACTTTTCGTCAGCCACTCCGATTGGGCTCAAATTTTAAATAAGAGGAGGTATTTTATAGTAGATCATATCCTATAAAGGGCGACTTAATCGGAGAACCTACTTTACTCGATGAAAATTCTATCAGAAAGTCGTAGTTAAAGTGAAATTTTTTAGTATTAAATTTCATGAGATATCAAGAAAAATGGAATTTCTAACCACTGGGCGCTTTCGATGGGGCTTGTTTCAGTGAACAAAATTAAGTTTTATTGTAAAAAAACCGTCATTTTGAAAAATTCCACCATTATGAAGTTTTTTGAAAAAAAATCCGCCATTTTGAAGAAAAATTGAAAAAGCGGACATTTTGGACATGAATTTCTCCACTCAAGAAAACGAATCATCAATTTTTTAAAAATTTTAACCGTTTCCCAGGCTTTGGAGGCTCTGGAGCCCAATCCATGAGCCCGATCTCAAAACTAATGAAGTTTGACAAATCCAAATGCCCCCCTATCTCACTCCGATGGACCATTCCGGACCTGAAACAGTCACAGTGACGAAGGACTTACATCGAAAAATAACAGTGTAGCCATGCAAAATAAATAGGGTCACCATACAAATTTTCATATATTTAGACATTTAGGTCATTTTATCAAGACCACCCTATTCGTAATGTTCGTAAACTTCTATAGAAAAGCTCTCTGATAAGAAATTTAACCATGGCTAGAATACACTCGATGTCTCAGACCAACAAGATGGTGATAAAAGGCGAAAAATATGAAAATTTGTATGGGGACCCTATTTTTTTGCAAAGACTGTCTTTTATTTTTTCGATGTAAAAATGCTCCCACACAAAAAATATGACTATGACTAGAACATTCCATGGATCTGAATTTAAAAAACTGCATTTCGATGGAACCGAGCTCATGGAAAATGTTACGAGGCGTTTTATCCCTTTTGTCGGCCACCACAAATTCATACAAAAACACTGAAATGAATTTTGTTCTTGAAAAAAGAAATTTCTATGACATTTTACAAAGTGCTGAAGTGTTTTGAATACGTTTGCGAAAAAAAGCATTTATTTTTGAAAAAAATATAAATTCAAACTAACGTGGTCTGGAAAATCGGTGGAAAGAGATAGAATTTTTTAAGCAATCTTCTAGAAATGTCGTGCATTTTGCCCACATAAGCCCAACATTAAAATGGCGATTGAGAGTATACCTCCCACAGGGTGACTTGAAAGTTTCTAAGTTCGAAATTCCCTGACCATCGGAATTCTATGACTTTTTCAGGTTTTCCAGGTCTATAGCCACTGGCCACCCTGCCCCAATTTAATCATCATCAAAAACTTTGCATTTTGTTAGTATTTTTTCTTCTCTCTGACCTCAAAATCAAAATTCTAATATTAATCCTCATGAGTTCCTCATTTTTTTTTAACAGTTTTTGACCAGTTTAATGATCTGGAGCCTGAACCTTGAACAAAATCACAAAACAAATAAATTTCATGTCATATCCGTCCGTAACACGACCTCGCTCCCATATGCCATTGTGAGATTATGGAACGTGCTGAGGAACTTGAGCAATTGATTTGATTTGATAAATTGAATTTCAATCTAAATACGTACTTTAACCTGACATATTGAATAATAATCTGATGATATGATAAAGAGATCATCATCATCATACACATTGAAACTAAAAATTGAAGTTAAAAAAAAATAAAATTGAAGCAAATAACAAATGCTAATACACCCAAGTATTTGTGTGTTTGTGTACAAAATGCATTTTTAAATGAAATAGTGTATAGAGAGTAAAATAACAAGACAAATCAAATGTTAATGACCTACAGCAAGGGCACTGTACTTAATGTGATCAGAATAATGTGCATTTATAACGTCATGTTACTGTGACTTGATGTTAAATATGTTAGTTTTTCTCTCTCGGTTAAAGTTTTTTTTTGTATTAAAACATTTCTTTTCTATATACATGAAATGAAAAGAAAATAAGAAAAAAAATATAAAAACTGTTGAGTAAGATAAGTATTTAGTTGGAATATAAATGTATCGTGAATGGATCTGGTTGTTTTAAATTATTATTATTATTATTAATATTATACACAAAATGTTTAGTATTTTATCTGGTTTTCTATTTAAATTTGTTTACTTTTTTTCTTACTTTATTCATATCATATATGAGTATGTATGGAAATTCTTACATTACACTCATATGTGTGTATGTGTGTGTGTGTATAATGATTAAATTTATTTATAAATTGACATTAAACAGGAATTTTTTGAGTTATCTTTGGAATAACATGAAATTCAAGAACTATCGAAAGTTATTACCGTTATTTAATTTTTTTTATAAGTTATAAATAGACATTGATCATTTTCAAACTTTCCTATAACAATATTTTATTTACAACTCTACCTTAATTTTGTTGGCAAACCTCATGTGTTATATTTTCCGGTTCACAGCAAAAACTCAGTCAGTTGTCACTCACATTCGCAAAAAAAAAAATTAATTTTAATGTTACCACATTCACATTCAAAAAAAAATGACACACAAAAGAGAAGAACAAAAATTTAATACATTATTTTCATGAAATACACAAAATATATTGGTATAAAGACACCTTGACCTTGACTTGATCAACGGTCAATTGCCTTTGAGACTTCCTATAGATTATTTGTATTAAAATTCGGCTTTTGCACACTGCTTAAAAAATATATTTCATTACTTTTTTTGATATGCTTTTAGGTAATACACATAATATGTAACTTAAAAAAAAAAAAATTATATTACGCAGTGACTTTATTCAAAATTTATTTATACATTTTTGAATGGAAATAGAAAAAAAATTGAGATTGTAAGCATTAGAGGCTAAGAAATGTGAATTTTAATGAAAAGACGTCGGTTAAGCCTTAAATTTTCAAGAACCCTATCAAGAAAAAATGATGACTGAGGAAATTTAGAGGATATTCGACTATTTTTAGGCTTTGATGCTTAATCATAACATTGCGTTTGTCATACAGAATGCCAGGGCCGTTAATAATTTTCAATCCGCCCCTGACCTTGGCCTCCTCTGAAGTTATAGAGCGGTCTGACAAAAAAATTAGGATTTTGAACGTGACTGTTAAAGTAATTGCGGACAAACCCTCTTTAATAGAGCACTTTTCATTTAAAATGCACTTCAATTTCAATTTGAACCAAACTCACTGTTTGACATGAAGTTTAAGGACAATTTCAATTCAACAAAAAATCGTCTTGACTGACCTCCATTCAAGCAATTACATGATTTTTGTAGAACGTTGTCACCAAATAATTGGTTAAATAATACAAAAAAAATTACATTTACATAAACATGTCGCCCACACATACACATTCACATACATACATGCACACAAATGAAAATTGGATCGAAATTACTTGTAATGTAATAACAAATCGAGAGTTAAATAAAAAAAAGTAAAAATAAGTTGTGACATGACTCACCTAAATCAGGTATTGAACTTGATGGTTCTTCCGACATGTTATTCGCTGTTTTCATTTTATGCATTATTGGGGGTGGAGGTGGTGGTGGTCGCATTGAAGTTAATTGCTGTGATTGCTGATGTTGTTGTTGTTGTTGTATCGATTTTGATTGTTGTTGTTGTTGTGATGTTGCTGTTGTACTTGATACCACCGGAGTTCTAAACACATTTTGATCAGATGTTGATATAACATTTATTTGTCGACTCACACTATCAACAACATATTTTCGCTGAGATGGATGTGATGGATGATGATGATGATTATTAGTATGCGTTTGGTGTTCAGGAGACATTTCACCATGATGATGTTGATAATTGTTACCATTAAATTGTTGTTGTTGATGTTGCTCAATTTGTGGTGACAATTGGCCACTTCCATGTCTCACAATTTGATGATGCTCGTCATAGAAACGTCCATCTTTTATCACACGAACGTGATTTAGGCCAGGCGGTGAATTTACTGTACGTTGCATTGGTTTTGTTATTATCTGAATACGCGGTTCAATGTCATCCATTATCTGATGACTCGATTGATTCATTCTGATATTTTGATGGGAAATTGGCACCTGTTTTACGACACGTCTCACCTCAACACGTGGTGAAAGGAATATTTTCTGCTGTTCACCAATTAAAATTGTACGTACTTCCGGACCATGTTGTTGTTGTTGTTGTTGATGTCCTTCAACAATATTCTCATTTTTTACATTTGACGATGTTGTTTTTGTATTAATTGCATTACCAACATTTGTTATACACTGCATTTCTAATTTAACGTGTATTGATTAAACCACAAAATTTTCATGAAACAAATTTAAATTTAATCATACACAGTAAAGTTCAAGGTTATAATAAATATGAAATGTATATCAATAAATTTAACTGCCAATCAATAAAGCCACTAGATTATATACTTATTCGAGTAATAATAATAATAAATAGAAAAATAGTTTAAATATACAATTAAAATCAGTCTTGTATCAGTTTTTAGTAGTAATTCATATAAATTTTCAATTTTTTATGAATGAACAAAGATATCAAATAAATAATAGTTATAATTATCAGTTTTTTTCATATTAATTATCATCTTATCAAAATGACTCCGTTAAATGTGTGAATGTGTATATCTTTCACTTTATACAATATACACAATTAATGAATGTTTATCACGTCCTTGTCATTCAAGTTAAATATTAAATTAAAAAAATTCTGTGTGACGACAATATTCTATATGATGATAGTAATAATAATAATATTTTTTTTTTCCATTAATTTATTTCATTTTATATATGATGAAAATTCACGGTCATTGTGTGTGTACATTCTGCGATAAATCACCTTGATATTTTTTGTGTATATTTATTCTTGCTTAAAAATGAAACATCACCCATTTATGTATGTGAATGTGTATTATTTTGCAAGCCACTTACACGACACAATATGTGTATATGAAATAATCCGAAAACCTTTATATTTTTTTTTAATTTAATTTAATATTTTTTTAATAGTATCAGAATTTTGCACACACAGTTATTATCATGATGATGATGATTATTATTAATATTCTTATATTTATGTGTGTATCGTTCATATGTGAGTTTCAATGAATGAATGTCTGTGTAGTTAAATCAATTAATATAAGTATATAAATATATTTTTTGGCAACTTTATACACAATTTATTATTATATTTATTATTACATATGTTTATCTTCTTGTTTGCTGTTAACATACATTATTCATATAGTTCACTTAAAGTCAATATACAAAAATTTTTGTAGAGTTCTTTCAATGAAGATGAAAAATAATTTTAAATGAAAAATTCTTTGAATTTTTTTTTTCATGTATTTTAATTTTTATTTGAATACTTGCACAAATACTTTTTGATTGTGTAATCTTTGTTTAGTTATTGTTTATATTTTTTTTTTATTATTATTTTTATTTTAATAAAATACACACAAAACTTGTTTTAAGAATTTTATATGTATATAAATTAGTCCAATATAATCATGTGTATTGTATATGTATGTAAGTTTATTTACAAAAATATCAGAATTATCATCGCCACTACTTCTCTTTAGTTTCAATGTCAAGGCTAAATGACGCTTATAATAATAAAACTATATTTGTATGTGTATGAATAATAATAATAATAATAAATGAAAACTTATTATGTATAAATTTCATGAATTAGAATAAGTCACAAATTTTGGTAGAATATTAATACATTATTTTTTTTTTTATTTTATCATTGAAATTGATTTTTTCTTTATATTCATATAAATATATTTATATATAAATATGTTTTTTAATGATTAGATAATATTATTATTAAAACAACATTGTTTCATTTCATTTCATATTTTGAGCAAAATTGAGTCCAACTTTGTCCATTTATAATATTATAATTGTAATAATATTAATGATTATTCACTTTATAAATATAATTTAATATAAATATTATTTTTTTTTGTATTAAATTAAATATTATAATAATATTAATAATATTTTATATTATAATAATAATAATACTTTATAATATAACTTTTTAAAGTTCATATATCAATGTTTTTTGTTTGTTTTACTTGTAACAGGTACTTTCAATTTAGTATTTTTTTATTTGTTTTATCTTGAGGTGTTTATTGGCAAAAATAATAATAAAATTTGTTACAGATATTTTTTTTTACAATGTTTTGAAGGCCAAATTCTTTTCCTCTATTTGTGTAGAATAATAATATTATTTTATTATTATATTAATATAATTATATTTATATTATGTATGTTTTATTACACACGCTACTGTGATTCTACATTTAAATATTGCACAAATAATACACTTTTAGTTTGAATTTTTTTACAGTTTATTAATTTTATTATTATAATTGTATTGTTTAAATAAGGAGAAAATTTTAGTTGTCTTTGAATTTTCTTGATAAGTATTAAGTTGAACTTGATACATTTTTATTATGATGAATCTTTTATATTTATTGTATCATAATAATATGAAAAATATATTTTTTATAACATATTTTTTTTGTATTTTAATGTTTATTTTATTTTTTTGAAATATTTAAGTTTCTGTAGCTGTCCAACACTTTTTTTTTATTTTCAAAAATAATAATATTATTATTATATTTAAATTTTATAATATATAATATTATATGTATATATATCCACGACGAGATATCACAAAAACATGACCAGCACAGCGCGAAGACTTTCTTTCACTACTGACTGCTTTGTTAAATGATGAAAGTGAAACCAACATCATCGCATTTGTAGCTTATACATGATATACATGGAAAATACAGAGCGCGGTGGCAGTAGGGAACCCGGCAAAATTATTTTACTCGGCCATGACAATGTATTTGTTATATTTTTCTATAATATATATAAAAATTATGTACAAGTACATAATATACAGTATTTATGTGTACACACATATATATGCGCATGTGTTCGTGACATTCAACTTAAATAATAATAATAATAATGTATAATAAAATGTATATTGTGTAGTATAAGCGGAGAGCACACGAGGCAGACAGTGGTTGTACTACATGCATTGCATATATGTAGAGAGAATTGATTTTCCACCCAACCCACCCTCATTTTCGTACACACCATACTCTTTTATTATAAATTCCAGACAGGGAAAAACCGTATACAATGCATACAACTTATTATTGGGGATGAAATGCATTCAGGATAGTTTCCTGTATATTATTTCACTGTATTGTAAATTGTATGAGGAAATTTTTGTGTATCATACGAAATGAAATTCTTCCTTTCGTTATATCTTACTTTTATGCTTTTATTTGAAGACCTAGTGTAATGTGGCACGTAATTTCATTTTAAATTTCATCTTCTTATTTTAAATTTTATTTAATTTCAAATTATTATTTTAAAATAATAAAAATTTAATGAAATTAAAATATTTTTTTCATTTCAATTGATGTTAACATAGAAAACAAAAATATTGACCATGAAGTTGAATTTCAGGGGTAAATGGTTGCTATAACAACGATTTTCTTTGATTTCATATTCAAGAGTTTTACTTTTCAATAATAAATAAAAAATAAAATAAAATAAAAAAAGGGGACCTGGAATATGTTAAGAAAAAATAAAAAAAATCAAAATATTTTTTTTATGTTGAAAATAATCATTAATTGAATGCATCATGCTATAACATAAATATACAAAGGTAATTCACCTTTTATATTATACTTGTCTTGCAACATAAAAAATGTTTATTTAAATTTCTTTTTATTTTTATAACATTTTAAAAGTAAGTTTAAATTCACTTACTTGTACATTGTTGTAAGTGTAAAAGGAAAAAAAATTATTATAAATTGTGAATGGGAGTGCATTTCAATTAAAATTTTACTCTCATTTTCTCTCTGCCTTTGACGTGTTTTCTCTCTCTCGGTAAGAAATAAAATCGTGATTGGGAGTGCATTTATACCTTCTCATTTCACTCTCTCTCCCTCTTATTCGCTCTCAGACGCTCTCTTTCTCTCAGAGAAAAAACTCGCATTTGAATCGTGTTTGTGCATTTTAACACTCTCTCATTCTCTTTCACTCTCTTCTTCTTTAAAGAAAATTGCTTTTGAATCGTGATTCGGAGTGCATTTCAATTCTCTCTTTTTCTCTCATCCTCTCAGAGAAAACATATCGATTTTGAATCATGTTTAGGAGTGCTATTTCACTCTCTCTCTCTCTTACTTGCTCTAAGACGCTCTCTTCCTCTCAGAGAAAAAAATCGCATTTGAATTTCGATTGGTAGTGCTTTTTAATTCTCTTTTTTCTCTCTCACATCCTATCAGATGCTCTCCTACTCTCAGAGAAAAATATCGTTTTTGAATCGTGTTTAGGAGTGCTTTTTACTCTCTCTCTCTTTCACTCTCTCTAACTTCCTTCATCACAGACTAAAAATTACAATTCACAGAATCAAAAATCAGAAGCAATTCACTTTCTGGCTCTTATTCTTTCTCTACCTCTCTCTCTCTCTCTCTCTCAAAGACTCTCTTCATCATTTTGACTCTCATTTTCACATACTTCGATCGTAATAACCCAGGACTGTGACAAAAGTACCGAATTTTCACTTGACATTTCCTTAAAAAAGTTAAAAATCAAAATCTCGTGTTTGAATCATGTTTAAGAATGCTTTTTTACTCTCTCTCTCATTCTCTTTCATTTTATTCCTCATAGACAAAAAAATCTCAATTTACAGAATCAAAACTCAGATTCAAATCACATTCTGCCTCTCATTCTCTCTCTTTTTCATTCTCAGACGTTCTCTATATTATTCTGCCTCTCATTTTCATATTCTTCAATCGTCAAAACGCAGGACTGTTCCTCTCTATCTCTCATTCTCTCTCACTTCCTTCCTCCCTGACAAAAAAATCTCATTTCATAGAATCAATTTACTCTCTGTCTCTCATTCTTAATCTCTTTCTTTCTCTCAGACACCCTCTTTATCATTTTGACTCTCATTTTCACATACTTCGATTTTTACAACTCAGGACTCTCTCAAAAGCACCAAATTTTCCCTTGACATTCCCTTAACAAAGTTAAAAATCAAATAATCTCAAGATTTTTCAATTCATATCAGGTTCATCGTACGTTAACATTACAACTCCAATATACATATGACAATAAAAATGTAACTTTAAAATGTCAATAAACTCGCATAATCATGTTTCTAATCTTTTCATACATACACATCTGTACACAAAGAAAATGAGCAAGTTAATAGAAAAGTGGTTAGTGAGATGGTGCAAAACATGTTTTCGTATGTAAAATGCAAAAAAATAATAATAATGATAATAGTTTGCACATCTGATCGTTCATTTACCCATTTATATACTTTTGTATTTTAAAATGTACATGTAATAGATTGGTATTTATTGTGTGTGAAATTGCATTTTAATGAAATCAATGAAACATTTTTATATGAAAAAATAAATAAATAAAAAGAGAAAGGAAAATATGTGGCAAATGTAATGATTTATTAAAATGATTTAATAGTAAAATAATTATATTGATTAAATATGTTAAATCTTCTTTTATATGAATTTATATGTAATAAAAATAATAAATCGAAACACGTGTCTTTAAATAGATTTGATTTTGAATTACAATGAAAGTGAGATTCTGATGAATTTGATTCTATTAGAATGAATCAAAAGATATCCGGAGTATTTTTTATGATTTTATTTTAATAATAGTTGGATGAGGAAAAAATTTTATATATAAATATAGATTTTGTCTGCAATTCAAACAATTTTTGCAGTTATATGCCGGTGTTTTTCGAGTGTGAGTAATGTTACACCCTGAACTGCGCAAGTCTAAATGTCCTTGCCCTTGGATTGAATACGCCCCTGAATATGAACACACATTTTTTTTTTGTATTGTATTATAAATAATATAATATAATGTTTTAAGGAACCACATTTTATAGGACTAAGAATGCGCAATACTACGACAATGTGCTTTCCTTATGCCTATTACTTGTTTAATGTATCTATGTGATTATTACAGTCTAGAAATTCTGTATCAAAGTATTTTTGATGCACATATTTTCTATTTTAAAATTTATTTTTCAAGGAAATTGATGAATGTCATGCACCTGAACATTTAACGGTTTTGAGTCAATGTTTTTGTAATGATTGCTTCCAGGTAGGGAAAGGATTAATGACTTGAATTGGGAGCGCATACCAAAATAGTTCTGCGCATATGAATGCCACGTCATCAAAAAAATCATCTAAAATTGCATACAAATATTATTTTAGTTTCGTGTATAATATTTGAGGGAGAATTAACAACTGTTTTCAATATGTAAAGAAAATATAAAAATAATAAAAAGGTATAATGCAGGAAAATGTTTAATGTAAGTTTTGAAAAGGGGATTTTTTTATGATACTTTTTTCTTCTCTTTTTAAATTAAGATTTTTGAGATATTTTTATAAGGATATTGAAATTTTTGTTAACTTATCCTGCACTGTAAGTTGAAAACTCCCCCCAGGTCTTGGTGATTTTCCAAGTCCGTGAAGTCACGTAATTAAATAAACTAACACAAATTTATGCATTATTTTAATGATTAGTTTCAAAAATGATCACGTAAAGCGCCAATACAACATTTTATACTGATTTTTTGTTCGTATGGGATGTTATATACGTGGTGCAATTTAACGACCACTCTACAGATGGCGTTTTGTAGAAATTTTGAAATTTCGATTAAAAAAATTTTACATAAAAATGATACTAAATTTTTCCTCAGGTCAGTTTGAAAGCGTGGTTCCACAGAAAAAAATACAGTAGAGAGATCATCGTGACTGGAAATTGTCTAATCACAAACCATATGCGCACAAATGATCATCTTAATCGGATTGAAATCGTAACTTCAGCTCCATGTGATTGCGGACAGAATTATGAGACAATCGATCATACCATCTGGCAACGTCCACTAATTATAAGAGGAAACTTAACACAGGATTTGGCACAAATGAACATCTGTAAGGGCACTCGAAGAAAAATCAGAGGGGTCTGTGGCTGGTTTGCCTCTGCACAGGTAGTTTGCGGGTCATTTCTTGCTATTACTGTTCCAATCACTCCCATAGTCTCTGTAAAGCCCTGTCACGTGGCTCAACTTTCAGTTTAACTAGTACTTTTATACACATACAGTGGCGGCAACATAAATAGCACAGTTAGTGGTTTTTCATACAAAATGACCATTTTGAGGCTCAATTTAAGTATAAAAGGAGTTGTCAGAATCTTTTCTAATCTTCTATAAAGTTGTTCGTATACTCTAGGAGAACACTTTTCTAATAGAGCACATTTTTGTATTTCCACGCGTTTAAAAACTGTGGGGCTTTTTTTGAAGCAAATTTCAATTTTATATAAAAATGGCACTTTTTTGACAATTTTTCACAAAGTCATTCACAGTTTTTAAACGCGTGGAAATTCAAAAGTGTGTTCTATTAGAAAAGTGTTCTCCTAGAGTATACGAACAACTTTGTAGAAGATTAGAAAAGATTCTGACAACTCCTTATATACTTAAATTGAGCCTCAAAATGGTCATTTTGTATGAAAAACCACTAACTGTGCTATTTATGTTGCCGCCACTGTACGTAAATTATATGGAGTTATACCATGCATAAAGCGCGCGTAAACGGTTTTTAGAGTAAATATTATAAATCACTCAATTTTCATTTAATTGAACAACTTTCAAGATCAAGATCAAAAAGCGTTAAAATAACATTTGCTTTTCAAATAAAAGTAAAATCTATTTATTATTAGTTTCAAGTGTTATTCACTGTTTGTATCAAAACACATACATATAGTCATTAATTATTCAATCATATAATAATAATGCATTACAAGTTGTTGCACTGGGCTACTGAACAACAAATAAAAAAAATGATAAATCATCACGAAATGTGGGTATATTGAACTCAAAAACAACTCAAATTCAAAAAAACTTTCACTTGCTTTATGGTTTTTATATACACAATTTATCTCAATTGCACACATTTTTAATGTGTATATATTTAGAAGAAAATTTATTGTAAAATATGTGTATCAAATTTTTAACGAAATTATAATGACGATTCAATTTTTTTTTTATTTTTTTTACTCGACATACATACAAAAGAAATCTAATTCAAATGTAAGTACAAAAAAAAGAAAAGTTAAAATTACATTACATTTGAATGAATATTATAAAGGCTTTTTTTATTTTATTTAAAAATAATACAACTTTCATGTCTTATTATTATTATGATGAGAAAAAATAAATATTTCACGTGCTAAAACAAGCTTAAATACATGGCAGAGTGTGGGTGAATGAACTACTTGAATAGGTACAAAAATGATATGAATCTCTGTATGAAAGTTTTTCAAGTTTGATGGTTTCAAAAGGTGGCAAATTTTTAATAATACGAAAAAAATGAGACAACATGAGGATATTTTTGTATATTTCAGTGTCAGTTCATTCACTTTTCTCTCTTATTTTAATGGAAAAAAATTTCAAGAACAAGAAGGATTTTGATAATCACAATAAATATTTGCTCAAGATATAAAATAAATTAGAAAAGGTTCATAAAACTAAACTCCCCCATTTTTGATATCAAATTTTATTATTAATATTATAAGAAATGTATAGATACGTTTGATATAAAATTGGGCCCAAAATAAGGGGATGCGTAGACAAGGAGTTGTAAAACATATAAACGAAGGTCAATGTCTCGATTCATGTGAAATAGAAGGGAGTGTGTACGAAATTACGTTTTTTTTTTGCTTTTCTAGTCAAACAATTTTTTTTACACTGAAAAATCTTGTAATACTGCATTCTAATGTCAATGCACGTATCTAATTCCTCTTTAACTTTCTCATATTCACATTATATTCTACATAATTATACTTTATATATATTGCAATTCATTACAAAACTGTATACTAGAATTTTGCACTCACATACAAACGATGATTGTACTTAATTTTATTTATATATTTTTTTTATTATTATTATTTTTTATTTTAATAGCAATAGATCTACAAATTGATTGTAAAATGTTACAAGCAGTGAGAAAATGATGATCACACATGTAATTGTTGTGTAAAAGAAATTGTTTAGTTATTATTATTTTTATATGTGTATTTATAGAGATGCTGTTTGATGATGATGATGATGAAAGTATACAACACAATGTCTAAGAAAAGATCATTGCACCTCGTGACCTAACAATAACCTTATATATCTCGATGTATTGTGATGTCTCGTTTAATGTAAAATGAAAGCGTTATATAAAATGAATTTAAATTAAAGTTAAGTACTAATTTTGATTTAGATGCAATTGAAAATAAAAATTGAGTTAGATTAAATTAGATTTTTAATATTAAAATTTTAGTCTTTAATGGGTTCGAATCCTGGCCAAATTCAAGGACGATGAAGAACAATTATGGTGTTTTGATTTTTTGCTGAGTCCGTGCAGTGGCGGATTGGTCATACGAGCAATCTGGCAAATGCCGTCTTATAAAAGTTAAGTTTAGCGTAATTTTTAAAGAAAATTATACAGAATGCCAGGGCCGTTAATAATTTTCAATTTCACCCAAGGTCCGTGTTGAAACTTCTTTCGAATTAAAATAAGTTAATTCAAGTTTTCAAGACGATATCAGCAATTAATGATTTTCCTTTTAAGCCAAATTATGCAAGTAAAATTCGTTAAATCGATGTAAATTAAAAAAGCTCTCCAGATAAACCAATTTTCTAGCGATTGCAATGATTTCTACGAAAAATGGTTGTAAGCAAAGGACAAGATATGGATAAAAGAACTAGAAATTTTACATGAAAATTTATTTATGGCATTGCCTTGAAAATTCGAAGGAAATTTAAACCCAAAAATCAATTTTT
This sequence comes from Culicoides sonorensis, assembly GCA_900002565.1. Lineage (NCBI taxonomy): Eukaryota > Metazoa > Arthropoda > Insecta > Diptera > Ceratopogonidae > Culicoides > Culicoides sonorensis. Next base: position 615,357 of record LN483385.1, on the reverse strand, counting down.
GAATTACAGTCAGAGCATGGGAAATTTGGTATATTACCAGGCTACTAAATACAAATACATGAAGGCCTTCTGAATTCGTCTTCGGATCATCCGCTACTTTCGATGCTGTAATACAAAAAAGCAAGCATGAACTTAAAGTAAAGTACGAATCTGTGTTCAACGTCTCATCGTATTTTCAAGTATATTTTTATAGTTTTACCCCATTCATTGCCCATACTTACCTTATTTTTTTCTTTCAGAACTAATATGGCGAGAATGCAATCGCTGTCGATGACAGTTTATTTGTCTTCAGGAGAGGAGAAAGAAGAGCTGCAAAATGAATTAAAGGCTTATAAGAAATCCTGGACAAGCGGTGCGACATGTTCAAAGTCGTGGAGGCCATAGTTCTCCACGACTTTGAAGCCCCATCCTTAAAGGAGCTCGAAAAGATGGGATTTAAAAAGCCGACCAGGAAACGCCGTCACGATGACAACAAGGAAGAGTACTATCGAGGAAAATACCAATACCAAGGGCTTAAGCTTGTTGTGTGTATAATAAAAGAATAAAGAATAAAATCAAGCCATGCACGTTTGAAACTTTTCTATCAACGATCGTTGTACAGGTCAATTAAAGTGAGTTGGATTGGTTTGACTAAAGCAGATCTATAAAACGCAGAAAAGACAACTCCGAATCGTAATAGAGTCGTGGCCGTGGATTTTCTCTTCAATGAGAATAGAAATAAATTTAAAGGTTTTTGACCATTTTTAGGCTCTGGACTCTAGTCTCAAAACTCGGCCGTACTCCAATGGATCATTCAGATGATGAGATATAGTCAAAGCATTTTTTTCTTAGCCCAGTTTTAAAATTTCTTCAATTTTTTTTGATTTATCGGCCATTAAGGCAAAAATTTGAGTGAATATATTTTGAAATTCAACAAGCCGGTCCTTAAGGGAATTGCATGAATGTCCATATGGTCAATCTACCACTGTAAAACCGTATTCTTTAATTTTAAGCTCATTCTGTATTGACCTGAAAAAAAATTCAGTGGTCTGTATCATGACACAGATCAATAAAAAACTCTCATGAAAATTAAAAATTCAATTCAATCTCCATGGAAATCCACTCGTGTACATGATTCACAATCACAATCATAATTTCCTATATCAACATTGAAAATAAACTCAAATAAAAAAATATATGTTAGTAGTATGAAAATAATTCATATTTATAATTTGATAAGAAATACTTTCAAATACCTTGATTATTATTTATTTTAATAAAATAATCAGAGTTTCTTTGGGAGGAAAGTCATTGCGATAATTCAATCAAAATAAAACGTGTAACAACAATAAAAAACAAAAGTTGGTCAGTGAACCTTAGTATCATCTTGACATTCAAATACAAATTCGAGGACATAATTTGGAATATTCCATCGTCATAATCAATCATTTTCATTTAAACAATATATCAAAGTCTTAATTTAATTGAAATTGTTTCCAAAATTAAGATTAAGAAAAAAAATTAAATTACAGTATTACAGTTAAAATATATTGATGAGACACAAAAATTACATAAAAATTAAATTTCAAGGACAAATTTTATAATTTTTTTGAACTTGATTTCTTGTCTTGTTTTTTGTTTTTTTTTATTATTATTATAATGAATTTGCTCAAGAAAAATATTTCGGTTACAGTATTATTTATAGATATACGTTTGTGGATGTAGACCAAAAGTGTGTGATAATTTATTTTTGTATATTCTAGAATGTTCCTCTGATATTGTAACACGCTGATTACGTTCGTTTCTGAAAATTTTTGGTTTAATAGGTGAATTTGAGTATGTATGAAAAAAAAATGTAAACACTAATAATGTTTATATTAATAAAAAGATAACACATTTATATACACATGATGATGATAATATTGTTATTATTTCGTCGAAAAAAAACAAGGTCAGTGGAATTTGTTTGTGCGAAAATATTCAAGGTCGAATTTACTTAATTAGATGATTTTTGTGATTGTGTGTTCGAACCATTCAAATTAAATTGATAGAATTTTGATCAATATGAATTTTTCTGAAATAATTTTAACGTAAATTTAATGTATAAAATTGGCAATCATGAAAAGGGATTTTAAACTAAAACTTGTGTAACATAAAAACATGAAATTGTGGGATGTTTGGGTGAGTTCCAAAAAATTTCTCTGGTATGAGACCAGACAGTAGTTGAATGTTAGTTATAACATTTATATAACATAGTACCACACTTACCCTTATATTGCATTATGTGAGACATTTTATATAATAATAAATGGTTGTTGCTATATATAGGGAATTTAATGTTACAGTTATGTGTTTCTAGGAACTGTGAGAGGTGCACGAGGCACTGCAACAAAGGAATTTTGTGGCGTCAGTATGGCTCTACAATGGTATTGTTACATTTATACAACGGTAAGTTTTCGATTTTAAGGGATGAAAGGAAATGGGAGAGAAACAAAGTTTTCATACTAAATGTCTAATCCTTCTACCCCATATTTTTAACTTTCGTTTCCTAGGAAAATGTTAAATAAATAAATAATTCATTGTACATTTAAGGGAAAATATTTATTTTCCTCATTATTAGTCAACATGAAAATGAGTACCTCATACTTTTTGCTTTCAGTTATTTTCAAGATTAATTACAACATGAATATTAAATGTCTCCTGTCTGGAGCTAACAAGCATAAACAATGACATGCACTTAGTCTGGTGTACTTTGTGCAATTAATTCAAGGAAAAAAAAATTATAATAATAATAATATGAATACACAAAACATAATTGGATATCCACTTGACTATAATATTATGCTCTACTTGAGTTATCATGAAAAATATTTTTTTCATATATGCATACAAACACACACACACACACATACGTGAAGTGTGGCAATGCCATTGAACTTATATTATGTTTTATGTATGTACAATGTATAACCTTTAGAAAATTCCAGACATTTTCTCTTTACATAGAAGAGAAGCATACAAATAATTTGTTAGAATTCAACATAAAAAATGCAGTACTTTCTACAATTCAACTCCCACTGCTTTGATTGCAGTAAAACATTTTAAAATAAAACAGAAATTTTGGATCAAACATTAAATAGGAGCAGTAGGATGTAAGTTAAATATATTATGTACCGCATTGTCTGATACAAAAATTATATACACACACACACATTTCCCTTATATTTCCTGCATCATATCATTGAATGTGTGTGTGTGTGAATGACAGCATAAAATTCTATGTTTCCATGACTACATTAAACATCAAAACATAGAAATTGCATGTGATATGTATGGCAATGGAAATTATTTTTCAAAGTCACAATTATGACTTCTGTCTGCATAAATATGGCCGGCTTTTTATTATATGTGTGTACTTAAACAGATTTGATGTGGAAAATGGGAAAATGAATTTTAAGTGTTTGTTTGTTTGTTTCACAATGATTCTTTCACAAACACGTGTCATTTATGTGTGTGTTGTCTTGAAGCCTAATCTGTCTGGATCATTAAATATATTTTTTTTCTGTTTTTTTATTACGATTGTTACAAAACAGGATTGAGGATAATTTCTTGTATAAAAGGAAGATGATATGAAGCGTAGTTTAACCACCCACTTTTCAAAACTATAGACAAAAATTTTTCCATCCTGATATACCTCCAAATATTTCATATCGTGTATGGTAGGCTGATGACCGAATCCGAGACAGGTCGGTGAAGGTCATTGTTCCTTGAGTTGCTTGAATTGAAGTAAGCCATATAAAAGAATTTATATTTTATCATTGTCTCGCATGTATGAAAAAAAAGAGTGATTTTGAACCATAGAATATGAACTTTCATACACTACATCATGAACTTAAAATACATATCAATTGGATTTATAGTGCGGAATGATGATTATTATTTGTGTGTCTGTTCATTTTGTGTATTAAAATTATTTTATACAACTACATTTGTGTCAAATATGGGAAATAACTTTTTATTATGATTATTATACATTCACATAGTTATATTTATTTTAAAGTATAAATTTTTGTCTGGAACGATAAAAATAATAATAATAATAATATTTTTCCTCGTCTATTGAACATTTTTTTTTGTATATTCCGTTCTAGTACTGTAGCATTTGGTACACACAGGCACAAAATTAAGGCGTCTAGAGTTGTTTTTCTTCAGCAATTTTTGTCGCATTTACTGTGTCTACTCCTTGTATGCCATTACTACACATTATTGGCGCGTGGTTCAATTGCATGGCATAGTTTAAGTGCATTTACCCCTTTTTTTGTTTTAAATGAAGTATTGCATAGACTAAAAACTGATGTGATTCTTTTTTATACGGAAAAATAATTTTATGATGTTAAAATTTGAATAGAAATTGTGTTCCATTAACCTCTCATTTTTAATTGAAACTCCTTTTATTGCATATCTCAAATGATTTATTAACATATCTTTCTATGCAATTATTATTTATTTTTTTCTAATAAAACCCATTGACCGCCATGCTCACTAATAGAAATTTTGTTTACATACAAGATTTTTGACATTTCCGTATGTGTATTTATAAAAAATGAGCTGTCAAGTTTTGTCTGCTTACCCCCTTACTTGGCTAACATGGAAAGTTTGACAGCTCATTTTGCATAGATACACATACGAAAATGTCAAAAATCTCATACGGAGTTATGAATTGTCAAACTCTTACCTGCTGACCTAATATTTCATAGATCAGAATTCATTTTGACGTTTAAAAATTTCACATACAAGATTTTGAAGTTTTCGAATGTGTTTCTATGGAAAATGAAACGTCAAGTGAAATTCTATCGTATGGATTTTGTTAACTGATAGTGATACCACTCCCGAAACTCATCGACGTATCATGTTGGCAAACAGATGCTTCTACGGTTTACAGAAATAGTTGAGATCGCAACAGTTGACCAAACGAATAAAGACCCTATACAAGACCCTCATCAGGTGATGACTTAAAGTTGCGAGTCAAGGTCGATGATGAGAAACAATGAAAATCAACTGTTGAGCTTTGAAAGAAAGGCACTACGTTCAATCTTTGGCGCTGTCATGGAGAAAGATACTTTTAGAAGACGATATAACTTCGAACTGGAAAAGGACTTTGCTGAACCCAACATTATCAGCACTGTCAAAACAAGCCGGCTGTCATGGGTAGGTCATCTAGCCCGAATGACAAACACAAGACCACCAAGCATATTATTCTGTTACTATCCTGAGAGACGACGTGGAGTGGGTCGTCCCAAAATTCGATGGATTGATGGGATCGAACAAGATCTGCGGACTCTAGGAGTGAGAAACTGGTGGAATGTTGCACAGGACAGACAGACGTGGAACCTCATCCTTCAACAGGCTAGATCCAAGCATTGGATGTGAAACCAGAAAAGGAAAGTAAGGACTTTGCTTACTGGGTACACAGGTGAAAGTTTGACAATCTCTATTTACTTACAACATTTTTGAAGTTTCCGTATGTGTATCTATACAAAACGAGCTGTCAAATTTTATCTGCGTATCCAGTAAGTAAGCGAGCAGTCATTTTTATTGTCAGAATTTCTCTTTCTATTGATTATACGGACACTTTAAAAATGACAGTTCATATTCGATTGCCTTGCTTACTGACCCCACATCTTCTTAGTACATCAAATAAGTTTAGATAAGAGATTTTGAAAGAAAATATTTTCAATGAAAAAATCAGCTCAAATAATTTTGGACGAAAAAATCTCGTTATGAAAATTAATGGGTTAAAAAAAACTGCATATTCCCTTTTTATTGTCATTTAATTGATATTCAAGGCAAAATTATTTAAAATTAAAATGAAAACATAAACTGCATCATTTTAAAAGTCTATGATACACATTTAAATATCAAAGCGTGTGTATGTATGTAGTAAAATGTGTGTAATAGAAATTCATTGAAATGAAAACATTGCCCTTTTTTATCGTGGTCACTGACAGCATACAAAATATGCGTTTATTACTATTATTATTTGAAAAATAAATACAAAACATAAATGTTTGATCAAATGAATTGTAAAAACATGCCGTTGCGATTTCAATGAAGAAAGTATGAAATTGTTGTAACATATTCAATGTTATAAGGAACCCTCTCAATCTCATGTTTTTTGTATATAAGGGAAATTTTTGTTAGATTTTCCTATTTTCTTTGTAGGTGCAACACATACATCGGTGTTTTGTGTTACTGAACTCTAAAAATGAATTTTCAATAGCAGACGCTCTGTATGTATGTACGATGTACGAAGAACATAAGTTGTATTAAAATAAAAAAAAAAAATGTACATAAAAAAAGGGAAGAAAACAAGTTTGTTGGAATGGGGTCACAGACACCCCTAACATTTTTTGTTTATTTCTCTGTATGTTATATGTGTATGATATTTCCTATAACCCTCATTTTACTCTACTATAATTTGCACTCTATATACACAATGTATGTTATTATTGCGTTCGTCGACCTTGTAGCATCAAAACCATGCTCAAGCCTGCGCAATCCATGAATTACACTTGTCCTTCGTAATACATGCGGTATTCCCTGCTTTCATTGTTGCATAGCTATGCATTCTATGTGCATACACACACAAACATATGTATGAATCAAATTGCAATAACATTTAAATTGAATACAAAAAGTGTCTACTTACCCTATTTTATGACTTAATGGAAATTTTTTGTCCATCTGATGAAAGAGAAAATAATGTACAATTTTTTTGTTCCTCATTTTTTTAAATTTGAATTTGAAATCTGGAACTGAGACCCCCTCCCCCTTTTGCCTCCTTGCAAAATCATCACAAAGAAGACATGCCAAGAATTCCTTTAAATTAATTTTAATTCATAAAAAACACATTTTAAGAAATCCAACCATAGTTTTAAGCGTTTATTTGTGTTTTTTTTGTTTTAAATAATTTTATGTCCTCTCTATTATAATAGTAACACAGTATAAGGTACATGAATATATTAACTTTTTTTTTGTTTTAGATTCCTTAACTCTATTAAATTAATTATGTTATATTTTTATCTGATTATTATTAGAAATATACATTTTTTTTTTGGTTCACTTTCAATACCCAAATTTATTACATTTTTATTATTTTCCTAATTTTATTTTATGTTAGTAATTATTTTTTTATTATTTATTTTACATTCATAATAAATAAGAATAATTCAAGGATTGATTGTTAAAGTCTTCGATGTGAACCATTTAATTATTATCTTTGGGGCTTTCAAGTGTGTGTGTGTGTGTGTACATTAAATTGACTTTGGAGATGCTTAAATAAACTTAAATCAAAAAAAAAATATTAATTGGTAATAAAATTTAACTAAATAATTGAATATTATTACAATTAAATTAAAAGTACGATTGTTTTTTTTCATTTTTTCTTAATCAAAATTTTTTTAGTGTTAAATTATTGAATATTTTTTGTATTACAATCTCATTTCATTGCTTCAATGCCATTTCTGTCTCAGAATTGGTCGTTTGTAAGGGTTTGTTCACGTTCCTCGTAAATACTTCTGGCATAATTTATCTGTGTGGGAAATTTAAACTTCAATTTAATCATTTACAATAAAAATATACTAAATTTAAACTTACATGTCTCGATGCAATTTGTGCCATTTCTTCACTTTGGCATTTGACACGTGGTCGTTTGACTTGTGCATTTGGTGTTATGCTCTTTGAAGGTGATGTCAAGCAAAATTCAATATAATGACACAATTTTTTCGATTTTGGATTCTCTATCGGTGGCACTGAGACTGGATGACATGACACGACTTCACTCAAATGATAGGAACACACAACGGTTGTTTCCTCGTCAGATTTTGAAAATATCCACACATTTTCCGATGATACGAGAAGGCGTAATTGTGAATCTTTTTTATCACACAAACATGGTTCATATGCCATAAATTGTTCATTGAAGTTACGACGATTAATTATGAAGAGATGTTGCTGACCTTTCGCGTGCAGCGATGAATATGCTGGTAAGAGACCACCTGACGCTCCCGTTACACATCGTGGATCACGCTTGCGATTTGGTAAAATTCTATTTGAACTTTTACTTGTTTCTTTTACTGCATTTGCTGTTTCAGAAGCTAAATCTAACATGCCTATCACTGGTTTGGTCACTGTTCCAACAATGCCTTTACCTAATCCCGATATAAATCCCTGAATTCCATCATTTTGTGCTCCATTGTATGTGTGTTTAACAATTGATGTCATTCCACCGAGAATCCCGTATCCAAATCCTTTCAATCCCGCCACCATATGATCTCGTGAAGCGTTTCCACTTGATGATGCATCCTCAAGCATTCGTTGACGTGTTTCAGAGAACTGCTCATCTAAAACGACTTTTCCAAGACCATCACTCAAAGTCTCTGTTAATTTTGCAGTTGAATTTGAAATTCCATGTGTTACATTCTTAACAAGGGACTTTACAGAACCCTCAAATATTAGTCCAGAAAATCCTTCTGACAAGTCATTTGCGAATCCAAGTGGATTTCCAAGAAAATCAACACTGCCTAGAATTGTGGCAGCTTGCCATTTCAATTCCTGTTTGTAGTGTGATTTGATTGCATTGATATACGCTTCGAGAGTTTCAAAGTGATGTCGATCAACAAACTTTTCAAAACTGATGACAGCATCTTCGAATTTAATCAAGGTCAATCCGAGACTTTTCTTGATCTCACTGTATTTGGGTGGTAACTTTGATGCTGTAAGGACACTCAATCGACATTGGGTTGGCATTAATTGTAAATCACCAAAATAATATCGAGTTGCATTTGATGCTAATACCGTTGTAACAACATGTTGTGCTTCATAATCACTTTCATCCTGGAAACTAATTGGACTTGGACCTGATTTGACAAGTCCAAAGAAATCGGCTAATCTCAAAAGTAATCGTTCTTCCAAGTAAACACACATCGGTTTCAGATTGACACGAAAGAGAGCAAATATTACGGCATTTTTATTTGGACTTGGTAACATTTTAACGTCCAATTGCAATGCTGACAGTCTGTTAGGTGAATCACTTCCATTTTTCGCTGTATAAAGCATAACAGGACAAGTCGTTTCAAATAACTGATTATCGATTTGTAAATCTCCGATACTCAAATGAAGTGAACTCTCATTAGCTGTAGCAATTCCTTCCAATGCAATGCCCTCCAAACTAATGTAAGCCAATTCCTCACAAGGATGATTTGAAACAAGTGATAGTCCGATTCCACGTTCCAGTGTGACATTGACATGAAGCTCACTCACACTTTTTGATGTTATCGTTTCAGTTCCCTGTAACGTATTTGAATTTGGGATATTTTGTGACACGTGCTTCCATGATGGATCAAATTCAAGTGAATCATTTGTCATTTGCTTAACATCCTTAATTTCAATTGTCTTAATTGGACCATCCATTTTGAATTTGACTGATAAACAGCCTGAGCCTGGACGCAATTTTTGTCTTTCAATCGCCTGTTCAAATGGAACTCCCATATTATTAAACACTTTACTATCACACACAATCATTCCGAGACATGCATCAACTCCAGGTCGGAGTCCATAAAAGCCACCACGTGCTTGAACACAGAGATTTGAATGTTCACACATGAGCCGGCCATCTTCAGTGAAATTCCATGTTTGAGTGAATCTGCGTTGGGGATTCGAAGGAGCTACAATTAAATTTACATAACCCATTGGTTGTGGTGGACGTTCAAGATCTAAAACTAATCGTTGTTGTCCGGGTTTTCCTGGCTCAGCAGGTGGCGAAGAGCCTTCATGTTCCAACTGTTTTTCATTATTCATGCGCCATAATTGAGATCGATCTCCAGGCTGTTTCCTCACCAAAACAACTCTTTTATCTACAACTCCAAGTACCAATTGAGATGCTTTAACATCAAAATTTGTGATGTCATTATCGAATGTTGGAACATTTTCGAATGTTTGACTAAAAGCGATATAAATGAAATTCTCATAAGTCAAATGTTGGTCCTCAAATCCAATTAATGGACATTGACATGTATCATTGCCAGGTGCTTCAATTTGAATTGCTTGTTTTCCATCTGGCTCATCTAGGACATAGGCAATCGCTGAATGTGCTCTTACACTAGATTTCAACTGATGACGTGTTTTCGGCTGATAAAATTTAATCGGAACTTCCGAATAATTGTCAATTCGAATTGGAGGTGGTAAAGATTCAGCATTTGTAAATACCAAGTAATACGTTGCTCCTTGTAATACTGTCTCTAAACGTAGGAAGTGCATTCCACCATTTATATTGCGAATATTAATGTACAAACTTTGATTCTCATAAATTGGAATTCCACCGGACCATAAACAGTCGGGAATGTCAGGTAGTCGTACACACAATTTTTGTTCCTTATCCAATTTTGGCCAATGAAATGGGGTGTGAGAACCAGGTAATGCATCAATGAAGGTTTGACGTGCCATTGGATCAGTCTAATGAAAAATAATCGTAAATTAATCAAAAATTTCCCTTAAAACATTGAAAATCACATACCAAAGTAGTTGCATAACACAATTGAGCAAACTGTAATTTAAACGAACTTCTGTTGTACAGTTGAAACCTTGGCGAAAATGTAACGACAGTGGTTTGAGCATATTTTCCTTTACCTCGACGGACTTCAATTCCAATGACAAATGATTCATTTGAGAAACTGGCCTTTAAATGTCTATGTAAAATGTCTTTATTCAATGTGAATGGTTGACTCCACTGAAAATGGAAAAAAAATTAAATGAAAGAAAATATTTAATTGTGATTGAGATGAAACTTACTGGATTCGTCAGACCATATCGTTTTCCTAGTCTCACAACCAAAGCTTGATGAGCATCTGGATCGGAATATGAAAATATAAATGGTGAGACCATTCTTGCCTGTTCATTTTCCGCGTATTGTCCTGCACTTTCTTGTTGTACCCCTTCTTGTCGGAAAATTAAAGGCAGCGCAGTTTTGTTAACCAACCAAAATGGGGCACTTATGTAAATTTGCACTCCTTGTCCTTTTGCCACAATTATATTTGTATTTAAAACTAAAATTCGCCCATTTACATCAGTTAATTTTAAATCCATTTCCGAAACACCTAGTTGTACAATTGGAATCGATAAGGTGCCAGATCCAGGATAACCGTCGAGTGTAATAAACAATTCAACTCCTTTTTCCAAATCAATTTCATAAATACTCGCTGTCTTACTTTGACCAATACGACCATGACTTTGTGTGGGTAATTTGTACAATAATTCACAAGGCAACAGATTATGGAGTCTCAGCGGTGGATTTAGTGTAATTGTGTGACCAGGCAACAAATTATGTTCTTTCGAAGGAAATGCTTCCTTTTTAATTGCAACAACAAATCTATAAAATTTATCACGATTCGCTCCACACTGTCTCAATTCCTGATAAACTTCTCCAGTTTCAATCACATCCTTCCAATGAATTCCACGCTCAATAAACTGATAATTATTCGATGTTTGTGCATTATTTGCATTTCGAGCTAACCACGCTTCATACTTATTCCAATATTCGTTACCATCAAATTGGACACGACCAGTTTCAGATGTGTCACGTTGAATTTGTTGCAATTGTTGTTCATTAAAATCAATATTTGGATTTAGGGGTTTAACATACAGGAAAGCATGGACATGACTTAGAGGCACGTTGTAAATTTCATTTGATGGAACGATAACAGTTTTAGATTCAGGCCAATTCCGAACATTTAAATATCCGAACAAGTTATCCATTTTAAGTAAAATTGGATTTTCGAGTCGATTATGGAGGCGCAGTGAAGATCTCACTGTGATGAGTTTTTGTGCTGATCCTTCCATTGTGACAGCAAAGACGATACGAGCTCTTGGAAGATCGCCATACTCTTCAGAATAATCTGGTCTTGCATGTCGAAAATATACACCAACTCTGTCAACTGAAACAGGACCCACATCATTGTAACCCTCAACTCGTACAGCAATTTGATGTAAATTCATTTTATGGGAATCTTGATGTCTTTGTTTCGTTGATGGTCCGAATGAGAAATGAACTAACGCTCCAGGCTCAATTAACACCCAACGTCCTTGTTCAAATCGGGAAATTCCCGATGATGCGACCACACCAGGTGCTGATATTAGCTTTGAGTACCACATTTTCATGCCAGTATCGTTTTTCAATGCAAATGGAATAAAAGGTACACGTCGACGAAAATTTCCACTTGTCGGACTCTGAACTTGTCTCTCATTATTTGCATCAGGCGAATAATAATCTTGGGTCCAATTATCTCGTACCATTTGATACAATTCCATTGCTGTACTCGTAATATTTGTTCGTAACACTTCATTACTGCTGACTTTTAAATGTAATCGATCATCCTGGCTATTTAAATTACTGTAACTGTAACTCCATTGTGCTTCACATTTCCATGGCTCAATTAACGGCTCATATCCACTCAATTCACGATTATAATAATCACTCCCGATAATTGCCTTCAAATGACCTGCTTTGAATCTACCAGGTCCTATTATACTATTTTCTAGGATATTTGAGACTTTTGTTCCAAGTTCTTGTCGCAAATAAATATTCGTTAAAGACAATTCAAGTAATGGAACATCCGCGTCCTTACAATCATCAATTACCGTAATACTGATACAATTCGCTTTCACTTCAATATCCAAAATATCAAGGGGATTTGGAACGTGTTTTGGTGTCGCTGCAACTCCCATTTTAATTGGCTCAGCATTCTGAGTCAACCACAACGCTGCATCATCCAATTGATTATCGCACTTTTCAAGAGCAGCCAGGCAATCACTGACATGAAAACCCAAGGAGACTAATTTAAGCACTGATTGATTGGGATTTGGTGCGACAATGGGTGATTTTGTCACTTCACTTCTTTGACTTGAAATATTTTGAGCATTCTCCAGTTGTTGATTAAGTGATTGGAAAATTCTTGTAAACATTTTGACATCATGATACGACAAACGAATAATCAGCTGTTTTTGCATGTGAGCGTCTAATGTTCCTTTGCGAAGATCAAGATTAATTGTAACTGAAATAGAAAAAAATTAAATTAAAATTAATTCAAGTTAAAAATTCAATTAAAATTTAATTACCTGGATCAATGATTGACAATGCAGTGTCTTCCTCAAGTCCCAAAATGCATGAAAACACTTCCAAGTTATTCAAATTAAGTGACATTATTTTGTTAGAATCTGTAGGACGATATGAGACCACTGTGGTACTTTTCAATATAACTGCATTTGTATCCCATTGATTTGTGTTTTCAACGACAACCAATTCAGAGTCAGTGATATTCAATTTTAGTTCCATATTTTCAACACCGGTAGCGTTATCATTGCTGTTGCCATATGGCTTCGATTGACTCATTAAAAGCGTCTCATTTGGTGGCTCAGCCGTTTGAGCGAGATAATCCCTCACAATTTCTAACCAATCCAAAATCGCCATAAGTCGCATATTATTCAATAAAATCGTAAATTTTGTGTGGTCATTTCGTTTCCGACTATGAACTTCAGCTTGGACCAAATCAGTGCCACGTTTAAAGTTAATCGGCTGTAAAATCGTTGTAAACACATTTTTATTTGTATCATTGCTATGATATGAGTCTCTCGAGTCCATAATCAGAATTTCCTTTGAAACTAAATCAATATCCTGACTTCCATCACTAAACGAATCAACAATTAAGGTACTTTTAATGAAATTAATACAAGCAAGTGGGGTTGCAAATGCATGTTGGATATGTGGTGGCTCATTTATTGCAATTGAAGTTGGTAATTTAAGTCGAACAGACACATCTTGTAACTCCAAGGTAATTGACAGATTTGTGAAGACATTTTCTTCCTTTTTTTCTGGTTCCACAATTAAACTCATTCGCGAATCGAAAACTTCACATTTTTGTTCGTACAAGTCATCGATTGGCTCGCCCAAGTTATAACTGAGAAATCCACGCACTAACTTATACTGCTCTAAATCTAATTCAGCCTCTAATTTTGATAATGTTCCATGAACACTTATGTCAGGAATGTTATGAGATCGCCATGTATCCAAATTACGCTCAACTTGCAAGGTTAAATGACATTTGTCTTTTAACAGACTTGGACCATTTTTGAGCAAATAATAACTACCCATGTCTAGAAATGAGCCACAAATTGGCTGATCAGGATTTTCAACACTTTTTGTACATCGTGTACCGGTAAAAATGTCTGTATGAACTAAATAAACTGTCATCACATCGAGCAACTCCCGAATTGATGAGTATTCTTTTTGTTTGCTATTGAAATTAAATTGTTTTAATTAGAATTCAATGGAAAAATAACAAAAAAAAATTACCTGATTGTAAAATCATCTCCAGTGAAACAAAATTTATTGTAAAGTGAAAATTCACCAAGATCTCCCACAATAATTTGATCACTTTTGGCACAAAGAGGCAGTAAAATGATTGGTGAACCTGCATTAATTTCCAAAGCTAATTTCATTGGTTTTTGTTGTAAATTATACAGAGAGTCGGATGTCTTAATTTTACGAATGACGGGCTGTGAATAAATTCAAAACAGTATAAAAATGTCTTTTTATTTTCATTTCAAATCAAAAAATTTTACTTACAGTTTGCAATTGTGAAAAATCCCTGAAGAATTTTTGAATTTCCGCGACAAATCGTTTTGTGTGAACATATTTCACAGATGACATTTGTATTTTCAATGTCGCATCCGGATCCAACTCCCCTTGATCACGCTTATTCTCCGATTTATATACAAAATTTAAGGCTTCATTTCCACTTGTCATGAAACGTTCTTTGTACACAGAACCATGCGATGTTAAATCATTCAAATATATCGAGCCTAGTCGTCCTTCAACCGTTTTACTCAGTTCATGTTTTGCAATCAAAAAATGAGCATTCGAAACATTTGCTTTTGCCATTTCGTAATTGTCATTAATGAGAACGAGATTGAGTGATCTAACTGAAATGTCTAGCTTTGAATTTCCAATTGAACGTAAAATTTGTTCATTTTCAGTTTTTGCGGGTGATTTTTGTTCATTTCCATCGGCATCTGACATCAATCCAAAAAAGTTGAGAAGGACAAACCAACTTTGAACTGATATGACAAGATCCAAGCTGTTGAAATCGATTGAACTGCATTGCCGCAGAGAATGAAATTGTGTGTCGAAATTTGGTGCATCTGGATTGACGAGAGTTGAATTGTAAATCACAAGATTATCTTCACGACTTTTTGGTTGGGGTGATGGAGGAGGTGTATCAGGACAGACTGGTTTGAATTGTTGTTGCTGATTCGGTTTTGATGTGGGAAATGGGCATGTGGAATCAAGTTTGTCTGGCAATGAAAATCCAAGCTCCTCTCGTGGATGAAAGAGTGCTGCAAGATCCGGACACGAATATGAAGCGTATGACGAATAAAATCTATCTGAATTGGTATCAGGTGTCGATGATGCAACCATAATTCTCTGATTTGAGTCCTTATCTCGCAGTAAATCCTCCATTTGAACTGAACGCAGTGACACTTGAATTGCAGTTTCATACAAATTTTTCTGTTCATAATTGAAACAAAATTCACGTAACGCAATCTCAATCAATGGATTATTTTTATCGTTATTTAATTCAATTATTAATATTGGTAAATCAAATGAGACTTTTGGATGCAAGCTCGATGACTTTGGATCACTAATACTTGTTTGATTGAACAATCGTCTTTTATACACTAAATCTGGTTCATCCAATTCCTCATCAATGTTATCCAACTTGGTCATACTTTCAGACGGTGGTTTCGTTAAATCTGGAGGTACTTTAAAAATATTGTCAATTGTTTCAAGAAGTTGTTCGTAACTTTGTCGTGTCAATGAGACACGCAGTGGTTTCACAACACTTCCACAAATATTTAGGACATCTTTGCTTTCCATTACAGAATCCGAATTCAAATCAAACGACGTTTCCAAGTCACGTGTGATAGTCAGTCTTATTGCAGTGTCATGTAAAATTGGAATTGCATCTGCTTGACATGAATAAAAATCTTCGGCTCTCGGCAGGGCTGATAATCGAAATCCTTTGCGATTTGTCGTATCAAGTGAGTATAAATTCATATTTTTAATATCGACAATGTAACTTTCCAGATTTGATATGCTTTCAACTTTGGTACTTGCACAATCACTTTCACCATTTAACTCCATATCGAACAAGTCATCGTTTGAATTAATCCGAATATCAGTGTTTGGTTTATTTTGTTGTTTCAGGATTTCATCACTTTTCATTGATTGTACATCATTTGCAATTGTCTTTTCTTTATCACAGTTTGAAATTGAAATTCGACCCAAATGTGCCACAAACACTTGTGGACTTGAACTACTACGCGGTACAACCAAGACAGGTGTTTCAAGTACAATGTCAACCTTAATCTCGTATTTTAAGGTGTTAAGTAAATCTGCAGTTTTATTCATCGACATTGTCCGATATCGTTTGTGACGTGGCGTCGTATTAGGACCATACTCCAAATTAATAATCGGAGTTTTTAATGGTGTACTTGTATTATCACCCCTTGGTTGAACGAGTCCTAGAGCCATATCTGTCGCTTTTTCCTTGATTGATTTTGCAAGTGTTTTCAAATATTGCTTAAATTCCGTTGCACACCACGCCAATTCTTGTAAAAATCTTGCACAATGAATGTACCAAACAGACGCCATGCGAATTCTGATATCGATACACATTTCAAGGTCACGTGTAATTGCAAATGATAACGCTTGCTTATCTTTCAATGTATCATCAATTTTATGTGGACCATTGCCATAAACTTCATTTGTGAGAGATGTCAATAAGTCATCGTGTGTATCAACAGGTGGTGGATCCGTCAACGGATCTTTTCCAACAGATAATATTCGTTGATGATTTATTCCTTCGGGCGTTAAATCGAGAATTTGAAGGCCACCGAGTGATCCGGACACTTCAACAGTATCAGATAATGTTGCATTAATTTTAGCCTCACATAATGTGAGTGTTCCAACTTTTCGAGCAACTATGTAATTATCACGCATATAAGCTCGTAGAATGAGGATGTTTAAGCGATGAAAATCAAATGTGATTTCAGTTTTGACTGGTTTTGTATTTTCTTGTGGGTTTGATTCCATATTTTCATCCTCTAAATTTTCTTGTTGAAATTTCGTCCGTGGCATCACACCTGAATGTTTCCTTGATTTGGGGAAAACACGATTAATGAATCCGAGTAACTCCACGATTGTTTCTTGATTTGCTGTGAAAAATTAATTTGCATTATTTTATGATTTTTAAAAATGAGTGGAAATTTCATACCAATTATATCTAAATTATTGAATTGAATATTCGCTATTTGGTGATTAACATCGTCATCTAGCCCAGTTCCGTCGATGAATTGTAAATCGACTACAATTAACGCATCTAAATCATCGATTGCCCCAATTGAGGAATTATTATAAGGAGATGAAGCTTTATTAGTTGTATGAAAGTTACATTTATTTCAAAATTATAATAAAGAACATTGATGAAAAAATCCAACAAACACAATCATGAAAAAAAATTAAGAAATTAAAAAAAAATTAATTAACTGTCATGCAAAATCATATAAAAAAATATTAAAAAAATAAGGAAAAAAATTACATTCAAGTAAAAAAATAATTACCTCTAGTCAAACTGCTCAATGCCTTGTGAATTGTCATAGGACTTGTTGGTCTTCGGTCTTCCATTTGACTTGGGTCTGGTGAACCTGGACTGCAAGGTGAACATGGCTCACTGTGTCTCAAACTTCCAGAAACACTGTCCATTCCAACGTGTCGATGACTTGCAATTAACAGCTCAAAATCCGGTCCAAATGATTGAATTGCATCAACAAGTAACAGTCCATGAACACTCAATGAAACATTTGTTTCGTGTGCTTTTTGTGTGAGTCCAGCTCTCACTCCTGTCACTTGCAGCTCAGCAATACTTCTTCCCCTGCTTTGCACCTCCAATGACATTTGATCAACGGAAAATTGCATTATCACAAGTTTATTTGAGTCACGATGATTTGTTTCATCGGCAAATGTATCCTCATCCGTGGTATCTTGACTAAGGGATTCCAATAATGGGTTTTCTGTTGTTCCTTTCATGGGTGAATCAAATACACTATTTTTTGTGATAATGTTATACATGTGTGTTAATGCGGCGATTTTATTTTCATTCACATGCACATTGAGACGTGGAAGTCGTCCGAGCAATGTCAAACTGGGATATTGCGGGTCTGTCGTGTGAAGGATTCTGCGTTCAATCTGCAATGAAATATTAAACCTATCCAAGACATGTAACGTTGAACTCCCTTTTGCACTAGCGAAATTCCATCTTTCCTTGCCTTTACACACCAAAACTTGTAAATCCGTTAAATCCAAGTTATATCTTTCATACAATTTATCCAATAAATTTCCTTCATTGATATCATCTGTCATGTTATTAATCATTTCAGATGTTTGTGATAAGGGATCTGAAGCAGCTGTGACTAAAGTAGGTGAATTGCTGGATTGTGATCCAGGTGGAGTGGAGCACGGTGTTAAAAACATATCTGATTCATCATCACTTTCAGTGTCACCAATTTTCACAGTCACATCTTGCGTCAGTCCATTCGCTTTACCATTCGTTCTAAGGGTCATCACATTATTTGTTAGCTGTAATCTACCAAAATCCACGACGACAATTGAACTTCCCAATTTATCGGCAAAATTATCAACAAATATTATTTGAGGAGCTGATATGTCAATTTCAAAAGCCCATTGTTTTCGTTGACTTAAGTGACCTTTCAGGATGTGCTCCCAATTCTTCATCAATTCCTTTTTTGTCTTATTTTTCATTGCCTCAATCTTCTTGCGTGCCTCTGACATTTGATGTGGACGTGATACAAAATCAAGAAGCCATTTTGCTGCACCCACATTGTAGACGATGTCCAAAGACTGTGATTTTATGAGCAATCTATAGTCAGCTACTAATGCAAGTGGACGTTTTTCGTATTCCAATTGAAATAAAGGTTCAGCTCCTGTATTTAGATTTTGACTTTTCCTAGCACTTCCGGACTTGGTTCGACTCAACATCTCGTCCTTCACTTGTGGTTTAATTAATTCAGGAAATTCAGAGTTTGGTGTTAACAAATCTTTGACCAAAATTGATCCTAAACTTAATCCAAGGAAGTGTGATCCCGATCTTGGACGACTTTCAACATTTAAGATTAAATTTTCAAATTGTAACTGTAACATTGGAGTTAATTCAGATCCAAATCCACCACTGCAAATATCAAGAGTTCCCTTTTTCAATGTGAATTCAAATTTTCCGAAGACCGCATCACGTTTTAGAATTGAATTATTTTCCACGGAATCAGCAAGTGCATTCAAAATTTCATCCTCCAATGTTATATTTTCTCTGGAATCATTCAAATCACTCGATTCTAACGGTAACAAATCCTCACTCGTTAATTCTTCACTCTGTTTATTGCTTCCATACCATAATTGTGGAAACCACTGTACTAACATGTATCGTCCTTTTGAAGGATTTTCTTGTCTTTTTTGAGGAACGTTCACTGGTTTTACACTTAACATACAAATTTCCCTTAATAATTTCAATTCTTCGTAATTTCTTTCCTTTTCAATTAAGTCTTTGAATTCCTTGTTTTCTGGTGTCAATGTTTCATTTGGATTCGATAAAATTTTCGTATATATTTTGATGTATTTTAAATTCTCTTTGGCAATTTTACTAGGATCACAGTTGATGTGTTTTAATAGACCATGACATTGAGCTGCATACAGCCACCATGCTCTTTTATTTTCAGGAATCGGCACTACTGGTCTCAATAATCGAAATCGACGATATTTTGATATGTCATCCAAGCCACGAACACATTCAACCATTTGACGATATTGTTTCTAGTGTAAAAAAAATTCAATTAAATTAAAATTTAATTTGAAATGATCCAATTTTACTTACATCACTTAAAGTAATTGCAATTTCATTCCAAACTAAATCACATGTGAGTCTTGGTCGATTCCTCGTGCGAAGTGGTGTTTCACTCCTGTCTCGCTTGAATTTCGCTTGTGCACTCACCGGTTGAATGATATATTCATGTTGAAATTTGATGTGAGATATTACTTCGGCTAATTCCTTTGAATTTGTTTCACTCAACGTCTCATCTCGTATCAGAGGATCCCAATATAATGATAATGAATTTAATTCAACAAGTTTAAAGGACAATTGTTGATTTGTATTGAAACTTGAGGTCCAATTACTATCACAGGATTCTGCGGTAAGTGATTCAATTGTAATTCCACAGGCAAATCGACAGTTTTCAACTGTAATTGAATCCTCATATCGAACATGAACACCATTGATTTTTAATTGCAAATTTTCAACGATATTTGTTACGAGTGAAGATCCGTAGCTAAGCCATCCACTGTAAGATGAGGCATAATAACTGCCAGAACCGCCTGCTTCTTGATGAGCACGCCATCGAGCCTCCAAACTATCAAGACTTGATAATTTGTATTCAAGGTCAGCTTGATGTTCTTGAACTCCATCCCATTCATCGAGGTTTAATGGACCACACACTACATAAATTTGCTCTATTTGAATGCACCATGGTGCTGTACGAAATGCTGTGACAGGAATTTGAAGTCTCACTTTTCCAATTGAACCACATTGAACTTTGAGTGGCAAACCAAGATGTCGTAACGCATCTGGTCGTAATGGTAAATTTTCTAATTCAACTTCACCTGTAAAGAAATAAACAATAACAATAAAAATTAGTGATGGTGAGTGGTTCATTCATAAATTAAATAAATATGAGTTTGTTTATCGACCGGCACCGGTATTTATAGCTGTAATAAGTGTGTGTGTGTGTGATTATTTTTAATATGAAAAAAAATTTCACTTCACTTTCAATTAGCGATTGATACACAAACACACATATGTTACATAATAATTGTATACTCGATAGTTCCGGACATTAATTGAACTTTGTTTAATTGTACTACTCACTGACTCATAACATATTTTTTCATTTATATAATTCCTTCAAGTAAATAAACAGTTATGAATGAATGAATGACGAAATCTTTCCATTAATAGAATTTGTGTCATGTACAAAGTTTTGCATTGCATTGACTATTTTTTTTGCGACTTACCCGACAAAAGAGCCACAGATAATTGCGCTGTATTTAAATTTTCCACATATTTTCCCAGGTAATTATTCAAAACCCAAGCTATTAATTCACGTAACATATCTTATGATTTGTTCCCCTGAATTGTCGTTTTTCCAACACGAAATTTGTGAAAATAAACATTTATGCTATATGTACATGTACAACAAAGTTACGTATTCGTATAGCTAAGGAAAAAAAATTTTTTTGAATCACAATTTTTGTAACTTTATCACAATTAATTTTGATTTATTTTGTGTTGCTGTAATGCACAAGCCAAATTATTATCGAATTACAGTTAAATTAGCTTTTAATTTTTGTGTATTTTTGTAAAATTTTGCAAATATTGTGGAGCACAAAATTTCTGCGTAACTTTGTTATTGTTGATTTCACTTGACAAAACGTCAAAGTGACAGTTCGCCAAAAATGTAAAGGAATTTCATTGAATTTTGGTTTTTGTATGGCACTTTTTATTAATTCAACTAAAAAAGAAAATTTATCAATTGAAAATGAAATATTATTTAAATGAAAATATTTTTGTGATAACAGATTTTAATTTTATGACTGCATTTCAAAAGTTACTGAAAAAAAGTTATTTATGCTACAAGTGGTTTTGGTTTGTTACTGCTCAAATAATTAAAAATGTGAATAAATATGAATGAAATTCCTAATATTTTACTGCAAAT
This sequence comes from Culicoides sonorensis, assembly GCA_900002565.1. Taxonomy (NCBI): domain Eukaryota; kingdom Metazoa; phylum Arthropoda; class Insecta; order Diptera; family Ceratopogonidae; genus Culicoides; species Culicoides sonorensis. Next base: position 593,430 of record LN483385.1, on the reverse strand, counting down.
TATTGATTTTTATTGAAAATTGAGAGAAAAATTTAACATTTTCAAAATTTACCTTAAAAAGTTGAAAAAAAAAAACAAAACCTGGTTGAAATTTCTACTTAGCGTTCTCACAAAAATAACAACAGCGTTTCTAGATGAAATTTCAATGTGAGGTTGCGTTTTTAACATTTCGTTATGTGTTTAAAGTACACACACAGCATTGCGTTTTACGTTTATTAGAAATCTTCACAAGTTCCTAAACACGTCTACAAAAAATTTCACTTTTGCAAGAACAAAATGTAGAAAATTTATTAAAATTCTGACATAACAATTAAATTTAATCAATAAATTCCAATTCAAAACATTACAATGAGTGAAGAAACTGTACGAAAGCGAAAATCTCGTGGAAAAGCAGCTCCTCGAAATGAAGAAATGTTAAAAGAAGTAAACGAAAGACTTGAAGATGAAAGCAACGAACCCATAATAGAAGAAAAAAGTGAAAAAATATTAAATGATGAAAAACATTCAAAATTACACGTCAAGGGATCTCAACAACCAGATCAAATTAATTCTACAACAATTGAAACGAAAAATGATACATACTTAACGATAAGTATCTCATTTGACATTGTAACACTTCTTCTGTTTTCTGTGTCATTCATTACACGAATCTGGAAACTTTGGATACCAAATAATGTTGTTTTCGATGAGCTGCATTATGGCAAATATGTGTCACTGTATATGAAAAATATATTTTTCTTTGATCAACATCCACCACTCGGAAAGCAGTTAATAGCAGGTGCTGCTTTTCTAACTGGATACGATGGAAATTATACATTTTCCAAAATCGGAGCGGAATATTCATCAAATGTCCCAATATTTGCATTGAGATTCGTCCCAGCACTATGTGGAAGTTTACTGGCCCCTGTTGTGTACAAATTGCTTCTTCAATTAAGAGTTTCTCGAATCGCTTCAGTACTTGGAGGTGCACTCATCATATTGGATAATGCCCTTCTAACACAATCCAGATTCATTTTAATGGAATCCATGTTAATTTTGTTTTCGGTTTTAGGAATTTTGTTTTTAATGAAATTCCTTGAAACACGACCGTTTTATCCTTCATGGTGGTTATCCGGAATTTGTGCTGCTGTGTTTCTTAGTTCAGCGATTAGCGTTAAATATGTTGGTATTTATGCTGTTTATCATGCATTTTTATTGATATGTCGTCGTTTGTGGGAACTTCTCAAAGACAAAAGTTTATCAGATTTCAATTTAACATTGAGAACATTTGTGACAGGACTTCTCTTCGCGTTTGTTATATCTTTGGTGTATATCACATCATTTTATTACCATCTACAAATTCTGCATAAAGCAGGACCACATGATTCTGTGATGACAAGTGCATTTCAAGCGTCGTTAGATGGTGGTTTGGCCTCTATTACAAAAGGACAACCGATCAATGTGGTCCATGGCTCACAAATTACCTTGAGACACACTCATGGAAGGACTTGTTGGTTGCACTCTCATGTAGCTGTGTATCCGGTGCGGTACCCTGATAATCGAGGCAGTAGTCATCAACAGCAAGTCACTTGCTATTCATTCAAGGTATGAATTTTACATATTTTCCTTGTAATTTTACTAATATAAATGTTTTCCTTTAAAGGATGTCAATAACTGGTGGATCGTCAAAAAACCTGACATACCCAATTTAGTTGTTGGTGATCAACCCGAAGTGATTCGTGATGGAGATGAAATCCAGTTAGTTCATGGCATAACATCACGTGCTTTGAACAGTCATGATGTTGCTGCTCCCATGTCACCTCAATGTCAAGAAGTAACGTGTTACATTGATTATAATGTTTCAATGCCGGCTCAGATATTGTGGCGAGTTGATATTCTCAATAAACAGCAACCCAATGAAATTTGGCATGCAATTACATCTCAAGTTCGGTTAATTCATGTCACAACAGGACTTGCCTTGAGATTTAGTGGCAAACAACTTCCTGATTGGGGTTATAATCAGCATGAAGTTGTTGCTGATAAAATAATTGATCAACCTGATACAATTTGGAATGTGGAGGAGCATCGATACACAAAAGGAAGTGATCAGAAAGAACAAATGTTGCAAATGATTAAGGAGGAGATGATTCCAACAGCTCCAACGAAACTCTCATTTTTCCAAAAATTTATTGAATTACAGATGAAAATGATGTGGTATGCAGATAAAACTGGATTAACCCACATGTATAGTAGTGAAGTGTTTGAATGGCCGTTGATGAGTAAAGGGATCGCATATTGGGTAGCTAAAGACTCTAATGCACAAATTCACCTCTTGGGAAATGTCTTGATTTGGTATTCGGGTACCATTTCATTACTTTTATACTCAGGTTTATTAATATTTTACATTTTGAGACGTTGCAGAAATTGTCACGATATAACTCAAGATGAATTTTCACGATTTACGAGGGCAGGAGAAGTTTTTATGATGGGATATTTATTACATTTCTTGCCATACTTTTTCGTTGAACGCACACTATTCCTTCATAACTACTTACCAGCACTTGTTTTCAAAATCATGCTTCTTGCATTTGTCATAGATCATCTTCATCAGCTGTTTTCACGACTCAAATCACTGATATTTTGTGTTGCATTTGATATTTTTGTGACATTTTGGTTCATTGGAGTCATTTATGTCTATTCAAAGTTTAGTGTCCTAAGTTATGGTACAACGAGATTATCAGCTAATGATATTATTGCATTACGATGGAAGGATACGTGGGATTTTATTTTACACAAGGACTTTGTTTAATTTTTATATTTATTTTCATTGAATTATATCCGTACGAAATTTTATATGAACAAATTTTAAAATAAAAAAAATTATTTTAAATCATTTTAAGCTGTATCCATTGCTTCTCCACCTGATGTACCTGGAATCACTTGAACAGATTCTGTGATATCAAATTTATGGATTTTAGTTTCAAGAACGGCAGTTGTTCCCGATTTGTAACTATAATCCAATGATCTAACACCTTTAAGATTGGCCTCCTCATATGTGCGCAAATATTCGGCACCATTCTTTGTTATAACACACAAATCTACATTTGATCCGGAACCCAAGTCGTTAAATACACCAGCAGCAATTGCATCACGAACAAGTTTCTGTCCCTCCTCCTTTGTCATGTCAGGTTTCCAACGTGACTCAAAGACACTCATTGCGGCCAAACACCCAGATCCCATAGTTGTGTAAGGCAATTTATCAGTATTACCATGAGGTGAAATACTGTAAATGTGTGGTCCAGTTGAATCAACACCACCCAATACCAAAGCAGCTGAAATGTAACCCTGGTGTTGGAATAAACGTTGTGAGAGCATTGTACGAGCGGCAACAACTGGGACAGTGCGACCAGTATTCAATCGATGCAATTCCAAGTTGGAGCAAATTAATTGGGTGATCATTTCAGTATCGGCTGCAGTTCCAGCACCACAACAATACATATTTTTAGCTAGATAATGAATTTTCTCACAATTCTTATTTGCGATAATTGGACCAGAAGTTGCACGAGTATCAGCACCAAGAATAACACCATCCTTGTAAATCATTCCAACAATTGTGGTACCAGTGGAGACGGCTTTTGGAGGCTTGAATCCCTTTTTCAAGAGAAATTCATTCCTGTAAAAAATTTATACCCGGTATCATGACACTGCATTTTCATGTGATGTAAATATGAAGCAATTTCTTACCTTTTACAATTTTCGAAAGTGAATCCAGATTTTGGGAGATCACGAGCAATGTCCACAGACATGATTTTAGCTGTATTTTACTTTAAATTGTAATGAAATTTCAATTAAAATTAAATTTAGAGTTCGTGATGACTCTTGAATTTATTGACAATACACTTTATATTTAAACGTCACTTTGATCGGAATCAAAATGACAATCGAACCTTAGTAGGTGACAATCGAAGAAATACATTCAACCAATCTAAAATTGTGTACGAAATTTTTGTGGCTCATGTTTTCCAAAATAATAAAGTATTTAAAGTGATTTAATTATATTTTTTATGGTAAGTACCAAATTTATTCATCATTTCATGTGTTTCCAATAAAATCCAGTGCTAAATTCAAAAATAAGGACAGAAAACAAGCGAATTTCATACAGCCTTGGTCCGGTGATTGTGTTAGTTAATAAGTGCTCTACACTCACATTCAAAATACGTGTGTAATATGTGCTTAAATAATAATAATGATAATAAAAATAATAATTTTATTATTAAATAAGATTAAAATATTTTCACATTAAATAATTATTTGTATACTCATCAAATAATATCAGTACTAAGTGCAATTCAATGAAAAAATTACCGTTACACCAATATTTAAATTAAATTAACAAATAATAATAATACACAAACAAAAAATGGTGTTCATTGTGCAATTTATCATTTTACTTCGCAAAAATAAACAAATGGCCAAATTTAAATTTTTGTAATTTTTTTCCTTTGATATGCCAAAAATTTCTTATCTAAATTGATATTGTTATATTTTTGTTTGATTAAATATTCCATAAGTTACTTCATTTCATATGAATTTTTATGTTTATTTTGAAGTTGATACGCGTCTTTATTATTTTAAATTAAAAACCTGTCTTAGATGAGCTAATATTTGCATATTATTCATGGCATGGTATTTAAATATAGATCACCAGACCAGTTTCCTTAATGATTATTATGTTATAAAACGATAAGGCGATTCAATTATTACAGATTATTTTTATTTAAATTTTAAATTTTAATTCAATTCAATTAATCTGCCATTATTGTAATTTTAGTTGAATTTTTTTGAAGGGAAACACATATCATAAGTTTCTCATTTAAGAGTCCCCATAACTCAATTTCAACATATTACAAAATGAAATCTCATTAAATTGGGACTTGACACACCTTTATGTGTTTTTATGCATTGAATGCACCCAATTTTCATGTATGTTGAAAAAAAAATAATTAAATTAAATATCAAATTAAGAACGTCAAGCCTTAATTTACATATGACATTCGTCAAGTTTTTGATTGTATGATTTAAAAGTTTACCAATATTCACTGCTGTTTTTATTTTAATTTAAAATGAATTTGAATTATGAATCTTATCTTGTGCATTTTTGAAAATAAAAAAAATTAAATCATATTAATGATCTGTCGGAAGTTAAGCGTATTAAATATGAAGCACTCTTCTAAACCATATATTTCTGTTTTTGGTGCATTTCATTTAAAATTTGCACTTTTAAAGACCGTTTTGTTAGTCATCACTCTGACTTAACGACGCCATCCATTGAGTGTCATCCATAAAAATGGGCAAATGTATCGAGATTAAGCTATCTGATTAATTATCACTCATTGCTTTGAGAATTGGACTCAGTCTCACATTTCGAGCTCTTGAATTTAAAAATGGATCAAAAACTGAAAAAAAAACCGTTGAAATGTCTTGAAAGGTTTTGTTTTTGTGTTCAAGAGGACCTATTTATGATTTACATATGCTGATAATTTTTGGATTGGGGTTCAGTGCCAAAATTTAAAAAAAAACCGTTAAATTTTTCTTAACATGATTTTTTTAATGTTTTTAGGATGATTCACGTTTGCTGATAATTTTTTGAATTGGGTTTCAGAGCCTAAATTTCAAAAAAAAAACCGTTAAATTTTACTGAGCACTTTTTTTCCAAGTAAATGAGCGAAGTTCTATGGAAATGCACTTTTCCAATCCATTCAATTTCCCATATCTAAACTTTCCTCACATAATCACTCACATATTTCAGTATTAAACCTATTAAAGTAATTTAAAAAATAAACATAAAACTATTTTCAAGCACACACACTTGAATTAAATAAAATTTTGATTTATGCCTTGTTTAGAGTTTAAGATTTAGAAAAAAATATTTTTTTTTTTAACAAGAAAATATCGGATAAAGAAGAAATCATATAATTTGCTTTAAGCTGCCAATAAAAATAGAAAAATCTAATATATATTATTGCATTTAAAATAATAATACTAGTAAATAATATTGGTAATAATAACAATAAATAATATGTATAAGAAAGGTGCTGGATTGTTTTGATGTGAGTTTTGCTATATTTGATGCCCGAAGTGAAGTGGGCTGTGTTGAATTATTTATGTGGAATATTATTTCATTTTTTTTTTTTTTTGAAGAAAGACATAATCTGATAATTTATTTACCAAAGGACAGTTTGATGTTTATGATGTGGCGATTATTATTAGTAATATTATTTTTTTTTATGAAATGAAATCTAGGCCAGTAATTATGATGATTATTATTTGTTTCATACAAACATTTTTTTTTTATAATATTTTTAATATGCTTGATTGAAGCTTTGATTTACCTTATTGATTATGAGGACCATTAACCTACTTTCTTATCGAAATTCCACGGATTTCAAGGCATAAAATCTTTTAATTTTGTCCTGAATTGGCTATTTCCGGTCTCACTGGAAACCTGAAATTGAATTTTAACACTTGTATTTCCTTTTTGAAGCTTAAATACAGAGTTCAAATAATTATATTAACAGAAATATTAGTTTAATACCATCATTTAAATCAGATTAATCTGCATTTTTATTTCACTTTTATTTTCCTATTCAAAATGTTAATAACAGTAATATTAAAAAAAAAAACAAAACACAATTGTATCCATTATCGCCCTAAATCTCTCATTTATGGTAGGTTTAAGCTGAAAAAAATAGCCATTTACACTATTTATACCTCAATTATAATATTTCACTGCCAATGTTATGAACTTTATATGTCATCAATTTTTTTTTTGTGTTCATACCCATATTTAATGTTAATAATAATGTTTGCGTGTCACACAAGACCGATCAATGTCTGACTTTGTACAATGTACATGTGAGTCGTGTGTTTAGTGTCGCATATTTTTGTATATAAATTATTATCGAATTCATAATAAAAAAAAATTAAATAACAACAAATGAAAAGGGACGATAACGATATGAATCATTCATTCCTGAGCATTTATTAAAACAACAAAAAATCGTAAAAGTTCTGTGATATGACAAAAATTGTATTAAATGTTTGTATGCGGAAACAAAAAAGTGTGTGAATGTTTAAAATAATAAAATATAAAACAAAATAAGGGTAAGAAAAATGTGAAGCCGTGTAGGTTGGTGCTAATGTCATAAAAATTAAAGGAAAACTGGGGGTGGTTAAAATAGTTTTTGTGTTTGTTAAATTGAATAAATTAACAAAGTTTTTTTTTGTTTTTTTTTGAAAATGTCATAAAATTTTGAGTGGAACTTCATCAAGTCCTGGATTTTCATAGAAATTGTCTGCTTATCACCCGAGTGAGTTGGTGAGGCGCGGTTTCATGTGCCAGGATCGCAGAAATGAATGCATTTAATCAGATTCCTAGGACGCCCCTTAAAAGAAAAAATCAGCATCCTACTTCTAGCTCAATCCAGGAAATTGACCACACCTATTGATTGGGCATGGTCCCTTCACGTAATGGCCATCAAAAAATCCTTGTTATAAGTGAAAGTCGTATTGATAAATCTGAATTAAATTTGTTTAATTTATTATCGTAATTCCTCACGTTGTATTTCAATTTTTCTTAATGGTTATCATCACAGTCATAATTATTATTATAATCATAATAATAATAATAATAAATGTGATAAGTAAACACACACACAGACACGTAACAACATTTTTCAAATCAATAATTTTAATAGACTTTTAACAAATAAAAATTCATTCATGATTTCCTCTGGTGCTTTTGAGTACTTTTAAACAGTTATAATATGAATCTAAAAATTGAATGCACTTTATACAATGTTTACAAATTCAATGGATTTTTCGTGTCTTGTTTATTTGTTGTCGCTTTTGAAAAACGATGTCTAGGAAATTGTTGTAGAATATTTTTATTTTATTATAATTCAAATGATTCAAATAGCAATAATATAAAATGTTAATACTAATAATAAAGATTTTGAAAAATAAAATTAAAATGATTGATAACGATAAAGTCGGTGTTCGGTGATTTATCATTAAATCAGATTATTATTGGAAAACTTTCTATTTCATTATTTTCTCATATCTCTGTCAAATATTGATAGGATAAGGCAATCCATACATATACGACATGTCAACTGAGCTGACTAGCGATTGGCAGTTAAAGATAAATATGGGTCATTGAACATAATTTATCTCAAGAAATTTCAGTAAAAGTGCATTTGATGCATTATTTACAATAATTTTTTTTTTAAAGGAAACACGTGCATTCATACGTGCTTTGGTTATGCCAAGAATTTATCGATCAATTTTTGATTTAAAACACAGACAATAAAAGGAAAATCTGATCAAAATTGAAAAAATTGAAACCAAAAAATTGACGTAATATTATTGTAAAATTATATACAGAAAAAAAACATATCTGGAGAAAGTAAAGATATTCATGAACAAAAATTACTATTATCCAAAAAAAGTAATGCAGCATAAATTGACTTTTAATTGTATTATGGAACAACATGGAATTTTTCAATGATATAAAATAAAATTTATATGCGGTAAAATTACACGATGATTTGCGAACAAGACAACAAACAACATTTGAAAGACAATGCGAAATAAATCAGAATTGTAAATAAATAACAAACATTCATTCATTCATTCAAATAAAGATTGTTTTTGAAAAGGAAGCAGTAAGAGACAGTTTTATGTATCATATTTTTACTTTCGTTTCAATTTATTTTTTTTTGGTTTTTAATATTATTCTTCTTACATATTCATCGGAGATTTAAATTACTTTAAATGGCCTTCTCAAGTACATATTATCTGTAATTGATAATTTATTTTATATTGCAAAATTTTATAACACGCTCACACGAAATATTTCTGTCTGATGTTGTAGACGAATGAAGAGACGAAGACGAAGAAGAGATGAGATGAGAAGAGACGAGGCGATACGAGAAGAGACAAGAAGAGATGAGATGAGATGAGACGAGGCGAGACGAGATGAGTTGAGATGAGAAGAGAAGAGAAGAAAAGAGAAGAGAAGAGAAGAGAAGAGAATAGAAGAGAAGAGAAGAGAAGAGAAGAGAAGAGAAGAGAAGAGAAGAGAAGAGAAGAGAAGAGAAGAGAAGAGAAGAGAAGAGAACAGAAGAGAAGAGAATTCAAGAGAAGAGAAGAGACGAAAAGAGAAGAGACGAGAAGAGAATTGAAGAAAATTGAAGAGAATTGAAGAGACGAGAAGAGAATTGAAGAGAATTCAAGAGAAGAGACGAGAAGAGAAGAGAAGAGAATTCAAGAGAAGAGACGAGAAGAGAAGAGACGAAAAGAGAAGAGAAGAGAAAAGAAGAGAAGAGAAGAGACGAAACGAAAAGAGACGAGACGATACGAAAAGAGACGAGACGATACGAAAAGAGACGAGACGAAACGAAAAAAACAAGACGAGAAGAAAAGAGAAGAGACGAGAAGAGAACCTTATAATTGAGCTACAGCTCATTTCAGATCAAATTTCAACTCTCCACATTAAATCAACTCGTTGATAACATCAGGCTTATTCAAAATTAATGCCATTTGAAATTAAAACAACAACACATGGTCAAAAAAAAACATGACCATTACACAAATTAGTGCGCGGATTACTTTCATTATAATGATAATTTACATTTTTTTTTGCAAATGTCTCGTGTTAAATCAGTGGTGACAACTTCCTTACCTTTATTACATACATTGTCATCATCAACTTATTTTGCAAAAATTGATTCATTTTAATTTCATTTAAATATTAAAATTAAATTAAGCAATTTCAACACATTTACATTACTTGGAAATTATTACTAGTGAATGAATAAAGTTATTAGTTTTTGTCATGATTCGTTTTTGTTGTTTCTTGAAATTTTATTATTAGACTCATATTGATTCAATGGGAAAATAAAATGCATGACAGTTATAACATATTAACTGTTTCCGATTCTCATTTTTATATCGATTGAGTTTTATTGTAGAATTATTGTGAATGCGTGCTAAAGTGCTAAGATATGACACATCATGTAGACAAAAAACGTATGTTTTTCATTTCTTTATCTTGAAATTATTATTTTTAATGGAACTCAATTTATTTTTTTTTATAGTAATAATAAATTTGATGATGAATGTTAGACACACGTCTTTTATTTTCAATATTTTCTATAAAAGGGGCGTACAGCATTAATTTTAACACTTTTGATCGATTGATGTCTTGAAATCGAATCTTTCGTGTGCTAATATTTCAGTTTCAAGCATAAAACACGAAGAAAAGAAATATTTGTTTCGCTGAAATTCAAAACTATGAACATTCAATGCAAACAAATGGACACTAACAAAATACTAATCATAAATTTTAATGAAAGACAGTTAATGAATAAGAAAAAAAAAATACATTTGAATGACGAACATTACGCATCATTGCAAAAAAAAACTTATAAAAAATTTATGTTTAGCCATGACAATAAAAATATAAAAAAAAACAAACATTAAAAAGTAAACAAAAGTGCCCACAATTCAACATTAAATTGTATGAATTATGGGTCTTGTCATGCCATTTCAATGCAATTGTAGTTGAAGACGTGTGGGTATAACCGTTTAATTATTGATGATAACATAAAATAATGGTACAAAAAAGCAACATAAGTCTATTATCATAAAATATTTATGAAATGTAATCATGAATCAATGAATTTCATTGAAAAAACGACCAGGCGCTCTCTTAAACCGACATTTTTCGATATCAATATGCTCAATTTAATATTCAATTGAAACCATGAAAAAAGTAAACAATTACTTTTCATTAAATACACTTAATAATATTAGACGGAAAGTTATAGCAAGGTAAACAAATAAATGTACAAATATAATGCAAATATATCAGCAAATACGTGAAGAAGAAGAGTATCAGGTACATTTCAAAAAATACTGTTTTAAAAAACGTGAATATACTTTATATTTTTCATTTAAAAAGTATTATTTATTGTTTTCTTTAACTTTTTTTATTTTATTTCATTTTAATTTTTTTTCGTGTTTCCACCAGTGCCTAAGCTTAACATACATACATTTAAAGTAGCAAGTCAATAATAATCATGTAAAATTAAAATGAATGTGTGTCATGTGCGTTTCAGTATGATTTTTTTTCTTTAAATTCAAATTTTTTTTCTTAAATAAATGCATATATTTTTACATATGAGTAACAATATGTTATGTAGAATAGAAATTTAATAAGATAATTAAATAAAAACGTCTGATTTTTCATAGCACTGTAATAAATTTAAAGTGATATATGTGAAATAATTCAATAGAGGAAAAAAGAAAAATTATTTTGAATTTAAGTGTGCTTAGTGAACTGTCATTCGATTTATATGAAAAATATTCTGATGGTTTCTTTTTTTGTGAAGAAATTTTAAAATGGAATATAAGTCAATGGAATATGTAACAGGTTTTGATGATCAACGGCCTGATAAATGTCATGTTTATTTTTTGATTGAATTTTATTTCAGTTAAAGTGAAATTTTGACCATTTCTGTTTACGTATTGAATTTTTGAAGTTTCGTACGTGTATCGATACAAAATGAAATGTCAAATTTTGTTTGTTTACTTCCATAGAATCGAGAAGGGTTCTCAAAGACTGCGTTGGGGTTTTTTCATATCTATCTATCCTTAGATTCAGATTTTGGTACAATAAAAAGAAAATTGGTGATCTAATTTAATGTGATTCATTTGAATGACCCTTTTTGAGTGGAAAACAAAAAAGTAGATACAACCTGAAGCAAGAGAGATGTTTTTCCCTTCATAGTACAAATTGCATCATTTTCCATTTACGCTCAAATATCCATGAAAAATTCGTCGTTTCGATGTAAATCGAAAAAGCGCCCGAGATATTATCATTATCTGACATTTGCAATCAATTGTATGAAAATATAGTGGAAAACAAAAGAGTAGATACAACTTGCAGAAAAGGGGAAATTTCAAGGGAAATTTATTTAAGGCGACGAATTTTTACAAAATCAAATCCAAGCTCACGATGTTTAAATAACAACATTAGCGAATTAGCCATACGAACAATATGACAAATGCTAGAAGGACATCTATCGATCGTCTTGTAAAAGTTAAGTTTAGATTAAATTGTAAAGAAAATCATACAGAATTCCAGAACCGTTAATAATTTTCCATCCGCCCCTGAATTAAAAAGGTCGAAAAATGGTGAGGGATCGAAATTTGAAGTCGGATGAAATTTGCGCAACTTTTGATTCTGTATCATGCTTTACCACTTAGGGTGCTTAGCAACCATTCTAACTAATTTGTAAAATTTCGTTGGCTTAAATGCCTTCTTCTGAAGTCTCAAAGTGTAAGTATCAACTAATGCCCTTTGATTGCCGCAGTTTGCGTGATTTTTTCACACTCGTATAGACTGCGTGTAACACTGCGGTTGCTTTGCGGGACATTTTCATGTTACACCTTTGTCTCAATTTGATCAATTCAGTTCTATAATCAGTTCTTTCTTCAAAATCCGCCTCATTGGTTCAGTGGTTAAAGCATTCGCTTTGCTTGGGTTTCGATACTCAGAGCGGACAATCATAAGTACTATATACTGTTGTTTTCTCCTGCATTGGATTATATAGTGCGATAAAAAGCAGAACACACACCATGGAACTTGATCACAAGCTGGTACCAATCTGTATGAAGCAGAAAAAATTTGATACTACCGCACCGTAGCAAAATACTCCACTATTTGATACGTAGCAAAAAGTAGATGTCTTTAGGATAAGCCGATAAAGTAGAGCATTATCAAAATAATTTGTATTATATAGATTAATATAGATTTAAGTTTCATGTAGATGAAAGACATACCTTCAAGGACCCATTGTGGGTCACTAGTGGTCTTATGAAGAGAAAAAATAAAATAAATAAATCCACCTTAATATCTAAGACTGTTGATAACATCGTTAGTAACATCAGTTGAGTCAATAATTTAATCGTCATTACTACTCATTTAAGTATAAACCTGGATCATTTTTTATTTTTTCTTGAATTCCTCTATTTATTATTTTATTTATTTATTATTTTTCTCCTCATTAACTTACTTTAAAATTAATAAACATCATCATATAATACTTCTGATTCCCAGCAGTCATCATCAATTCTATGAGAAGACACGCAAAAGCCGTTTTATAAACGGTAAAAAGCTTAACATGAACAGTAGCGATTAATGGCATTAAAGTGAAAAAAAATAAAAAAAAACCATATAAATAAATAGATGTTTAACAGGCATCATCATTATCATCATCGTTTTCATAAATAATTATTGTGTTTCGACATCTTTATCTTCCTATTTTTTTCTTCTTACTTTGTACTAAATATACAATTTTCATTCATTCAATCATGCATTCTTAGGAAAAATAGTAATAATAATAACATGAGATGAGAAAACACACATTTGGCGTGGCAACACAAACATGCAACAAGATGCACTTAAATTTAGAATCCACAAATATTTCTTTTCTACTAACATTTACATAAAAAAAGAAGAAAAAAAAATTTAAAATTTGTGGATCCACATTCCAATCTCAATACAAAGAGATGTTTGGGTGTCATGTCATGCAATGCCAAAATATTAAGAAGAAAAAAAAATAGAAAACTTTCATTTTCTAATGAATATTATTGCCCCTCAAGACACAAGACATAGCACATCACACATACAAAATACGAACAGATCCCATATAAAATGTAAAACAAAATAAAACTAATAATTTTTGTGATATTTTATCACTTTACACTTATTGCTACTTTCATTTTCATTAGTTTCAGCATTTATCTTGTCTGCCCTTAATTTGTTGAATTGCTACTTTTAATTTACTCAAATAATGCGTTTAAATGTTATCTTTCCACTATCATATGGATAAAAGTAATTAATACTCATTAATTCTGACGGTTTTTCCATTAGCGGTTCGATTTTATTATGCAAATTCAATTGTTACAATGAGTGTGTGTGTGTGTGTGTGTAATCAGTGATCGAATTTATCTTTTCATTTAATATTGTTATTATTATTGTAAATGTTCAAAATAATTTTTCATTTTTCAAAAAAAATAAACGAAAAACTTGTAACAGACAAAATTATTGAATTTGTGATCCATTCATGCATAAAGTTGATCACGTATCAATTATTATTATTATTTTATATTCAATTTCCTTGGGATCAGTAAATTTTGTGGTATGTTATGAAAGAAAAAAAATCATCATCAGTAAAATTGATCCAAAAAAAAATGTTTTAATATTAAGTACCTCGGGCTTATCAATGCGATGATCAGTTTCTTTTACATTTAAATTTAAATAAAATCGGAGAAGAAAGAAATATTACTTTTAAATTATTTTTTTTCTTTATTTATTAATAAATAAATGAACCAAATTGAAATGCGTTACCTTTCAATACGAATAACAACTTATTTCTTTTGTTTTGTATTATTTTTACATTTTTTTTTTCATTGTAGAGTAATGTTAATTTTTTAGCAACGATTTGCATGTTACAATTTATTTAATTGTTGGTTCACAATTCAAAATTCAGCAATAGCACGAGTAAAAGTAACATTATAAAAGATGTCAAAATTCATGACAAGGCGTATCTCGAATCAACAGTTGACACGCATTAAAATAGAAGAAAAAAAAATGTTTGAATCGACCTCCCATTTAATGAATTGCATTTAATGTTAAATTGAAATTTCACTCATTAAATCATGTTTCGTTGCCTAACCGACATTGTTTATTTTCTATCAATAATAAAAATTTCGAAATATGATGATGACAAATATAATTTTCTTAGCACAGACAGAAAATATTTGATCAGAAGCAAAATTCTGTTGAATTGTAACATAAAATAAACATAAAATAGTTAAAAAAAGAAGATAAATTTCAAAATGAATGAAAAGAAAAGTACTTGTCATAATGTCTATCATCACATGCGTACACGTACACACACATACACACACACAATGTGTGTACGAATATTTCTTAAACATATGCATTATTTTATAAAAGATAATCCTCAAACTACAAGTGAAAGGGAAAATTATTGCATTCTTTTTAATTTCATTTTGTGTGTGTGTTTTTTTGACAGAATTGAAAAAAAATAAATGAGTTCAAGTTGCACCATGCATTTGTTTATTGTGCATAATAATTACACGTCTCTCAAACATAAACAAACATACAAAAATGTTTTAAGACAGGAAAAGAAAATGAAAAATGTAACAAATAACAAGAAAAAGAGTAAACCAGAAAATTGGTATCATTTTTCATCGTCAATGTGTATTCGACGTGAATTTTATTATGAATATTTGTAAATGAATCATCATTTCCGAGAATATCAAAGGCCATTTGGTAACTTTGTTTTATTGAAATGCGAAAATTGATTTGATTTTCCATTTTTTTTTTGAATGCAATTAAAGAAAAGTCAAATAACTTGATATCATGTCTGTCACTCATAAAATAGCACAGTAATAAAATTTTACTATCCATGAAAGGGAAATGATTTTCACTTTCATTATAAGTTTATAGTTTTATACCTTCGACCTGATTCATGCTCACTGTATTTCAAAACTTTTTCAATTTATTTGTCTTTCAAAGTCAGCCATACTTTGTTCTAATATGTTTTAATTTTTGTTTATGTTGTTGCTTATTTTTTTTTAACATACAAATAACAAAATAATGCTATATGGCAATTTTATTTCAGTTCACAAAAAAAAAACACATATAACACACGATCAAATGTCTTAATGTTCCAGTAGCAATTTAAAAACAATATAAAATGGGTCAATAGTCACTCATTTTATGTTCGGTTTATATGTTTTTATTATTATTATATTATTTTTTTGGTAGTCGTTGTCTGTTGTTATTTTTTTATTATTTAATGTTAATCGTGGATTTCATATATCATACAAATTGTAAGGAAAATGCATAAAATCGATATTTTTTTATGTCATATGTGACGTGACACGGTGGGATGAAATTGAGTGGATTTGATCAAATCTGATTATTGAATTGTTTTGATCTAAAACTTGGATTGATTTGAATATATTTTAGTCTAAAATATTTTATGACAATCAAGTGCACTGTGAGTTGAATGCACCCTGAAATTTATATTTTCTTGGGTGCCACTCCGCTCGAATGACAGTAGAAATACTAAGGTCTGACCTTAGGCCTTAGGTCCAGATTAAGTGATTGATTTTATGCTCAAAAATAAATTTAAATTAACTCTCGGGTTCCCAGGTTCAAACATTGCGAATATTTGTTCAATAAAATTGTTAAAACAGACGCAGTTGTTTGCAACTTCCCTGCAAATTCTTGAAATTTGAACTTATTAGTTTCTTCAAGATCCGACTCCAATTAATCGGACTCTACCAAGAATAAAAACAGATACCTGTAAAGTTTGTGCAAAAATGTATTCCATTGATGAAAGTGTTGCTTGTGAATTTTGTAAGTGTCGGAAGTAAACTCCTGAATTTCGATTCTTTACAAACATGAGAAGTGTAATGTGAGTAAAAAATCTAAATCGTTTATGGTTAAAATGTGTCGAGAAGACTGAAGACTGTGCCTTTATTCGAACTTTTTTCCTTAATGTCGACAATAATGACTGCAAATAATATAGAGGTTCTTGATGATGAAATAAAAGAATTTTTAAGGTTGTGGCTAACAATTTTTTCAAGTGAATATTTCACACCGAAATTTCACTATTTGCTGCACTATAAAAACATCATAAAAAGGTTGGGGCCTTTGGCTTTGAACGAAACGTCAGCATTTGAGTCAAGGCATTGATTTCTAACTCGAATCGCTGAAAAAAACACTCAATTTATCAATCCCTAAGTAGCGTTGTCTTATCGTTGGCAATTCGCATGGGCAAAAGAGTGGAGCTCAGATAAAGTTTTCCATGATTTGATTTTGAAAAAAAAAAATCATTGCAAAAGACATAAAAATTATAAGCACAGCATTCAAAAATACAAAAAACCCTTGAAGTAGAAAGTGTCAAATTGAACTATTTGTATAAATGTGGACTTTATGTGTTAAAAAGCCAAAGTAATTTTCACTTAATAAAATCAGTCCTTGTTCAAGGAAAAAAAATATTTTTACTTACAAATAAAGTGCAGACAATTCACAATTCGTTTTTCACTCGTCGATGTACCTAATTTTTTTCATTGAATCGTTATATATGATATATAAATTAAAATACTAATCTCAAAATATTTTTAAATTATATTATAAATTATAAAAATTTGTTTTTGTCTATAACTCCTGAAATTCATATGTAAGAGTTTACTTCTGACAGGGTACGTCCTCATCACATGCCACATGCGTTGAAAGTTCCCTGCAATTTCTCGACACTAATGATTTGGCGTCTACTTTACAAACTCCAGTGGCAAACGTATGAACACATTAGGACCAGAGTGTAGCCTTGTTAACTGTATCCTACCCAGTGTAGTAGTGGAATTCTAATATAACATACATTCTCTTTCGTTCTCTTTACTATTTATAATATATTGTTATAGGTATAATATTATTCAGTATAACAATATATTATAGAGAATGTATGTTATATTAGAATTCCACTACCACACCAGGATTACAGACTGATATAAGAAAACCTAGAAAATGTTTGTTCTAAACAGGTCCACTGTGGCTCACTCTTCTTTCTATTTAGTTAATTGAATTGGTCTGATTTTGAAATGAACCCAAAGATTCTGTGCCCTCCACCTTAAATTTGTTATATATCATGAATTTCAAACATCATTTTGACCAGTAAAAATCAACATCGTCCCACTGTGCACATCAATAACACAAAATCCATACAAAAAAAAAAATCACATTGTAATACTTTTCTTTTATTGATTTGTTTATACGCTCATTATAATACAATATGATTATTGTTAAGAAAAGGAATATTGTGCGGTTCAAATTTGAGTTACATTATACCATGATAAACTTTCGCTTATACCCAATATATCCATATAAATAAAATATTATCATGTCAAAGGTGCATGTGAATGAACTTCAGAATTTGATTGATAAGTGACTCAAAATGGGTTTTAAATTTCAGCATGGATACTTTCCAGAGGGCTGATTTATATCAAAAAAACCATAAATTTTTATGAAAATTTATTACTAAAATCATATCAGAGTTAATTTTCTAACCCCTTGAAGACAAAATAACGTGAACAATTGAATGCTGTAATAAATTTTCAAGTGATTTAAAGATTTAAGTAATGATTCATAATTTTTTTTTTAAATGTAACATTTCATTTTATTACTAGAACTACTCTGCTCCAAATTAAAGTGTACTTCAAATGGTGTTGAGTAATATTTCTCTTCTAAATATGTATGATATCATAACAATCGATCATGTATACGTTGTAAACTGTTAATTGAAATAAACAAAAGGTATTACACTCACGTAAATCTAATTCAAACAATATAGTGTTTATTTTTTAGTTCAAAAAAGAAAAAAAAAATATATGTGTCAAGCGTTATTATTATTATTTCATTATTTAATTAAAATTTCCTTCATTGCTACCGCATAAGCAAACATTTTTATTTAATCATTTAATTGAAAACACAATCAATGAGATTTATTTACAAACAAATAAATGAGACTAAGTAAACAATGGATGATGTTGACTTGAATTAAAAAAAAAATCTATCTTGATTCCATAATTAAGGCTTATGAATGTAACTTTTTGACCTTATATGTGCATGTTCATTGGCAAATATTGTATAACATTATTCATTTAGAACAATATTTCGTTCGAAGACCGCAAAATAAGAGAATGTGTCTTTTTTTATGTCTCGTCATTAACCATACACATTGTTTGGGTTGCGGTTCATTAGCATAAGTTTGTTATTTAAAAGAATACGAGAATGAATTTGAGACAATTTATTTGAAATTAGTCTTATTGAGTGGGATTGTCATACTTCAAATATCAATTTAGGAGGTCCTTTAATCAAAATGACCCTTAATAGGACTCATCGGGATCGGGTGTTGAGCTGAACCATGCTGAATATGATCCTAACCGTTAAAATTTTCAAATTTTTGAAAAAAATACGTTACATTTGTCCAATTCTCGAATTCTAGAATGACATTGTTTATGCTATCCCATTGGATCTCATGTAAAAAAATGCGATTATACATTTCATAAAATTTTACGTTTCCCAATTTTTTTTCCACATTCCATATAATCAAAAGACATTGTCTGTTAACTCATCAAAGAACTTTGTTAACCATAATAAAGACATAAAATATGATTTTGCATCTAATTATCTTTTGTTTGAAGCATTTGGATGCGTGACGAATCGAAGAATTCAATTCAGAAAACTTCAATTTCATTAAAATTAAAAAAAAAACTTATTATGAATTTTTTATTAATTTTTTTCAATCAAATTTTTCAATTTAATCAAAAACTCACAATGAACGAATTTTTTTACAAAAACAAAATTTTTTTGATCAAAATATATCAATAAGGTCCCCTGCATGTTTTTTTATTTCTTCTTTTTATTATTTTTATTAAAATTATAACAAGTCACATTCTTAACTTAACTCAAATAAGAGTATTGAATGTACGGAACTTGTGGGGTACACAACACAGGAGTACAAATCGTTAAATACACATTTCGTGTATTTGGCCAATAAAAACATATGTTGACAAAATTTTACAGTAAAAACAAAGGAAGTCAATGAAAATTTGTTTTTCCTGGATAAATAAACACCAAAAAAAGTAAAAAACTATGCTTTGTTAGAATTTTCTTTTTCACTGGTAACACCTCACATTTGAATCATCTTAACATGAAATTTTGTTACCAAAACAATATGCGCCTATAATATATATAACAACTATATCTCTCTAAACATAGCACGTGTGTATTCAATGAATGTGAATATACTTTTTATATTTTATTTTATATTTTTATACATAAATAGCGCGTATACTTATAAAAAATAAAAAAATTCCATATAGCAGTTAAATTTCTTGTGGTACATGTAATATGTTTAGTAATCGCGGGTATTTTGACCGTTAAACATCTCTCGCTCTCTCGTAAAGACGAGTATTATTATTATTTGAATTATGTGAATGAAAAATAAAAATATAAATAAAGAAACATGTTTAATATGAATTATTTTTATTTTCATAATAAAATTTACGTGAAATGAGAATAAAATTACAAAATATAACACTCGCGTGCTAGATAACCATATGAATTTGATGCATTTTGTACATTTTGGTGTAAAAAAATATTTTAACATATTCTAAAACTGGATACATTGAAAAAAGAATTTATGTGATCAAATTCAAACATTTAAAAAATTTTCATATAAAATTTACACAATATCAAATTAAAAGTACAAAATCGTTATGTTGTAAAATAAAATAAAATAGAAAAAAAGTTTTTTAAGAATAAATTAACTTTGACAAAAATTTATTTTTGTTTTGTTTATTATTCCATTAATATCTAACTTAAATGTGTATAGTATTAGTGGATAATAAATAATTAAAACTTGTGTGCCTTGAATTTAAGTGTTTATTAAGAATTTTAAGTGAACTCCATTAAAGATATTATTCGGTCAATCACCGAATTTTTAATGAATTAATAATTTTATATTTCTTTGTGAAAAAAAGTTACAAATGTGCTAAAATTAAAGAAAAAAAGTTGAAGAGTAACATTTTTTAGAAATAGCACAGATGCTTACGGAAGTGAAAACTGATAACCTTTAATATGAAAAAATTTCATTTAAAATGATACAATTTTTTTTTTAAATTCAATAAGATAAGGAAGCTATGAATCATTAATAAGTTTATATAAAAAAGTGAAAAAATAAAATAATTTTAACACAAAATTAAATTACCGACTTAAATCAAAGCAATTAACATAATTGAATTCTAATCGATAGATAAATAAAAGAGATTAAAACACAAAATTGTTGTATTTTGTTTCAATTTAAAGCGATTAGTGCTGAAAAAAATAAAAACAAAATATATGAAAAGCAATAAAAATAAACAATCAAATTAAATAGTAAAACAGTGTTAAAAAATAATAACAACAAAAAAATAATACAAATAAAATAAAATAAAGTACTGCGAAAATGTTTTGATATGTAAAATAAAAATAATTACAATTAAAAAAATTTGATTGAAAACATAAAATTGAAACAAAAAATAAAAAGTGAAAAATAATTATTTTAATGCACACACCAAAAAATATCTTGAAAATGTTTTACATAAAAGATATAAATATAAATTTAACATTTAAAATATAAAAACTTTGATAATATTTCTCACCATAAGAGTGTTTATTTATTTATTTTAGTTCAAATTTTAAATGGAATATCTAATATTATTATTATATTTGAAGGTACGAGTAAAACTTTAATTACTGGTCGTGTAAATTACTCTATTATAAAAGATTTTAGATCAACTTTAACATCTAAATATATATTTAGTTTATTTTATTACGTTTATTTAGTTGATTATCTTGTTGTTTTAATGTGTGGCTCTGTTCGAGGTGACGCTTTAATTGAATTGGATGTCTTTGGTCTAGATAATTTGAATTGTTTTGTGAAGAGAATGTGTAAGGTTTAAGATGTTCCGTGATTCGTGATTAAATCATTCTTCTGGGTATTGATCAGGCCTATTTTGGAGTATGGCAGTGTGAGCTGGAACCCGTATACAGCTACACAGAAATCTAGGATTAAATCTGTGCAACCTAGATTTGTTCGCTTCGCGCTTTGAGGATTAGGATGGTCTAATCCGTATGATCTTCCTCCGTACGAACTTAGGCTGTCACTTCTTGGTCTCAATACTCTGACTGAAAGGCGTGAAGCGGCTGATAACTTATTTTTTCTGAAACTGACTGACGGATCTCTAAATACCCCTCAATTACTTAATATGGTCGAATTTAATCATAATCCCTAACCAACCAGACGTTCACTGCCTTTTTCTATAGTTACTCTTCGTACTAATTACGGTGACAAAGAACCCATGACCAGAATGCAGTTGACTTTCAATCAGCTTAGAGATATAGGCTTGTCGAATAAATCATTACGAACGAAGATGCACGAACTTCTGAACTTGAGACGTGTAGGGCTAATTTAAGTTAGAATTAAGTAATGATTATATTCATTTAAGTCTGTACCTGAAAAGATAAGGTTTTTATTCAGTCTTTGTTAAGACTTTTTCCTTCAGAATAATGCTGTCTAATAAACAAAATGAAATAAACATAAACAATTTCTCTGAAGCGTCAATCTCTCTTCAGAGACTTTTAGTATTACAGGGCTAAAAAAAAATGTTTAGCTGAGGACAGGTTGAAAACCTTAAAATCTGGAAAGAGTTAACGGTTTTTTTTTCAAATTTTCGTATTAAATACACGAATATTCCAATTGAACAGCGCTATTTACTTAAAACTAATAAAACATGAGTCTTATCTTGTTTTAATGTAAGCAAAGTAATGCTTTATTATTATTATATAAGTTACAAAAAATGTCTAATATTTTTGTATCCACATAATCTCTTATTTATTTCTGTGTGTGAGAAATTAAATTGAAATTAATTGAAAAAAATAAACTGCATGTTGCTTAGAATTTTTTGTTTTTTAATTTAATTTCAAGTCAGAAATCAACCTCGCCCTTATATTTGTCTTATGTTGTCCTAATTTTGATCGCATATTCATTTCATATTGTCATATGACATTGCAATTCTTACTCAATTTAAAAACAAGAAAAAAACTAAATATACAAGAACATTTTTTTCCTTTGTCTTATTACAACTCAAAGAGTGCTAAAAGTGACTTATTGACTTTAAATAATAAAATAAACACTTCATCACGACAATGTGAAGTAGCGTTGACAATTTACCGATTTACTTAACCAGTGTATTGTTTAAATTTAAAAGTAAGTTTAAATCAGAAAAGCATGAATTGTTATTTACATGACAAAATGTTAGAGTTGGAATGCAACTGAATCAATATTGGATCTAATTCTGACTGGGATCAGTGTGACACATGAACATAACAGTTTCTGGCATGTAATTCTGAACGATTTTAGAAAGATAATCTCTTAATCTTATTTGAACATTTCATTTAAAATGATGCTAAAAAAAATATAAAATAAAACTCAAAATTAGAAGAAGTGTTTTGAAATTGATTTGATTTGGTTTGAACTTATTTTAACCCTTTCATGACCATCAATTTATTATTTTTAACGGTGTTTCTATTATAAATATTTCTTTTCATGAGAATTTTGAAAAATAAATTTTCTAAGATGAGCCAACCTTCAAAGGATGATACAACTACCAAAGTATTTAAGCTAGAATTAATTTTGACATTTAACCCTTTGGTTCCCAGTGTCCCACCGGTAGAACATTGATTTTAAATACGTTTTAAATGTATAATTTTCACTTTCTTATTATTTTTCTTCAATAAACAGATTTTTTGAAGGTTTTTTTTTGACATTTTACCATAATTTTACCAAATCTACTAGAAAATATATAATTTAATCAAAAATTCCTACTGGATCTATTCCTGGGAAAGAGAGTGTTAAAATTTCGCTACAAAATGTTGACGTTTCAGTATGTGTTTCTATAGAAGGTAAACGTCAATTTGAAGCTCTATTTAAGAACCACACATCAATCAAAAGGTTAATCACAATTAAATTCAAAATCGAATCGTAATTACCTCAAATTATCAGCTAATGTACTTCCAAGGCCACCCAAAAATATTTTGAGTATACATACAAAAATTTCCTTCCTCGTCATCTTCAATGTATGGTAAAAAATAAATTAAATATAAATATTTACCGTTTTTTTTAATGTTAAAAATAATAAACATTTAAAATAAAATGTATGAGAAACCGTCTGAATTGTAATTAAAATTAATGAATTGCTAATAAAATTTTGTTCTTACATTTACAAAAATAAAAATTATAAATAAAAAAGGCACTAATTACACATCACAGATCATGAGATGATTTTAAGACTAGTTTTAACATGTTTACTGTTGTATTATGTTTTATATGAAGATGTTACAATGTTACAATATAATTTTTTTCACGATCAGTTTGGGATGATAATGTCAAGGCAATGTCTAATTAAATCACTTAAGGTGTCTTAACGGTTAACAATTCATTTAAGATAATTTTTTTAAATGGTATTGTTTTTTTTCATAAACAATTTAAATTGAAAATTATGCTTGAAATGTGATGCTGATAAAGAAAGTGTAAGTGATTTTGATTAAATTTCAGGTGTTGTCTCTTTGAAATGTGACATTTGTGATAAAATTTCTTTTTTTTTTTATCATTTATGAGTTAATTTAATTAAATGTATCAAATTTAACATCCAATTTCACATTAACTGTGTTAAATTAATTGTGTAAATGTCATTTAAATTAAAATTTTTCTTTGTAAAAAATATTTTTAAGAGAAATATTAACTGCCTTGACAAGTGTATGCTTACTTTCAATTGTAACATAAAGAAATGTATGAAAACATGGTTTCAATTCACTTTATTTTTTATGTTTTCATGCTGTGATACGTTGACATGCTTTCATTCTTTTATTTATTGATTCTACTAATTACTTTAATTTAAATCTTTTTTCTTCAAGTTTTTTTACTTTTGAATTTTTCATGTTAAAATAACTTAAATAAAATTATGACAAATTTTACAATTCATTTTTCAATGAATCACTCATAAATTAGATTTGTTTTGATATTACCAAGGAAGCCATAAAAGCATCAAACAAACATAATACCACATTTTACAATCACGGCACTATAAAATTTCCCTTTAAAGTAAATCGTTTTAAAGCAGTCATTTCACTTTTATTTTTCTTCATTGTCGTGGTCTGATGCAATAATATTCAGATTTTGGAATGGCAACCGATTAGTTAACTATCAGAATAATATGTTTTGATTATTATCATCACATGTGGTTTATTTTTGCTTTTATTGAATTTATTAATGTCAATTAGCATGAGTTTTTTCTTTTAAGTTATAAGTAAATTTAAATGTCTTTTGTACAAATAAATGCCTAAAAGCTATTTTATTTTATAATAACGATGATAATAATAATAACATGAAAACTCACGTTACATTACACACACACGTGTAGTAAAAAACTGTTGAAAAATGAAAATAAACATATAATTAGCGTACACACATTTGTATTATTACCCATTTTTGGCATAGTCATTTTCTATTATGATTATGCGTGTTATTTTTTCCGACTGTCACCACTCGACCAATTTATGAAATCTATTTATGCACAAAAAAAGGCTTAAAATTTATTCCATAAGTGCATAAATGCACGCAATATTGTTCAAACACATAAATTTAATGCTGGTGCTTTCTTTTGAAGAAATGCAACAACCATAAAAATAAATATTTAAAGCGCATAAATGACGCCTTCCTTTCTCATATCAGTTATGTGTGCATTTTTTTGTATTATTATATTATTTGTGTAGGTTGATTGTGAAATTGAGCTTATTACATTTTAAAGTGGTTAACAATTAGAAATGAAATTGAATGTGATTTGTTATTTGCACTTACATTTTAAATGGGAAAAAAATTTGTTATCAAATTTCAGTGCTCTTAATTTTTTTATTTATTTATAATTCTTGGAAAAACGAAAAACACTGAACACAAATTTATTGAATTTACTGAAAAAAAATTAACAAAAATCAGATTTTACGAATTTTTTCAAGGAAAAATTTATATTTTCATAAGTTGCCCTCATGAAAAGGGGTTCAAAATAATTCAGTCTTAAGGCCAAGCTATGTATCTTTAACTCGAACCTCAAATCAGTCTTTCTTTAAGGCTCTAAGACCACAATAGGACTCTTTGAGACCCCGGTGGTGCCCTTGTAAAACCTAACCTAAGGCTGTGAGACTTGGTTAACTGTCAAAGACGTGGGAAAAAATTACATGTGTTCGTTAACGGATGTCTGAGAAGGATCCTCAGAAATTTCTGGTCGAAGGTGAAATATCGAAAATGAGGCTGATTAAACACACTTCCTTGTAACGCCAATATAAATCACGGAGAGCTTTATTTTGGAATCCTCAGGACTCAAAGCGTTGAGTAGCATCTCGTTTCGTGCTTTGTGTATGTCCCAAGCATGCCAGATTGCGTGGTACCACACTGGGTGAGCACTTCCCCAGTATTGATTCCATCACAAAAGTGAAACTGTCTGCCCTGCTTAGCTTTCTGAGAAGATGTGGTAACTTTCTTGAACTGAACTAGGTCTAGTGGATTTTTTTCTTTACTTAATTCACTAGATTTGGGACGTTCTTCTAGAAATCTGATCTGAGCCTAACATTCGAAATTCACACTTTAGATTCAACATATACCATGCGTTGACAACGAAACCACTAGGACCCTATGTCTCTTTTAGAGGCTAACTACTACTTTATGCAAAGTATAATTCCTTATAATTTACGTACAGAGTGCGTTATAATTGTTCCGCTTTCTATACACATGCGTAAAATTATAAGGAGTTATACCATGCATAAAGCGCTCGTAAGAGATAATAAGTCCAAAAGGCCAAAAAATGCGTCATTAATTTGCGAGTATTGTGGTCGTGCGGTATGAAAATTTGGCTTATACCTGATACATTAACAGCATTCTGAAACATTTACATCAGATTACATTAATTTCACTTTTTTTTACATTAACTATCACCATAATTACCTTTCCTGTAAACTGTAAATATGCAATTTTATCATCAGAAACATTAATTTTCCTCTTAACGGGAGGTAAATTCACTTTAATACTCAAATTGCAATAAACATTCCAATTCCCCATAAATTATTTATTTTGGTGTAAACTTACTGTTGGTCGTTCTTGATAACCTAAATGTGATTTTTTTTTCTTCTCTCTCCATTTAATTTTGTAATTCGATATTACAACACTTTGACACACAATTGTGTAGGCGCGTGAAATTGCAATAAGCATAAAAGTAAAAATAAAAAAAGAAAATTTACAAATTTAATTTCTTGTACAACATTCATAAGAACTAGGAACACTCTGTGTGATGACAGATCAAATAAAGCATAAATAAGCAAAACATGAATCCAAATGTAAATGATTTAGATTGTGGTACATGTAAATTAAATGTTGTCAATTCTTTTATCAAAAAAATTAGTTGTAATGTAAACATTTTTCATTTGTTGCAATTCCAAACAATTACTTTAATAATAAATTATGGACATAAATAAATTTAAAGCTATAAATAATAATAAAAGTTTGAGTTTCAAAACTGCTTATTTTACACAACACACAAAAAATTTTAAAAAAATAAAATTAAAATAATGCAATTTGAATAAACACAAAAATGTTAGTTGTTCCTATTTAAATAATGTTAAAATACTGCTTGAGACTATGAAAAATAAAATAGTGGTGTCTTAGAGAGTTTTGTCAATATTCATTTTAATTTTACTGAAATCGTGATAAAGGAAATGGTCTTCTGGTGGATAAAATACGCGAATTCCTTTGAGTTGATCTTTTTTTTATTTGAGTGCATAAATAAACAAAACTAAGTCAATTAGTCTTGAGGGCACTCAAGTGAAATCAGACTCACGTTCTACTTTTACTGCCCAAAGATTGCATATTTTAATAAGCAAATAGTTGTCAATTCAAAGGTTAATTCATTTTTCAATTAATTTCCATTTCATTTCTTTAAATTTTTTATTGATTTTGTGCTACATTGAAAAAAAATATTAAAATACATTTTTTAACGCCTTAAAGGCATGCAAAAAATTTTCGTACCATTTCTTTGAAACTTTTTTTTCTAGCGTGAGAAAAATTACTAAATTCAATAAATTGTATAATAATAATAATTTTACTTGAATTGACTATAAATTTTGTAAATGTCCATTAAATGTCAATTTTAATTTTGGGGGACCCGATGACATTTCTATTGATTAACAAAAAACCAGTCGTATACATAATTAAATGCTTATTATCATTATAAATGTTATCCAATTTCAATAAATGGTTATTTTGTTTATTTTTTTTAATGTGTGTGCGCCTCCACACCTCTTATCATCACCAACACACAAAGATTTATTCATTAAAATGTAGTAAAATTTTTCATATTGTTTTTCTTCAAGTCAATGCATATTTAAATCACAACAAAATACTACAATGTTCAATATTTACATCTGATTATCATAATATTTCTTTTTTTCAGGTTATTTTTTTATTTTATAACCGTTAAATTTGAATGCATTTTGTAAAGGCACAAATAATTGCCTATTTATGATAATGATTGCAGTTAACTCATTCATCTTCATTTCATTCATTAGATATACTTTATTATTTTACTATCGCTATGTATTTTGTTTTTATTTTTTATTTGAATATCAGAGAAAATGAAAGGCAACGTCACTTATTGAAGTGCATTTAAATTAAAATTATTTACAAAGAGACCTGAATTTGAAATGTCTCCTTGAAATTAATCCCTAATTGAAGGAATTTCGTATCAATTGCCATTTATTTGTGACAGACAGAAAAACGGTCTCAAAAGCGTATTTTTCTTCAAAATTCATCTAAAATGGGATAGACGAGAAACAAAAAAAAAGTGTTAAGATGATATATTTTGTGCCTTCATTCGTGATAGTCTTAACTCAGTGAGTGTTTGTGTGTGTGCTGTAACCACAGTAGGTCATCAGGCATTTGATCTTACTGCTTCCTTTATTATTTATCGATATAATCACACGATTATATACCTGTGAAAAAAAATCTCGCTGACATAACATCACTTGAGATTTGAAATTAAAAAAAAATCCTGATGTTCCCAACGATTATCTTACATTTCAATTCAATCAACATGGTACACTTCAAACGTCTCATTGAAGTAATTTCCTCCTCATACCTTTTTTTTGTTCATATAATTTTAATTTTAACACCTTTTGATGTCTTGTTTATTTATTTGATTAATTCAATGAGTTTCAAACAATGCTTCCTCTTTAATTGTCATACCATCTGTTAAGTGTGTGACAAATCAAAATTTATTGCAACTTAATAAAAAAAAATAAAAAAAAAACTTGTCAATTATTATTATTATTATGATTATTATTTAATTATCACACACACACATTACCTTAAGTGTATTAAATTGAATAATATTCAAACTAATTATATTGTAATTTAACTGGACCACTTTTTTTAATGATCAATCATTTTTTTTTATGATCATTACAATGCAACAAAGGCTAAACATTATTTATTGGTGTATTTAATTTTGTGTTGTTACATTACAAGAGTAACAATACAAAAATTATAATAGAACATAAGTTCAATATTGGAATAATAGTAATAAATAAAAAATTAACAGTTAGTTTATTTAAAAGGTTGTTGTCTGGCTTGTTTTTTTTTTCTTCTTTTGTTCACAGACAGTTTATTATTATGGTTATCATTAGTCATAACGTGTTAAATATTGAAATTGTATGAAATATCATAAAATTATGTTGAAATCATGGATTTAGTGTTAAATGTTGATGTAACAGGGCATTTAGGTGTTGAAGGATGATGTTGAAGTCGGAATTTATCAGAAAAAATTGATATTTTTATTGAAAAATTAAAAAAAAAAAATGTAATTGTATCATGGGTTGGACACACAACATGCTTTTCCTGGTTAAACAGACTTGAATTTGTATAATTGAAGTAATTCTGCTCCTTATTGGGTTTCATTCTCAATATAGCTCAGTTTTCCAGAGTGGCATCATTTACCTCAACTGTAAACATTGCAAGGTGTTCTTCATTCTTACGGTTCAAAACTCTCCAGGTTTCTGTGTCTTGGCCGTTATTTTCACCTTCGACAAGTCCTAGAATGAAGCCATTTGATTCTGCCCGGAAATTGATCCTCATTGACAGCAAAACATTGACTGTCTATCCAAAGTGGCAGGGCCTGTATCTATCTTTGTTTGTAGCTGGGTCAATGCCTACTTTGTGAGCGGTGGCCATCTCACTGTAAGAAGGCTTGGTACTTTTTGGTTTATTTTTTGGGATTGCTCCTGTACCAACTTTCACTTTTTTCTCCGTGGACTTTTTTCTTGAACTTTTCTAGTGCTTCCTCTTTACTAAGTTCCAGCTTTAGGAGATGTTTGAGCCCCTCTCTCTGGCTTCCAGGCATATTCCTCTAGATGCTTTTGGTTTTCCATTCGGGCTGATTGATGCAAAGGATTTGTATAAATCCAGTCTCCGGCTTCCCACGAGGTTATAACTACATGGTGCTCATGAAGCTCCGTTTACGGCTGACTCTGTACAGCCATCGGCATGTATTGTGCACCGCAGCTAACCGAAGTACACACGCATAACACCTTGGCTTACACATCACCTTAACAATTAGCCTACCAGTCATCAGTTTGTGCCTTGAGCTAGTGTTTCCCATCCTTCACTAACGTTGAGGCTTGTTAAAGGATAATTGAAATGCTCTTTTTACAAACTAGTAAAAAGACCACCTCCATTTAAGGGCAACAGTAAACTCACTTTAACCATCCTTAACAATTTTTTTTTCATTGGATAACTGGATCAGCTTCATCCGATTAAATCTCAATCTCAATTGAAAGTGAAATTTCCCATTAATAAATTAACATCTCAATAAAAGACACATCAGATTCAAGTAAAATTTCACAGAGAATTTATAAAAAAAAATAAACGAAAAAAATCCAATGACACGAAATACAGACATTAATGAACAGAAAAACTAACAATCAAAATATAAAATCTCGTATTTTTAATTTAATTTTAATATATATTATCAATTAAACATTCACATATTACAATAATAAATAATGTCACGTTGTTGTTGTTGCTATTTAAGTTGGTGCAAAAATAAAAAAAAAACACATATACATACTTTTAACACCACATAACATAACCGCAACATATATTTAAGATGTTATTTGTGATATATTCGCAAACAAAAAAATCAAAAAAATATTGTATCGTGTCTGAGACTCTTTGAGTGTCAATATCATTAAATTCATCATCAGAAAGAAAAAAAAATAAATAAATAAACAATAATGATAAAGTAATAAATTGTTATAAAATAAAACAAGAAAGTGTCGAATTGTGTGTATGGACTGTGTGTGGTGATGTACGCTTATAATAATGATAGTGATTGTTTTGTTTCTTTTTGTAATTTAATCATATGAAATAAAAAAAAAAATAATCATAGATTACAAAACATATTGTTTGCTGAAAAAATAACTAATTTGCAAATTTTAATATTATTATTAAAATTACAAGTAGGTGTTAAAATGAAATTTTTATTCATTTATTGATGATTGTTTCATAATCATGGACCTTCATCCATTTTTTGTTTACTTTGAATAAAAATTCAAACAAAAAACCTTTGATCAAGAAATTAATTTTCAATTAATCATGTCTTCAACCTTCTTTTATTTTCAAGATTGCATCAATTCAATGTGAATCCATTTCAAAATCAGGAACTACAAAAAAAAAATCTGTGTTAGTAGTTACAACTAAGTGATACTTACGATATTTTCTACTACTTACAACTTCTTACCTAGTTATTAATTTGTCATACGTATTTTTTTTTAGGTTAGGTTCTACAAGGGCACCACCGCGGTCTCAAAGAGTCCTATTGTGGTCTTTTTATTTTATTTTATTTTTTTTTATTTTTTTTTTATTTTACATGTAAAATTACAAATTCATTCATAGCCTGAAACCTTGCATATGATGTATCATTGAAAAAAGAAAAAAAAAATTACTATTCATATTTAGAGTAGTCACGTCAAAACTGTTAATTTATTGAATACACATTCAATTATCACATTCCTTAAGTATGTATCAATGAATGCATTTTTTTATGACATATTCATAATAATCATCATTAGTGGTATTCAATCTCATATTTTTTGTACATTACACGATTACACTTAAAGAAATTTCAGAGTGGGTTGACACTCGAATTACGTGCTCTTCTAATTAAATGTGTGTTGTGTGTTTTGTGTGAGTGAATGTTGAATTTTAAACGAATTCTATTAATATGAGAAGAATCAATCATGTTGAGTATGAGAAATTTTACGAATCATAAGAGATGCTGCATAATTAGGTGTAATTAATATTTGAATATTTGAGTGACCTCAAATTATATTAAAATTTATTAAAAGGTTTTTTGTTTCAATTTGAATTTAAATTTGAATCTTTTTTTGTAAGGGACACCCTATAATTATTCACTTAAAATGAAATGACTCTTAAGATAAAAAAATGAAGTACGCGATCGTGAAAGATGTACGCAAGTGCATTTATGGATAGACTACTGGAGTATTTTGAAAAAAAAAAAATTTTGTGTGCTTTTTGGGATTTTTTCTGGATTTTTCTGTGCTTGTTGGTATTTTCTTTGCTTCTTTTCAATTTATAAGTGCTTTTGAGATTTTCTTTGATTTTTAGGAGTTTCATGTGCTCTTTGGGTTTTTGTGGTTTTTGGGATTTCTTCTGCTTCGTTTGGATTTTTCTGTGCTCTTTGAGTTTCTGTGCTTTTTGGGATTTCCTCTGCATTGTTTTGATTTTTAAGTGGTTTTTGGGATTTCCTTTGCTTCTTTTGAATTTTTATGTGCTCTTTGGGTTTTTGGGATTTTCTCTGCTTCGTTTGAGTTTTTATGTGCTCTTTGGGTTTTTGTGGTTTTTGGAATTTCCTCTGCTTCGTTTGGATTTTTCTGTGCTCTTTGGGTTTCTGTGCTTTTTGGGATTTCTTTTCATTTCTTTTGAATTTTCCTTTGCTTCTTTTGAATTTTTATGTGCCCTTTTGGTTTTTGTGCTTTTTGGGATTTTCTTTGCTTCATTTAGATTCTATGTGCCTTTTGGGGTTTTAGTGCTCGCGTTTTCTAGGGATTTTGTACTTTTTTGTGCTTACTGGGTTCTGTATAATAGTTTTTATAAAGTCGGCTTTGTATTGTGACAAAATTGGAAAGCAGACATCAAGAGTGCTCATAAAACACGCATTTATTTCAAATCCACGAGAAATGCGCTAAAAAAACTCTCATAGTAATTTTTTGTGTGTCATTTTTATTCTTTTTACATGAAATTTTTAAAATAAATGCTTTTTTCATTTCACATATGAAATAATTGTGTGTGTCCAAATGAAATTAGGTATTCAATTAACATGTGTGTGTATGTGTGTGCATAGCCCTGTGTATGAAAATACGTAAAATTTAGCATCATGTTCATACTTTAATTTCTTTATAAATATGGATAACGATTAATTACAATCTGATTACAGCAACAAGATAATTAACATTGTTAATGTTTTGATATTTTTTTTTCCTTGTATTTCTTCTCTGTATTTTAATCATGATTTAAATGGTAAAGCTCGTTAAAACTAGGGCTAAAACTACAAATATGGACATGATGATGGTATTGCATGTTTATATGTAGGCTTTTGTTAATTCTATTACATGATCAATGTAAGTTGATGTAATATTTATATCAAGATTAAAGCGAGATAAAGGTGTGAGAAAATACTGCGAATCTTACCATATAAGAAGATTTTGATATGAGAGATTTTTGATATGAAAAAAGTGTAAATTGAAATGAGACATGACAAGAAAGTGAAAAAAAGAACAAAAATTTACAATTGAAATTAACACTTTTGAAATTGAAATTTCAAATAAAAGTGGAAGTAGAAATTTGATAAACAAAAAAACTTTTACCTACACGATTGTTTTCTTAACTTTTAAAAACAATTTAAGTACCTAATTTATTAAATTAAAAGGGAAACCATCAAATTCTTTGTTTTCACCTTCATGACATACCACGCCACACACATCTCACACATCA
Source organism: Culicoides sonorensis (assembly GCA_900002565.1). Taxonomy (NCBI): domain Eukaryota; kingdom Metazoa; phylum Arthropoda; class Insecta; order Diptera; family Ceratopogonidae; genus Culicoides; species Culicoides sonorensis. The sequence continues at coordinate 559,570 of LN483385.1, read as the reverse complement.
AAAAAATTTGCCGTGTCATTATTTTTAAAACATTTGAGCCTAGTTCATCTTCAGGTCATATTTTTACAGCTACAAATTAGTGTTGTCACGAATATTATTTTAAAATGTTAGAAGTGAGAAGAAAAAAAATGAAATCAATAATCAAAATTCACATACAACGTCTCATATTAAAAAATGATTCAGCATTGACGATTAAATTCAATTATTTATATTTTTGTTGATTTTATAATGAGATGAAATAAAGAAATCAAATTGTTCCGAAAGTTGTGTGAGGGCGGAAAACAATAAAAAATAACATGAGTTTCGATTGTTTGTTCCCCTGACGTGTGTGTGAAAGGTAATAAGGTTAGTAGGTGAAGTTTGGCTTTGAATTCAAATTTTGTGTGTCCTTGAATTTCAGCCGTCTTCAATTCAATAAAATCTAAGAATATCAAAAGAATCGTTGTCAATAAAAATTGATAATTGACAGTTTCATCAATCATAAAAACAAAAAAATAATATTCATTTAAACTGGTTTCGCTATTCAAAGCATATTAATATGCTAATAAAACATATAATATAAGCTTTTAATGAATGATTTTTTTTTACAACAATGTTTAACATAAATCTTTGTTTTTATATTCTTTACAGAAAATAACACGAAAAGCAAGTTTGGTTGAAGTACAGTAAAAAAGGGCATCTTGGCGCACTATGCGCACTTCTAGTGTGCTGCATTAATTTGAAGTTGTTATCACAAACTGAGAAGACAAAGAAAGGCAATCAATTATCATCAAGTTCTGAGGAAAGGAAAAAAAAACTTAAACGCTATTAAATTTCCATTCAATATAAAATAAATTACTTGGAAATTATTGGTCTGTGTGTGTGTGTGGTAAATATCGACCTTCATACACGGGATTCAATTTCAACTAAGCAAGTATTTGATTTGAACAACTTGAATGATAAATTTATGCACATATTTGAAGTGAAGTGACTCAATCAAATACTGTGACTAGAATTACTAATTAGTGTCTGAAGAAAGAAAGAGAGAGAGAAAAAAACATAGATGAACCACAGGAAATGTGCTTCATAAATTTTTGTCATGTAAATTTTTTGGAATTGTAAAAAAAATATTAAATTTGAGTGCGAAAATTAGAGAACAGGTAGAATGCAAAACATCTCTAAAGCCTCTATTGTCGTATAAGTAAAAAAAACCTGGATATTGACCTATGGCTACCCACATCAAATGCGCTACCGATTAATTGGATTATTGAATGAGACACTATTTAACGATACTTTTTAGTAAAAAGCACTTTTAATAACGAAAAGCAATTCAAACGAACGCAAGCAAACGCTAACTATCAACTGTTTCTTTAAAATACTGTAATATTTTGCCAGTTTATACTCTACTCTCAGTACTTCATTTTTATTACCATTAAACGTAATATTAAATCATATATTTTTTTATGAACTAACACTATACGCTTAGGATTAAATTTTAACGTAAAGAAAAGACTTAAGGAGTAACACTTGTACCATAATTATTATATTTAAGGAATTATTTAATTAAAACGATGAAAACAAATTCAAATAACAAAAATTCGGCTTCCAACATGGATCAAGCCACTTCCACAACAGCATCAAATCCGAATCTTCAAAGTGTGCCGACAATTCAAACTCAGGCACCATCAATGCACTCATCCTCGCATTCAAGCACGTCTGTTACAAATGTTTCAACGTGCAGTAGTCCGGCTCAAGTCAAAGATGCCCTTATTTTGAAACAATCTATGTCAGTATCAATGACCTCACTGCCATCTCCACAACACAACACTAGCTCAACACCTGCTTTTTCTACTTTGTTACATCAAAGTACCGAAATGGGAGCAGGAATCAACACAGGAAATGAATTTTTATCACCCAATAAAGTTGTAATTAATCGCACTTACAACAGTTTAAAGGTATTTTAATCATTTCAATTTAATGCATTTCAATTATTTTCTTTTAAATTTCATAGAAAAAACGCGATGTCGAAATTGAAGCATGGCGTCGATCCTGGGGAAGTGGTCACAGTCATAGTTCTTGCAGTTTACAAAGCAGTGCAACAACTGCTACAGGTTCAGGCACGGGAAAAGACGATTTCTGGGCGGCACTTCAAACAAACTACAATTATATTATGGATACAAATTTATTGGAGAGTTGCAAGGAAGCACGAGGTGAAATTGAAGGAAATATTATTCCAAATGTGCAGGATACTGATTGCTGTAAAAAGGTTAATTTTACTTTTTCATTTCATTTCATTGTTATTTTAATTAATTTCAATATTAAATTTAGCTTAAAAATCAATCATCACGATCACATGGGCCTGGTTTATCAGATCCACGTCGACTCAGACGATGGTTGCGTGAAATGGAGCAACGCATGGAAAAAATTCCAACATTAAGTGAAGGAAAGAAAATGAAAACATCTGAAATTCAAAAATTATTACGAGATCACACGGTAAGTACCAAAAAAAAAATTTTAACGAATAAATATTTGAAATTTAAATTGGCAGTTGTAAGGTTCATTCAATGTACAAAATAATTTGTAATGTTCATTTCCCCTTATTTTATATGGACTGTACAACATACACTTTTATCTCCTTTTTGAACGTAAATCAAACGTTTTTACATTTCAATGTGACTTGAATTGTATTTCACACATAGTTGTTGCGTCAAAATATTGATATAGTTTTGGTTGAGAGAGTGTCGTTAGCTTTGCGCAGAGGCGATATCGTACACAATGAGGTTTATCCGAGTGGCGATTATTGCTAGTTGAAAACTAACACCAATTACCCGCCATGGGGACGTGAAATACCGTCCACTACGGCAATTTTTGATCGCCCCTAACCGGGCTAATAAATTAAAACCAAAAAAAAACATTCCTCTCTCTCTCATCACATTGTGTGATGTGATTTTATTTAACCCATTTCATAACTCTTCATAGGATCAATTGCATCGACATACACTTCAACTGTGAGTGTTAAAAATGTACGATTGTCACTCAAATGATATCGATTCACAACTTTATAATATCCTTTTGGCACAACCTGTGAGGAAAAATTTCATTATTTGAAATGAAAATGACAAAATTTGAGCTTTAATCTTACTTGTGGAACTGCTCGACTAACAATTTTATTCAGATTAATATGACGTACTCCCACTTCACCATAATAAGGACATGGATGTAAAATATTTGGAAATTCCTCATTTAGCACCTTTTTCATTATTTGATAGAATAACGGAAGTGCAAACGGATTTTTGAAATATTCACAGATATTCACATCCAAATCCACCATAAATGGACGATAAATTGTTCCAAATTTGTAGTAAAATTTCATTTGAGCCCAAAAATCATTTGCCGGCTCATGAAAATTAAATAAAATTGTTGTATTTCCATCGCCATTTCGTGTTGGCTTGATTTTACAAAGCATTGAAGTGTTGTATATTGTTGGATCGTGTTCACACTTAATTTTCTTAATTTTCACATTGACTTGCTTTTCCGAGAGAACGTTCGAGATAAAAATGCAAAATATAATATAATGTAGACTAGACCACTTCATTGCAATATTTCCGAATGACGACTAGCAACAAAATTCATGAAATTATTAAAATGTACGATAATTTCATACAAATTTCAGTTAAATAACGTCGTGTGAGTGAATAATTTTTTTGGTAATTAAAAAATTACTGATAATTATAATACATTTTTCAAATTTAAACACACTCTAAATTTGTCTTTTTTTCTGCAAATGGAATTTTAATCATTTTTAAACAAAATTTTTCCGATTCAACTGTACCTGAAAATGTACCTGTGAATTAAATTTCATGAAATCTTCTTACAATTATACGGTAGCAAATTCGTATTAAATGTCAAGTACAAAACATTACATGGATTTTATTGAAGTGAATTCCATTACATCTGAATGGACTGATCCATATTTTCCAAATTGCATTATTTCTTATTGAAAAAAAAGAATAAATCATGAAGTACCATTTTACATTCATAAAACAAATTCCATTGTTCTGGTTTCTTGTATATTAAGGTACGTGCCATATTGTGTGCAGATGTTAGACGTCTGTATCGAATGCAACAGAAGGAGAAAAGAATGTTTATTTTTATGTTTTTATTTCATTTTGTACAAAAAAAAAACAATGAAAATTGGAACGAAATTCTAAGAGGATGTGCATTGTACAAAAAACCGATAAGATTTGTACTCAAATGTTCAGAATTCAATTCATTGAGCACATTTCAATGAAATAATTGAGTAATTTGCGTAACTTTTTTTTCAAAACTTAATTCACTATAATCAAATTTAATTATTTTTTTTAAAGCCACTTGTAAGCTAATTTCAATCATGATCTAGCTGTCATGATTTTTGCTCTCGAGCGATGATGTCATGATCGTTGTAATATTACTATAATTTTTTTTATTTATTTCTTTCATTAAGGAGTGTTTGCCCTTGAGCATCCTTATATCTGTATTTTAAGTCGGTAATAAGAGCGAGAGATATGAAAAAAATAATAAATAAATACAAGAAACCTTCACAAATACTAAAATTAACTATAACTTTGCAAAAATGAGTAAGAATATGATTTGACAGACAATTACCGCTCATTTCATATATACGAGTCTTTTTTTAATTTGTATCGTACAAATTTTTTTTTCACACATATGTTCATTTTCAAATAAATATATTCGTCTCTTTCATTTAAATTGAATTGAAATTATTAATAAAATTTAAGGTAAATGAAATATCATGAATGACTTCATCAGTTTTATATACGTACGTACGCGAACAACTATTATAAACTATACTATGAATGAATTGATGAATGATATTCACGCAACTTGAATATACATATGAATTTTAACCCTTAAACGCAAGTTCAATGCACATTGATTTTTATTTTTGATGGAAATTGGTCGAATCGGATTGCAATGAGATAAGAATTTAATTTAATAATAATGACAAACTTTTTCATATCTTTTACATCATAAATTCTATTTTGTCATGATTCAAAGTGTAAAACAACATCACTTATAAATGCAGATTCCCTATTAATATAAAAAAAGGAAAAAATTAATTTGAAAACTAAGCATACGACACAGCTAAAGAGACTAACGCAAGTTGCCTTTATTTCATTCAAAACCCAGAACAATCATATGATGAACTCAGATACCTATTGTGAGAGCAAAGATGGTTTTTTGTTTTATGCTAATGGCACAGGATTTTATGCAATTTAAGAGGATTTATATGTACGAATCTTAGTCAAGTGTGAAAGCCAAAGTTAGAAATCAACTTAGCCATCCAAACGTTATCAGCTTTCAGCTATGTCAGAGCTATTACACCCAAAATGAAACAAAAAAAATACCCCCAGGCAAATGGAAATGAGGTTGAGTTTAACTAATGAAAACATGATTAAAATGCCTCGATAAACTTTGTGTTCGTTAAGGAGGCTAGACTGATTGAAGCGATGTAAAGTTGTATGATACTCTTTGAATAAATGATATTTTATTTTAATTATGCTGATGGTGAATGGTGGTGTGATACAAATTAATGACATTTTTCGCAATTAATCAATTTTTCCATCGATACTGTGTTATCACATAAAAAATCTTATACGGTGTTTCATGTCATTTAGTGAAGATGTTAAAGGGAATGATTTCATGTTATAACTCAATTAGATTTAAGATTTCGTATGAGAAAATATTATCACAGTTTTTTTGAGCAATTTTTGCACTTTTCCTGTTAAAGGCCATATTAAGAGATGATCACTAGAAAGCACAGGAATCAAACTCAAATTATTTCAGATAATGAAAGAAAATAGCAGTCTTATTCAGAAAATTCTTAGTTTTATGATTAAGACCTTGATTTAAAGTAGAGAAACGAAAAACAGCTTTCACATACATTTTAATCGAAGGGTTCAGAGTGGATTGAGATGAATTTTCGGCCCTGGATTTCTTTTTATTTTTCTTTAAAATTTACACATATATGAACATCCTTTTACTTTTACAATGTCTGTGCAGCGTATCCGCCATTTGCCAGAATTCCAATCAAAACAATTCGGCACTGGATGGATTCGGCTAGTGGAAGAGCTCGTCCAAATGGTTATGGTTGATGAAATTTGACGTTTATACTTTAATTTGCTTCCCAAAAACAAAACACTCCTAATCCGTCTTGATTTAAATAGCGCTTCAAGTCATGTCTATGAGTTGGCAAGAAGTCGAAGGCTTGGTTTCAATAAGATGATCCCAAAAATTTAAATCTCCCAAAAGAAAATAATAAATGATTGTTTTAGGTTCTTTCAGGAATTTTAATCATCGAAGATTATAATTCTAGTCCTTTTTTGATCAAAATTGTCTCCCTTTCATCGATTTTGACGTCTCCGAGTAAAATAGGCCCTGTGACTTTTATTAAATTGGCTATCATACGAAAAAAATCATTTTAAAAAATGTTCAATTCTTGAAATTTCAAATTAAGTCAATTAAATTACTTATCACACATTCGTCTGTCCCCATCATGCATCGAAGGGTTAATTATCATACAACTTTAACACTAACACACTCACATTCTCATATGAAACACAGTAAATGAATGAACAAATGAATGAATGGATATACTTTCAATATTAACTACTAATATTATTATTATAAATACAATACAATGAAATGAAATAAAGTAAAATACAAAAAAAAAACACAACATTCGAATAACAACTGCAGCTGCCATGGGAAATGAAACATTCATTTCAGTTTATAACGTACACTCGCCTTGAACAGTAAACATTTTTAATTTTATCCATCTGCGCGTTGTTTTTTTTTTAATAACATTTTATAGATACATATAATATAAAAGTTTTATAATAAGTGTAGAAATATTATTATGACTGGATTTTATATACAACAACAAAAAATTTTACATATACAACAAATGTTTATCAAAAATTTTATATAATAAAAATTTATCATTAATGAATTAGTGGAAAATGTAAAAATATTTTAATAACGATTATTAAAAAAAAATAAAATAAAAACAACATAAATCATCAAGAATTTTACATGTAAAACACACAAGTTTGATACAAAACGCATTGCAAAACACATTTCGTTCGTTGTGTTTTTCATTTAAACATAATAATAATAAAAATAATAAAGAAAAAAATTATGATATAATCAAACAAAAGTTAAGAAACATAAATGTTCAAAAAGTTAAAGTTAATCCTAAACTAATAACAGAAGATTAACATTAAGAACATATGACATGAAAGTTGTGTCACAATCGTATTATTATGAAAAAAAAAAAATAAAATAATAATAATTATTTAAATCAAAAAATTAAATAAATCAAACATTATAGGAAATATTTTCTGGTTAAATTAATTTTTATCTGATATTATTTTGAATATAGTGATATAAAAAAAAATAAAATTCTAGTGACTTGACTGACATAACATGCTCGTGCTCTAAAAATAGTATTACGACATTTTAGTGAGTAACACCGATTATATATATAAAATATAATATTAGTGAGGTAATAAAATGCATACAATATTTTTCTTTTTGTGTTTCATGTAATGTAAAATAAATAAATAAATTGTGTGACAAGGAAAATTTAAATTAGTTTAATTGTGAGTGTGTGTGTTTGTGTATATTTTTATCTTAAATTTTCATGTGTGTTATATATTAACATATATAATTAAATGATGAGAATGAATGAGTAAGGGGAATTGCAAAAAATGAGTGAATTGACCTGTCTTGTAAAATGTTAATTGATGTGTAACGATAAATTAACTTCAAAGCCTTACAAGACAAAATTTTAAATAAAAATTATTTCAATGAAAATTTTCAAATTCAATTCAATTCAATTCAAAGTGTTTTTTTTTATTTATTTATTTTGACACACAAATAAAAATAGTTCAATCAAAGCCACAATAATGTGCAAATTTATGTGGCTTTCAATCGTATAACGGTAAATAAAAATGTAGTACAATCATTTTATCATCATTTTTTTATTATAATATTCATTGATAACAGAAGTCAACAAAAACATATGATAATGAAACTCATTTGAATAAATTATTTACTGATATACACGCTGATTCAATGTATCACGACACACGGCAAAGCAAAAAAAAAATAAAATAGATAAATAAAACGTAAATTGTTGAATGTGAATTGATGAATAAATTATTCACGCATCCAAACAGTGAACTTTATATTATGGATGTGGAATAACAAATAATTAAAAAAAATAATAAAAAATTATCAATCCATTCAAAATAGTATCAAAATAAAAATAAACCATATTGTTCATATATTGATCAATCGACCGACCGACCCTCTCTCATTGCACATTCACAACACAAAACATATCGATTTAATTGATTATTTTTTTTTGTTATATTTTTTTTTTCTTTTATATTAATTTATTTTATTTATTATTTGAAGATGAATATTTTTTGAAATTTATATTTATTTTTTTAATTTTAATTTAATGTTTATGTTTACTTGAAAACAGAACAGAGCAAAGAGTCGGCAAATTAAATTTTTTATTGTTCTGAACTCTTTGAAATATTTAATTTAAATCACATACAATTCAATTGTTTATTTACAATTAACTTGAATTTTCATTCACATTTAAACACATAGAAACACGCGGAACACAAAACCATAAGGTAAATTTCAGTTTTTTACGGCTTTTGAAGTGATTTTTGCATTGAATAATGTAAAATAATAAAATTATTGTTCTTAAAATTGACTTGAAAACATATTAACGATCAAATTTTAATGTTAAAATGAAAATAAAACAAAAATAACAGATGTTTATTATCATAAAACATAAATTGTAGTTCTGTTATTTAAAAAAACATTGTTATTTGAATGGAATTCATTTAAATTTGTATTTTTTCTTGTTGTTATCGTTGTAACAAATTTACATTCATCGTTTTCCTTCGTAGGATTATAAAAATAAATTCTTGTCTATTTTTGGATTTGAGAACACTGTAAATTGGAAATGGCGCTCAATTATACCTTGGACACGCGACCAATAGGTCGCTGAAACAAGCATGTACACTGGCTTAATGCAAATATGTGCATTATAGTCAGACACGTACACAATAGGGCTTCGGTCCGAGGTGGACGCCTTTTCATATCTAATCTAATCTATACCTTGGACAGGAATACCTAGAAAAAGGACATTTCAAGCCTTTAAAATGACCTTGAGACATTGATTTCAATTTTTTTTTGATGCCTTATTTCTATGCATGGGACTCTCTGTTGTCAATCTTTGGGTGGACTCTTGATGCATCAGGAGCTGTTTTAAATAGCTGTTTTCTTATGCTTTTTTTTCTTGGACCAGATCACTTGCGAGGTACATTCAGGGTGTTAATTTGTCGATTATCAAAAAAGTGCTACAATTTTGGTCAGATTTTTGGGGATTGTACCATGCAGTGGTTAGCGTTTTGGACTAACAGTTTTAAGGTTAGCAGTTCTATTCCCGCTCCGGCTACTCAATTTGAGTTAAAGGCTAGATAAAGGTGGCGACTGCTTGGGATGACAGCATAAAAGCTAAGTCCTTCGGATGATGATACTGGGTATGCACAATGGACCCGACTGATGGCCTGAGTGCAGGCTTAATAGCCACCCTTCAAATCTTATCTGATACTATAATGGTCACTTGTAAGCGTGCGGGCCATTTCTAACTTTCATTGTACTTGTCAATGGCCATATTCAGTCTTGAATTAACTTCCAGTTATGACCTGGAATCACAATCCTGATATGAAATGTAGCCAAATCGAATCAATTGATAGAAGTTCTCTGAAATTCAAAGTTTCTTACTTTTCATTCTATTTCAATTCTATAATAACAATAAAAAATAGTACAGTACACCACAAAGTTGTAATATCATTAACATTTTACATGAATTACAATAAGAATCGCACATCATCGTATGTATTTTTGTGACATTCATGAACTTTTGCATGGCTTCACTACTCATTTGAACTGCTAAATTTAAAATAATACAAAAAAAAACATGTATGTATATAATTTACAGTTAAAATTAACTTCAGTGACAAGTTCAATTGCCATAATTTTTTTTTTCATGAAGTTCATAAAGCTTAGAATACAAAAATTTTATAAGTAATCATTTGTGTGATTTATTCATTTATTATATTCATTATTATTGTAGTAATGACTTCTTTTTTGTTTACTAGACTACTTTGTATTTATTTTTATTATTTTATATTCATAGAAATGTATTCAAATCATAATAGCAATCAAAATCTAATTTGTGTCATTGTTAAAGGGACTGAAATTAGTTTCATACCGAAAATAGTAGATTTTTAGATTAGGGTAGAGCGAAAATGAGTCATTTATTGAAATTAACTGAATTTCTTGGATTTTGTACTTAATGCTAATGATCTTAAAACGTTCAAAATTCTAATGTCGATTTAATTTCATTCAAAAGGTCATTTTAAGGTACATATCCAATTGTTCACGCACCATACTATTAACAGCTAATTTTGAATTAATTTGATACATGTTGTAATATATGACTTATTATTATTGAATCAAAACAAAAAACAAGATTAAAATAACAAAAAATCTTTTATGAAATTTAAAGCCCTAAATTTAAAGTACAAAACACATTTATTTGCTAACTAACCGAGCATAACACACACACAATAAAAAAAAATAATAAAAATCTTATTGAATTTGTAAAATGCTTTAATTATTTATGGTTTTTCGTCTTAAAATTAGTTAAGCTTCGTTTGATACTCATCAAATTTGACCTTTACAATAAATTTTGATCAAAATATAACGAATTTATACTGTAATTTAAAGTTATTTAAACAAAAATTGCTTCATATTCCTACACTGTAAGTAGAAAACGTCCGCAGTACAAATTGATTTGGCTCACAGACAGAGATCTTTGATTGACGCTTACAGGACATTTAATGAATGAAATTTGTTTTATATTTCCCCTTAATTTGGAACCAAATATCAAATATTATGGGCATTCTTTTAATCCATGCATATTATGCGGGTTCTTTGCGAGGCATTTTCAACTTAAAGTGTATTGAGATCACATTAAAGTTAATTGAAATGAAATCGATTATGATTTCAAAGTTTAAATAACCTAACACAAAAGTTTTTTGTGTCCTGATGTTTATTATTAAAATTTAAAATTTGCTTACGAAAATCATTGAAAGACACATAAAAATAACTGGTGTGACTGGTTTTGGTCATTCCTTTTATGGGTGATTTGATTCTTTTTTTCTTCAAATTTAGAGTATAACATAAAAAGTTATGTAAGAATGTCCAGTTCTCTTCCTATAAACACTCACACACACACAGACGTAAATGTATTTTTGGTCAAAGATTGTGATAAAACTCAAATATGGTGAATGTTTGTCTTTTTTATTTATTTTATTTGTCATGTTCTTTTATTTTATTTTTTTTTTGTTATTTTATCACATTTCATTGGAAATACGAAATAATACAATACAAAAAAAAAATCATTTCATTTCATAATAATTTCATTTCAAAACAAATACAGTCAAAATTATTTTTTTTTTATCATCATGACGCCTTTAATATTTGAATACACATACAAAGAAATACAAAGAACGATATCAAATTGCAATTTTTTTTTCACTTATCAGTAGATAACAGGGGACTGTAAAATTGTGATAAGAAATGTTTCATTTAAATTTGAATTTAGAAAAAATATGTAAAGTTTTATATGAATCATATTCATGACATCTCAAAATTACGATACCAATAAAATTTTTAAAGGAATTCACATAAAATTGTTTTAATTTCAAAGGAAATCATGTAACACTATTAAAAACATATCATAAAAAATATTTTATGACACAAGCATTAATTGTAACACATTATATTTGAAATTATATTTGAAAAAAAAAATACAATAATAAAATCATGATTCGCTCTTGATTTGTGGCAAACGTGAATTTTTTGAAGATAAATTAGTAAAACATGAAGTAAGGTGAGGCCTGTTTTTTGTGTTTTAAGAGTATCAAGATCACGATTTTTATTTTTGGAATAGTGTAAAAAAAATGAGTTTATTGTATTGAACATTTTCGAACAAATTTACTGATTTATTACTTAACTATTTGTCTTTATATTCCGAGATAAGTTTTCAATGAAACAAAAAATTGGTTAACAAGAAACATTTTCACACAGTCCTCAGTTGATGTTGTTATTGCTGTTGTTGCAGTTGTTGTGGGTAAATTACATTTTATTTGCATATTCATTTCAAATTCATGACTAATTAAAAGACCATAAATAACATGGCACAACAGCGAAATATCATATAACTTTTTTTGTAAAGTGTTAATAGAGTTTTTTTTCTGTAATTTTAATTTCAAAGTTGATCTTGTGTTGTGTATCTTTGACCATATTTAATGGAAAATGCTCAATGGAATTGTAAAATTAGCATTTACAACTTTAGTCAAGTCTAATGTTTTGATTAATTGATTACAAGATTAATATTATTGCAGTTAGATGCTTTCTTTTTAATTTTATTTTTTACTTGTCTTCTTTCATAAAATTTCTTGCGTGTTCCAGCAGTGTCTGTTTTTTCACAGATATGTTACACTTTCATTTAAAAAAAGATGTGGGATCAATTTGTTACTAGACAAGACATTGCACTTGTTGAATTAAATTCAATTCAATTTCATATTCAAAAATTCGCTGTGTGATGTTTGCGCATGCAATTTCTAGTTTTGGGTAATAAATCAAATTGATGAGACAAATACACATTTCAAAAATATGACTATTCAAAAAGAGTTTTTACTTTCACTCTCATTATAAATTCAGTGAGCATCTTTCAGACTTAATAAAATGTTGATAAAGAAGATCGATATCCCAAAAATGGAGTTCTGTCAATCAATAAGTAACATCATACAGTGAGAGCACCTTTTTGTCGGTCTAATGTTTCTAATGCCTTAAATTGTGTGTGTGTAAAATATTGGAGAGGAATGTTTGTGTCATGTTGTTACTTTTTACTATTATAATTATTATTATTTTACTACATTGATTGCAGTGAAATTAAAAATCAATGAAATTGCGCTAATTTGGCTAATTGTGAAGTATGATATCTAAAATTAATGATTTTTGTTTTATTATTCAATTTTCGTTATAGTATAATGTTAACACAGTGCTGCATTAAGATGATAAAATTACTTTTGATTGCCTAATATTTTAGAGTAAAAAAAGTAATATTATCATGACATATCCTAATAATATGAGTTATATTATTAGCTTATAAGAATAAAAGAATAATTAAATAATTAATAATAATTTTTTGATTTTCTTGGAAAATTTTCGGAAAATCGGTTTTTCCATGGTCACCCTATTTTTTTGTATGGACATCCTAATTTTTTTATAGCCTATGTTACCCGGGCTTTGAATGGGAAAATATGCCTAGAACATACCATGGGTCTATTTCGAACCGTTAAGCCACAATCGTGGAAGAAACTTTTTTTGTGCGTAAAATACAAAGAAGAACTTGTAAAAAAGACTCAACATACTTAACAGTATGAGGTAGACTGGTGAATCTAAAAAATTTTGATATTTGATAATACCGTTTACCTCTTTCGAAAATATTTTCGAGAGGCGACTATTGAAATATTTGGTTGGTACGCTGTTGTTTCCGATGCCTTCTAAAAATGCAGTCAATGATATTTTGAGTTGTTTATTTTCTTAATTCTTCAAAGAATTGCAAAAAGAGTTAAACAACTCAATACTTTTGAACGGAATCAACTGCATTTCTTCCACAGAACTTTCAATGAGACTACTAGCAGCTGCCCCTGTAAAATACATTGATACAAATTTATCATTTCATTATCATACAATTATTGCTGCCATTGAAGATCGCTGGGAAAGAGCCCGGATGAAAAGCTTGTTATTTTTATGTGTGTACACATTGTTACTCATTCGTGATGAGACTGTAATTCGAGTATTAGTAGTGAATCACTAGATGTACTCATCATCCAAGACTTGATTTTGAAACAAAGTTAAAAAAACAAAAAAAAAAAAAAAAAAAAAATAATAATTATAAATAAATACCAGTTATAAAAAAAAAAAAAAAAACAAATTTATCATTTTAGATAAGTCGGTTTACACTAATTTCCTAATTTTGTCTGAAGTCTCATTTTTCAAGATTATAGAAAAAGATATACAGTTTGAACCTCCGGAGCAAAAATTCTATTCCCTTAATTATAAATTTATATAAAATATTTAATCTTATTTTATAATTTTTCACATAAATGAAATCAAATTTAAAAAAAAACGTTAATTTTGTCAATTTTGGTCGATCCATGAAATATAATTATTATTATCTGGTTGGCAGTATTATCTTGTTTTTCATGAGGACATCTTGGTTGCTTGGGCACCTTCCAATTCTGTGAAAAAAAAAAGAAAAAAATACGTGAAAAACATTATAGGATAATAAAATTATAGGAATTATAGGAAAATATTGAAGAAAAGTAGATAGAAGGAAAAAAAGTAAAAATAGGAAAGTTAAGGAAAGTATGAAGGATAATAATAGAAAGGAATATAATAAACAAAAAAAATCAAATTTTATTAATTTATTTTAATATTCGAAGAACATTACTAATTTAACTTACAGTGTATGTAACTTTCAATTTCCATGACAAAATTTCACAGCAAAATCTATCAACTTTATGTGTCTACACAATAAAATCAAAAAAAAAATAAATTAAAACAGTAATATGCTTGACATTCATTTATTTTATTATAAACTCGCAATTTAACACAAAATTTCCCATTACTATAATTTTTATTTTATTATTCTTTTTTAATTGAAAGACCAAAACAATTATTTTCATTAACTTTTCATTATAAATCTTTGTATTATTATTATTATAAGGAAAAGACAATTAATTAAAATGAAAGTAAAATGCCACATGATATGCTTCCCTGAAATCTAAACAATAAGGCAACAATATTCAAATAGTAAAATTGTAATATGCCTTAGATTGAGTGTAACACAAGTGCACAATTTATTTCTTGATTATTGAAGATTATTCCATAAGTAATGTAAAATCGTGCTAAGCATTTTCCTTAATCGATAATTCACGAGCAAAACATTGAACAACAAAAGAATCGAGTTTTCATTTAATTTAATAATGTATAAGAAAAGACACAATAATTGCATAATTCACAACAAATGATCAAATAGTAATTAATGTTATTTCTTGGACATTAAAATGGTCCACCTTTTATATTAAAATTAAAAAAAAATTGTAATTAATGAGCATTGAATTTATGTTTTGTATTGTGCTCATTATATACTTAAAAAATAAATGTTTTGTTGATACTTTTAATTTAACTACAACAACAGAAGAAAAAAAAAATGGAAAGTTTTTTTCTTTCAATATTCATTCCATTCAATCTCAAATACGCAAATAATCAAATAATAATATAATTATTGTTGAACTGGTGTACATTTCTCTTCCTAAATCGTCATTATATATAATTTTTTTTTCCTTGTTGAACTTTGTTTTGCCTTGCCTCGCTTTATTTTAATGATTTTAAGTCTATTTGAAATGAAATGAAAAAAAAAATGTATAAATTTCAATTTGAACATATTTTTGTTGAATCGTTAATATCCAGACAGAAGAAATTTATTTATATTCATTTTTTTACTTCTTATTATTTGATCTTCGTTGTATATTTATATTAATTTCATGGTAGTTTATCATAAATTTTTATTATACACACACACACACACACACACACGATACATCTCATTTCATGATGTTATAATTAAGCTCATGAATTTTTTTTTCCTTCAATTTTATTTTATTTGAAGAAATTCGTCTTGTCTTGCTTTGTGTTGATTGGAATACAATTGAAATGTTCTCTTATATGAGATTCAGTTGTTTACCTCATTAGGAAGCATTATTTAATAAGGTATAAAAAAAGAAGTATAAAGTTACTTTCTTTTCAATTTAATAAAATTTACAAGAAAAATTGCATTTAAATCATTTCTATGAAATGAAATGCATTAAAGTTAAAATTCAACGAAAAAAAATTTAAATCTATTATTTACAAGTATCAAAACAAGCTATTAGTCAGTTAAAAGTGAAAATCAGGTACGGTTGTCGTAATTTAATTTATTACCATACAAACAGACACACACACATGCACAGGAAAAAAAACAGTTAGTTACAAGACACTTTATTACACATTTAAATGTCAAGAGGTTAAACAAGATTTTTTGATAAAGATTTCCTCATGTAACATGATATTTGATATAAAACTGTCAGATTGATTAAATCACGGTTGCTGCAATTTTATGTTGATGTAAAATATAATTTTTGTAATTTTTTTTAAAGGAAAGGTCAATATACTGTCTGATTACACCACAATTCGCACTATCAATATAAATTATGTATAATAATTAATAGAACAGTGAACAAATTGCACTTCATAAGTAAAACCGCATTCTTTGATGTTCAAGCACACACAGTTTTTATGTAATTTTATCGCTATATAACAACAATAATGAGTTAATATTAATAAAAGGAGAATTTTATTAGAAACTGATTGAACAGCAATCATTAGAATTGCAGAAACCTGTTTAAAAGAATATTGAATGTAAATATTTTGAACGATCATCTGAAGTTATTTTATATCTTTTTTATTTAATCTTTCTGTGCATACATTGTTGGTGTTTTTATTTAATTAAAGATCATCAGAAATGTGAGTGAATGTGAGGTGAGCACTTCAAGGTTTTCCATTTTACCGTTTTTGTCTGATTGTGACATGAAATCGCCTATATCGGGTGATGTTTTGCAGATGCGCTATGAATTTTCATTGAAATGATAAGGATCAATTCCAAAATTTTCGGAGAAAAATTTCAGAGGTGACTACTCTGTTTATTTACTTTCTGTACTGGTCATACAGCCTTAGCCTGGGTTAGCCTGGTCAACAATCCATTTCGAAAGTTGGCTGTTTTGTACTTTTTTTCAGTAACATTGTAAGCACCCTACTTCGACATTATTGATTCAGTTCGTTTAAGGTTGACCTGGGACCTTTAGAGGATAGTACGGTGCAGTGATAAGTGTGTTGGACTATCAATCTTAAGGTTGGCAATTCGATTCTCGCTCCGGCTATTAAACTTTACAATCTCAAATGTCCGTTTTTCGGCTACTCAATTTTGGTTAAAGGCTAGATAAAGGTGTTAACTGCTTGGAGTGACAGGATAAAAGCTAAGCCTCTCGGATAATGATAACGAGTATGCACAATGAGCCTGACTGATGGCCTAAGTGTACGTTTTATAGCCGTCTTACAAAACTAATCTGATCTGACCTGGCACTTTAACAAAGATCTGGATCATTTCTGAATAGTGTCCTTGAGTCACAGGCTTGGCCCATTCATGCTGAGTCTCAGTTTTCCTATTTTTATAAAATTCGTTGGATTTAACGTAGAATTTCGAAATTCGGACCCATCTAACTCACTTAGCCTTACAAGTTTCTCGAGATAACCCTGCATTTAAATAGAATCCACTCCCATCATTGTAGTTTTACATTCTGACATTAATTTTACTTTACTAGCATAGATTTCAATGAAAAAAATCTATTTAAATTCCTATAAAATACAAAGTTTATGAACAGAAACACCTTTTAAATGTAATCCAAATCACCTTTTAATACCATTTTCTCACTTTTTATAATACTTTTATATTTAGTCAAATCGAAAAGTGTTTGTAAATGAAAACGCCGCTACAGCCTTTCTGGGGCTTCCTGGACCTACAGTTTCTTCTGACACTATATCTTATTTTTGTTGGCCGAGGTGCTCGCGTAAAAAAAAATTAGGGTGTCCATATAAAAAAATAGGGTTGCCATACAACTTTTAATGAAAATTCAAAAAATTTCCACGAATTTTCCGGAAAATTGGGGAAAAAAATATATTTTCAGAATCATCTCAACCTAAGCTACAACTTTGCCGAAGGCACCAAAGACCTAACACGAACATGAAAAAAAATTTTTTTTTTTACATACACATGAATTCTCTTAACAGAATGTGGATACATCGACTTAAAAACTAGAATTGTTGTAAAAAAATCTAACATTGAATAAAACTAAAAAGTAATAAATAAAAAAAATCAAATGAAAACAAAGCTCGAGCTATTTCTTAGGAAGTTATTAACTTCTAAAATAAACTTTTATGAGAGGGGGATGGCCAACTAAAAAGTGAAAAACAAGAAGTTTTCTAGCAAAATTAAGTCTTTGAGATTAAAAACAAATTTGTTAAAAGTTGAATTTTGAGTATTAACTGGAAACAATTTTTTTTTAAGAATAACTTTGGCCCTCACTCACAAAACTGATAGATTAGTGGTTGTGTTTAGTCAGTAAAGAAAAACTGAAATAAAAATTCAACTTTTAACAAATTTGTTTTTAATCTCAAAGACTTAATTTTGCTAGAAAACTTCTTGTTTTTCACTTTTTAGTTAGCTATCCCCCTCTCATAAAAGTTTATTTTAGAAGTTAATAACTTCCTAAGAAATAGCTCGAGCTTTGTTTTCATTTGATTTTTTTTATATTTTTTTTTTTATTGTATTCAAGTTAAGTCAACTCAACATTTGAACTTGACATTTTTTTTGATATAAATTTTTATGTCATATTGAGCAATAAAGAACATGTTTTATGATCATGTCACCTATCACTCCATTATCGAGGCAATTTTGTTTTGTGGGTGGACTTTTACAGCTCAAAATATTTATGTGTCAGCTCTTTCAATTCAATTCAATTCAATTTTAAGTTAAATTTCAATTTAATTAAATGATTGAGGTTTGTCACATTAAATAAATGAACTGATTATGAATTTTTTTTTTTTTAATTAATTTTCACCATTAACCATGTAAATTAATATGAATTTTAAGCATATTAACTGTTGAATGAAGAAAAATGCACTGATTTTAATCTAAATTGATTAATGATCGCAATAAAATTTAATTAAAAGTTTTTCATTTCATTTTAACATGAATATTTAATTTAAACAAAAAAAAAAAAATAATGTTAATAAAAACAGATAATCACTGATTTACCTAAATATCGTGTTTTACTGTAAAAAAAAGTTAAATTTAAATTTCATATGATATGATATGACAAAAAAACACACAAATAATAATGATATTCATGCTTATCACCATCAATACATAACAATTTATGGAAATTTGATCAAATCTTATTATTATTGTTATTTTTTTATAAATATTTCTCTTGTAGTCAATATTTTTACTATTAAAGTCTTAAAAATAAAGCTCAAAGTGTCATGCCGTTAATAAACTTTTAAAATAAAATAAAATAAAAAAAACTGAATATGATATTACAATAATACCATAAATAAAATCGTTTAACGTGATTGTTGTACAACATGTCGTGAATATTATTTAATTTTTTATTATTTTCATTTTTTTTGTTGAAATTTAAATCAAGATATTAACAATGAAACTGTGGTTAACAATATAATATGACATTTGTAACTAAATATCGTAATACTAATTGTGCCTAAATGATGTTCACAACACGATGTCGTCACATTTGTATGTTAATTTAATCAAAAAATATTAAAATTTATTATTGAATTTAAATTTTATCAATCAAATTATGATAAGAAAAGAAATTTCGAGGTATTTACAATGAAAAATGTCGATAAAAAATTGCAAAATTATTTTTATTTCAAAGACATTGTTTCCATATAACATTTTAAATTGAATTCACTTCACAACATGCAATTGCAAATGATGAGAATTTGATTGAATCAGGAAAAATTTATATATATTTATAAAGAGAGAAATAACAATGCATTTTTTTGTATTGATTGAATTAAAAACGCTATCACTCTTGAAATACAGTAACATTGCATTTTATAATAAAAGCTTAGCTAATTCAAAAAAAAATAGAAGGAAAAAAAACACAACGTACTTTCACTTCTAAAAATGTATTTATGTGGAAATGTAAGAAGAAAAAAAAGTAACAATTTGATCAATTCTGTTCCCATACTCTCTCAAATGTTAAAATAGGCAAAAAAAGACAAAAAAAATAAATTGATGGAAATCGATCCGAACATTAAATGTATGAGGAAGATATTTAAATTATTTGCGATTCCATTTGAATAAAATTAATTTATGCACATTTTGTGCAATTTGTTTACAATATAACGGTCTATATTGGACAAAAATCCATTTAAAGTCATTAGATAGTCATATATTAAAATGCAAAAAATTACAAAATTGTATTTGCATGTAAAAATAGAAAAAAAAAAATAACGCTGAAGGCTGCTTTTCAAAATCAATCGTGTAAATTTTGATAGATTTTCCCTTTTATAAGACAGAAACTTGTCAAAAACTTAAACAAAACATAGATGGATTTAAAGTTATTTCTTATATAACATGATTTTTTCTCTCAAGACACCTTGAGGCGACACCAAAAGTAATCAATATCAGCAATAAAGCATTCAAATAAACAAAATAAACATACACATATTTTTTTTTCATATTATTTTTGCTAATCATCAATCAACTAGGTACATGAATATTAATAAATAATTGTTTAAATGAATTTTCTTGATTAAATTGAGATTAAAATTCAAATAAAAATTAAAGTAGGAGGAGGTGGAATTACAATTTTAAGAATAATAATATCAAATTTCATGTGTGTGAGGTAATTTCATATAATTTTAAATAGAATTTTTCAATGTAAGACTGTCGCAATGAAATTTGATGAGTTGTATGAACTTTTTAGGTCAATGTTTCCTCTCAAAAATATCATAAAATTCATCAAATGTCACATCACGCATAAAACAAAAACAAAAAGACGTTTAAATTAAGTAGATAAATTACTTCCGGACCTAAATCATCATGGTTTTCATGCGGGTCAATGTTTTAGTTTTCTTTTATACTCAATTAAAGAGGGTCGATTAATTAGGGAAAAATTGTGTTTTATATGATTTAATTTTTTTTTGAGTGTTATGTAATTTATTTTTTTGATTTGTTAAGAAAACGTGAATTATGGACGCTTTAATTTTTTCTTATTCAATTTTAACAATACGCGTAATCACTTTGAAACTTTGAAAGATATGAATTAAATGATAAATAATTTATAGGAAAAGTGCAAAGTGAGCACGCATGATTAATTTTAAGTTTGGTTAATGCTCTAAGCTCATTATAATGAGTCTCGATAAAAAAACTTACATTTAAATATCGAATCTCAGTGAAATTTGCATAAAATACTTTGTTTTCACTACATTTTTGAGGAGACCATACTCAAAGTAACACGTCGCTCTTGATCTGTTCGTATTCGATTTAATTAACCCATGAACTTTGTTTTAAATTGAATCCAGGTACTTTTATAATTGAGTCTAATGGAAGCTCGTTGACCGAATTCGTTAAGTGGCTGGCTCATACAGATTTTGTACAAATCCGGCATCCAGTGGCTAACTCAAAAGTGGCCTCTGTGAAGAGTACAATGTTAAGTGATTACTCTACTCAGATTCTCCGGTTTCAACAAAAATTCTTTCAACTTTCTGACAAAAGATCGAGTATCATTGATTCTCCTCATCTCGATCGGCAATTTGTTGAAAAGAGAAAATCCCAAGTATGACATGAGGTGAGCCTGCTAATGTCACGACATTACTTGAGACAAGTTTGAAGTTGTCCCTAAGCCCTAATATCCCGCGGTTGAATTCAAAATTGACATGGCAAGTGGTTTCTTTTCAACTTGGGCATTAAAATGATGAAAATGCATATATTTGGTTTAGTCTTGTTCATTGTGAGCAAATTGGCTCTAAAATAATTGTTCAATATTGCATGTCATTCAAGTTTTGTGAAGATTTAATTTCTGAATAAAAGAGGGCGGCATCATCTGCGTATAGGAATATCTTCCCCTTCAGAGGCAAACGTTGAATATCTTCAATGAAGATCAAAAACAGAGATGGTCCCAAAACAGACCCTTGAAGGACACCTGTTAGCATCTCAACTGTGAACTATTAACACTGACAGCTTGACGTCTATTGTCAAGATAATTGGCAACGACCTCCCACGCAAGTCCACGAACACCCGCATCGTACATCTTTCTCAAAAGCCTGGCGCGATTACATGTCGAAGGCTTTGAAGAGATCGATAAAGTGACTAGAAACCAATCGAACTAGTCTTCTGTCAAAGTTGCCATGAATATAGTTAGTTAATTAATTACAGCAGAATTGGTGTTGCACTTCCTACGGAAGCCAAACTGCCCCTTCTTGAAGAACTGAGTAAGATTTAAAAATTCCAACAATCTGTCATTCAGAAGTTTTTCATAGGTTTTGTTCAGGGATTAAATTGAACGATACCCAGTACTTCACCACGTTGTGAAAGCATTCATTCAATCGCTAATTCAGACTCATAAATTCAAAATAATAATTTCTATTTGATCTAATATTAATAGATTTCATTGTGAGATATTCCGTGTTATGCTTAAAGTTACACAATTGTAAACCAATTACGAAATTTCAAATTTTACAATAATTTCAATAGCGTTATTAAATATTCGACATAAATTTTGTAACATTACTAATTTTTAATTTTTTTTTTTGATTTCTTTTCAGGTACGTATTCAATTCAAATTATGATGAATTTAATTAAAGTTATTTGATGTCAAAGGTAACAAAAAATTACTCAATCAATATTAGGATGACATTTTTTACATGGCCTAGATTTTACACAGGTTTTCATTAAATCATGATATCAATTTCCTTCTAATATCGTTTTAAATGAATAAAAACCGGAATAGACTTTGCTTTACTATGCATAATAAGAAAGTATCACTAATTAAAATAAAAATAAAAAAAATATTCCATTAATAGAAGTCTGTTAGAATCTAAAATGAGATATCACATCCAAAGACGTAACATAAGATTCAAATACTGATAATAAAAATTGGCAAATAGTCATGAAATTTTTTAACGGAGATATAAAAATAAATCAATCAATTAAATTGAACCACTAAACAAAACCAAAAAAAAAAATATCATTGACTCACTTGTTTTGAATAAAAACTTGATCAAATTCAACGATTATTTTTGCTATTGTCTCAATTTAATGTGATTCAACTAAAGCATTTATACCGTTATTCACTTTTTCATACTTGATACTATTTAAAGAACTTTGATATATACTTCAATTGCAATGATCACAAAAAAATTGATGAATCGTGAACAATGAAATTTGCTCGATTTGATCTCATTTTAAAATGAAAATAAAATTTGAGCAAGTGAATGTTAAATTTTTAATTAAAGGGATTTCGTGTCTTTTTACTTTGAAAAAAAAAAATATGTAATATGATGAGAAAATTTTAATCTTTTATTCGTGTAACATCACATCACATAAAAGAGGTAGCTTTCGATGTGTCAGTAAGACTTATGATTAATTTCTTTCTGTTTTCTTTTTCTTTAATAATAAAGTGAATGTAACATCACCACATAATTTTATTTTTTATTGTGTGTCTCTGTCTGTTTACCTACGCATAATATTTTATGGATTATTTTGCGTAAAAATTTGAAATGTTGTGAAAAGTAGCGATGAATTGTGAAACAATAGCGTATTTTGATCAGAAATTTAACGGACCTCAATTTTTGAAGTTTTTGGAGCAAAAGGAAACTCAAATCCTAAATGTTCCATTTTTTAGCTACTCAATTTGAGTTATAAATGGTAACTACTTTGAATCCCATACAGGCAAAAAAATCAGTATAAAATGCTAGATTGGCTCTTAACGTGGTAATTTTCGAAACTAGTCATTAAAATAATGCAAAAATGTGTGTTAGTTCATTTAGTTGCCGTACAGTTAGTTTGGCGCTATTTTTTCTCTGTCATAAACGTGTTTGAATCTCCAAAACGGGCCCATTGATGTCCTGAGTGTACGTTTTAATGCAAACCTGCTTTCAATGCAACAATTAAAGACAAGCCAGACACCGACCAAGGCATGAAATGGCAATTTTTACTTGTATTAAGCGAATATAATGAAAAATTGTTGTTATAAACGCACCCCTTTTCTTATAATTTACCAATTTCTATGTATGATGCTCATTTAACAGTCGTGCCTTATGCTTCTATTGTAATGAAATAACGTGAATTATCATTTTTATTATTATTATTGATGATAGTTCAAAAACATAAAATAAAATAAAATTGTAATTGTAATTGCAACTGAGAATGATTTGAAGAGCTTATTCAATAATAGCATCGAACAATTTGTGGGTGGAAACAAAATAATAAAATAAAATCAATTTATTACCGTTAGACAGGCTTTTTTCCTTCTACTCCAAAACCTGCAAAATAGCTTTAATGTTATAATATTTCATTTTATATTTTATATCATTCATTGAATAAAAAAAAATAATAATGACGAACATAGATATGACCTAGTTATTGTTTTTATGTATGAATTATGTTGCAAAAGCAAGTCAAGCCAACTGGAGGCGTTATCCGCTTATAACTTTCATGAATCTTAATGAATCATGTTAAAATTAGAATAAAGTTTTATTTTTATATGAAAGTCGTGTCTTCTTGTCTTACCTACATTATTTGTGTTAATGAGACATTTCTCTCATCTAATTTCACTTTGTAATTAATATAAATCAATATTTTTTTATTCAAATTAAGAAGCTGTTTCCTTTTATAAGTCATATAAAATACTCATAAAACATTTGAAATTGACATCATAATCACTATTTACTTTTCACAACATCTTAATCAAACGTTTACAAGCCATGCGAAGAATTATGTTACATTATGAACGGCCCACAACATAAATTTAAACAGAAAAACTAACTTCTTTTGACTTGACTTGACTCCACTTCAACTAAATATATAAATTAATCAATGTGTTATGTAAGGTAAAATGATACAGGAAATTACATTTTTCTTTCTTATTTTTTTTCATTCAAATTCAAAGAAAGTGTTAAACTAGCACACACGGAGAGAGACATATGTGATATATCAGTTAGTACAATCAGTAAAAGTGGTGTTTTGCGTATGAAAGGTTATGTCAAAAGAAATATTTTGCCTTGTTATTGTCTGACTTGAATTGCTAAAGTGAATGGAAAAATGCATTGGAGCGAGGATGAGGACATGTAATTTTATTTTTTATTCTTTTTTAAAATCCGTTACTTTACCTCACACATATGTCATTTTTCTGCTGAAATTAATTACAATATGAGAGACACGTGTTTAAAAAAATTACATGTAATTTTAATATGAACACGATGATGATGATGAAGATAATAATTACAGACAACAATAATATTGACCAAAAGTTGTGATAAAACAAGGTAAATAATGTGAAAAAGAGATCGAGATTTTAGCTTAAAGGAAAGTTCACTCGTAAAATAACATGAAAGAAAAATTGGTTTATGTTACAATTGACATGTATGGAGTTACATATCACTTCAATTACTGTTAATTTTGGGATTATTAATGCACAAAAATTATAAAAGTCTTTCATTATCTTTTTTTTTGTTTATTACTTTGAGAGAAAGTTGTCATATTTTATTTTATCGTTAATGATAAAAAAAAAATTAAATTAAGACCATTTTAATAATAAAAATCCCTTTAAAATTTTATTACATAAGTGTCCGATGTCTCACATAAACTCACAGAACAATGTTTTTCTTAATTTATTTGATCATTAATAACATTTCATTTTACATAACATTTATACGTGCGGTTTTTGAGGTTTCACTTTTAAAAATAAAATAATTTTTAGCGCATTTCTTGCTGATTTGAAAAAAATGCGAGTATTGTGATCGCTCATGTCGTCCGTCAGTCCGTCTTTGTTAGAATTAAATGGTAGACTTACAAAATTGTGTATTTTTCAAAATAGCTGCATTTTCAAAATTACGATATTTGTTGAAAAAACCGAAGAATTTCCTAAATCACCAAAATCCTGGAAAACAGCGGAATTTGTCAAAATAGCGGTAAATTGAGAATTTTTCAATATTGCGAAAAACCGCAAAATTTTCCATAATCGCCGAATTTCCGAAAAAATTTAAAAAACTGTAGAATTTTCAAATTCGCAGATCCACCAAAATCGTGGAAAACTGCGGTATTTTTAATAGTCTCAAAAGATCGTAAATTTTTGAATATCGCGGAATTTCGCAAAATCGAGGTTAAACGCGAATTTTTCAAAGAAGCGGAATTTGAAATGGGGCAATCCGAAAAAGGTCGAAATTACCCAAATGTTCATTTAATTTTTTTTTTAAATGTTCGAAATTGCGAATTTTTTGAATAAACCGAAGAATTTCCGAAATCGCTGAATCGCCAAAATCATGAAAAACTGCAAAATTTTCTAAAATCACGGTAAATGGTGAATTTTTCAATATCCAACCAAACAACCAAAAGTTGAAAAACTACGGAATTTTGCAAAATTGAAATAGCACAGACAATCTCGAAATCCGATCAATAAAGAATTGAATTGAAATTGAATCAATTAATTTTTAAAAATAACCGAATTCTGTCTACACAAATGCGCTCATGTAAAATTTTTACGATTACATTTCACAATTTTTTTACGTAAAACTCTAATCAATTGTGAAAAGTGCGTTTAATTAATGAATTCGTGAAACAAACAAAAATTAGCAACATTTTTATTGGTCCTATCACCACCACCAACATCATCATAATCAGTGTTTGCCTGTTTTGACATGATGAGTTATTTAAGTTATAAATAAAAAAGCACCATGAGATGACATCACTACCATGACCGACACGAATTTTAATGTTAAAAATGATATAAAAACTTTTTAAAAAAATTCAAGTGTTTATTACTCAAAAGTGTAATAAACTAATAAAACGATGATAGATTTTATTTTTTAGAGGAAGACAATTAAAGTGTGTGTGTGTGTGTGGTTATTTTTTTGTCATAAATTGATTCAAGAATTCGGTCATAATTGCTGTTGAGAGTTAAAATGAAAATAAAAATGATGTAAACAATGCTAAAGATGAATGAAAAAAAATCATGAAGTGGCTTCTCTCTTGAAATTACATTGAAATCTTTTGTATTTCACAAGTTCAACACACCTATTGCGATTTTGATGTTCAAAGCGCATGACGTCATTTATGAAGATGAAGAAAAAATTGAATGATACCCACAAAATTTGTTATGAACTTTTAATGAATTGTGATTTTAAAGGGAATGCGGAAGAAGGAATTAATTAATTATTGATTGAGAACATCTGTTGATTCACATGAAGGGGGTGGAATTTGAAGTGATGTGATACGATGTGAGTGCCTTGTTGCGTGATGATACCGAGGAAAAACCGGGGATACCGCACGCCTTTTTCCTTTTCATTAGACCATATCAGAGCCTTAGCTGTGAAATTACACACTTCAAATAATAAAAATCTCCGTGGAGAGTAGCTTCATTTTCCTTAAATTTCACAATCCATTCACTTTTTCATTCTTCCATGATTATATTTTTTCCTTGTCTTATCTCATTTTACATTTCCTTTCATAACAAAAGCAGCAAAGACACACTTTATATACTTTTACAGTGAGTAAGCTTTCATTTTTGCGCGATCTTATTGTTGTAGGTGTTGACTGTTGCATGTAACATAGCACGAGGTAACAACTAGACAAATCGACTCCGTCTTATGATTATGCATGAGCACACTTACTGTACACAAAATGTAGAATTACAATTATTATTATTTTCCATTAAAATGATACATATTAAAATGAAATCTGTATCATAATAACAAAAATAAAATAAAATTAAATACATGAATGAACTACTTTTCTCATTGCAAATCTGAATGCAAAACATTATAATTGTGCCAATTAAGAATTGTGGGTTTTGTTTAACGTCAAAAAAAAGTGTGTAAAGTTTTACAAAAAAAAATTGAAAAAAAATATTAAGGAAATGTAATTTTACAATAGAAATGTTAACTGAATTGAACTAAAAATATACAAAAAAAAAAACGTTTTCCTATATAATTTGAGCTGAAACCACAAATGTTTTCCCTTTCATTTTAAGCCCATTTTATTTTTTTACTGATCCATTGTATTGTTCCACATTCTATATGAAATTTGCATTTTAACACATATTCATGTGTATTTTTTTTCATCTTTATTGTGATTGCATGTCTTATGGTATATTCAGTTTAATAGGCTTGGCCTACTTATTTAACGCATATCATTTATTATTCAGACATGAAATTGAAATTAAATATAGGGAAGAATCCGTTCTGACTTTTATTTTATATTTTTTTGTATTTTAACACAACGTCACAGTTCTGCTTCTGCTATCCTTGAAAAGAAGACAAAAGTCGAGATGAAATGCAATGAAATGAGTTTAAAGGTGGTCAAGCATGGAAGTCTGTGTTGAATGTAACTTGAAATGAATATTAAAAAAAAAGAAATTTAAATTAAAGGATCTTACAGCTTGAGTCACGACTTATCACAGTGATTGATGAAATTTTAGTGCCATGTTAATTGATGTGAGTGCAACAAATTGTATGATTTACTCAAGACTTTTAATTTTCTTTTAGAGTTGTCTCCATTTCGATAAATGTCCAAAATTCATTTCAAAGCCTCATAGTTGACTGAAATATTTGAATTCAAGGAGTTTTAAAGTGGTAGCCCATCATTTTTGTTCACTAGACTTGTATACTGAGTTGCGGATTGGCCATACGGGCAATCTGACAAATCCTTGAAAGGCCGCAATCGATGGTATTGTAAAAGTTAAGTTTAGCATAAATTTTAAAGAAAATCATACAGAATGCCAGGGCCGTGAATAATTTTCAATCCACCCCTACAACTTTCTGAATTTGCCTCCATAGCGCTAATTCATCAAATTCAAATTCATCACATTTCCCTCTTTTTTCATCATATTAATTGTTATTTTATTGCTTCAAGGCCTCAACTTGTCTCTCAAAACAGAATCTAGTTAATTATTTTAATTCAAATTCATTTGAAGAGCCCTTTAAATTACAATGAAAAAAAACAAATTATTTCATATGTTCAATTCAAGGTCAATCTGTTTCTCTCGTGCCAATTAATTGAGTCGCCTAAGGTTAAATTAAAAAAAATAATTTAACATACTTACATGTCTTTTAAGATAATAATTATCATTATTATTCAAATTTGAATTTAAATCCAACATTCATCATATTAAAAAGGAAAAAAACATTTTTAAATCCACTTGTGCCGGTTATTTTTTTAACATAAGTGTTAATATCCAAATTCATCAAGTGCCTACTTTTAAAGATGACACAATTGGGCATGAGTGGAAATTTTACATTCAACTCATAATAAAAAGAAGTGTTACATTGATACAACCAATTACAGATATGCTTGAAATTTGAGAATCTCTCACTTAAAAAAAAAATGTTAACAATCGATTAATTTTTATATTGATTGTGTTATTTATTTATTTTGATGAAGGTGTTGAAGCATTTAAATCATTTGAATGGAATTGAAATTCAATATATTTTATTTGTGTCTAAGTAATTTCACCTTCTTATTTTAATTTTAATTTTAACTTTTAACAAGATGAAATAAAAATTGCTCTATAGCCTCCGGAGATTTGATGTTTCGGTCATAATAATGAGCGCTATATAAAAAAAGTAACTTTCTTTCATCACTCGCGTTATCTCTTGTTTAGAGAGACATGAGACTGGGAGAAAAAAGTGAATGTAATTTACCTTATTTAAAGTATAAAAGTGTGTCGTGTTTTGAATTGTAATAACAGCGGATGCAAAGGGTCATAAAGTTTTTTCACATTTTGTACAATTAACTGGAAAAAAGTAACCTGATTTGGTTTTACTTTTTTTTTAAGTGTAAACAATTAATACAGAATTTCATCTAACAAATTTTTTCATCTCTCTCAATGAATGTTAAAAAAGTGCTGGCTCATTGAGAGCTAATTATTATGAATAAAAAATGTTTTACATTTGAAAGTGAAAATATCTAACTCTGATAATTATTTTTTTAATTTTATTTTTTTTTTTGAAACAAAACAAAACAAAAAACAATATACAAGATCCGTGATAATCAGCAAGAGATTATTATAAAACAATTTTAATGAGTAACTAAATTCATTTTTAACTGCACATGACAAGCGCCCTTCCCTACAAACACTTTTTCTTTCACTTTAACTCATTTTTTGCCCCCATTGTCATAATTTTACGTACAAAGGAACCGTTTCACGTAAGCCCTTGAAGAGTTAATTTACAATTTATTTAATTTTTTATTTCACATCTTAGGATACGAAAACATTTTCAATTATAACTGACATGGTAAAAAATTTTAAATTATAATTATCTAATTCCCCGAAATTAAATGTTAAAAGGGTATAATTAAAACAACACGAAAATTTAATTCAAATTCTCTGCACTTCATTTTATTTTATTTCATTTCATCAAATTCATAATAATAAACATGTTACATAAAAAAAAACAAATATAATTTTTTTTTGTTCATTTTAAATTTGTTAAAATTTAGCATAGCGGGTGATCTATTGTCAAGTTGGTATACTTTTGTTATTCCTTTTAAATATCATTTAAGTGCTTTTTTTCGTCATTAACCACTTCATTTTATTTCATATTATTTATTGTTGTTGTTATTTGATCAATGACAATCAAAATTTAATTTCATGATCAAACACTCAAATCAAGTATTTTTTTTTTGTTATTGCCTAAAAACTTGAAGTTGGTCACTTTTTTTTCTTTTAAATTTAAATTTACCGCAATCTTTGTTAAATCTTTGTTAGGTCTCATAGAGTGACATAATTACAATTGATATCACATAAATTTTATTAATTTATTGGCAAAAAATATTCATAACATGCCATTTTTTTCCTACACATTCAAATAATAAATAAATAAATAAAAAAAATGGGGAAACTTTCTGTCATGCAAATAAACACACATTAACTACACACAAATAAAGTCATAATAAATTTTGCAAAATTTCTCTGCCGTGGTCTTTTTCTTATCGTTATTTTTTTATAATGTTATAATTTTTATCATATCATATCATTTCATATCATAACATATAATATAATGTTTTTTATTGTTCCAATTCTGGTTTCCATTTAAAATTTATATTTTTTTAATATAATCATAAATAAACTCATTTCAAGTGTGCATTTGACCATAATCAGATGAAATGTGTTTTTATTTTTATTATAAGAAATTTAACTTAAAAAAAAAATAAAAGTTGAATTGAGCAGACATTCTCTTATCGAAATTTTAACCCATTGAAGCATTAGGAGTTATTTTTAGATGAATTTAGAGCCTCTCCTGGTATTTTTTGGGTTGGATAAAAATTATAAAATTGAGCTTCAAACTGTCAAACTCTACATGGTAGATTGAAAACGTCCTGCAAATGACCCTGCGTAATAAGCGTGGACTATAAAAGTGATTGAATAGTGGATTTTTTTTACAAATTATCAGGAAATGTGATAAAAAATTTCATTCATCAAAAACAAATGAAATTAAAATCGGATTAATAAAAAACTGTATTAGCTTAACTACTTTGGAAGACATCCATGATCACAACACTAGAAATAAAAGAAACTTTATTCTACCAAGAACACTAATGAATCTAATGTACAACAGTCTCTTTGCAAAAGGCCTGATGAATTTTAATGCGCTATATCAAGAATATAAGTAATTTGGTGACCCAAGTATGAGGTTGAAGCCAGATCACAACATCACAAACAGTGGCAGAGGTTATGGGCTCGTATAAAGAGCAACTCATGCTTAACACCACTAAGGGCATCTCTACCAGTCGTTTGTAAAAGACTCACCAAATTCCCAAACAACTTACAAATTTTAACAAAAAGAAATAATTTGTATGAACAAAAACTCGGCACCACCCAGTGACTGTTTTGAGTTGTTCAAAAAAAAATATGAAGAATAAATAAAGATACTTTAAAAAAACTGTAACCGTCAATCAAACTTCTCCATCTGCGAACCGAATCACTTTGAACTGCGGGGCGTTTTTAACTTACAGTGTAATGAGGATAAAAATCGTTTAAAAGTGCTAGAGAAGGTCAGAATCCAGTCAAATCCATAAGACGAGAAAATAAAATTTTTGAATTCAAAGTAGCACCATTTGCCTTTAAGAGTTAAATTTAATAGAGTTAAAATTAAAAGCAAAATAACGCATTTTCAAAAAAAAAACCATACGTGAGTTCAAGAGCAGATTATTCAGACTAGATGAAAGGCAAGCATTATGTTCAGTAAATTATGGTCTTAATTTTCCACATTTCTCTTTATTAGATTAAAGAATTTCATTAACATCATCGTCCTACACAACAGCTGCAATAGTAATATTCTTATGTGGTTAAAAATTGTTTATTGTTATATTTTATATAAATTTAAAGAGCTATGAAAGTGTAAGATGATATCTTTTGCAAAAAAACACTCTTAAATGAAAATTTCCTGGAATCGCCTAAGGGTGATTATTTCTGTAAATGGGGTCCTTTGCCTAGAACCTGGACCAGAGGCGGATTGAAAATTATTAACGATCCTGGCATTTTGTATGATTTTCTTTAAAATTTACGCTTAATTTAACTTTTACAAGACGATCGACTGTGACCTTTCTGATATTTGCCAGATTGCCCGTATGGCCAATTCTAGGCCATTAGGACCCTAGGACAAGGCATATTTCATGTTGCACTCTGAATAAAAAATAATGAGGTAAACCTTCATGTCTCTCATCATGGCTCCATTAGCGAGACATACAAACGAGTGTACGCGTGTGTGTCACCTCATGATGGCCTACGATGCATTTTCATCTTGCAGTGCAAAAATAATAAAAGACTTAATGAACTAACTCGAGATAAATTAATTGAGAAAATATCTAAGACCATAAACATTGAAATGAGTAAATGCATCCGTGCGGAGCAACATTTTTACAGTTAATTGTAACAAGATGATGATATTAATTTAATTTCAAGACAAAAAATTGATTAATTTAACTGATTTTCTTTATTATTAAAATACAGTAAAATTATAATATTTTTTTTGTTATTTGTTAAAATTTCTTGTCCAAGCTATAATAAACTAAGGTGATTGACCTCTTGCATGTGTGTTTTGCATTGTTATACATCAATCTTCCTTTTACCTTTTTCTATTAAATGTTATTATTATTTTTTTTTTGTTATTGTTACATTTTATATTGAAATAAAAATATATACATATAAATATTAATCTATTTTATTTGCCACACGACAACGACAACGACGACGCAAGCGTTTTGTATTGTATCAAAAACTAACAATAGCTGTTATTTTTTTTGTGTTATTTGGTTCATTGCATGGATATTACCACAAGTTTATTCTTAATGTAATATGATTACATTAATTTACTGAACTAGGAAATCGTACCAATAAATATATTGCTTTTAAATTGTCGTTTTTCCTTTAAATGTGGCTTAACGTCAATTTTATTTTAATTCTATTGTAATGACACTGTAAAATGAAAAGGGCTCACAAGACAGCACAGAATTCGCGAGGTACCACGACATTTATTTTTTTTTTGAAAATCAGTAAAAATGCCCTTAATTGACCTTGAACAAGGCATTTAAGCCTCACAGCTCGTTTGACAAATGAGCCACCAAGCATTCCGATGCGATTTCAATTGACAGTGTCAATACAAGGTAAAATTTAATGTTTTTGTTTGTCACTCGTATGAAAATATTATTATAAAAATAAAATAAAAAAAATTAAATTAAAATAATAACGGGAAATAAAAAGATTTATCATGTAATTGATTTTATCTAATTTTTTTTGTACTCGTCTAGCTCATAGCTCGTCTTCAATGAAATCCATGATTAAATTCAAAATAATATAAAAATTCATACATTAACAATCAAGTTCATTCAGGTTACTAATTTGTCAGAGGCTCACAGGTTAACAACAACGATAATTTCATATGATTAACACACATCTGAACCTTACTGATTTGTTGTAACATGAATATGTGCGAAAAAAATTCCCTTCAACTCATTATAAAATAACATAAAATGTAATGTAATAATTGTGCAAGCAAGAAGAAAATTACCACCAACCACAAAACTGCTAAATTGATGCTACATTATTATTATTTTTTATCACACTTTTTATTGCAGTCACGTTTCAAGCATTATTTTATGTGAATTATTTTTTCGTCAAAATATCATTAAAATTTTATATATAAAATAATAATAATAAAGGGAAATTAAATTAAAGTAGGAGTTGAATGTGCTATTCTTGTTGTTTGTGTTTGCATTTCATAGATTGAATTTCAAATTTATTTTGTTAACCTAATTAAATGTTGCAATGAAATGACGACACATTGTATATTAAAACATGAAAAGACATCGGTGACGACAATTCATTCATTCAATTATTCGCGTGAGTGTGTTAACTCATCTTGGGTTTGTGTTTTAAGTCAATCCATAATGCGGTAATGATGATTTTTTGTTTTTATTTGCAAACATTTTAAATGCAAACATGTTAAAATTGTATGAAATTCACGACCCACTGCTAAAATGAAGTTTATTTACGATGTATTGTTTTGTGTTTTGTTTTATTCATTTCATTAAAAAGTATTTGAAAGCATGCTAAATTCTGAATCGCCGGATTATGTTCTGTTTTTTTTTATTAATATTATTTTAAACAAAAAAAAAATAAAATAATAGTCATGAGTCTTGAAGTGTAACATTCAAATCAAACTAAAGTGAATAAATAAAATAAAATGAAAAAAAAAACTTTTTTATGGTAAATTTAGTCATAGTACTTTTTTGCACGAGTTTACCGTAAAAAAATATTTTTTTTTTGCTACAATGATTGTTCGTTCTCTATTGTATGAATGACAAACAAATTAGAATCGAATTACGAACAATTAAAATATTTTAAATACTGACATTTCCTGAAATGTATTAGATATCAATGGTTACAAAGAATTTAGTGGCCTAATTCCTTAAGTTATTTTTTTGCACTTTAATTTGTGAAATATTTGTGTGAATTTTTTTTTGTCACATTTATAATTTTTAGTTTTCACTTCAATTTGGAGGCATATCCAGATTGAATGTAGGTGATCATAGACCACCAACTGATTAAATGAATGGATTTTATTAATTAATTTTGATTTTTATTTTTTTTTTCAAAAAATTTTTGAACTGCATGTTCTTCAAAATTAACATTAAAATATTGGAAACAGTAAATTTAATTGTATAATAATCATTAGGGAGTCAATTCGGTCACTTCGGTGCTAATGCTTTAAAGAAGTGGTTCTCCTTTACCCATACAAATAAGAAGATCGGGTATGGAAAGAGATAGTAAGCAGAATAGAATTTAAGAATAGAAGCTGATAAGAGGCAAGCGCTGGCTTTCACGGCAATCCACCAGCTGCTTAAATTGTGAATAAGAAAAATGAGTGGATAGACGTTGATAAGAGCAAAGCGCCGGCTTTCGCGGCAACCCACCAACAAGCATAGTGATAGAATAGATAAAGCAATAGTAGATATAGATAGTTATGAAAATAAATCTAAGTTAGAGGTCAAGTCAAATCAGCCAGCAATCAGCATACGGTTCTTTGTGAGCTCTTTGTGACACTTTGGTATCCATAACCAGTGTCTATTTCTCGATAGGTATGAGTGAGAGGCTGATGAAAATGTTAGGTCTGTGAGGATATGGTGACTTAATCATCAGTCATGATAAATGGCCCTGTTTGAAGGGGTGAGTACTGGTTGTGGCCTGATCTAATATCATTTTTTTGGTGTTGATTTTTGTTAAAGCATTTATTATAAGATCAGATCCTGAAATTTCATTCAACAGCCTAAAAACGGTAAAAAAAACCGCTTTCTGAAAAGTTCATCGGCTGTGTTTCACGAAAAAATTCAGTCCGAACGAAGCACATTTTTCTTAATCGCCTTGCGGTCGCCAAACAAAATCGCTCAATTTTTTGGGGGATCTGGATTGGAATCCAATATCAGGAGGTGATTCCATGACTACTGCTCTAACCAACATTAACACATAGACCTTGATCTCAGGTCAGGACGCGACCACCACTAAGATCTTCAAACGGGTCAATTTTTTATATCTGATGGGTTAGGGCAACAAACCTAATGAAATGTAATCTCCATTCGCTTACTTGAAATTCATTTCATCATGTATCACTTAAATTACATTTCTTCCGAGAAAGTTAATAATTTTTATGGTGTGTACATAGAAAAAATTGTTCAAATTTTTTATATCATTTCAAACATACTT
This sequence comes from Culicoides sonorensis, assembly GCA_900002565.1. NCBI lineage: Eukaryota > Metazoa > Arthropoda > Insecta > Diptera > Ceratopogonidae > Culicoides > Culicoides sonorensis. The sequence continues at coordinate 523,259 of LN483385.1, read as the reverse complement.
TGAATTATTTAAAATTCACATTAATCTAGTTCAATTATTATAAGAAATAATGTATATCTTTGAATTGGGTCAAACCTTTAATAAAATACGGTTGAAAAAAATTAATAAGAATTGTGATGATTTTATCTTTGTCGGTGTATTTAATTATTATTATAAAAAAAAAAATAAATAAAATCATGTTAAAATGTTTAATTTACTCAAAAATTTACTCATAATTTTATATTTCATGTAAGGCCGCGACAAATGGAAATCGAAAGTTTTGTCCTAATCCAATAAAATGTAAGATGGGGGGGGCCAAAAAAAAAAAAAAAAGTTCCACTCACAAATTATGTTTTTAAGGCAATTTCTTTCAAATGACACTAATAACAGACGTATAATTACTTACATTTGTAATTAATTGTCTTTTGAGAATGTTATTAGCAACATTTTACAAAGAAATCATCAAATCGATCAATTTCGATTTTGGTGACACTCAGAAATTAGCAAAATTTATTTAAAAAAATATGACCGTTAAATATTTTAGATTTCAAAATTTTGCAAGAGGAATTTTAATTGGATTTTTTTTTGTTTATTTACTTTTTTCCTTGCTACTTCAACACATTAACGTAAATTTTACTTAGAAATCGTTTTAATTTTCCAAAAAACATGAATTTTCAATTGAAAATCCGGTTCAAAAAAAATTTTTTTTTTTTTTTTGCCCCACGTCTTTTTTGACTTTTCAAAAGGGGCATCGGACAAAACTTTTAAAATTCATTTGTTGCGGCCTAACACTACATAAAAAAAAATGAAATTATTCTAATACACACTTACACTTAAACGTTCATCATCATAAAATAAAATATAAAAATTTATTTTAATGTATAAACGATAAAACGCTTTTAAAAAATTCGTGACCATGAGACACAAACTAATTTTGGCACAATACATGTAATTCATAAATGTTTTATTTTATTTTTTTCACACACACTTCAAGAAAAATGTATCATTAAAATAAAATTTGATGCTAAATCATTTTTTAAAACATTGTCAAGGTCTGAGATCTCTTCAAGTGTGTGTCAGCTTAAATTGATGATTCTCTGTGCAAGTTCATTCCGCAAGTTCAATATAAAATTTTGATTTTAACGGAAATTTCAACGCAGCAGGACAATGACCTTTAAAATTCAAAGTATTCATGCCCTATTAATGTCTCAAAGTTTTAATAAGAAATTACAAATCGATTTTTTTTTTGAAACAACAAACTTTAGTTAAATAAATTAAATGTATCGCTTCAAAAAATTAACATAAAATTATGTTCTGTGTGAAGAGTAAATGTTTTGCCTACTCATTTTTTTTTTTTGTTCTCAACGATCATATCATCATCATCAAAAAAAAACTAAAGAAAAAGAAACGGTACTGCACGCAACGGTAGTTTCATCAAAAAAGTACACATTTAAACTGAAACTTTTTTATTCGAAAAACACACAGACAATATTAATAATAATAATAATTTAAATTTATCAGGTAAATGATACAGAGAGTGTTTGTTAATTAATTTTCATAAAACAACACTAAATGCTGCGAGTGAAGACCCACGCTTACATATGTTTCATTTGAATAATACTCAAGTCAATCACCTTCCTTACAAACATTTTATTTTCTTTTTATTGCTTTAAATCAGATACAATTCGCTTCCTAATCCACCAAAAAATTATCTTTCATGGAGAGCTAGATGTAGAGTTAATTTATCACAATAAGATCTTAACAAGTCAAAAAAATACTCTTCATAATTCATGTTTGATATGATTACACAGCTTAACAAAATAAAATCGATGTGCTTGCTTTGAGAAATCCCGAAACACGTCAAAAAGATTTTTGAATCCTGATTATTTTCCACTTTGAAATTTTAAAATTCACTGATTCGTGTTTGTTTTATGAAATAATGAAATTTGTATGGAAAAGAGCCATTTTCCCTTTAAGTGGAAATTATTAAATATCAAAGTTTAACCTGTTCTGAAGTTAATTTTGTTCCAAAGTGTTAAGTAATTTATATCGTTGGAAATAAGGTAAAGAGCTAACAGAAATTATAAATTTTATCAGAATAAGCCCGCATAATATTCAATTTATATTAAATTTTGTTCTAAAAATACAAAAAAAAATGAGTTTTTTCTCTTTTTTTGTATTTGTTACCTGAAAAATCCCAATAAAATTTCGCTAATTACATTGAAACTTATATTTTCTGTTAGCTCTTTTCGCCTTCATTCCAACGATATAAATTACTTAACATTTTGGAACAAAATTAACTTCAGAAATGTTTAAACTTTGATATGTAATAATTTAAACTTAAAGGGGAAATGACTCTTTTCCATACAAATTTCATTATTTCATAAAACAAACACGAATCAGTGAATTTTAAAATTTCAAAGTGGAAAATAATCAGGATTCAAAAATCTTTTTGACGTGTATCGGGATTTCTCAAAGCAAGCACATCGATTTTATTTTGTTAAGCTGTGTTATTGTGATGAAGTTTATGATGATGAATGATGATATTGTACTGGCCAATCAAAAAAATAATAAATAAGTAAATTGATATACAGTTATTTGGGTAATCAAAATTTACTTGTATATATCAAAGTGGAGTATGGCATTTAGATCTTGACAGTATAACGATGGATGACCGTTTTCCATTAGATTAGAAAAAAATACGTTTAATTTTGGGAAGTGATGGAACTTAATTGAATTATTTATTTGAATATCATCATTCAATTGTTAGGAAAGTTAAATGAAAAGTAAGAACGTGATCTTGAACGTTATATACGAGCGCATTTCTCAATTCGTTACAGAAAATCGACTAATTCTGAAAATATAAGCCATTTTGAAAAATTTCCGGTTTTACACAATTTTTCACGCTTTTTGAATATTTAGCAGCTCTACACAATTTATCTCGATTCACGGTTTTTGAAAATTTTCCGGTTTTACGCAATTTTTTACATTTCAGGATTTTTTGAAAATTTGGCAGCTTTACACAATTTTTCACGATTCACGATTTTTATAAATTTTGCGGCTTTATGCAAATTTTTACAATTTTTGAAAATTTTGCGGCTTTACGCAATTTTTTAAAATTCAGGATTTTTTGAAAATTTGGCAGCTTAACACAACTTTTCGCGATTTTTGAAAATTTTGCGGCTTGACGCAATTTTTTACAATTCAGGATTTTTTGAAAATTTGGCAGCTTTACACAATTTTTCACGATTCACGATTTTTGAAAGTTTTCGGGTTTTACACAACTTTTCACGCTTTTTGAAAATTTTGCGACTTTATGCAATTTTTCACGATTTTTGAAAATTTTGCGGCTTTACGCAATTTTTCACGATTCACAATTTTTGAAAATTTGCAATTTCCTGGGATTTTTTCCTATTTTTGCTGTGGTTTTGCTAAAGTCAGCCATATTGAAAATTCAGCCATTTTGTCTGAACTCACCTACGGACGGACGGCCTATATGACCTCCCACTATAACTAAATTTTTTCAATTCAACCAGAAATTCAATTAAAAAATTTGTTTGTTATCATTAATTTGACCCACATTTACTTCAATTGAATCGAAAAATAGGTTTATAATGTAAACTATAAACAATCGATAAAATATTATGTTATTGTTTGCTTCTCGGAACCTATATGGTTGCCCCATAAAAAAATACTCAATTGTTTTACATACATTTTTTTTGATATTTAATTCATTGATAAGCTCTCACTGTAATTTGCATACAATGTAACATGATTATTTCACATGAACTATTAAATGTGAGTGGCATTGATCGTGGAGAGCTTACATTGGACTGGAATTTCAATTTCGGTCAATTCAGGTTGAGAAACATATGAATTTAAATATTGATCGAAAGTGAGTGCACTTGAATGCAATAACTGTCACTATGAACAGCGCCACAAATGTAAACCAATAAACTTCCGTCGTAAATTTAATTTTCAAAAACAAATATAAACACGTGTTTTGTTTTGTTTTTTCAAACAAAATTTAACTTTCATTCATTATTTTTATCAAATATTAATTTTTTGAATCAAAATTACATATAAAATCACGTTCACTATCTATCATTACCATATCCGATGATTGTCATACCTAATTATTATGTACACGACATGGAACAATTATTATTTTAATATTAATTTTATTTTCTTGTATTGTAACAAATTCTATAGCATTTTGTATATTTTTTTCATAATATTTAAAAATATTCAATATATTTTATTTTTGGGGGAAACCGAGCATTTCCGTTCAAATATTAAAATTTTTCAATTTTGTATCGGATGTAACATGAAATCACGATGAAATTTATTTTAAAAATATTAAAATAAAATAAAATTTAAAAAAAAAATGAATGTCAATCAAAACGGTCTCATAATAAAATATGAAAAAAAAAATTGAATGCCAAATTTCATGTTTAACCCTTTCATTGAAAGTGCGAAATTTCATTTCAATGAAATTTAATTTTCATGACTGACCGTTTCCATTTAAAAGGTTAAATAAAAGAAAAATGTGATCAAAATAAAATAAGGTAAAATCGCTTAGAGCAAAAATAATTTTAACAAAACAACAAAAATTACAGAAATAGCTGTCATTAAAATTAATCGCTTTTGACAATTTTTTATGATATTTAATTTGTGTTGAGAAAAAATTTTAAAAATTATAATTTTCTGTCATTTATTCAAAAAAAATGAAAAAAAATAAGCAAACCGCATTCAGACTGTTACAATCAAGCCATGGATCAAATATGCAAGTTTTTTATGTATTAGAACTGTTTTTGTTGTTATTTTATTTTATTTTCATTATTAAGTGGAAGTGATTTCATAATAATAACAGTTAAATGTTGAATGAACGACAAATCACAACAGTGGTAAATGACCGTTGAATTTCAAATAAAAAAGAAAGATTTTTGAATAATTAATGTTCCAGTTAAACAGTGTATAAATTATTCAAAGTGTGAATAATGTGTGTGTAACATTCAAGTATTGTTCAGATTGACAGATTTTAATAATGACGATGATAATTTTTTGTTCTGTGTTTGAATAAAAAGCAAAAGGTATCATTAAAAGACCATTAAAAAAAATTTATAGGTAAAAAGTTTCTAATATTTCTACATTCAATTACAGTTAAAAATTTTACAGTAACAAGAAAAAAAATATGCATCGTGTTACTACTTGGAAAGGACTTATAACGGTGATGTGTCAAAAGTGAAGTGGACAAGAATGATTTTTCTTTATTTAATTACAAAAGTGACTCATTGAATGGCTGTGAAAATCAAGAGAAACGTTTGAATTTTAGATTCACTGTCTGCTTCTGTCCTTTAAGGCGGGAAAACGATAGAAAGTGTTCAAAAATAGTCGACCATGAGAGAGGCCACGATAGGACTCATCAAGATTGCGGTGGTGCCCTTGTTGAACCAGACCTCGATCAAGACCGTTCTCTGATCAAACTTTTCAGAATTCTATCCATGTCCTGGTGTGAGACGACCCACAACGAGGAAGGACCCAACTCACTTTTACGAAAAACATTAATTTTAGATCCAGTGACTGCTGCTGTCGTTTTAATGCAGGAAACAATGGATAGAATCAAAAATAGCCGACCATGATAGGACTCATCGCGTTTTCAGTAATGCCCTTATAGAACCAAACCTGGATCAAAGCCGTCCTCTGAAAAAGCTCAAAAAAACTTCAGAAACGATCCTGGTCCTGGTGTGAGTCCATGAGCGTGAGTAAAAAACCGTGATATGACTGATCGAGATTGCGGTGGTGTCCTTCCGTCCTGCAGAAGTTCCAGAAACGATCAAGACAATCATCGTTGTGGTGTTAGTCGACCACCAGCGAGGTAGATCGATGAAATTGAAGAAGACCTGAAGGTGTCTCAAGTCAAAAAGTGACCTCTGATATCCAATTTTGACAATCTCAGGACAAGAAAATCGCTTAAGATCTACCTTCGCGAGGGGTTTCACTCGTATAAAATGAGATGGCCAAGACTCAGGATCGTCCACCTCTTTTTTTGAATGTCAACACCACTGAAACAAAAAAAACACACAATAAGTCATAATAAAAGTGCATTAACTTTCATTAAAATTATGGATTTTCATCACTTAAAAGTACATTTGATGCACGATAATGACACTTTACTACTAAAAAGTAATAATTTAATATTATTACTATTTTTTTCATAACTAATTGCAATTCAATTCAATTTCATTCCATGGAATCATACAGAATCAAAAAAAAAAATGAATCGATCGATTTTAATGCTAATGAACTTTTTATTTATTATATGTCTGATTTCACGCAACAACTTGATAAAGGCTAAATACCACACCTGTTTCATTAATAACTTTTATTATTACTTTTAACGTTTTTTTTTGTTATATTTTGACATCCCTCGTGCGTTGCGTTGTGTGAGTTGTTTACAGGACAACCTTTAATAGTAAATAAAAGCTACAAACCCTTTAATTTCATTATTTTTACATTTTCATTTCAACGAAACACAATTTTATTCATTTATTTTAATCGAGTACACACTTCAGTTAATAGCTCTTTTTGTACAACAATGCATTAACATTTATTATTGTGTAATCATCATTATTATTAATAATAATAATAATGAGAAAGTGTTATTATTATGCTTAGAAAAATGGTAATAAAATGTAAAAAAGACTTTGCTACGATACATACATAAATTATCTTTATCGCATGCATGCTTTCATTTCATTTGCCACCTGTAAATAGATAAATTGCACTAATTTTTAATCAATGTGATGTCTTTTTGATGTGTACTTACTGATTCCTGTTATTTTTTTTATTTTTTTATTGATTGAAATGAATTGAGCGACAAACGATAAAATGATGATAAAAAGAAATTGTGCATTTGGAATGTTAATAAAATGTCGAAACTATGATACTGTGTCACGCACAATGTGTGATTGATATTTATTTATGAAAAGTAAAGCAGGTGGTGTGCGATATGTTATTTTAATTATGATATGATATGAAAATGATAATGTGTGTCAATGGAGCGATTTCTCAGTTAATTGTGTAAACGTGGGAAATTGATGATGGGATGATGAGAGTCAAATAAGAAAAAAATGTTGAATGTGAGCGCATTTCGATGGATAGAATTCAGCATTTGAGATTTTTTTTCTACACTTAAACCTTTCCAAGTGCACAAGTGCGGGGAACAGCGTTTGTGCATTTTCAAAATATGTGCACTTGTAGAGTGTGATTGATTTTGTAATCGAAAATAATTGTTTATACGAAAATTTTGCTTCAAATAATGTTTTTGACTATTTTCTGGTATATAATCAAGTATTCAAGTGTTACAATCATGTATTTAATCAAGATTTTTTATCAAAATTTTTTTTTGTTTAATTTTGACAACCTTTACAAGTGCAATTTTGATACAAAATTAATACAAAATTGATGCACTTGGACAGGCTGTCAACTTTTCAAAAATGTGCAATTGGAAAAAAGTGCACTTGGACAGGTTGCAAATGGACAGGTTTGAGTGTATTTTAGTAAATTCCGACATTTTAAAAATGTCCTCCATTTTTGAAAATTCAGCCACCCTTGATTTTTTACCGTCATTGGCAATTTCTTTCGTCAGTCGTTCATTCATTTTTTAATGATTGGCGACTTTTTTTGTGATTGAAGACATTTTTCATAATTTGCGATATTTTCGTCAGTAGCGATTTTTTTCATAATTTGCGATATTTTCGTCATTAGCGACTTTTTTTGTTAGTGGCGATTTTTCTCGTCATTCACGACATTTTTCATGAAGAGCGTCTTTTCTCGTCATTGGCGATTTTTTTCATCATTGGCAATTTTTCTCGTCATTGGCGACTTTTTTCGCCATTTGTTACTATAGAATGATTGGCGACTTTGACACAGACGGACGGAAGACATGACCGCAGATAATACACGCGTTTTTCCCAAATCGACAGAAATGCGACGATATAAATTCAATATCGTCATAAAAAATTGATATCAATGGTAATAAAAGCATCAGAAAATCGAACTCGGTTCCATCGAAATGCACTTGTCCCATTCATTCAGTGGATCAAATTCCAATTTTTACCTACCACAAGATAAATAATTCATGTTTTATCATTACATTTTTCATAAAATAAATACATAAAATAAAATAATACAAGTGAATATTAATTTACTTTTGTTGTACAAATGCAATTTCAATTGAAACCAGAGAAATATCAACTATCACCCATGTACTCGCGGAAAAATGTACAAAATACCTCCATAATTCATGTAATTTGTCTTGTATCTCTTCGTTGTTTTTTTATTTTTTGTATTATTTTTCATAATAATAATATAAAGATGTTTTCTATGTTAATGTTAATGTTAATGTTTTTTATCATTTACATTCATCGATATTTCAAATCAATTAATCTTAAATGTCCATGTTTCTTCTGTGTTACTCACTTCGGTTAAATGCTTCTGATTAACGTTAATTTCATTTAATTTAATTTAATAATAATAATTTTCTGTTTATTTTAATTTCAACAAAAACAATCCTCTCTAATTAACATAAGAAACAAATACAAAAAATAAAAATTATATGATACATCTGTTTAACTGTCTAATTATGTATTTAAAATATATCGGTGACTTCATCAACTTTCAAAAGTGATCACTGATCACTCCGTGTATTGACAATTTTTCAATTAATGTGAATTTTTTTTTACATTTTTTTTTATTCTGTTACCATCAAGTTGGAATGACACTCAAATGTCAAGTTAAATGCTTAAAAGTATAATAAATTACTGATGTCATTTTTTAAACGATTGGTACTTTATTGTTAAAATGATTATGTTTAAATTGAAAGAGAAGGAGGAGGAGGTGTTATAAAAAAAATTAAATTCGTGCCTCAACAAGTGTTTTGATGACATGATGGATTTGAACTTGAATTTTGAGCTTTTTGAAGTACGAGAAGAATTTTGATTTTAAAAAATTGGATTTGATCATGGCAATGGATATGAGACTGAATTTGACCGTGTTGAAATTTCCAACGAATCAATAAAAAGCTCCTGTGAAAATTAAAGGCGTTGCTTTAGAAAAATTTCCTTTAAATCACTCTTTTTGTTTGGCCGTATCTGCACTCTAAGTTGAAAATGCCCCGCAGTACGAAATGATTTGGTTGGCAGAGGGAGATTTTTGTCAAAGATCGCGGATAGAGCGTTTGTTAAATACAATTTTTAACGCATTTCCTGTTAATTTGGATAAAAATTTCGAAAATTAAGGGCCCTTTTTTATTTAGTCTATGCATATTACGCGGGGTTTATTGTGGGCGTTTTCAACTTACAGTGTACTAAGTGCAAAAAATGAGAAATTTTAAACAAAAATTTCTGCAAAGCGTCGCCTTAAAATTTTGTAGGATTTTTCTTTTGATTCGTAGGAAACTTCAATGCGGTAAAATTGTGACTAGATTTTCTTAGCTCAATGAGAGAGACAAAAGTTTAACATTTCTGTATTCAAACCTTTGCAAATCTAAGATTAATTCAAGGCTCAACTTAATTTCAGTATCAGCGTTTTCGCAAAATCTGTAAAGTTTGTGCACTGTATGGAAAAAACGTCCCGCAAATGATTCCGAGTCATCTTGTCATAATAAGTATCTTTATCGCATTTTTATCAAAATCGGCTAGAAATGAGCTTGAAATGAAATCCCACAAACGCCCTGTAAGTTTTAAGGAACGGATGGCAATGGCGGATTGGCCATACGGGCAATCTGGAAAATGCCGCAGTCGACCTTCTTGTAAAAGTTTAGCTTGGCACAAATTTTAAAGAAATTCATACAAAATGCCAGGGCCGTTAAGCAACGGATGCCATTTGAGAAGTATCTCGAATAGATTTCCAGGACATTTTCAACTTACAGTGTATGCACACTAATTATTTTCATTTTCTTTCCTCATAAAATGTAATATTTCAATTAAATTTTCAAACACTTCAACAGAGTTAAAAAAAAAGCAATTAGTTCAACCGGAAGACGAAAAACTCTTTCAATTTCAAAATCAAACAACAAAAATCTCTTACACACATTCAAATGCGTGTTGAAATTGTGCATTATGAACAATGAAATAAATCTACATAAAAAGATCATGATAATTGATTCATTGCGTTGAAAGATTTACTCAATTTCAGTTTGTAATTCAATATCCATTCAATTTTCCATCCGAATGCGATTAGTTTGAGGGACTTGAATGTAAAATGAAAGTGCAAGTGATAAATGTGTGTGATGTGTGAACATAAAAATTAATAAATATTATACAACAAAAAATCAAATAAAATATGAAATAGTTGAATGAACTTTGATTTATTTATACATTTATTAGATTTATGTTCTAGTAAAATGATAAATTTTACATTGAAATTGAAGTTATACAGCAAAAAATAACGATATCAAATAATATTATTAAAGTTTTTATTCAAATTATGGTTGAATTTTGATTTGAAAAGCGTTTTTACACTTGACTGAACCACTAAAGTGAGTGGCTTACGGCTTATTATTTAAGTGTTCAAAACAAATATCATTTGGTTAGTTTTTCTTATGTAACACCCTCGTTATAGCTGAATAAATTACAAATTTTTACACTGCTAACATACATAAAAAAATAAAATAAATGTAAATGTTACAACAAAAGATTAGAGTAAATTTACATGAAAATCAGTTTTGGGCATTTTTTATTTAAGTGGGTAATTGTTTACATTGAAATTATTTTGAATTCATAAACTGTTATTATTTTTTATAGTTTTTTATTTCATGGAATTTATTATTAAAATGTTTTTTAAAAGTCGTAAGACAATGAAGGGAACTTTTACAATGCAAAAAAATCTAAAAATTCATTAGCAGCATGAATAATTTTCTTCAAATCATACTTTGTAATAGTAATTTAGTTTAAAAAAACATTGAAAGATACATTAATTACGTGTTATTCTTGGCTTTGTTTCGTTTCCCAGAAATTTAATGCTTCAATGTGTAAAATATTTACGCAATTAACATATGTAATAATAATGTTTTTTTTTTTCATTTCATTTCATTACAGGAATTACATCGTGAAATTGTTGCTCAAGCTCGTAATGTAGCAGCGTGTATTCGTACAGCAGAAAAAGAACATAATAAGAGTTTATCGAGAAGTTCGTCATCGACTGGGGGTTCACAGGAGCCAGAAGTTGAGGGTGATAACTCGTCTCCGAGTACCAGTAGCAAAAAAGAGGAATCGACAACAAATGCACTTGAACGCAGATATCATTTGTTATATTTGAAGGCAATTGAAGTTCAGTGTCTGCTGGAAAATTTATTGGATAGGCGTCATTCACCTGTAAGTATTTTATTGCAAGGATGGTTAACTCAAAATACTTGAGATTATGAAAGAATCTGATTAAGAAAAAAAAATCGATGTCCATCAATCCAAAATAGAAAATTTTTTCAAACTGGGGCAGTTTTTCAAAATCGCAAAATTTTTTAAAACTCTGGAAGTATCTTAAACCGTGTGTGTATTGGCCGAATGTTACAAAATAGAAGAGTTTTTTAAAACTGGGAAGTTTTTCAAAATCGCAAACATTTTTAAAACTCTGGAAGTATCTTAAAACCGCGTGTGTATTGGTCGACTTTCCCAAAATAAAAGTTTTTTTTTCAAAATTCGGCAGTTTTTCAAAATCGCAAAATTTTTTAAAACTCTGGAAGTATCTTAAACCGTGTGTGTATTGGCCGAATGTTACAAAATAGAAGAGTTTTTTAAAACTTGGAAGTTTTTCAAAATCGCAAACATTTTTAAAACTCTGGAAGTATCTTAAACCGCGTGTGTATTGGCCGACTTTCCCAAAATAAAAGATTTTTTCAAAATTCGGCAGTTTTTCAAAATCGCAAAATTTTTTAAAACTCTGGAAGTATCTTAAACCGTGTGTGTATTGGCCGAATTTTACAAAATAGAAGAGTTTTTTAAAATTGGGAAGTTTTTCAAAATCGCAAACATTTTTAAAACTCTGGAATATCTTAAACCGCGTGTGTATTGGCCGACTTTCCCAAAGAAAAGATTTTTTCAAAATTCGGCAGTTTTTCAAAATCGCAAAAATTTTTAAAATTCTGGAAGTATCTTAAATCGCGTGTGTATTGGCCGAATTTTACAAAATAGAAGAGTTTTTTAAAATTGGGAAGTTTTTCAAAATCGCAAACATTTTTAAAACTCTGGATGTATCTTAAACCGCGTGTGTATTGGCCGACTTTCCCAAAATAAAAGATTTTTCCAAAATTCGGCAGTTTTTCAAAATCGCAAAATTTTTTAAAACTATGGAAGTATCTTAAACCGTGTGTGTATTGGCCGAATTTTACAAAATAGAAGAGTTTTTTAAAATTGGGAAGTTTTTCAAAATCGCAAACATTTTTAAAACTCTGGAATATCTTAAACCGCGTGTGTATTGGCCGACTTTCCCAAAGAAAAGATTTTTTCAAAATTCGGCAGTTTTTCAAAATCGCAAAAATTTTTAAAATTCTGGAAGTATCTTAAATCGCGTGTGTATTGGCCGAATTTTACAAAATAGAAGAGTTTTTTAAAATTGGGAAGTTTTTCAAAATCGCAAACATTTTTAAAACTCTGGAAGTATCTTAAACCGCGTGTGTATTGGCCGACTTTCCCAAAATAAAAGATTTTTTTCAAAATTAGGCAGTTTTTCAAAATCTCAATATTTTTTAAAATTCTAGAAGTATCTTGAATCGCGTGTGTATTGGCCGACTTTCCCAAAATAAAAGATTTTTTCAAAATTGGGCAGTTTTTTAAAATCGCAAAAATTTTCAAAATTCTAAAAATTTCTTAAACCGCGTGTGTATTGGCCGAATTTTCCAAAATAGAAGATTTTTTTAAAATTGGGCAGTTTTTAAAAATCGCAAAAACCATGGAATACTTTAAAATCGTGTAAAACCGTGAAATTTTCCAATTTGCCGAAAACCGTTAAATTGTCTTTGGTTTTAATTCATCTAATCGCAACTTTATTTGACAAACACAATTTTCAGTATTACACACGTGATTTTTGCCACCTTTACCGTTAGATTCATTGAAATAATGACATCATAATATCATTACATGACCTAAGAAATTTCAATCAATATAACTTATGACCATTGAAAATCATAAATTTTTAACATAAAATAAACGAATCGTGATGTAATGATATAAAAAAAAATATTTTATTGCACTTCTAGCCAATAAAATAAACACACAGACACATAACACATAACCGTTAATTGTTCAAATTTTATACGGTACCATTATGACATAAAATAATCCCTGACTTATGCTCATATAATTGTTTGTGGTTGCACACCATTGCTTATCACAATGTAATATTATGATTATTTCAAAAAAAAAATACAAAAAAATTACCCATTCGTGCATTAAAAATAACAAAATACTCATAACAATAGAATTTAGGATTTAGTTGCAAAAATCGTGGGTATAAAATTTTATGTTAGTGTTAATTTGAATTTGAATTTGAACAATATTATTGATTTTTTTTTATGATTTAATCTTTAGTTTGACATTTTATTTATTTTTTACATTCAATGTTTACCCATTCACTTTTTTATTTATATGATTTTAATCCAATTTCAAGCTAATCTCTTGTTTGGTTGGTTGACAAATAAGCGTAAAATAGCACATTTATTGATTAGGATTGAAAAATAATTTAATTGAATTTTATTTTAAAGTTTATACGGTGCTTACTGATTTGAATGGGTTTCAAATAATTTAAATTAAATAAAAAAAATGTAAAAATTTCAATGCAGAATGGGATTAGGCTGCCTCTAAAATTTTTTTTTGATAAAGCTGGAGCTCAAATGAACATTTGAAGAAAAAAAAAACTGCTAATGATCATAATTTTAATAATTGTTTGAAACTGAATAATTCTGCATTAAATATATTATTAAATGAAAAAAACTTGCAATTATTGAGTCACGAGTTTAAAAGCACGAGCTAATTTCAAAGCAGGTTCTGATACATGGAATAATTTTTTAATCATAATACTCAAGGTTAATTGAACGTTTCTTATTCTTAAATGTTAGACATTAAAAATCAGTTAAATTGGATAAAAACATCTTTTTATATAATTTTTTACTTCTTTGCTAATTACAGAGTCCATCTGAAACTTCTTCATCATCATCCAGTGCTGACGACGAACCAGCAACTAAACTTGTGAGATTAAGTAGTGGTGGTGAAAAATTATCGTTTAATTATCCGGATGATAATCAATCAGATGTGAGTTCACTCTTTATTTAATTAAAAAATTAAAATATAAAATGTTTTTTTTCCTTTTCATAGAATGATTGGATCGCATTGAGACGCAAAAACGTATTAACAGACATTTCTAATACGGATGCTTTTGAGGCCGATTCTGAGGGTAGTGATAATGATCAATTATTAAAAGTAACAACATTCAGTTCAACAGCAAGCACATATTCAGATGGCCCCCCAACTATTATGAGTCCACAACTTAAATTTACAATGAGCGAAATGGAAAAAAATAGTGAGTTAAATTTCAATTCTTAGATTTTGAGTTAAATTAATATTTTTTTTCTTTTAAATTAGATACAAATAAGATTGAAATTCAACAAGAAGATTTGGATATTTCAGTTGGAGCAACGACAACAACATCTGTCACACATACCACGACAGTCAGCTCACCACATTTTGATAGTCCAAAGCTGTGTACAATTAAAAAACGTCCTCGAAAAACAAATCCAGCTAAATTCAATCGATCAAATCGCAAATCAAAGAATTGTGGAACATTTTACTTTAAACATGCTGACACAGATAACGAGGGAAATATAACAAATGTAACAACAGATGCCGGTGATACTGGGACAGAGGATGAACAATGGATTTTTACCACAGGACAAACGGAACATGAAGAAAATGAGGATGAAAATATCGATATTGAAGAAGATTGTGATGGAGTTCCGAAATTTAAGCGACATTTGAGCTTCACAGACGATGGTGTCCATTCCTCAACAGAAACACACAGTAATTTGGTCGAAGTGGCAACAAGTACAGTAACAGGAGCTATAACAGAAACTAATACTGTACAAGAAAGTGGACATACAAGTAAAATTTCGTATATTTGTGTCACGAAAGCGACAAAGGAATCTATACAGAAATTGGTCTTAGGCGCTGAGTCACTTGTAAGAGATGAGGTTATTATGAAAGCACAAGGATTCCAAACAAGTAGTGCTTCAAGGATGAGTCATGCAACGTCAACAATTCATAAATCGGATACACTCTTACAAAGTCCTAAAATTAAGAGAGTTCAAGAATGGTTGGAACACCAGCCACTTACCGTTTCCAGTAATGTATCAACTGTTGTAGGATTGCTAGGCACAGATTGTGAAGCATCTGGAGAAGCATCAGACACTGATGACGAAATTCATCAAGAAGATTCCGACACATCCAATTCCCTTGGAGTTACAGACTCACAAGTGACATTTATGCGTCATGACAGTCAAGCAACAAGTGTCGAAAACTGCTTAGGAGCCTCATCTGGTGACTTATTAGCTTCAAGCGGAAAAGAAACAGGATCAAGTAACAACACAACAAAATCTCAAACAATTGAGTTACGAATGAATACAAAACGCACCTCAAATCGACCATGGTCTGTTTCGTGTATTTCCCAATTGGGATCTGCAGCTCCTCTTGTGAGCAGTAATCAAGATAGCAATTTCAGTATCAGTGAAAGTGCATTAGATACAATTTCACTGCCAAACATGCCGGCTGGTGTTAAGAGTGAAGAATCGACACCCGTCCATAAGCGAACACTTCGCAAACGTCGTTTAAGGAATCGTAAGAGAGCCGTTCGTAAGTTGGATGTTAGCATGGCCCTTGGAAATCATGTAAAATTGGAAAATTTAACAAAATTGGATCTTCAAGAAAATATTTTTGTTCAATCAGTTGAAACACAGAAAGATGACGATGACGAAGAAGTGTCTGATGTTGTTAAACCCGATTTCAAGATTGGATCTGTTACAAAAGTTTATGCTCAAACACTGGGACCCCTTGCTGCCTTATCACGATACAATTTGGAGGATAATGAAGCAAAAGCATCGCCGGATCTTAACTCGTCACATCGATCAGGAACCGAAGAGCTAAGTAGCTTTGAACAAATGTGGGACAATTATCAGGAAAAATACATGTCAGAACCGTATTCAGAAGATCGTGACACTGAAGCGGCAAAGAGATTGCTTGAATTCGGCGATGATTATCGTAACTTTTTGGATTCACAATCTGATGCATGCTCGTCACTGTCAGCTGCTCAAGGACTTGATTCAATTTCACCGCCAAGACATAGACGATTCATGAGTGGAACACAAACACCATCAGACATTGCTGACAGTTCACTTGAAGTCAAAAAACGACGATTACTTGAGTTATCTGAATTTGAGAAACGCAGAAAGAATTTAAGTAAAATCAATGATGGTAAGTTTTTTGAGTTAAAATGAAAAAAAAACAATTAATTTTATCCTTTCATATTTTTTTCATAGAAAATCGCACCACTTTGGAAATCGGTCCCATTGAAGAAATTGACCAACCCGATTTTCCAAAGCCATCCCATTCAAAGTCATCTCCGGACAAAGGTCGTAAAGAAAGTGACACATCAATTCGTCGTCGTTCCTTGCGTCAACGCAAAAGTCCCTCAAGTTCATCGGCCGATTCCGATTCAGACAACGATCAAGATATCTGCAACTTGTTATCACAAAGTCGGAGTCGCGTTGAAAATGTCGAAGCATTGCGAGTTCGTCATCATTTGTTACGTCCCGAAGATTATGTAAGCACCAAACTTCACTCATCTTATTATTGTAGTTCTTGTCTTTTGTACCATAAAATCTATTCCTCGTCAAAAAAGTCAAAAAGTTGTTCCTCAATTCAATTGAAATGTCTTCGATCTAAGCCCAATTTAATTAGACGTCGACGAGCCAAATCCTTGAGAAGTAATCTCACCAGTACCCGATCTGGTTCCAGTTGTCATGAAATAATTACGCATAAACCAATTATTATTTTAACCAATATTTTTAAATTTATCGTTTTTATGTCTTGTTTAACTGTATTTACTTTAATTTTATTTATATTTTTTATTTACATTAAAATTAAATTTTAATTTAATGAGTTTTCTAGTCACAAATGAATTTTCGTTTAATTTTTTTTGTTATTAATTTTCCCCTCAATTTTGATTTAAAGAGACTTTTGAAATAGATACATCAAATATTAGTGAGATATATAAAAATGAATGTAGTTGGGGAAATACAAACATTTTCTAATACATTTCAATTCCTACTATTTTTGTACAGAGTGATTCAATAATGTGAGTCATTTTAACACAATTCTCGTCGATATGAGAAAAATGCGATTGTAGGCAGTTTTGTTGTCCGTCTGTGACAATTAAATGGAAGACTTTTCTAAATGGCTTACATTTCGAAAACTGAGGATTTTCTTAAATAACGGTAAACCGTTCAAATATCGCAGAAATTTTTCAAAAGTCGTAGAATTTTAACAAAAAAATCATAGAAAATTTCGAAATTTTCTAAAATTTTAGTAAATTTTCAATTCCGCGGAATTTCAAAATTTCTCGTTAGATCTTCAAAATCGTGGAGTTTTAAAAAGTTCGCATTGAATTTCGAGAATCCTGAAAAAAATTCCAAAAACCGAGTAATTTTTAAAAATCCTATTAAACTGCCAGAATTGTAAAATTTTAAAAATTTGCAGTAAATTTCCAAAATCGAATGTATTTCAAAAATCGCAGTAAATTTTCGGAAATTCCTTAAATTGCGGAATTTTAAAAATTTCGATTTAAATTTCTAAAATAATAAGAATCGCAGTTCTTGAAACATAGTCAATTTCAAAAATTTTCAAAAACCGCAGAAAATATTGAAAATCGCAAAACTTCCGAAAATCGAGCAATTTTCAAACATTGCATTAAATTTCCAAAGCTGCATAATTTAAAAAAATTGCAGTAAATTTCAAAAATCGAGTATTTTCCAAAAATCGTAGTAAAGTTTCAGAAATTGCGGAGTTTAAAAAAAAATCGCATTAAATTTTCAAAATTTCTAAAATTGAGTAATTTTCAAGAATCGCAGATACTTTCTAAAATGGCGGTACTTTTAGAAAACACAGAAAATTTTGGAATTTTCAAAAATTGCGGAAAATTTTGAAAAACGCGGGATGTCAAAAACCGCCGAAAGTATGCAAAATTTCAGAAACTCACGGTTTTTTTTCAAAATAGTTGAACTTTTTATTATATATGGTGCATTTTATTGAAATGCGCTCGTATTCATCGTTTACGATTCCATTTTACATTTTTTTTCACTATAAGTTGCAATTTCAGCTTAATTTTTATATCCAAATAAGGAATAAATCTTACAAAAATTAAAGAAAAAATTATTAAAAGTCTCTTTAAGTCAAAAATCTTGATTTATCTGAATTGTGGTCCATTTTTGTATTTTTCGGTCCAGTTGTTACCTGTAAATCGGTTTATTTAACTAAACCCCTAATTAAACATTTACGTCTGCTCTCTTTCGCGATGCAGGTTTAACTGCCACATATACCTAGTATAGCTTATAATTCGTTATTTTTTTCGTTTTTTTCATAAGCTCATTATCATTTATTTACTTCCATACTTCGTCATAGCAGCGCCATACAATCATTTTGTATTAAAAAAAAAAAATTGTATATTATCTTCATATTCATATTGAATTGCGTATGTTAAGTAAAAAAAATAAGGTGTTTGTGTGTACTTTGAATGAATTGAAACAAATGAAAACGATTGTTTTGTGTTTAAGTGGGTGTTAAATGAATGAGTTTTTTTTTGTTGTCATTTTAAGATAAAATTTAATCATCTCAATTTCAAATTTTTTTTTTTAGGCTGAAATTGTTGCTACTTGCCAGGAGAATATCCAATGTTTGGAAACAGTTTTGCGTGGTCCAGCTACAGGTGGTCACTTGTTGTCAACTGTGAGAACGCAACAGGCCCGAGGTAAGCTCTCAGATCAATTAGCTCTTACTCCACTTTCACCACTTTCTACCAATAAACTGAGAAATGAAAAAACTATAATCATCATTCATCGACAATGTCGTTGCTCGCAAATCACCATGTTTATTGCTCGGGTTCTCGATTTTGTACTTGACTATACAAACATTTTCCGGAATTTCCGATTATACAGATATTTTGTTAGTGTTCTAAGCAGACTTTATAACATGGTAGGAAATGTAGGCAAAGGCCTGTTAGGCTTAAAGTGCAAATATTTGTTTTAAAAATAAAAATTAATTGTAAATTCGAACGATGTCTGAACAAGACAAGACCCAAAATAATAATTGTAATGTCATTCATGATAAATTTAATTAAAATGATCAATTTAATTGAAAAAAAAAAATAATTTTTATTATAATATTTTTACTTTTAACTTTTCCTTACAATAATAATTAAAAAAAAAAAAAAAATTCAATTGAACACCATCGACTGAGTCTCGCTTGAAATTTAAATTGCTTACTTTTCCATTTGGTAAGTGATGCACGTTATCAGTTAATAATAAAAAAATATTAGTAAATTAATGGTGACGGATGACTAATAACAACAAAAAATGCACTTTTACAAGGTTGAATGTGGTGATTTTTTGGATTAAAATTAACTTTTATGTAATTCTTTGTGTCCTAAATGTCATTTTTGGTCTTCGTTCAAAGGAGATTCGATTCGAGAAATTCGATCATATGTGTACGTTTTTTCCTGTTTCAATGCAAAATAAAAAAATACAAGTTTAACAACATAGCTCACAACAAAAATGGACACTACTCAAAGTTTCAACTTCCATTTACGGTGTTAATTCAATTGAATTATTATTGTGAATCATTATCATCATTATAAATTATAACAGCTCAATAAATTTTATTACACATTTAACTTTTTTCATACATAGAAAAGATGATTTAAATACCAGATTCTCTCAATCGAGCATTAAAATTAATAACTACCAGTATTAGTGATTGTCGTTAAATCAATGCGTGAGGGAGCTCTTCCTACACAAATTAAACGCGTTTTTTTCTATTTACCATTGAAGTTGCATTCAAATGCATCACGTTTAGTTGAAATTAAAATTAAAAAAAAAATATAAATAAACGTATTACGTGTATGTGAATAAATAGATAATCAATCAAAGAAACGACACACTTGAAGACATATAATTAGATTAACAGAGAAATTCACTTTAGTTATAACAAAAATGACACTGAATGGTATTTCTTTTATATACTCTTTAAGTGTAAAAATTAAGTACAAACTTTCGAACGATAGTAAACGATGATAATATTAATACGTTGTTAGAATTTTCAAGGCGTCATAAAACGCAACGTTTTATTGACGCGATTTTCTTATGAAATTAAGACGGATGTGATAAATTTTCCATTTAAATCATGGTTTTAATTGTAATATTTTGCATAAAATATCAGTTAAATATGAAATTCAAGGAAAATTTCATTGAAAACGCATTAAACCGCTGTTTCGATGAAACATAAGCGATTTTATGTTGATAGAATTTTCATGCATGGTGATCTTAAGCTGTTTTTATTGTTGTTTATTTATTTTCAATTATAAAATGAAATTTAACAACACTGGGCATTAATGAAACGTGAAAGCGCATTTCCGTCAATTTAAAAAAAAATCTTAACGAAAGTGTACAGAAAAAATTTGATTTAACGAAAGTCTAAAAAAAAGTAAAAAGTCTAAAAAAAAAATAACGAAGGTCTTCAAAAAACTTAACAAAAGTCTTCAAAAAACGAGGATCACAAAAAAAAATTGACGAGATTCTACAAAAGAACTGAACGAAAGTTTTCAAAAGAACTGAACGAAAGTTTTCAAAAGAACTGAACGAAAGTTTTTAAAAGAACTGAAACGAAAGTTTTCAAAAGAACTGAAGTCTACAAAAAAATTTAACGAAGGCCTACAAAAAAAAATTAACGAGGATCTACAAAAGAACTGAACGAAAGTCTACAAAAAAATTTAACGAGGGCCTACAAAAAAAAATTAACGAGGATCTACAAAAGAACTGAACGAAAGTTTTCAAAAGAACTGAACGAAAGTCTACAAAAAAATTTAACGAGGGCCTACCAAAAAAATTTAACGAGGATCTACAAAAGAACTAAACGAAAGTTTTCAAAAGAACTGAACGAAAGTCTACAAAAAAATTTAACGAGGGCCTACCAAAAAAATTTAACGAGGATCTACAAAAGAACTAAACGAAAGTTTTCAAAAGAACTGAACGAATATCTACAAAAAAATTTAACGAGGGCCTACCAAAAAAATTTAACGAGGATCTACAAAAGAACTAAACGAAAGTTTTCAAAAGAACTGAACGAATATCTACAAAAAAATTTAACGAAGGCCTACAAAAAAAATTAACGAGGGTGTACAAAAAAAATTTAACGAGGGCCTACAAAAAAATTTAACGATAACGATGACGAGAAAAAAAAATTGACGAGATTCTACAAAAGAACTGAACGAAAGTTTTCAAAAGAACTGAACGAAAGTCTACAAAAAAATTTAACGAGGGCCTACAAAAAAAATTAACGAGGGTGTACAAAAAAAATTTAACGAGGGCCTACAAAAAAATTTAACGAGGATCTACAAAAGAACTTAATGAAAGTCTACAAAAAAACTAAACGAAAGTCTAAAAAAAAAATGAACATTCGATATGAAAATTTGCATTTAAACCGTACCCAAAAAAGCATTTCCATTCAAAAAACTCTTTTCTTTGAGTAAGATCTTTACATTAACCATCGTATTCACATCGTCATCATCATACTTGTATACAAACACCATGTTTCGTTACTATTATTTTTGTTGTTATTGAACTAGATACTCATTTAGTCAGTATTGACAAGAAAATCATTGAGTACGGACGGAAAATCACAATTATTACATCGATTTTTCATTCAAACATTCAAAAAGAAAAGAAAATACATAAATCTGTATCAGTGCTGATTGACTTGTAAAAATTAAAATTAAACAAAACAAAACTTGTTTGTATTTGGTATTTTTTTGGTTTGGCATTGAATTGAACATTGATCGTATATCCTCATTATGTGAACTTGACGAAGTAAAAAAGAACAGTGACATTTTAAAATTTAAATTTAAACTCCTACCACGATACAACAAACATAACGTGATTTATTTTTAATTTTTCTGTATTACATCAGCCACCTTCATGGAACATTTACATGTAACGTTAATTTACACTCGTTAAAGAATTAAAATAAAACAACAACAACAAAAAAAGTCAATTTATTATAAATTTAACTTAAAATGAAATGAATATTTGTGACATAAGAGCAGCTGATGCATGCATCAAAAGTTATTAAATTTTTTTATCATATTAATCACATATGAGAGCATTGCAAATATTTATTGAATTGTTTTGCTCGAATAATTATTTAATATTGAAATGAAATGAAATGAAAAAATATAATAGATTTCATTGTATTTTTTCTGATCTGGCACACCTCGAATTGCATCGAGTTGTTTTTTTATAATTTTAAATTGAATTCTTGCAATTTTTTTTAAGTTAACATGAAAAATTTCACACATCGCTAATTGTACGTTGTTTTCAATGCACCTGAAAGTGTAAATTTATAAAAAAAAAACTTTTACTTAATTACAAGAAATCATGAACTTCAATCAACTTTTATTATTATCATTATTTTTATAATAACACATAAAAAATTCGGATTAAATTCAGCATCATCATAGTGTAAAATGGAACACATAACAAATGGTGTGCGACAAGATTGTGGTAAATTACTAGTGAAATTTGTTCAATTAAAATGAAATATTTTTTTTTGTTATTTGTGTGTGTGTGTGAAGTTCATTGTCGAAAATGCATGATGGTTATATGTCTCTAAGCGTTAAATGAAATTTTTTACATTACAATTATTAATTTTTTTTATTTTTAAATTTATTTTCCAGAATTACTCTCGATTTGGGAAAGTTTATTGGATTGGAGTGAAAATACATCAGTGATTCGTCAACTTCAAGAAGAAATTGAAGTACTTAAAAGTTCCTTACTTCGTCTCGGTACACAATCATACAGTTTCGATTCAGAAGAATCCATTGAACAGGCAATAACTGAATTGAAAAATGAGCGGACACGCTTGACATATTACCGTTCAAAAATGTTAAAAATCAATGCGTCAGTACAACGTTGGATCACACACCAAGAAACGCGGTTGGAAAAAGAGCGTGAAATTGCACTGAAATTACAGAGCAATGGACAAAGTGAAAATAAAAGTAAAATTTTATCAATTGCTGATGATCCGAAATTCCATGAACAGCTGAAAGTGAGTGTTGAGGAAATGTATGGGGCATGGGATCAAACAGATGAACGCTTGTCAGGAAGATTAGAGGATTTGGAGTCAGCTTTAAAGACATGGCAAGAATTTGAAAGTGGCCTTAACGAGTTGAAGGAAACATTAGATAAAGATCGAGGTGCGATATTTGGATTTAAAGGAGCTCTCGAAGCAGGATCAGCAATCCCAAGTGAATTTGTGAGCAATGCAGAGACGATTGCAAAGTTATTACAAGTCAATTCTGACAATGAACTCAAGGTAAATTTTTTATTTTATGAATTAAATTTCCTTTAACTCATATCATTTTTCAATTGCAGGACATTTTGAGTGAAAATACGATTCTCCCACCGGCAATCCTTCAATATGGAATGCGTCCTCCAAGTGCCGGTTGTTCATCTGACAGCGGAATCTCTGATGATGGAGGTCTATCTGAGCGTGAACGTCGTCTGGGTACACTTCGTCGATTAGCAAAACAACTTGAAAGTGACTTAACTCCCGGTAGTGATGCCCTTAAAACAATCGCTGATCGTATGCGTGCTGCCGAAGCTGAATTACGTACTTTACAGGAAACTTGTCGTGACCTGATACTCAAAACAACCGCATCTCACAATCAATTCATGGAATCAATGAACAAAAATGCCCGTTCACCAATCAACGTTCAAATACCAATCATATCAATTGGCAAACAAAAGACAGCTAAAGGTAAGAAAAAGGGTAAGAAACGATCACCACAAAGTACTTTGACATCTGGCGCCGATCTTGATGAATTGACAGATGATACAGATGGAGCAAGTATTGCGGCAGCAGTGGAAGCTCCTCAAAGTAGTTGTTGGTGGAAATTTTTCCGATATGCAATTCCAATACAATTGGCGTTCCTTGCACTCTTCCTTGCGTTTTATGGTCTTGACCAACATTCATGTGATCGCATGAACAAC
This sequence comes from Culicoides sonorensis, assembly GCA_900002565.1. Lineage (NCBI taxonomy): Eukaryota > Metazoa > Arthropoda > Insecta > Diptera > Ceratopogonidae > Culicoides > Culicoides sonorensis. Next base: position 498,919 of record LN483385.1, on the reverse strand, counting down.
TTTCAAAATAGCTTTAATCCACAACTGAGATACGTGCGTGGACCACCACCGATTTAAATACAAAAAAAAATGCAATAGCAAGACAAAAATTTAAATTTTACTTTCCTTAAACAAAAAAAAAAGATTCAGAAAACAAAATTCATCATATCCAAGAAACAGTACAAACACAAACAAAAAGTGAATAGAAGCAAAAATTTAATACTTGCCATGAACATGAGCATTTAACATGTAAAAAATATTTCAATCAGTAGATGAAAAAAAAAAACCTTAAAATTTGGCAGTTTAATGAAATTAATCGAAAATTAGCTATTAAATTTTAACATTTAATCTCTAATCATATGAAAATGAAATGAAAATTATCTTAAGAAATAAAATTATCAGCATTATTCAATTTAATTTTAAGAAATATTTTGAATAGAGATTACATTTAAATATTAATACTAATAATCAGTAAAAATTACTCAATTTAATTTAATGAAATTCAAAATTCATGTATTGGCCTTTGAAAGTGCCTCGTACTAAAAATCCGTTCTGATAATCAAACTTCTGTATCTAATGAAAATAAAAAAAATAAATTTTACTCATGAAATGATTGAAATAAAATAAATTACATTAAAAAAAAATAAAAAACCGTTAAATTCTGGTCAAAATTTCTTGAATCTTAATTTTTTTTACCATAACCATCGACATTTTAATTTAATTAAGTTTTAGATTTAAGTTTTTTTATATAAAAAAAATTTATTTAAATTTATAGATTATTTGTTGTAAAAATAATAATATATTTTAAAAATACGCGTGGTAATCTTATGATGACAAAATATCCGTTAATGATTAATTTTTTCTTCTTTTTTTTTGTTGATATGTATATTTGCTTACCATTAATTTTATTTTAGTTCATATAAAGGCTGTTCCAAATCAATTTTCAATGTATTAATCGGAGTCTCACCAGAAATTGAAATTAGAGCATGGGGCAATCTTCAAATATCCAAGAAAAAAAATCCTGAATAAGCAATTTTTTTTTGCTCTCCCTCCTCCCAATTTATGAACTGGAGCAATTCCGAAATTTGGAGCAGCCTTATTTTTTTTTTAAATGTACATATTAATGAAATTGTTTTCATATAAATTTTTTATCATGAAATAAAAAAATAATCATTTATACAAATATTATCATTATTTTAGCAATGCCTGGAAAAAGACAACATAAAATGTTTCAATTATATGTGAACTAACTAAAAAGAAAGAAAAAATAAAATTTAATCATGGGATACTTAAAAAAAATAAAAATTTAATGAATAAATAAAGTGAAAAAAAATATTCAAGTTGTTTTATTTTATTTTTATTGTCTTTTATAATTTTATCAAGTTACAAGAAAATGTAAGTAATTAACATTAACGACCAGGCGTTTCCACATCAGCCACTTTTGTTTAGTGTTTTTTGTTTGTTCATATTCAAATCAGTGTGAAGTCAATTATTCAAAAAAAAACGAGAACAAAAGATGATTAAAACTACTTTTGTAAATTTGTCCAAAATTCTTCAAGTTCTGCTTTCTTTTCCTCAAAAGCCTCTTTTTTAGCTAAAGAATTTTCATCCAACCATTTTGTGAGAGTATCAACATACGACTTGCATGTTTTTTGTTTCCGCTCAGGTAAAGTACCAATTTGACGTTTGATGTGGTACAAACGACGTTCAAATGAGTTAAAAGCTGCCAATCGAATCTCATGTGCTGCATCCTCCTCCCGAAATCGTGCAGCTTCTGTTGCTAAGCGAATGGCATCGTCTTTACTTAAACGAGATTTGTTTGTGATTGTTATACTGTTCCTGGTTCCTGATGAGGGAACAAAAGCACTGGCCTTAAAGATTCCGTTTTCGTCAATTTCAAAAGTTTCCTCAATTTTTCCAAAACCACGAGGCAATGGAGGTATGCCATCAATTGTGAAGCTTCCTACAAAATGATTGTCTTTAGCCATCTTGCGTTCACCTTCATAAATATTAAAGGTTGTACTTTCTTGGAAGTCATGAACAGTTACAAAAGTCTTTGTTGCTTTAACAGGAATTGAAGAGTTACGTTTAATGATAACTGACACACTTCCATCATGGACTCTACTACCCAATGAAAGTGGACAGACATCACATAAAGTCAATCCTTTCATTTGTTCTGATAACTGATTTTGAATAAGTCCAGCTTGAATCGCTGCTCCTAATGCAACTGCTTCATCAGGATTGACTCTTTGACTCAAAGTTTTACCATCAAAATATTGTGAAAGCATTTGTTGAATTTTCGGAATCCGTGAACTTCCTCCAACCATCACCACATCATCAATCTCATTCTTAGTCATTTCCGCTTCTTTCAATGTTGCATCAACCAAATCAATCGCTTTCTCAAACAAATCGTCATTTAAATCTTCAAACCGTGCCCGCGATATATTCCCCGTCAAATTTGTACCTTCAAGGGCAAATTCAGCCTTTGTAGCAATTGATAAGATTCGCTTGGCCCGTTCACAATGAGTTTTCAAATTTCTCAAAAGGCCTGTATCTGAACTGATATCGCGTCCATGTTTACGTTTAAATTCATCCACAAAATGATTGACCATGCGAACATCAAAATCTTCACCTCCCAGATGTGTATCACCATTCGTTGCACGGACTTTGAAATCCTTATCTTTCATTGTCAAAATCGAAACGTCAAATGTACCACCACCAAAATCAAAAATCAGCACATTTTTACGTCCCACATTATTGACATTCAATTCATATGCCAAGGCAGCTGCAGTTGGCTCATTGATCATACGAATTACATTGAGACCTGCAATTTGAGCAGCATCTTTTGTAGCTTGACGCTGGGAATTGTTGAAGTAAGCTGGGCATGTAATGACGACATCTTTGATTTGAGCACCGAGATACGCTTCTGCTGTGAGCTTCATTTTTTCTAAAATCGCTGCCGAAATTTCTTCAGGAAAGAAACGTTTACGTTCACCTTTGTACTTGACTTCAACTTTGATTTGGTCCTTTTCCTCGAGCACTTTGAATGGCCAGTTTTTGATGTCATCTTGAATTGCAGGATCATTGAATGTGCGTCCCATTAAACGTTTGATGCCTTTTTAATTGAAAAATATACGATTAATTATATGAAAATTCACACAAAAAATGTCATATACCATAAACAGTATTTTCTGGATTCGTAACAGCCTGAAAATGGGCACCTTCACCGACAAGCCTTTGTACTGGTGTAAAACCGACACATGATGGTGTTGTCCGATTACCTTGATCATTTGCAATTATTTCTGCATTTCCATTACGATAAACTGCAACAGCTGAATATGTTGTGCCTGGAAAGTGAAAAAAATGCATTAATTTTTGCAATGAAATTAAAATTTAAAGAAAAAAAATTAACCTAAATCAATTCCGATTGCAAAAGCAGCCATTTTGATGTGCAATTCCGACAACTTTCAACCGGTGAGTGAATTATTCGCGATAAATGTTACAACACAAAGCACCTTATCTTTCTTTTTTTGATATCAATTACAAATTACCTCACTCAATTTCTAAGAAATATTATCAGAAATTCAATTTCTTATAAAATTAATAAGATCAATAAATACAATTATTTTAGTCACAAGCTATTTTTTTTTAAGGTTAATCCTCACAGAGTAGAGATGTGATTTTTCCCGGGAATTGGAAAACACGGGAAACGGGAACGAGAATACGATAATCCCGGGATCCCGGGAACGGGAACGGGAAAAAGCAAAAATTAATAAAATACAAATTCTTATTTTTTTTGTCAGTGTATTTAAATTTTGATAATTTAATGCAATTTTAATTATTATTAATTTTTAAAAAATAAGATTTTCCAACCATAATATCATTTATCATACTGTCGCTCATCCGAATTCTTAACTTATTGACCACATTACCGGATAGAGAAAAATGACGCTCAGCCTGTATGGAAGTTGGAGGAATTGACTTCAAAATGTTTTGGATGTTAGACAATTGTTTTGACATTATTCCCGTTTTTTCAAATTGTACAATTTCATCATTGATATTATTACACAGCTTAACAAAATAAAATCGATGTGATTGCTTTGAGAAATCCCGAAACACGTCGAAAAGATTTTTCAATCCTGGTTATTTTCCACTTCGAAATTTTAATATCATTTCTCTTGTCAACTTAAAAACGTCAAATTTAATAAAAGACGACAAAAACAGAAAACAACGTGCGTTGAAATTATTAAATATAAAAGTTTAAACTTTTCTGAGGTTAATTTTGTTCCAAAGTGTCAAGTAATTAATATTTTTAGAAAGAGGACAAAAAGAGCTAACAGAAAATATAAATTTTAACATAATAAGCCCGCATAATATTCAATTTATATTAAATTTTGTTCTAAAAATATAAGAAGAAAATTAGTTTTTTCTCTTTTTTTTTTGTATATGTTACCTGAGAAAGCCCAATATAATTGGACAAACTATATTAAAATTTATATTTTCTGTAAGCTCTTTTTGTCCTCTTTCTAAAAATATTAATTACTTGACACTTTGGAACAAAATTAACCTCAGAAAAGTTTAAACTTTTATATTTAATAATTTCAACGCACGTCGTTTTTTGTTTTTGTCGTCTTTTATTAAATTTGACGTTTTTAAGTTCACAAGAGAAATGATAAAAATAAAGAGTAACGGTACTATTAATATGCTATTCCCGTTCCCGTTTCCGGCCAAAAATTTTCGGGAAACGGGAACGGGAATAGAGTTATTCCCGCCGGGAATTCCCGACCGGGAATTCTCGATGTCACATCTCTACCCCACTCCCTCATTAAGATCACTTTGTACCAAAACACAAAATATGAAACCAAAAAAATTATTTGAAATGGCCTAATTTTTATAATAGTTCTGTATTTTCTCAACCGAATCAGCTTAATTGCAATCACTTTCAAATACATCTTTCGAATCCTCTCACAGTGAATATTAACCAGTCTCATCAAAAACCGAAGCTTCATTTAAATTTCAGTATTCTTTTCATTTTTCAAACTAACAAAAATTTTTCCTTTTAATTTGATTCCGAATTTAATTAAATTAAAATGACCTGATTCCATGAGATTATGTCATGAATTTATTATTTTTTTTTTATAATTATATTAATTTTGATAAAAATATTCATTTAATATTAATAATAATAATAATAAAGTCAAAAGTAATGATAAAAAAAATTAAAACATAATAAAATAGAACAATTGTGATGAAAATTAAAAAAAAAATATTATAATTATTATTCACTAGCCAATGTTATTTTTAAGGTTATATTAAATTTAAAAAAAAACGTAAAAATTAAAAAAAGTAAAAAATAATATCAATGCTGTACAAATTCAAGTAAAAAATAAAAAAAGACCTTTAGTTTTCTTAATTTGGGATTTGTTTTAATCCAAAATAAAAATTATTATTAAAATTAGTGAAAAAATTATGTTTAACAAAAAAAAGGAAACTCAAAAGTTACTTAAAATTGATCATTGAGATACTAAAAAATAAAATTTAAAAAAATAACACAGTTTGGACTGAACAACTGAGATTAGTTAATACATAAATTAAATAAATGAATAAAAAACTAACAATAAACTAAGTAAAATATTATCATAAAATTTTGTAGTACACACACAATATCACACTTCTAAATGGCTAAAGACAAAAAATGTATTAGAATGCAAATTTATTGAAAAAAATGCATCATATTTATAAAAAAAAAAATTTAAGGAGAAAAAAAATGAAACGAGCATTTATCATCATGATCATCATCATAAAAAAAATATCATAAATTTAAATGTAAAAGTAATCAACAAAAAAATGGGTAAATGTCTATCATGGTGCTAAAATACAATTAATATTTTATTGCGTAGAGAAAAAGAGGAATTTCGTTCTGATCATGAATTTCAATTTCAATGAATTCAAATTATTTGCTTTAAATATGAACAGGAAAATTATAATCATCATATTAGATTCCAATTCAAAAAAAATTGACATGTAAAATGCTATTAAAAAGTTTTTTAAAACAAAGTGATCGATGTTAAGCTTGCTTTCTATTGATAAACATATAAAATAAAATAAAATACAAGTTATTAAAATAAGGCAACATGAACGATGAACAATTTAAATTAAATTTTCAAGTGTCTATTGATATTAAAAAGAAAAATTATATTAAAATAATGTAATAATTAAAGGAAAAATGTACGCAAAAGAAAAAGCTGAAATAATACTAATTAAAAAAATAAATAATCGTGACACGCTCTAGCAAAAAATAAAAAAAAAACATACAATCAACTGTAGATTTATTATAAAGATTATCATGAAAAGGAAACAAAAAAGAAACTTAACTGTGTAGATAAATTATTTTATAATTTTGTATTGACAATGTCCTGAATCTACTTAATTAGAAAAGAAAAAAAAATGTAAACACACACACACACACACATACATTCATATACACACACGAAACGTTGCCAACTATGTAAAACCTTTATTTTGATTTATCTTCAATTCAATTCAATTTAATTATAATTTTTTTTTCTTATATCATGTAAAATTAATTATATAATTAGCTAGAAAATGAATATTGATCTGACTGTATACTGTAAAATGTATATTATTAGTTATACATAAATTTTTAGTGTATTATTATGATTATTATAATTCATATGATGAAAAAATCATATTTCTTACCTTTTGGTTAGCAATTCAATTCAATTCAATTATTATTATGATTATCCTTATTATAAAATGAATAAAGGAAAAAAAAATCATCATGCATAACTATTATTGATTTTATTGAAAAATCGAAGAAAAAACTAAATAAAATATTGCAAAATTGCATACTTGTATAAAAAAATAAAACTTAAAATGTTTTGAATTTTCATTTAAATTTCATTGAGAACATTTTACTTGGAAAAGTAAGTTTTAGGGGGATTTGAATGACGTCGTCTTTTCAATGGAGGTAAATATGACTCATTATTTATTTATTTATCGTATGGAAGTCATCCTCTAGATCACATCAATCCAGAGCTCAAGTAATTCTTTTCAGGAAAAAGTCATCAGGCAAGTGTAGTAATTATGTTTTAGCATCAGTTTTGTCAATTATGAAAAAGATACATTAAAAACGATTAACAGCCAAAGCACCCCAGCAATGATAGAAGTAAATTTTTTATTTCACCTTGAAAAATAATCAGACTTGAATTTCTAATTCTTGAAGCCATATTATTGCTTCTTTTGTTAATTTGTGAAGATTTGTTAAGCCTCCATTACAGTTATTTAAGGGACGTTTGATGATTTGAAACAAAGTTTGATCAGCTCCACAGTCACAAAGCGGTCAGAGGATGAACCTGATTTTGATTGATATCCTTAATAAATTTCAGCTAAAAAAAAGTACGACAAACAGTCCTTCAAATACGAGGAGTAAAACCAACTTGGATTAACTTAACTGACTTAAGTGTAAGTTTATCAATACTTTAAGTTCTGTATTACTGATATTAATGTTTATCTCTTATAGCATTGAATTCAATGTAAAATGCCGCTATACTGAAACTGAAATACGTCACAATTTGCTCGTTATTTTTGTTGCTCTCTGAGAAAGAGATCATTTAAAAAAAAACTCTCTCTCAATGCTATGGTAACACACACATACACAAAACAATATCACATGGATTGTATTAACAAATAAAATTCCGTGTAGTTTTGAGGTTACTTATAAGATTATCTGTTGCTTTAGATTGATTTTATGTTCTTATGAAAAAACTAAAACGAAACTTTTTGACAGTGCATAGTAGTGAAAAGTTGATGCCTCTCAACAGGATTATAAAAGGAAAAAGCTTCTGAAATCGAATTTATTGGCTGACGTTAATGAGAAAATTTTGAATTTGGATTGAGATTCCAGCCTATGGATTTTACTATTCCAATTGAATCATATCTGAATCATTTAACGTCCTTTAAAAGAGAAGCAACAGCAAGAAGGCTAAATGAACAAAAAGAAAAAAAAACAGCACAACTGAAAAAGATCCTAGATGACATTCCGGAGAGAGTCAAACAACAAGAAGCTCTAAGACAACAAATTCGAGAATGCCAACATCTTAAGGCGCTAAAGAGCACTAACCCTAACTAACCCACCACCATTGCACAAGAAGAAGATAACGACATCATGATTGTAGACAAACGCTCCTCAACATCAAATCTTGTTTGAGAAGCGACACTCTCACCTCAACCTCATTAATAGAATCATACAAAACATAGGAAAAGAAAAAGTCCAAAACCACCTTAGATCAATTTATAAATAACGCCAAGACATTAACATACATAGCAGCCAACCTGAAGAAAGTCAATAAGACCCTATATCATAATATCTGAGAAATTTAAACCAAATGTCTGTGGTTAAGTCATTGGTCTGTCATGTCATTAGCGTGGGTTCTTACCCGATTAGGGTTTGACTGCTCTCGGACGACAGAATAAAAGCTGAGGTACACCCTTAGGCTAGGCTTAATATAGCCTACATCATCTTAGGGTCTCAATGTTTCATTGTAGTGTGTTCAGATCAAAATCTTGATCTACTGATCAAATTTGAGCCTTACCTTCTCCATGAATCTCAAATAATAGTCTGAATCCATCACCTTGCATCCTCACCCTGCATATCCCTCAAATTCCTTCTCCGTGTACTCTCATTTTCAAAATTTCAACTGTATGCGTTTTTGCCATTGTCTTTTTCTCTCTCTCTGTATTCTCAAAATATCAGTTGTAGTCGTCACTTCACATCGTGTACACGTTAGTTATGTTTTCTGTCCGTGTTATTCGTTTCATTTTATAACTTACTATTATTATATTCTTACAAAACAAAAAAAAAATTGATTTCTTAACTTTTAAATTTAAATTATTATTCTAATTTAACATCCGAAAATGTGCACAAGTAACATAAAATGACTTTTAATTAATAATGTCTGTTAGTTATTCAGTGATTAAAGTGAATATGTAATAAAAAAACTAATTTCATAGTAAAAACATTGAATATATAAAGCTGTGATTAATTTTATAATTCTTGTTATTTTATTTTTATTTAAAATTTTATTCTGTATGTGTGTGGAATATAATCAAAAGAGATTCGAACGACGACACAACAAATACAAACACAATAAAAAATTTGTATGAATGAACAATAAATAAAAAAATTATACACATGCATTTCAAAGACATATGAAATGAAAAATAGTATAAAATAAAATAATTCTAATTTTTATTATTATTATTTATTAGTATAAAAATAAAAATACAACTAGAGTGCACTTAAATGCATTGTGTGATAAATTGTAACAATAAAAAAATTAAAATAATATAAAATTAAAATTAAATTAAAATGATGTTCAAATTATGAGTCAGCATTAAAATGTTTATTTAATTTAATTTTTTTTTGTTTTTTCATTTTAATTACAATGAAATTTTAAGTTAAAATTGTGTCAATTAACGTTAATTAAGAGGAAAAAAAGTTGTATCGTGAATGGTGAAGGATTTTATTCTACATTTCAATGTAAGTAAGTCAAGATTCTAAGTAATTCTAATTAAATGAAAATTGATGTTCAACAACCGAATTGAATTGAACTAAACTGAACTGTCAATACATTGTCTGACAAATATCTTCAAAAGAATTTTAATCGTCCACACTCATGCAAGTGTAATTTTTTCTGTTGTGTTGTGTTTTGGTATTTTTTATTATCAGATTCTCATTTAGCTAAAAACCGACACTTAATGATATGAATGACCTTTAATTTGTATCAAATCAATGTGAGCAGGTGTACACTTGAATTTACACTTGAATGTGGAACAAAAGAGAGTGAAAAAAATGTACGAAATTTTTTACAAAGGAAAATTCCGATATATAGAGCAAAAGAAAAAAAATAATTGTTATTTTTGGTCAAATTTTTTTCGCACTTGATTCCATTTCCATTATTATGATGTGAGTATGTGAATGAAGTACTAGGTGATAGAGAAAAAAGATTATTTTTAGCTTTTAAACAATTTTTTTTTGTATCTCCAATGTGCCGTATGTTGTGTCGCTTGTTTTTCCCACTGTCTTGGAATCGAAAACAATAAATTTGAATAAACGTGATTTTTTTGGTATACAATATAAGAGATTTTCTCAGTTTTACTCATCATCATCATAATTTTGATGATTTTGTGTTTTACGGATCATTAGGACTGTGAAAGGCTCCCGTGAAGAAGACCAAAGACCTTCATTGCGTTCTCTCAGGGTCATTTTTTGGACACTGTGAGATTTTAGCTCTGATGAAACATTTCAAACCCTGGTTTTCGAAATTCGTCGATTTTCATAAATTTTTACAATTTTTCTAAATTCGATAAATTTCGATTTCAGCCTTATTCGAGCCAGCTCTAAGGCCATCAGACGGACTCATTGTGCTTGCTCGTTTTCATCATAAGCGGGCTTTAGTTTTCATCCTATAATCTCAACCAGTTTCTACCTGTACCTCGAATTCAGAGCCCCGAAAAAAATTTAAATTGAAATGAGTTCACCATTAAAATGCGCTCATTCCAATAATTCACATTTACCTGTATCCCAAAAATTACATTTATTTTGATTCACATTTTCGATTGCATTCAAGTTTTGTTGTCAATTCAAACAAAAAATAATAATAACAATAACCAACTGCTGCTGCTATGTTACAAAAAAAATTTTTGATGATGAGTCTTTTACATTACATTGAAAATGAAAAAAATATGCAAAAAATATACAAAAAATCGATGATTCATATTGATTTTTAACTTATTTTCAATATAAAATTTAAATTTTATGGTATCTTGCCAACATTTGTGAATTGTAACAATCTATGTAAGATTTTCTCATTATTTTATTATTATTTACATTGAATTATGTGGCTGTTTTGCATCATTTTTGATTTTTTTTTATTTGAAAAGTGAGACATAATGACGTTGATGCAAGGTTACTTGAGTTGTTTATGATTTTGAGGGTGGTTTCACTGTAATCCAAAAAAAAAGGTATGCCGAAATTTTACCAATAGGGTGTGTTGTTGTTAGGACTTGTGGACTTGCGTGTATTGTGGTTTATATGGCCCTGAGATTGTGATTCAGACACCCTTATAAAGCCAGGAGTGCTCATGGGATTCAACAAGAATTGTCATGACCTTTCAATGACAATACAAAAAAAGTACTTAAACGAAAAGAAATTTTATGTTTACATTTTTTTTCCTGATAAGATTAACATGAAAAGATTATTCTCAGACTATTTACTGTATTTTTTTTCATCATATTTTAATATTTTTTTTTTTTTTGAGTAATGACAAAACATTTCAGTTAATCAAATCAGATAAAACTGAGTAATTGTATCATTAAAAGTAGCTTAGGAACATAAAACGTCATATTTTGAGATAAAGTCTTTGGATTAGGGAGATAAATCATAAAAAATATGTCATTTTGCGTTACTAGGATGTGCTTACACTCATGTTATCATTAAGTTAACCCTTGTTATCAAGAAGGGAATTTTTCAACTGTTTATGAAAGCATGACTGTATTTGAAAGCTAATTTTTTATATAGGTTATGTTACTTACTGAGAGCTTTTATGGAAATGATTTGAACCCTCATTTGGCCAGCATTAGGATTCGGGTAAGCCTTTTAGCTATATGGTGTTATTTTCTCAGGCATCGTCAATGTCTCTATGAACTGTACCAAGATTTCTGGTATTTTCACAATTCAATTTCTTATAATTTTGCTATAGGCCTATTTTTTTTGTAACTGTGTTGAAATTTCCTATGAATCTAAAAAGACTCATACTAATTTTTAAGGCATCGCTTTTCATAAATTTATCTTTTCGTCTCAAATTGGCCAGTAAAAACTACATTGAAAATAATATTCCTGTCGCTGGTGACTGGCAATTACTTAATTTTGCTTATTTTTAGCTAAAACTTGCGAAAATATGATTTTTTTAACTCAAAAACGCATAAATTATTTCCCGTCGCAAAAAAAATCCCGCCATGGTTTCTCGTTGCTGTTATTTAGGGTGTTGTATTAAAATTTAGTACTGACTTTAGCATTTCTTTAAATTTTCGCTATCACACCGGACTCCCACTGTTGTCCGACTGGCATTTTGCAGAGATATCGTGTTGGGAGTGTAGATACGGCCAGCATAAAAATGAAATCGCATGGGAGCTTGATTTAAGGTAACGCCTTAAAATTTCGTAAGAGCTACTTTTAATTTGTAGGAAATTTCAACACGGTAATTTTTTACAGTCACTATCAAAGGTCGATTTGCTTCTTAATTTCAATGCATAAAATATCATTGTGTGAACAAAACTTCTTAGAAAAATTTTTAAAATTCATTTCATGTCTGGTAGACTCGTGTTTTGATAAAAATCTTATCTTAATCTGTTCTTAAATAAAAAAAATCAAAAGATTATCGTTGTTTTGAATTTTTTTCCTATATTTTTTATGAAAATATTTTTAAACAAAAATCTTGACAAAAAAAAATCGTATAGATGGCCCAAAATTCTTTTAATATTTTTCATAATTTTCATTCATTTCATAGGAAGCCAATTTTCATATGAATCGACTGTGACTGTGAACACGTTAATTACCTTTAAATTACATCGCTAATTGTCTTGTTTGGTTTCTATTTTTGGTTATGTCAATTTTTAATGTGTGCTTCTGATCAATGAATTTGTCATAAAATTTTATCTTTTGTACTAATTGAGTACAAAAATGATAAAATTAGTAAAAAAAATCATTTCAAGGGTCTGCATTGACGTTTGATTATCTTATCTTAAATTTATTACCGTGCTTACGTATTTCTATTAATATTTTTGTCCCTTTTATTTTTTTCTCTTATGATTATCAATACTTTGTTTAATTTTACATTGATTTTTGTTGAATTCAATTGAACATGTCAATGATAATTTTTTGTCTTTATGTCTTCATGAGATTCAATTCATCAAAATTTGACTGTAACTGTAAACAAATCCTCAAAATTTATTATTTTACTTAATATTTTCATATTATTATAATACAACATTGTTATCAATAACAATAAATAAATTCCATTTTTATTTACATTTCATATTAAATTGACGATAATAATACAGATAATTGATTGATTTGAGTATCACACTTTCTGAATCGACTTGCATTTTTGACACGTGATTTGATTGTTGGATGTTAAAATGAAAATGAGTGATGTCTTTTAATGATTCTGTTACATTTTCTCTGTTAAACGAATGTTTATTGATGGAAACAGATGTTACTTCAATATGAGAAATTCAATTCTTTCAATTAAATTAAGGTAAAGTACCAGGCGTTCCCTTTAATTTTTATGAAAAGGCTCATTTAAGAGCTGATTTGACTAATTTTGATTTGAGTCACATTTTATTACAAAATTACTCAAAATCTTATTTCAATTTGACAGCTTCTTGATATCTTCCAGTCAATATACAAATCAAAAATTTATTATTCCGAAAATTTTATTCAAATAAATTTTAATCACTTCTTTTTATAAATTTTTAAACAAACGATCTGAGTGTTAAAAGAAATATAAATAACAAAAAAAAATAATGTTTTATTAATTTGCTTACATTTCACATTAATACAAAATAAAATGATAATAAACATCAATATTTGAATAAAAAAAATATAATAATAATAATACCAGTATAAATTGAAATGAAATCAATGAACTGAACGAATTTTTCCATTTGGCACTGTTCGCGTGGAGAATTTTCAATTGAATTTTTCACTTAAGGGAAATTTGCAATGAGATATTTTGGAAATTAATATAAAAATATTGTGAATAACTTTCGTTCATGAGCCTTGGTTAATAAAAACTGGCCAATGTTGACCTTTGACTTATTTTATGATGAATTTCTTAAGAAAAAATCTCAGCTGGACTCGGTCAAGGTATCTAGTTGCTTAAAATGAAAAAAATTACAATAAACCGTTAAAATTTCCCAAACAGGATTTTTTTTGCTTCTAAACGAAAAATTTGAATCTTTTTTTGAATTTCAATACATTACATTTCAAGCCACCATATTTGAAAATTTTTATATACGTTACCGCGAACAGAGCCGTAATATGTTTCAATAGAATATTACTCAGTAAGTGTTTATTTATCATTCTTTTGAGTATTTATTACTTTATCATCATTTTTTTCACATTTAATGTCAGTATTTGGAATATGGTGGTATATGATTTAAATAAATTTGTTGTTTACAAATCATTTAAGAAAAATATCTATAAATCAATTCTTCTTCTTAGATTTCTTTGAATGTATATCAATGTCAAACATGTGTAATTGATTTTTATGATATTTGAGTGAAATTCTATTAAAAATACGCTTTTAAGTAGGGATCGTACTTGCGAGGGACCTTCAATTAAGTTTTTGCTGAGGTTTGTTGAATTTTTTCTGAAGTTTGTTAAATTTTTGCTGAGGTTCGTCAAGTTTTTTGCTGAGGTTCGTTAAATTTTTGCTGAACTTTGAAAAGCTTTTGCTGAGGTTCGTTAAGATTTTGCTGAGGTTTGTTAAATTTTTGCTGAGGTTCGTTAAGTTTTTGCTGAGGTTTGTTAAGTTTTTGCTGAGGTTCGTCAAGTTTTTGGCTGAGGTTCATAAAGTTTTTGGCTGAGGTTCGTTAAATTTTTTCTGAAGTTTGTTAAATTTTTGCTGAGGTTCGTTAAGTTTTTGCTGAGGTTTGTCTAGTTTTTTATAAGGTTCGTCAAGTTTTTGGCTAAGGTTTGTTAAGTTTTTGCTGAGATTCGTTAAGTTTTTGCTGAGACTCGTTAAATTTTTGCTGAGGTTCGTCAAGTCTTTGGCTGAGGTTCGTAAAGTTTTTGGCTGAGGTTCGTTAAGTTTTTGCTGAGGTTTGTCTAGTTTTTTATAAGGTTCGTAAAGTTTTTGCTGAGGTTCGTTAAATAATTGCTGAGGTTCGTCAAGTCTTTGGCTGAGGTTCGTAAAGTTTTTGCTGAGGTTCGTTAAATAATTGCTGAGGTTCGTCAAGTCTTTGGCTGAGGTTCGTAAAGTTTTGGGCTGAGGTTCGTTAAATATTTGCTGAGGTTCGTCAAGTCTTTGGCTGAGGTTCGTTCAATTTTTAGCAGAGGTTCGTTAAGTTTTTGACTGAGGTTCGTTCAATTTTTGACTTAGGTTCGTTCAAGTTTTTGGCTGAGGTTCGTCAAGTTTTTGACTGAGGTTCGTTCAATTTTTAGCAGAAGTTCGTTAAGTTTTTGCTGAGGCTCGTTAAGTTTTTGCTGAGGTTCGTTAAATATTTGCTGAGGTTCGTCAAGTCTTTGGCTGAGGTTCGTTCAATTTTTAGCAGAGGTTCGTTAAGTTTTTGCTGAGGCTCGTTAAGTTTTTGCTGAGGTTCGTTAAGTTCTTGGCTGAAATTCGCAAAATTTGCTGAGATGAAAATGTCTAAAAACTTAAAACGCGCTTATGTGACCAGTTCAGCGATACATCCATCAATTTTCACAATGAATTGTAAAAACAATTGTTTTCTCATTTAAATTTCTTTTAAAATATTTACTTTAAAATCATCTAGGTTCGAGTTCATTCATTGTGATAAATGTAATAAAAATCTTTTTTTTTATTTCAATTTATTTTAGATTAGAAAAAGAAACCTGAAACAGATTTTCGAATGAGGTCCTCATTTCAACTTCAAATTAACACAAGGATTAAAAAGTAACAAAAAAATCATAAAATGAAATTTGCTGAGCATCTTTCTGCTCATATAACACCAGAATGGAGGAAGCAATACATAAATTACGAGGTGAGTGATCTCCGTTTTAACTGCAATTTCATTTGAAAATAACCAGGCGTTTCCATTTAATTGTAAAAAAACTTTCCAGTACATAAAATCAATTTGAATTTTAAAAGCATGACAAATTACGATCCATTTGAAGTGTTTATTAGATTACAGATTGCGATAAAACGATGTGATGTACAAAATGTGCACAGTAACTTTATGACAATTTTATTAATGGCATTTTTTTTTTGTATTATAATTATTAGAACATTAAGTTCGTGTAATAATGAAATGAATTTTAATTAGGCGTCAAGCGCGCGGTGTCTTTGTTTATTCTTGAAATGGAATTAATTTGAGATTAAATGAAATGTTGACTTTCATTTCTTATCACTCTTAAATGTAAATATTTATCTTATCAAGTCAAAAATATTCATTTCTAACTGAAATTTCATATCAAATGACCTTGACATGAAAAAATTTCAATTAAAATTTTATTTCAATTTCATAGGAAATGAAAGCAATGATCTACATGGCAGTCGAAAAGGCACCATCAGCCGAGGCTGTGGATGAGGGTGTGCTGCAACGACATTTCGCCAATTTCGATGAAACTTTTTTCCTTTTCTGTGATTCCGAGCTAAAGAAAATCAATACATTCTATTCTGAGAAGTTGGCGGAAGCGACACGTAAATTTGCGGCACTGCAAGTTGAATTGAAAACTGCCTTGGAAGCAACACACAGCGGAAAAGGGAAACAAAAGTCTAGTAATAAGAAAGCTGCGTTACCGTACAGGAAAGCTCAAGTAAGACGATTTTTAATGTAAAACATGTAATTTTAAAATTAATTTAAATTTTCATTTCCATAGGAATTAAAATTAGCATTTAGTGAATTCTATCTTAGCCTTATTCTGTTACAAAACTACCAAAATTTAAATCACACTGGATTCCGTAAAATACTGAAAAAGCACGATAAGTTGCTGCGTGTTGGTGATGGTGCAAAATGGCATAAGGAAAATGTCGAGTCATCGCATTTCTTTACAAACAAAGATATTGATCGGATAATTGCAGAGTGTGAGGCATGTGTGACAGAGCAGTTGGAGTCGGGAGATCGGCAGAAGGCGATGAAAAGACTGCGAGTTCCACCGCTCGGTGAACAACAAAGTCCTTGGACTACATTTAAAGTGGGACTTTTTTCAGGGAGTTTTATTGTACTTTTCATTGCAGTAATTTTATCAGCGATTTTCTACACAAGTCCAAATGAAAATCCAGAGAAGGATACGGGAAATATTTTAAAGGTTGCGTTCACGCTGTATCGAGGCCCCTTGTTACTTATCGAATTTATGTTCTTAATGGGAGTGAATGTGTATGGATGGCGCTCATCTGGCGTTAATCATGTACTTATTTTTGAATTAGATCCCAGAAATCATTTATCTGAACAACATTTGATGGAGCTGGCCGCCATCTTTGGTGTTGTTTGGACTTTAAGCATTTTAGGGTAAAATTTCCACCTCAAAATTATAAATTTACACTAATTTCAACATTTTCAATGTAATTTCAGTTTCCTGTATAGTGCTAGTTTAAGTTTACCACCGTTTGTCAATCCATTAGTTTTAATTATCATCATGATCGTATTTCTCATTAATCCCTTGAAGGTGCTCCGACATGAAGCGAGGTTCTGGTTACTGAGAACAATTGTAAAGAAATTAAATCAGTATTTTTAACGGACATTTTTAATTGAAATTGAATTTCATTTCAGGGCCGCATGATGGCAGCACCCTTCTTTTTCGTTACATTCGCCGATTTCTGGCTGGCTGATCAGCTTAATTCCCTTGCAACAGCGTTGCTCGATTTTGAGTTCCTATTATGCTTTTATATCACAAATGGAAATTGGTTGGAAGTGAATGGTAAAAGTTTTTTTTGAATTAAAACGCTGAAGTTTCATCAAATATAATTTTTTTTTCATTTCAGATGAACACACAACGGGATGCCTTAAGAATGATTTTTATGTGAGACCTCTCGTTAATTGTCTGCCTGCATGGATACGTTTCGCTCAGTGCCTTCGACGTTACCGTGATTCCAAAGAGGCCTTTCCCCATCTTGTCAATGCAGGAAAATATGCAAGCACATTTTTAGTTGTAATTTTTGCGACACTGCGAGATTATTATAAGAGGAATCACGCAGATGAATCCACATTTGAAAATCCATACATTTGGGCCTGGTTGGCAAGTTCAGTCATTCAGTCGTGTTACGCCTATGCATGGGATATCAAAATGGATTGGGGCTTATTTGATAAAAACGCTGGAGAAAATACATTTTTACGGGAGGAAATTGTGTACTCATCGACGGTAAATTAAGCTAACATTCATTTAAAATTTCAACTTAATTCCATTTCAATTTCATTTTCACAGTTCTTCTACTATTTCGCTATCATCGAAGACCTCCTGCTCCGTTTCGCTTGGGCTCTGTCATTTTACCTCACCGAAAACAAGTACGTCAGTTCCGAGTTGATGACTTCCGTGCTCGCACCCCTTGAAGTATTCCGTCGCTTTGTATGGAATTTCTTCCGACTTGAAAATGAACATCTCAATAATTGTGGTAAATTCAGAGCTGTGCGTGATATTTCAGTTGTGCCCCTCGAGAGTTCCGATCAAACTACAATTCTACGAATGATGGACGAGCCAGATGGCGTTGTGAATCGGTATAGCAAACAAAATAAGCCAAAACACAAAAAGACAAAAGATCCCGAGAAGAAATCACTCATTCCACCACTGTATAAAAGTCATCATCATCATAAAACGCAAGGCGGTGTACATGAAATGGAAATTATCGATATCAGTCCCGATGGATTATGATGAAAAATTATTGGCTTGATTGTAGATAAAATTTTTTTTTGTTAATTTTTAAGACATTTCATAGAAATTTAAGTAGGTCAAAGTTCAATTAATTTAATTTAAAATTAAAATATTGTTCTTCCACAAAAAAATAATTAGAAAATTAATTGACTGATTAAAATGAAAGAAAAAAAAACATATTTAAATATAAATCGAAGACAATATCAAGGTCACTTGTACTTGCAACGATTAACATAAAACTGATATAAAATGTACTTTTCAATTGATCTTCAATTAAATTACAAAAAATAAAATTAAAAGTTAACCAATTACATTTAAAAGTTCAGTATTATTAAATTTAAAATAAAAAAAAAATAACAACCCATAAAAAATTTACTAAAAAAAATTAAATTCGGTTCGTACTTAGGCATTTCGTTCATAATTTAAAGTAAGTCAATTCCATATCAATTTGTGGGACCTTAAAATTTTCGGGTGTTAAATTTCATTGAATTTTTGAAAGTTCTTCCAATTTTTTCTTTGAAATTTGAATTTAAATTTAAATTTAAAAAATTTCATTTTAAATAAAAAATTTTCTAGGAAAAAGTGCTACCAAGTAAATGAAGTGTCTAAATTCAATTCGTGCAATTCTAAAAAATAAAGCAAAAAAAAGGTTACTAAATTAAAAAAAAAAAATAATAAAAGTGCATTATCACATAAAAAGAACTTTAAATGGCATCAATTAACTTTAAAATGTAAAAGTATTTTTAGAGTAGATCGTTTAAATTCATAGGAAAAGAATAATTGTAAGGAATTAGTTTAATGTAAAAAAAATGTAAATAAAAGTCAATAAATAGTAATTTTTTTTTTATTTTAATTAACCTACTCTTTCCCAGGAATAGATCCAGCTGGAATTTTTGATTAAATTTTATATTTTTTAGTCGATTTTGACCCCAAAATGAATGATCAATCAATAAAATTTGGTTGTTGGAGTAAAAAATGTTCAGGAATAGCTAGCAAAAATACGTATAACTCCCATAGAACTACATACAGAAATTTCACTATAAAAACTGCTTTAAAAAAATTGGTTTTTGTGACAAAATATCTTTGACCCCTTTGAAGAATATTTTTCAAACTAGTTCAGAAAATATCAAAGAAACCCTTCAAAAAATCTGTTTGTTCAAGAAAAAAATTTTAGAAAGTGAAAAAAATTCATTAAAACGTTTCAATGTTTCACCGGTAGGACACTGGGAATGAAAGGGTTAAATAAAACTCAATTCATGTTGTTTAACTGCGAAAACTGTGACTGGGTACGCAGGTAAAAGTTTGACAATCTCTATTTACGTACAGATTTTTTGAAGTTTCCGTATGTGTATCTATGGAAAATGAGCTGTCAAATTTAATCTGCGTACCCAGTGAATCAAAAAATTCAGTCACTAAATTAAGCCCTCTCATGACTCTTGTTAGAGGTTCATTGAAAATGTAGATTCTTCTATGCAATGGCTCAATTAAGAAGCAACTCAAAGTGGGTTACTTCGACTTTGCTACATTCAAGTTGATTTCAGCCGATCCAGAGCAGATAAGTATAGCTTAAAATTTTGCAGACAAAAAGCTGTCAGGTAACGTTACGAAGAAATTTAGGCACGGGATTTGCTCACATTGTGAGGTCAAAGAAATATGGTCAAATATCCTTTTTTTGGGATGTAAGCTCTAAAAAATGAAGATTATGTGTTAATCTCCTTTTCCTGGAAAATTTTAAGCGATAGAACGTTGATTTACCTGCCCTGGATCAGCTGATCTCAACTTTTGAATGAGGCAAGGTCGAAATAGCCCACTGTGCAACTGTTTCTCGTGTTTCGTGCTGGGCAGTTAAAATTTAATGTAGCGAGAATATCAAGACAGTCCAGTTTTCCAGAGATCAAGTCATGTGCAACTACAACTGCTGTAATAGAACGACGAATGCTGAGCGGTTGTAGGTTGAATGTCTGACACATCTGCTTGTAATTAAGGTTTGAATGATCATGAAGTACAGCATGCAGGATTTTTTATTATTTTATTTTTTATTTTTAATATTGCAATTTTGTTTTTTCATAATTTATGTTTGAATTACTAAAACAAATTATAGGACTATTTTCTTTTGTAGGAATTATTTTTTGAATTCTTAACCGAAAATTTTTGGATCAATGAGGCAATAATCGATAATGAAAAAATGTTGAAGTGCATAAACATGAAAGATAACACAAATTGCATGGTAACTATTAAAATTGAGCCACAAATGTAGCACACAAAAAGATGAAAGTAAAGAAATTCTGGAGTCTCTCAAAGCTGTCTATCAAAAACTCAAGCAATAAAAGTGATATTTTACTTGAAGCAATAAACTTGGCAGAAATTGAGCAAATAATAGACAATAATAACATTGAAATAATACAATATCAACAAAAATCAAATACAAACAACCAGCAACCAGAAACAGCAGACAAGCAACTAGTGCTCTAACAAACCCTGGAAGTAGACTCAAAGCAGACAAGAAAACAAAATTTATATCAATGCGAAAAATGTGATGTTAAATTCATGACAAAGTCTGGCTTGAAAAAGCACAAAATCAGGAATCGTAAGTGCTTATATTGTGCCCGGAGTGCGGTAAAAAACAGTTTGCAAGTCGGAATTATGACTTCATTTAAAAGGCTGTTTGCCGAAGGTATTATTTATCTAATAAGTATAAATAATATTTAAATAAAAGTAAAACTATATTGTTCAAGGTGTTTCATTTTCATCTTTTTTGTGTTGAAAAGTTGATAATGAGGCGACCAGATCACATTACAATACTCCCACAAAGATCGTACTACGAATATATGTTATGATAGCGTACTAGCCAGGAATCGAACGCAAATTCTCAAGATCACCTCAGCCACTTTATATCTTTGGGCTTTTTGTAATCCACATACACTATTCTGTATGTACTAATGTTGTCTTATCCTAATTGATGTGCATATTGTTTTTCTCTCGAATAGTAATAGTACTATGGATGATTCAGACATATGACAATCTTATGTAGCGTACTTTTGGTAGGTGATCACCCATCCAACAACGAGTACCGTTAACAGCTGCTTAACCTAGTCGAACGAACGACTGTATACTAAACCACTGCACCAACGGTACCACAAATATAATGAAAGAAGAACTTTCGGATTCTGAAATTTCCACGATAGATCGTCGGATCAAAAGTTATAGCAATGTAAAGTGACATTAAGATTATCCAAAAATGGGTTATAAAAAAAATTAATGTCATGAAAGTTTTTGCAATCAAAACAATATCAAAATTTCATCAATTGAAAGTAATAAATAAAACAAAACACAGTAAATTTATTTTTAATATTTTTTTTTTCATTTAATTTCCCATTAGTTTTTTTTGCAAGTAAAACTTTAATTTGAATTTTTTTTTTTAATATTATTCATTTCAAGGTGATACATATAATTATTTTTTTTAGTTATTTTAATATAAAGTGAAAATGGTTAATATTTATTTAATATTTAGAACCTCAACTTTTACTTCACCAGAATAAAACAAAAACCGTTAAATTGAAAATAACAATTCTTGTTTATCCTGATAAAATAACACAAGAAATGCACTTTTTAAGGATTTTTTTTCTCATTTTAATTAATAAAATGTGTAATAAAATATCTTTCATTTTTTTTTTTTTACTTTTAAAAAGACCACCTTGTATTTTAACATTTATTTTGTAATTAAATAGTAATTTTTTGTTTCTTGAAGACTCATTTTCTCTCAAATATTACGTAAAATTAAATTTATTTTTACGTTCGTGTATCACTTTGCTTTTTTTCAATTTTTTATATATGTTCGTTTCTTTTTGTTTTTTAGAATGAATATGATGATTTTTATTATTTTCATTTTAATGTTATTTTTAAATGTCTTTCATTTCCGTTTCAATTTTTTTTTCTCTACATTTTTTATATTAAAGTTCAAATTAAATTAAAGAAAAAATAACATTAAATTTAAACGCAAATGATACTGATAATTCGTGGAAATTTTATTATTTTTATTGTCTCTATTTTAATAATGAAATTTTGAATAATATTTTATTTTACTTTTAAATTTTTTCGTATGAAAATTTTTGAACATTTTATGTTCGTGTATTTTTTTAATATAACTCATACTTTTGATCATTGAATCGATTGATTTTTTCGTTTCGTTTTTTAATTAATATCACATATTTTGATTTGAATTTGTTTTTTTCTTTTACTAAGAATTAGTTTTATGTAATTTCTACTATTTTAATCTTTTTTTCTCTTTGTTGTATTGTATAAAAATTCGATTAACTTTAAAAACATTTTTTTCTTGAACAAGTTTTTTTTTCATATCAAATTATAAATTAAAATAAATTTATTTGATTTGTCTTTTGCTACATTTTTCAGAGTTTTTTTTTATTTTAAATTTAATTTTTAATAAAAAAATGAGATGGGTTCAGATAAAAATATGTCAACATTAGCATATAAATAAATTTCACTAGCCTTTTTAATTAGATTTGACTTTTCAGGTTTTTTTTTTCATTTCATTTTATTTTATTTTTCAAAAGTACGTGGAAAATAGTTCAAATTACTTTCATAATAATAATAATAACAAGTCCACTTGTGTTAAAATGATAAATTTTACTTGTCTATTTATTCATTATTATTTTTTCATTTAATTTTTTAAGGAACTTCATTGTTTTTATTTATTTGTTAAATTTACTTTTTTTTTACTTTCTTTAAGTTAAAAATCAAGTGACTGATTACGTTTAAAGGGCACTTGTTATTATTGTTAATTTAATTTTTTTGTTAAAATAATTTTAATTTGGCTGGGCTTTTTAACTAATTAATTTAAAATTAAATTAATTTTTAATTGGAGAAAATTTAACTGGAGGAATGTCATATGACTATTAAAATTATTTTTTAAAAGTAAATTTAAAATTAATTATTGTGAATTGTACTTTGAATTGATATTTGATACTTTATTAAAAACTAATTAAAAATTAAAAAACAAAAAGGTTAATACTGAATTAAGTTTGTTTCGTACTATGCAATTAAATTTAATTCAAATTCAAATTAAATTAGGATTGAAAAAAAAAATGTTTTTTTTTGGATTAGGGTTGTGTAACCATTTAACGTTATTTTAAATTATTTGTTATGCTTGTCATGTCCGATAGAGGGAGCTATAACAGATTCGCTTAAAGGTATATGACATGTGAACTGATATTCAAAGTTAAGCTAGCGATTTCTGTTACTAGTAATTTTTTAATGAAGAAAAAACGCTAGGCGTTTGACATTGAAGTCTGGTGAACGTTTGAACTGTCATCTTCAATTGCTTTGGATATTCACAGGCTACCTGGGTAAGCAGATAAAATTTGACAGCTCGTTTTGTATTGATGCACTTACAGAAACTTCAAAAGTTCTGTCAATTGTCAAAGTTTCACCTGCGTACCCAGTAAATCCATAGAACAAAATTCATTTTGACGTTTTAAAATTTCACATACAAAATTTTGAAGTTTCAGCTTGTGCCATTTTGGGACTCTTAACTGTCATATTGAACTGTCATGAAACGTTAGCTCATTTTTTCATGGCACTCTTTTACAATTTGAATTTATCGTTAGAACTGGACAAACGTGGTCCTTAAAAAGTAGAGGCTCACAGTGACTTATCCTGTCAAGGATAATTTTCAATGAAATGGACTTATTGTAGTACTTGCTCGTCACGACTAAACTGAACCTCATTGAACCTTATTTTTTATTCTGTCATCCAAAGCAGTCACCTTCTTTTACCGAAATTAAAATTCAAGTTTGAATTTCAAAATCGGTAAAGTAGATGAAATTTCACATTTTAAAATTAACGTTAAATGATTACACACGTAAGATCGTTTCATGATCCTATTAACTAAGATAAAAACTTATATTAAATGAAATTAACTTTACTTTTCTTTTCATTTAAAATTTTATATAAGTTTCGCTACATAACTGGACAGACTTTGTTATATTTTTTTTTTCATATGTATTATAAACATTTTAAGGCTTTTTCATAGCTAGTGATTTTATTTTACTGTTATATCAAAAAAACACTCTCTTACTTGTTTTAATTGAGAATTTCATGTGTTTTTTTTAGTTTATATACTAATGTTATACTTTTTTTCAATAAATTTAAACTTTAATTCATGTTTGAATTGAAATTCGTGTTATTTTTTTTCATGTTCATATTTTAAAAGGAAAATAGAAAATTATAGTGATTGACAATCATTATTATTATTGGTTCTTTCATCAAATTCATTTCAAATTCTATATTCGTGTAACTTTAATTTTTTTTTCTTTTAAATGTAAAACAAATATACGATTTTTTTAAAAGGACTTTAATACAACACATTTTCTTATTATTGTATTTTGAATCTAGAAAAATATCACAGATTTAGTTTTTTTTTATGGTATTATTATTATTTTAAACTGTTTATGAATAATAATAATAATAGAAAATGTAGCAATATTTTCATTCATTTTTCTTGTTATATATGTTCATTTTTTATGTTAAATAATCATCAACATACACGTGGTACATATAAAAGTTATTATTTAGATTCATTTTTAATTTAAATGTGTTTGTTTGTGGGTGATTTTTTTTATCATCATTTTTAATTGGATTTTAAGTTTCAATTATAATGATAAAAAAATATGTTTGATAGAAATAAATTAATAGTAATAAAATATTAAACTTTTTCCAATTTCAATGTAATATTTTTAATTTTTTTTAAATTTCATTTTAATGTTTCATGTAGCAAAAGGTCCTATCTAACCATATTATGTTCATGTTCATTTTAATTTTTTTGTAGTATTATTTTCCATTAAAACAGTAAAAAACACTATTCATTAATTGAATTTTTATAGTTTGTATGTTTAAATTTAAATTTATATTTTAAAATTTAACTTTTAATTTAATAATAAAAAAAAATACTTTTTTTCCAATGTATTTTAAGATCGCGTCACGTCGCGCCGCGTTTAAATTTGAAATAGTAGGACTTATATTAAAAAATACTTTTTTGTTCATTTATTTTCATATTTTGTAATGATATTTTTTTTGTTTAAATTTAACAAAATGTAGCTTTTGTGTATAAAATTATTATAATAATAAATTTTATATTATTAGTAATGTAATAATTAATTAAATGTAACAATAATTAAAAAACACCGTTTTGGTGGGAAATTTGATTCATTTTTTTTGTATTGTAATAATAATTAATAAGTTTTTTTTCTCTCATCTAAGGTTAATTTTACTTGTATTAATTTTTTTTTTTAATTTTATTATTAAATAAGCTACATTTTGTCATTTTTTTCTCTTTCAATTTAATACACTTTCAAGTTTAATATTAATTTAATGATCCGTAGAGACAATAAAATCTTGTGTTTTTTTATTAACTTGTGTTATAATATTATTATGATTTTAACGTTTTTTGTTTAATGTTTTCGTATGTTTTTTTAAAAAAATTATTATAAAAATTAAAATTATTATAACTTATCAATGATTAATAATGTTTAATAATATAAACTTTTTTTATTTATTTATATGTTTTATTTACATACATATAAATACATAATCCACGCTTCAATTACTTAACACTTTTCTTTTTTTCGTGATTTAAAGTCATCTAATTCTGGTGTGAAGGTTGCACTGGTACAAATTTTTTTTCGAATTCGAACTTTGCTTTTGTAATTTAATGTAATTTGTATTTCGATTTCTTTTCTTTTTTTTGTACAATTTTTAATGTTTATGGTGCCATCCCAGTGATAATAAAGATCTTTGAAGGGTTAGGCTAAATTTTGATTTTAAATTACTTTTAAATTAATTTTTCATTCAAATATATTTTGTTGCATTGAAAATCACAAGTTCTCTAAAGGCAAAAGTAGGCAAGCTAGGAGAAACAACGCACTCCAGTCGAAAAATCCGTTGGCTTATCTTTTTTGAGAGACATGAGCAAAACCAGGTTTTAACCCAAGGAGTGAGTTTGAATCTAAAATTTCGTATAATCTTTAAAACTAGGTTTGAATCTACTGGGACGGAGCACGAGGGCTAAGACCAATAGACGTACTATGTAGAGGATTATCTCACTCAGAAAGCATTATACTTTGTCATTGATCGTCAGAGCTTTATTAAGACAATTTTTATTATTTCTCTCTTTATTTACCGTCAACCAAAGACCAAAGAGGACTTTAATTGTCAAATTAATTTAATTCAGGAGCAATTTCGGTATCTCTTTTAAATCCACACTGCAGCTTTAGGCTGATATCGCGGAACAAGAAAGAATTAAATTGCTGAGATAACTCACATGAGAGAGTTCGCTAGGCCCTGGTTTCCCTGTTGCTCATTCAGAAGTAAAAACTCACTGTGGAAAGACTGCAATCAGAGCCTCAAACTCTCAAAGTTGTGTCAATAGGTCCGGCGCTGCCACAATTCACTTGCATCACCCATGATCACATTATAAATGTATCCAGAGTGCTACAGTAGAAAAAAAAGGATGACTTCCTTCAAAAAGCATATCTGTCCTTTAATTTGAACGGAACTTTGAAAAGGAAAACTTGTTGGTAACAATTCCATGACATCTGAAATTTCTTTTACTGTGTTTAAATTTAACTTCGAAAAAAAATCGCACCGATGCAATCTTCACATAATTTCATCTATTGATTGATTTTTTTTTTCTTTTTCTTTTTAATTTAAATTTCATATTCATTTTCATCATTTAGTAATGTTTAATCTTCATAATGATCATCATTAAGTTTTTCTTTGTTTTTAATTATTATTATTCTTATTTAAACATTTTAACTTTAATGTTTTTCTTTAAATTTTTTTCTTTGAGATATTGCGATTCGAAAAATTTATATCCCATACATACATAAATGTATATAATATATTGTAATATTATATTATTTTATAATTGTAATATTATAATAATAATAATATTAAAAAGTGATAATAATATTTGAGATCTTTGGTAGTTGTCGTACTTATTTTTTTTTAAGTAAATAAGCTTTTTGTATACCGTTTTAAGGTTAATTTCTTCATTTTTTATCTTTTGTATATAAACGTTAAAATTTAAAAATAATTTTATTTTTTTTTTTGTAATAATTTGAGACATTTCATTTTTCATTTGAATGTGTAAAATTTTTTTCTACCTGTTTTTTTTCAATTTAAATTTAGTTTCACAATGAAATTTTTAAATTTTATATGAAATGTATTGAATTGTGAAACCGAAATCATTTTCATTATCATTATTATTATGTTTTCAATGAAATTTAAAAATAATAATAATTTT
This sequence comes from Culicoides sonorensis, assembly GCA_900002565.1. Lineage (NCBI taxonomy): Eukaryota > Metazoa > Arthropoda > Insecta > Diptera > Ceratopogonidae > Culicoides > Culicoides sonorensis. The sequence goes on along the minus strand of LN483385.1, from coordinate 470,987 downwards.
CATTTAATTTAATTAAATTTTAATTGTATAAAGAAGAAAAATATTATTTTAAAGTGCATTTCTAGCTTTAATGTAATGTTTTAATTATGTTTTCTTTCATTAACATTATTTGCACGTTGTTTTTTTTTTAACTTTATCATTTGTTCTTGTTTTTTTCAGTTCAAAATATTTATGTTTATTATAATGTATAATGTTTAATAAATGTATAGAGATTATTATTTTGTATTATTATAATATTTTATGTGCCATTTCATATTAAATTTTTTTAATATTTTTATTATTCATTTAAAGGGACGTGGGATGTTTAATATTCATATTTTTTTTGTTTATTAAATTTAAACATTAATTATTATTAAGGTAATAATAATATAAGAGGAAAATTTTTAATGTTTTATTTAATTTCCAATTATAATTTATAAAAAAAGTTATATTATAATAATATTTTTTGACACAATACACCAATTTTGTTTTAATTTTTATAATAATAATAATAATATTTTTTTTTTTTAATGTTTATTATTATTAATATTAATATTATAATATAATCATTGTTATCATTAAATTTTAATATTAAACAATAATAATAATAAATAAAAAAGAATAATACTTAATTTTGTTTCATACTAAATTAAATTAAATTAAAATAATAAATGGAATTTCTTCTTTTTTTCATTTAAGTTTTAAACATTGAAATTTTTTTGACATAAACTTTAATTTTCTTGTATTAAATATTTTAAATATAATCGTGTTTTTTTTCACATACATATATTTTAATGTTTAAATGTACGATTATATCATTATATTATAATATTTTTTGTATTAATTTGTTTCCATTAAAGCAGTTACGTGTTTAATTATTAAAATTATCATTATAATAATAATAATTATTATGTTTTTTATTTGCATTATGTTTAAAATGGGTCTCCATTTATTATTTCATTTTCATGTAATTATTCTTTTTCGTTTTTTGTATTTTATTTTTTTATTATTATTTTATTTAATTTACTTTTTTGTATTATTATTATAATTTTAATAAAATATCAATACAATTTTTTATATTTTTAATGTTTATTTTTAATTTTCTCAAATAAAATTGTATACTTATAATGACGACAAAACATTTATTAAATAAATTATCAGTTTTATCGATTCAATGTTAAAATTGTATTGATATTATTTCAATATTTCATCAGCGTTCAATTTAAGTGTAAAATTATTCTTATTATTTGTTATTATTTATGTGTGTTTATGATTAATTTTAATATTAATAATAATGAAAAAAAAATTATACGAGTAATGATGATTTTTTGTTGGTTGTTTCATACTGAGGATCATTCACATAAATATTTAAGCATACTGGAATGAATAGGGTTGGGGTGCTCCTGGCATCGTGAATGGTGGATAAGCCATTGCTATGATTAAAGTGATTAAATTTAAGTTGAATTGAAATTAAAATTCAAATTTACCTGCACTTCCTTGTGGTAAGCCAGCAATTTGTGCTGGAACAGCTTGTACAGAGGGCGATACACGTTGATACACCGATAAATCTTCAAACATGTCAACTAAGTAATTTTGTTGCTGTTGTTGTCCAGCAACTCCAGGTTGTTGACCAGCTTGTTGTGCATTGAATCCGCCCTGTTGTTGTCCCTGGCCCGGTTGTTGTTGTTGTTGATATGAGTTGTGATAGTTGTCACGTGGTGGTCGGTTTTGGTAATTTGGTTTTTGTCCACCGGTTTGGTCGTCATTGTTATTTGGGCCTTTGTTGTTGTACCGTGAATTGTAGTATTGGTTTTGTTGGTGTGGAGGACGGGAACCTTGGGGTCCATTGAAGCCTTGACCTTGATTTCCGTTGTTAGGGCCGCCAAATTTGGGATTCCCTCCTTGATTGAATGGACGACGATTTTGGGGGTTATATGAGTTGTTTTGATTGTTGTAGCCACCGGTGTAGGGACCTTGTTGTTGGTGTGGGAAACCGCCTGGATTGAATTTGTTGAATTGTTGACCAGGATTTCCGAATTGATTTCCATATTGGTTTTGTTGTTGGAAATTGGGACGTTGATTTCCGTTATTGAATTTGTTGAATCCACCACCATATGGGCGATTGTTGTAATCTTGTCCAGGTTGTCCATATTGACGGTAATTTGAGCGATATGGTCCCTTTTTGCCATTGATTGATTGTGCCAAGTTGAGCAGTTCCTGTGATGGACGTTGACCTGCTTCCTCCAAAACGGAAACCAATTCGCGGGCTTGACGGGCATTGTTCGGGGTAAAGAAGGTGTAGGCTGTTCCAAGTTGTTCGCATCTTCCAGTACGACCAATACGATGAACATAATCCTCAGATGAATTTGGATAATCAAAATTAATTACATATTTGACGTTATCGACATCTAATCCTCGAGCAGCAACATCTGTGGCAACAAGTATCGATGTTTTTCCATTGCGGAAAGTTTGCAAGACAAAATCACGTTCAGCTTGGGATTTGTCACCGTGTATTGAATTAACGGAATATCCTTGTTTTTGTATAACTTTCAATAAATCTTCAACTTTTTTCTTCGTTTCAACGAATACAATAATTTTATTTTCAGGGTCATCTGTGACAATTTCCTTGAAAAGCTCGCAAAGTTTGTCTTCTTTTTCACTTTCTTCGCAAACTTCCACGACTTGTTCAATATTGCAGTTTGCAGCCAAATTTAATGATCCAACGTTAATTTTAATGTAATCTGTTAAGAAATCTTCAGCAAGTGATTGTACTTCCTTAGGCCAAGTTGCAGACCACATAAGTACTTGACGATCGGGGCGAATTTGTTCAATGATTTTACCTTGAATTAAAAAAAAAACATCAATTTTTGATAAATTATATTCAATAAAATACTTACGAATTTGTGGTTCAAAACCCATATCAAGCATACGATCAGCTTCATCAAGAACAAGGTAAGTGCATCGTTTCAAGTTAGTAATTCCCCGTTCAAGGAAATCAATCAGCCGTCCAGGTGTGGCAATGACAATTTCAACGCCACGTTCCAAGTCACGGATTTGTGGTCCCTTTGGAGATCCACCAAAAATGCATGTATTACGAATTGGAGCCTTATTCATGTTATGCACTCCAAAGTCACGTGCAACTGTTTGAATTTGTTGTGCCAATTCACGTGTAGGTGCCAACACCAAAATAATTGGTCCATCTCCACGTCGCACGGGTTTTTGGAAGGTAATATGAACGATAGCTGGCAACATGTAAGCCAGGGTTTTTCCAGATCCAGTTTTGGCAATACCGACCATGTCACGTCCTGATAAGGCGATTGGCCATCCTTGCGACTGGATAGGGGTTGGTGCGGTAAATCCTTGTTTTGTCATTTCACGCATGAGAGCATCGGGGAAACGAACTTCTTCCATTGCTTGATTTGGATGTGGCACGTCATCACCTGTGACTGTAATGGAATTGCTCATACGGAATGAACTAACATCCTCCAAGGTGCGACGTAAGATATTTTCATGTGGTACATAAAAGTTCTTGCGGAATTCTTCCAAGTTCAGAGCTTCCCACATGGGTGTTTCGAGATTTTGACCTGGATGTTTGGCTTTCATGCTTTGCAATTTAGCACGATCTTCCTTTGACATATTTTTTGTGTCCTCAAATTGTTTGCGATATGGTTGCATTTGCTGTTGTTGTGGTGGACCTCCCTGATGACGAGGAACGAATTCATTAACATCTTTTTTCTGATTACAATTTTATGTGAAATAGTCTTAGTGATAAGAACAATTCCATTAAAATTTAAAATTAAAAATCTTACCTTGCCACTTTCATGGAAATATGGTTCGTTATTGTAATCCTTCTTCACTGGATTTGGTTTTCCATTGAAATTCCTCTGATTATTGCGAGGACCATTGTTATTGAATTGCGCTCCTGGGAATGGTGGAACATCAAATTTTGGCATACCACCACCTTGATGGGGATTGAAAGCAAATTGTTGTGGATTCATGTTGGGACCTCCTTGTGAAAATTCTTGATTGTAATTAAATTTATTTCGTGGTTGAAATTCGCCGTAACGCTTTTTTGGCCTAAATTACATAGAAATACAACAAAAATTAAAATCTATTACGAAATATCAAACATACATTTCTATAAATACACACACATACATAATACAAAAATGTCAAATAAAAAAAAATAAGAGAAACAAAGAAACTCTTAACGTTACACAAAATATCGATCGATGAAAACTGCATCCATATTGGATTTACATTTTCACTTTTCCATTGAGACCAATTTTTTTATTTTTATAATTATCAAGATCACAATCGACACATGACAACTTTCATTGAAATCTCAATTCAATGACCTCAATTCAATTTAAAATTAAAAAAAATGCTGTCTCAATAGAAAACTGAATCAAAAACGTGTGAAAATAAAATTTAACATGAAAAAAAAAAATCTCAATTAAATTATAATAATAATAAAAATGGTAGTCAAGCCAATAAAACATAATTTTAGTAATGTTAAATTATTGGTTTGCTTACCCATCTCCATTAAATGGTCTAGATTGTACTTGGTTTTGCATGATTTTTACTTTTTAATTTCTTTTTTTTTCTTTTCTCAAATTGAGTCAAAATGGTGCTGCGAGACGAAAACAAAAAAGTTCAAATTTAGTACTTTAAAACGGAAAATTTTGACAAATCTTCATATTAATTACAAACAAATGATATTAAGGTGTAAAAATGTGGTATTTTTGATGGTTTTTTACCTGAATAATGGATCAAATTTGATAAAATAGTAAAATTTCACTATGGCTGCTTTCGAGTTAGATGACGATGTAAAATGCCCATCAAACAACGATGAATATGAAGGTTTTGTATTGAAATTTTCTAGAAATTGCATGCTGGGAGCAATATTTTTATGATTTGCCCAGCCAACATCCAAAAAGAACATCTAAAAAAAGAATTCTTTCAGAAAGGATTCTTTCAGAAACCGTTCTTTTTCCATTCTTTAAGTATTCTGTTGAGAATTCTTACTCAGAAAAAAATCAGAATACTATTTTCATTCTTGAAGTATGCTTTTTATAGAATTTAAAATGTCTGCCGTTTTTTGAAGTTTGGTAAAATTAACGAAAATTATGAAAGACAAATATTTTTTGTATATAGATTTTTTTTAGTAAATTTAAAAAAAAAACAATTATATTTTAAATGTAAACGCATTTTTATATAAGTTTAAAAAATTTTGTTAAAAAATTTTGGAAATTTTTTTTCCATTTTCCGAATTTTCCATGGAAATTTTTTCATTTTCTTCAAAATATGTGAAGCCCATCTCGTTTTTAGGCCTTTAAGGTCCAACTTTACCGTAAATTTTAAATGGCACATAATTTTTGATGCATAAAAATACATTTTCTTGATATTAATAATAATGAACATATTTTTTAAATTTATTTTACAAAGTTGGTAAAAAATATTCTGAAATAATCTTTTTCATGCGTCATTCTCTAATAGTTCTTTTAAAAAGATTCTTTTTAGAATTGCTTTAAAGAATTCTTTCGGAACAAATTAAGCGGGTCTTATCTCTCGAGAAGAATTCTTTTTCCCTTCTTAACTCGGAAGCTGAAAGAAGGAAAAAAGAAATTCTTCGATTCTGAAAGAATTCTTTTGGAATACTTTTAGAAACAGAATGCTGGTTGGGTGACAGCAGTGACGTAACTTGATTTTTACAAAGGGTGGAGCAAATTTTGCCGGTCTCATTACGATTAATCAGTGATTTTTTGAGTGTTTTGCTCGAAATTTTGTTTTTTCACTTTTTGTAATAGTTTTATAGAATCGTAAGAGCTGTTTCCATGAGCAATTTCAATCTCAGGTTCAAATTGGGCTTCCCAGCCAGCATTCTGTTTCTAAAAGTATTCCAAAAGAATTCTTTCAGAATCGAAGAAGTTCTTTTTTTCTTCTTTCAGCTTCCGAGCTCAGAAGGGAAAAAGAATTCTTCTCGAGAGATAAGACCCGCTTAATTTGTTCTGAAAGAATTCTTTAAAGCAATTCTAAAAAGAATCTTTTTAAAAGAACTATTAGAGAATGACGCATGAAAAAGATTATTTCAGAATATTTTTTACCAACTTTGTAAAATAAATTTAAAAATTATGAACATTATTTATTATTATGTTCATTATTTTTAATATTAAGAAAAATGTATTTTTATGCATCAAAAATTATGTGCCATTTAAAATTTACTGTAAAGTTGGACCTTAAAGGCCTAAAAACAAGATGGGCTTCACAAATTTTGAAGAAAATGAAAAAATTTCCATGGAAAATTCGGAAAATGGAAAATTTTTTTCCAAAATTTTTTACATAATTTTTAAACTTATATAAAAATGCTTTTACATTTAAAATATAATTGTTTTTTTTTAAATTTACTAAAAAAAATCTATATACAAAAAATATTTGTCTTTCATAATTTTCGTTAATTTTACCAAACTTCAAAAAACGGCAGACATTTTAAATTCTATAAAAAGCATACTTCAAGAATAAAAATAGTATTCTGATTTTTTTCTGAGTAAGAATTCTCAACAGAATACTTAAAGAATGGAAAAAGAACGGTTTCTGAAAGAATCCTTTCTGAAAGAATTCTTTTTTTAGATCTTCTTTTTGGATGTTGGCTGGGATAGAATAGAATTTCACTTGACATTTCATTTCACGTTTATTTTTCTTAAAAATCCATACTTCAAAATTTTGTATGAAAATTTTTTTAAACGAAAGTCAACAATTCTTTTTGGTTTGAGAATCAGCTCCAAAAAATGTTTATTGCCATTTTTATATTTTTTTTTTCCTTGATGGTGGATCTGTCAAGCATTGAGCATAAATAAGAGGTTATTTCACATTAAAAATTACAATTGCATACGAAAATGCGACCTCTAGTTTCAAAAATCCTAAAAATTAACGATCTAACTTCGAACAGATATTGCCAAAATCCCTCAAAAAAATTTTTAAAACCGAGCGTGAGCTAGTGCCCTCATGAATTGTAAAATTTGTTCGTTGAGAGAAAAGATTTAAGGTCTGATGACGTTTGTAGAAAGTGATAAAATCAAAAAAAAATCCATTGCTCTTGAATTTTGAACCTAAAAATATTTTTCATTTATTATTTTAGAAATTTTTAACCATAAAAAAAAATCAAAAAAAATTGATTCAAACCACAAAAATCGTCTCTCCATCTAGAATGTCCTTGAATCACCTAAAATTTTGAAATTGGAAAATTTTTCTCTTGGTTAGTACTGAAAATCAAACTCGAGTTAACTTGCGAATCCTTAAGAATAAAATCTAAATTGACGGTTATTTTCTAAACCAGTTACGGAAATTTCACAATTTTCTATTCGAAATTTTCAAAATCGTAATAAATTATTGCCCATGGACTTTGAGATGACTTCAAGGTCAAATAATTTGCAGCACTTGTTTTTGCTTGTTGATTTAAAAAGATCAGATTTCTAGGACGGTCCCTCCGGAAGTGAACCAGCACTCAATTGCCCACAACTGATTTGACATTTATATTATAATTGATTTTTTTTGTTTAAAAATTTTCATAGTAATGTAAAAGTAATTTTTGCAAAGACTTTTTAATAAAATTCATATTTTTAATTAGAATTTCACAACATTTTATTAAATAACGAATTTCTTTCAATTTTCAAATTTCCTATTCGATTCCAATTCGATTGAATTGCAATAATTTACATTTCAATATCGCACCCTGGGAAACTTAGTTCGAAATAGCAAAAAACTCAAATGCTGTACGCATAAAAATATAATTTCAATTTACTTGGTATTTAATCGATATTTATCGCATTTCATTTCTATTTAAAGATATATTTTTGTGATTCAGCTCAAATTCTATCAAAGGTAAGCAATTGAATGTAAAAATAAATTGAATCACCAACATTTTTAAGGAAAAATTCTCTTCCGCATATGTGAAATGTACTCCATTTTTTTTCGCTTATCATCTTTTTCGAGGGAATTTTTTATCTTGATTCCCTTTTGTTAGTCATATTTGGGTCAAGTTTTGATTTGAAAATTCATTTACATTGAAAAAAATCTTGATTAATTGTGAAAAGTGACATGAAAAATGTGTGTATCACGAAAAAAAATTTGTTTTATTTTTAACTTCCATACAATTACAATCTTTTGTTCAATTGATGTCCTTTTGTTTGAAATTTTAATTGAATTTTTTTACTGTTATTTTTAATTTTATTTTTTTTTACAATAGAAAAGATGCCTAACATTAAATTGCAATCATCCGATGGCGAAATCTTCGACACTGATGTCCAAGTAGCCAAATGCAGTGGCACAATTAAGACCATGTTGGAAGATTTGGGCATGGAAGAGGGTGAAGATGAAGTTGTTCCCTTGCCAAATGTTAATTCGGCAATTTTACGTAAAGTCTTGCAATGGGCCACATATCACAAGGACGATCCTCAGCCAACTGAAGACGATGAGAACAAAGAAAAGCGAACAGATGACATTTCGTCATGGGATGCTGATTTCCTGAAAGTTGATCAAGGTACCTTGTTTGAGTTGATTTTGGCTGCCAATTACTTGGATATTAAGGGATTGTTGGATGTCACATGCAAAACTGTCGCTAACATGATCAAAGGCAAGACACCTGAAGAGATCCGGAAAACCTTCAATATCAAGAATGATTTCACTCCACAGGAAGAGGAACAGGTAGGATTTGAACTGGAAATTATCTGAAATTGAATTAATTCTAATATTTTTATTGTTTTCATTGAAACAGGTCCGAAAGGAGAACGAATGGTGCGAGGAAAAGTAAAATCATGACTCAAGGACTTCACTGTACGATACTAACCATAAACTTAATCTAAATTTATATTTTTCATCGATAAACCGGAGTTTTTTTGTTCTTTTTTTCCAAAGAAACACACATTTAATTTACCTCTCCAAAATAAACAGACATCTAAATTTAAATTTATATTAATTATATCAAAAAAAAAATTCAATTAATTCTGTGAGATTCAAATTTTGGAGGTTCACATAAACGAAAAAATATTAAATTTAAAATAAAAATTCACATTATATATAATTAAATATGTAAATTTATGGTTTTTCTTTTAATATTGGTCCCTTATGACAGTCCAGGTTAAAATTTGACAGTTCATTTTGACATTTGAGGTTTTAACATGCAAAATTTTGAAGTTTCCGTATGTGTTTCTATGGAAAATAAACGTCAAATGAAATGTCAAGTAAAAATCTATCTTATGGATTTTGCTAGAAAGGGACTAAGGGGGTAAAATTTGACAGTTCATTTTGTATAGATACACATACGGAAACTTCAAAAATTTTGTACGTAAACTGTGAGTGTCAAACTTCAAATTATGTCAAAAATGATGCATCTGATTAAGAAAATTCTTGAATGTGAATAAAATTGGCCTTTTTTGAAATAGAAAAACGACAAACTGTGACCGTATAGCTCTATAGATCAGTCATACACACGTACAGCATGGTGCCAAGTCCCAAAAAATTAAAACTAGGAAAAATTTAAATTAAATATTTTATTTTTTTTTCATTGCACAATTGTTTTAGACTCTTAAATGCTACTAATATGTTTTTTTCTGTTAAATCATTACAAAGCTAAAAAAATTACGTACTTCAATATTTAACTACTTTTATCCTGAATCAATCATTCTCAAAACACACGACGTTTAATAATTATTATCATAAATTCAACAAACTTTTTTCATTTTAATGTAATATTTTATACAGTAAATACTTTTCCTTTACGATTTTCAGGGAAACCCGGATCAACTTCCTTTGCATATTCAATCAATTTATCTGCAGTTTTTTGAATAATTTCTTCCAATTCCTCTTTTGTCGATTCCTTGCGCCGTCTCGTCGGCTGATCCTGCTTTTTATTGTTATTCACTTTACTTTCACCATCTGTCACATCACGACTTTGATTCTCATTTATCGGAATTGCCTCGACACAACTCTCAATACGACCACGTTTCGGAATTTCTTCGTTTTCCTCATAAAATGTGCCTTTAGATTCAATTTCAGCCACATTGCGGGACATTTCATTGTGATCATCGGCTGGAGTGCCCGTTTGTGTGGTCGTAATTGAACTCCACCAGGATGTAAATGTTGATTTGGCTGTCGAAATTGCACCTCCAACTACTTTCGATGTCTGATTAACAGCTTGGTTAATTTTGCGGCCGCTTTCCGTGTTGTGCATTGATCTGAAAATTAAAAAAAAAAATGGAAAAGGAATTTGAATTGAATTCAAATGAAATTTCATGTAAATTTACTGTGCAATTCTGAGTTTCATGTCAGCAACGGATAAATTTCCTGCAAAGGGATGTCCTGGTGGTAGTGCCTTAAATTCGTCTGTGTCTATTCTGGCGGAACTCCAATCATCGTATGCATCTGTACGACGGAAAATTGTCATGAAATGTCCGTTAAATTGATCGAGTTCCTTTGAGCCACCTGGTAAAATTTAAATTGAAATTAAAATGAGTTTTTCCATAAAATTGATGAGAATTGAAAAAAAATTACCTGTACAAAGAGATGTTCGTAGCAATGCAACGGTGTATCCATAAAATTGTTCTCGAATCCAATTTTCACTTCCCTCTGCACCTTCCTTTGGATTCTGGACATGTTTCACAAGGTGATCAATGAATCTCCTGTCCTCCGTACTTAATTCAAGTAATTTCCTTAATTCCATCACATCCCCACTATTTGGATCATTTAATTCAATTTTGCCAGTTTCTGTTTCAACAAACACGTCGGCGAGTTGTCTTTTTTGTTTGAAGAGAATATTCGATGCACCAATCACATAACTATGAACCGATGGATCTTGAAGTAAGTCCATGTAAGGAAGTGACAAATAGGGACACAGTAAATTCCCGTTACGGTAAATTGGAATTGGACCACACCATTTGTCTGGTCTTATAGAGCAATATGGAGCCATTGTGGAGTAAAGTGCGTCCATGCTTGTTTCCCGTTGAAGTAAATGTGGGGTCTCTTGTGCTTCGTTTTTCACATCCGCCTTGTTGTTATTGCTTCCCAAACTAGTCTTACGCTCAGATTCAAAGTCATGCACTGTCTTTTCATGGACTTCACTCCTCTCATCGTCATTTGGGACAGTCATTGGTGACATTGCTCGACTAGTTTTCACACAAAACACTTCATCAAAACCCTGTGCCATGAGCTCGGGATACAATGACATGATACCAATTATCGTTGAACACGTTGATCGGACGGGACTTCCAAAGAATATGACACGCTTTTGTAACAGGAACAATTTAAAAAGTATCAGCAACTTGTGACGCCATTTCAAAAACAAATCACGCAAATTGAGACCAACGTGCAAGTGCCGAAGTGGACTTTCAATGGGATCACCATTCATCATTACCGAATTCAACTGATCATACGCTTTTATGAGGATATCCGTATTCGCAAAATCACCACCATTGAAAAATGCATCAGCGATAAGAGATAACTTCACTTCAATGTATCCATAAATTGGCAAGGAGAGGAGAGCACACACGGACTTTTGAACGGAACTTCTTGTTATATCTTCTGTAACGACTTTTAAATCTTCAACGGCAATTTGGCGATAACATGCAACACCAAAAACGCTCTTTTTCGGGTTCAGGACATCAGGTAAAGTGAAGAAAACTGTATCATTGGAAACATTGTGAGCACCATCTTTACATGAAAAAAAAATAAAAGAATTTTATGAGTAATGGGCGTTAGAATGAAAAAAATTTCACAACAAATAATTTACCAGGCAAACAAAATGTTGGCAAGTATTTCCATGTGCTTGGAACATTCTCCGAACTGCTACCCGTAAACTCAAAAGGAGGATACACGAATTCAATCTGAAATTTTTGTGATATCAATGAAAAACAAAAAAAATCGATAAAATTAGAATCATACCTGACTTCCTTTTTTGTGATGGAAATTGACGAGGAAAATATGCAATAATGGACGATTATTCAACTCGGTCTCCATATTTACAGTGTTTAAGATTCTGTTTAAATAAAAACCAGGTTTATTTACTTAGATTTTATCATTTTTTACGGACAATGTTCTCTTATTTTATTTTTTTTTTGTATACTGAATTGACAAATTGATATGAAATCTCACTGTTGAGAGTTCTAATGCAAACAAAAACGCTAATTTACTTACAATTTGCTTGACGATGCGTTTTTAATACATTTCGTAAGAAAAAAGGCGCTATTACTGTTCTGTCCCACATTTAGCTTTAGAAGAGCTCATAAGGATGATTTTAAATTTATTTTTTTAGATTGTGCTCAGGATTTCCTAAAAGATAAGATGCTAAAAACCATAAAATAAAAAAACGGTTAAAATTTTTAATAAATGCTTGATTTTTTTGTTGCATAGAGTAGTTTATTAAAATGAACTTTAACTTATTAGCTTTGAGATTGGGTTCAGTAATTGGACTCCAGAGCCTTCTGAGTCTGAGAACGGTCAAATGCCCATAATCCCAAATTTTCCAATTTTCAAAAAATTTCAAAATGGCGGAATATTTAAAAAATTTAAAAAATGGCAAAATATATTGAAAAAAAATTCAAATAAAATTTTTTAAAAGCATCCGGCGTTTTGAAAATTTTTGAAAGCTCAGACAAAAAATTTAAGTAAATTTGGGATTATGGGCTTTTGACCGTTCCAAAATATCGCTTATAGTTTTTCACAATTTTTTCCAATTTATGTGTATAGATAGCGCTCTGTACGTAAATTATAAGGAATTATACCATGCATAAAGTAGTAGTTATAATCTACAGAAACTTCAAAATTTTTTATGTAAAATTTTTAAATCTTAAAATGATTAATTTCAGCTTAAGAAACAAAAACTCATACAAAAGTGATATTTAGTTAAACGGATCTTGAGATCACTTTCTGTCAGACCACCCTTGAATTTATGCAAAAATATGACTTTTACAAAAAACAAAAACCCTGTATCAATAGGTCAAAGTCATCCAAATTATCTAAGATGTTTGTTTTCAAAGTTGAAAATAACGTTACGGTTTTTTGAAGGTAGTAGTAGTAGGGACACCAATCGATTATTCGATTAATCGAATAATCGATGATTTTTCGATTATTTCGATTAATCGATTAATCGACTTTTTAAAACGATTAATCGATTTTTAAGTACTTTGTCATTTTAATATTTTTTCTCAAAAAAGTTTATATTTTTTTTGAAATTTAACGATGGTTTTTGTCTTTTTTCTACTGCAGCAAAGTCTCCACTCTACGTGATGTTTTTAAAACGTTATTCCCTATAACATAATTTTTTATAAAACGTAAAAATTTAAAATAATTTAAAAAAAATTTCCGGGTTTTTATTCAAAAAATTATGTAGCTCCAAATCGCACAATTTTCAGATTTAAAGTTGACGAATTTCAGGAATATTAGAAGCTTAATAGATTATGAACTATGTGTTTTTAAAAAGATGGATATAAATAATTTGATTTATCTCAGGAGTTAAAGCTCTTTTGGAAAAAAAAGTGTCGGAAAACGCATGTTGTGTGTTGAGAATCTATATATCTATATCTATATAAAAAACTTAAATTAAGAGTTAATTTGATGAAACCTATTCTGAAAATATTCTTCTAAATGTTCTTAAAATATTTTTTTAACCCTCTCTTTCACAGGAATAGATCAAGCTGGAATTTTTGATTAAATTGTATATTTTTTAGTAGGTTTTAACCCAAAAATGAATGGTCAATCAACAAAATTTGGTTGTTAGAGTAAAACATTTTCAAGGGGAGTTAGTGAAAATACGTATAACTCCTATAGAATTAAGTACAGAAATTTCACTATGAAAATTGCTATAATAAATTTTGGTTTTTCTGACATAATATTTTAGACCTCGTAAGAATTTTTTTAAAATCTAATACAAAAAATATCAAATAACCCTTCAAAGAATCTGTTTATTGTGAAAAATATACATTAAAAACGTATTTTAAATGAATGTTCCACCGGTGGGACACTGGGAAAGTAAGGGTTAAGATAGTTCATATTAAACTGCATGCAGTTATAGAAAAAAATTAGTTTTTTTATACAAATAAATGACTTAGAATTAATACAAAAAAAATATAAATCCAATATTTTCGATTAATCGTTTTTTTCGATTAATCGATTTTTTTTGAATTTCGATTATCGATTAATCGATAATTTTGAAAATCGATTAATTTGGAGTCCCTAGGTAGTACTCCTGAAAACTCTTTTTAGACCTCAAATTGAGTCTTCTCTGTTCGTGAATCTAGATTATTCATCCTAAAATGCTTTGACAAACTTTGGCTCAAAGAATCAAACCTCTCAAAATTTTTTTGAAATCATGGATTTGATTTACACATACAACGCTAACTCAGACGCTAATTTAAATTTAATGCGTTTACATTTTATATGAAATTTCAAATAAACTGTTTTAGAATCAATTTGACAGATGATTTTTGTTAGGATTCAAAGCCGATCGGAAGCTGATTTCTCTTTATTACTGATAAATATTTTAATTTAAATAATTCGTACAAGATGAATCCAACACAAACAAGCACTCCTCAAATAATAACCGAAACAATTTGTTTAAGTGATGACTCTGATATGGAAATGTCTGAGGATAAAACTCCTAAAAATAGTTCAAAACCTGAGGAGCGACGATCAAGTAGAAGGAAAAGGATAAAAGTTGTAAGAAGGATTTTTTTTCAAATTAAATTCAATTCAAAATTTCCCCGATAATTTCAGGTTGAAGAAAAGTCTGAATCAGTTCCAAAAAGTGTTGAAAAGAAACCAAACATTGATAAAAGTATAACAACAAAGAAAAAAGAACCATCACCTGCCACTTCAACATCCCAAAAACCAGATGAAACAAAACCACAAGAGAATCGTGATCCGTTTAAGGAAATTTTGACTGGACTTGAAGGTGCGGCCTTTCAAAGTCGACTTCCTTGTGAAAAAATGACCGCATCCGAAGCAGCTTGTTTTCCGGAAATCACCAAAAACGGATTGATCTCAACCAGGGTGTTTCTGAATATTCGTAATCGCATCCTACAAATGTGGATTGAAGATCCAAAGACACAACTGACGCTGGAAAACACAATGAAACGCATGGAAAAGCCATTTGAGTGTGATCCGGATCTTGTGAAGAAAATTCATTCATTCCTCGAGCGACATGGTTACATTAATTTTGGGATATTTAAGAGATTGAAACCACTTCCTACGTTGAAACATGGAAAAGTTGTTGTAATTGGTGCTGGTATATCGGGATTGATTGCTGCAAGGCAATTACAGTCATTTGGATTTGATGTGACAGTTTTGGAAGCGAGAGATCGCGTTGGAGGTCGAATCGCTTCATTTCGGAAAAATAATTATGTTGCTGACTTGGGTGCGATGGTCGTGACAGGTGTTTGGGGAAATCCGATCACGACCCTGAGTCGACAAATCGGGATTGAAATGCTTCCAATTAAGAGCATGTGTCCGTTATACGGTGCCGGTGGGAAGTTAGTCAAAAAAGAGAAAGACGAGATGATTGAAAGGGAATTCAATCGATTACTTGAATCGACGAGTTACTTGTCACATACCCTGGATATCAATTATTGTGGTAATTATCCGTTGAGTTTGGGAGATGCCCTGGAATTTTTGATCAAAATGCAGGAAAAGCACGTCAAAGAAAAGCAAGCTCAATATTTACAAGACATCACGCAACACCAGGAGAAATTGCTGGCAGGACAAGAACAAATCATGACAAAAGTTCAAAAATTAAAGGAAATTAAAGCGAATTACGCTAAATTACAAAACTCATCAAAAAAACAGCCATCCAAGCAAACAGATACCGAAACGGCAAATGCTGAAATTGAGTGGCAACGACGTTCAACGCTGAGGGAATGGAAATTGATATGGAATGAAATTGAAGCGATTAAAGAAGAAAATACAGAACTGGAAAATAAATTAAAAGACCTTGAAAATAATCCACCGAGTGACATTTACTTGTCATCTAAAGATCGTCAAATCCTTGACTGGCATTTTGCGAACTTGGAATTTGCAAATGCAACACCTTTAAACAACTTATCGCTGAAACACTGGGATCAAGATGACGATTTTGAGTTCATTGGCAGTCACACAACCGTTAAAAATGGATATTCGTGTCTGCCGATTGCATTGACAGAGGGTCTGGATATTAGAGTCAATACAGCTGTAAAAAAAATCAAGTATTATCCTCATGGAGCGCAAGTTGTCGCAGAGAATCTTAAAACTAACGATCAATCTGTGACATATAAAGCTGATCTCGTTCTCTGCACATTGACTTTGGGCGTCCTCAAAGTTGCGATCTCAGATACAACGGAACAAATTAACTCGGTTCGCTTTGATCCACCATTACCTGACTGGAAACAGGCTGCAATTCAACGTCTTGGCTTTGGAAATTTAAATAAAGTAATTTTGTGCTTTGACCGGATATTTTGGGATCCGAATGTGAATCTCTTTGGACATGTTGGTAGCACGACGCAATCTAGGGGTGAACTTTTCCTGTTCTGGAACATTTCACAGTCACCGGTATTACTTGCATTGGTGGCGGGTCACAGTGCAGCAATTATGGAAAATGTGAGTGATGACGTGATTGTTGGACGATGCATTGCAGTCCTCAAAGGAATTTTTGGAAATTCAGCGGTTCCACAACCCAAGGAAACAGTGGTTACAAGGTAAATTTTTTTTAATTTCAATTCAATTTTTTTATGTTAAAATAAAAATTTCATATTTATTTTATTTTAAGATGGCGCGCTGATCCATGGGCCCGAGGCAGTTACAGTTTCGTTTCGGTCGGAGCAAGTGGAAGCGATTATGATCTCCTTGCAGCACCAGTGACACCGAAATTTGATAACAAGGGAAATCCAGTTAATGACATGCCACGATTATTCTTTGCCGGTGAACACACAATTCGAAATTATCCAGCGACAGTTCATGGAGCTCTCTTGTCAGGGTTGAGGGAAGCTGGACGGATATGTGATTATTATTTGGGTTTTCCGAATACGTATCCCAATGAACCGAAATCGTAATGTTAAGTCTTGACTAATGTTTTGTGTGACAATTGTGTTAATTTAGAGTATAATTTAAAATAAAAATTGATATAAAATACTGGAAGTTTCGAACTTTTTGAGCATTAAAAGTCTAATTTCCAGGTGAGGTGAAAATGCTTTTTGAAAATTTGATCATAAAATGTCAATATTTGAAGAATATTTGTATAAGGAGGATTCTTGATCTGAGTCTTAAGCTTCTTTTCAAGCCAATTGTGCAAAATTATATTCTCTACCGATCTGTATGTGCATCAACGACTTTGTCCTAGTAAAATTTTTCAAGAAAACCTAAAAACTGATCAAAATAACACAAAAAACCCTCTCAGCGCCCTCTGGAGGGTTCAATAGGAAAACTTTTAAATAAATATGACAGAATGATTCAAAAAATTTCGTTTATCGGGTTCTTTTTATGTCCTTGCTTGTTGCCGTAATTGCCACGGATTTCACCAGCTTGTTTTGGTGAACTTGCCTGGTGGTATTTAGCTCCAAGGCAGCTTCCAACCCAGGAATTAATCTGCTTGCCTCGCAGTGTATGCTGCCTTAAGTGAGTTGAAATCCTCCATCATTGCTCTCTGGCGTGTGAGGAACTAAATTAAAAAAAAAGGTAAGAGATGAATACTTACTTGATACGATGCCACCTGCATCACCAATGCATGGCGAGTCACTTGATTTTGGCCGTCCTGGATTTTTTTGATGTTGCTCTGCATTCTAAAAAACCAAAAAATATTGATTGGGCCCTCCAGAGGGCGCTGAGAGGGTTTTTTGTTTATTTATTTATTAGCTCAGTAGTTTTACATTGGAATCGATACAAATCAAAGACAAAATTTTCAGCTATGACTCGCAGCTACCTTGCAAAACGATTTTTACACTAGGAAATTTCAAAATTGTACCTCTTTGAACCTAAATCCTAAGTTTTGACATGTATTGTATGAACAAGACCAATAAAGCTCGAAAATCAAACTTCGAAAAAATTGCACCGGTGATCGAACAGTGTGTGTTAACGATAAAAAATCATTTTAAGAGCCTTCATTTAAATTCAAATTCCATTATAATTAAAAAAAATTTATATATTTTTTTTATTCAACATATATTTTAAAATAATATATTTTTTTTATCTTTTTCATCCATTCATTTTATATTTGTTTATTTATTTTTTCATTATATTTTTTTTTTTATCATCATAATTGTCATCTTCAATTTTTTATTTAAATTTCTTCATTTAATTTTACAAATTAAATTTTAATATATCTCTCTTTTTATTCATTTTTTTTTATCATAATATTCCACATAACAATTTGTATATATTTTATTTTTAATTTAATTTTCATTATTTTTACACAATTAACTTAAAATTAAACTTTTCTTTTTAATTTTATCAATAAAATCTTCTTCATTTTCATTTTCAATGAAATTCTTCTTCTAAAGATAAACTTAATTTTTCTATTTTATTTTAAACATATTTTTTTCATCTTATTTCCAATTATTTCGTATCTGATGCAATTTAGTTATTTTTTTTTTTGTATAAATTTATCATCATCATTTTATTTTAATTTAATTATAATATAATCTTATTGTGTTTAAATTTAAATTTATTTGTAATGCAAAGGAATGTCTGAAATTTAATTTCATTTTAATTTTTTTTTTCTCTCAGTAGACACAGGATATTCGCTGTTTTTGTAAGTTACAGTTCATCATTAAATTTATCATTTGAAATTAAACACATTAAACATTAAATTTTAATTTAACTTTAAATCCTGTATCTTATTGTTTTTGATAATTAAAATTATAGAAAAAAAACAATTAAAATATAATAAAAATTAAAAAAATTACCAGACTCGGATTCTGGTTAAGACTAGAATTCAAGGAAGGAGTTTCTGTTGATTTTTTTCATTTTAATATTTAAATTTATATAAAAATTAAGATATAAAATTGAGAGTGTTAAAAATTAATATTATTAATAATGATAAAAAAAAACAAGAGTATACATTTTAACATTATAATATATTTTCTTTTTTTTTATTTTTAATATAAATTAGTAAGAGTTTTTTTTCTTTTTTAATTAGATTTCATTTAATTTGATTGTAACTTAATTTTATAATATAATGTATAATTATATAATTTAATATTAAACTTAATAATATTTAAACATAATAATTAATAATAAAAAACTAACAAAACAATGACCAGCATTGTGAATATTTTTTTGTATATAATTTAAAATTAAATGTTTTTATTTTATTTTAGTTTTATTTTCAATACAAATACAAATAAACGTATTTTTTAATTATTATTATAAATTTTCTTTAAATTTTCAATCATTTAAACTTTAAATTTAACAATAATTTAACACATTTCATACATATTTTAATTTTTTTTTTACTTTTCCAGTCATATACAATTATAATTTAAAACAATTTTAACATTTTTTCTCCATTTTAATCAACATTTTTTTAATATTTTGATAACATTAATTAAATTTAATATTCAATATAATAATGCATTGAAATATAAAAAATAATTGAGTTAAATTTAAATTATAAAAAATTTCTTTTAATTGAATTTAATTAAATTAAATTTTTCAATTTAAAAAGCAACAGTTTTAATTTTTTTTGTTTCTGAGATATTTTTTTCTGAAATTATTTGTTTATTTTTAATTTAATATGATATTCATCAATAATATTTTATATAATAAAACATTCGTTGACATTCCCGACAAAACATCACATTTAAGGTCACTCAATTTATGTATTTATTTTTATTTTATTTTTTTTTAACATACATTTCAATATTTTATACGTATATTTTTTTTTCTTATTCTTATTTAGTTTTAATTTAATTTTATTATTTGACTATTTATTATTTGTTTAGTTTCATTTATTTAATTCAATATTAATAAATATTGACTTCAATGTAAAATGACAAAAAATAATTATTATGAAATTAAAAAAATGAAACATATGGTATTTGTTTTGTTTTGAGACAAAAATTTATCATTTAAGGTCATTTAGATATGAGTTTGGATTTTCAAGTAAAATTAATATGAAAATGAAAAAAATAAAATCAATAAATTGGAGTTATTATTCGAAAAAATAAGATAAGTGTGAAAATTGCAACGGTCATAATTTAATTTTTTTTCGAAGTTCATGTTCGAAATTTTTATTTAAATGAAAATTTAGAGCAAAGGCAACTCTTACAGTTAGAAGAGTAAATTAGTTCAAGTCCAAGCTGAGAAAATTAAGCGAACTAAACTTCATTACTTGACGGATTTTTCGGGAGTATTTCGTTGGAAAGAGAGCGGCTCATTTCGACTTCATGACCATTCGACCTTGTAAGTGCTCAAAGTGAAGAAGAAGAACCCAACGACACTAAAGCTCGAGCATACTTGATGCGGAAATCCGCGATATTGCGGAGGATGTAGTTCGACAGCTTCAAGAAGGGTTTCCACTTGAAGGTGATTCTGAATCTGCAGCCCCATCTGATTCACCAGATGAGTCACATTTATCTCGTGAGGCGGATGTAAAAATTTTCATTATATATAATTACTCTTCCACCTTATTTTAACTTGAGACAGAACATTTCCTTTTTACGTTTATTCTCTATAGAAAAACAAACTGAAATTTAAATTTTTACCTTTGGTTAAGCTCAATGGTAATATATCTAACGTAAATCATCATACTTGACCGGAAACTATGAATGAAAATTCTCATTTATAAAACAAATTGGAATTAATCGTGAAAGAGGCTTAGATGCTGATCCAACAATTTTCGACAAGGTTTATCTCAAAGTACGGTTTAAGGATTCAAGGAGATTTTTTCCTGGTTCACTACAGAATTTGTCAAATAACCTAAAATCACATCAATTTTACAACACAATCAAACATTTAATGCAAAGGAAATATGACAGAGAATTGATCAAACACCTAAAACGTAAAGGAGTATTCCCATATGAATATATGCAACCATTTAATAATTATGATGAGATCGCGTTTAAACGATGAAGGAAAAACAGACTACATAAAATATGTATTAAAGTCTAAGATTAAAGGTCAAATAAAGACAAGAATTATGGATATGACCATAGATACGTTCGACCATCTTAAGCAAGCTCTAGAGACGCGCACTAAACCCGAAAATACACAAGACAAGTTGTATAGACAACTTGTTAATGCTTCTCAGGGTAATTGCACATTATACTAGATACTAGATAATTAAATGGTTATCATGTATAGAATTTACTGTAAAAATGGATTTATTGTGGCTGTGATATCAATTTTAATCCGATCTTCATATATGAATTTGACAAATCATAGTTATAAGTTAAATTTGTTGAACTTGACAGTGAATCATAGGACAATGATAAATCATGTACCTAGAATTAAATGTAGAATTCGTAACACTGTTGTATTACTTCTAGAAGCAAACATGCTTCATTAATTAGAATAACACAAATGGACAAAAGCGGATAATGAAAGCAGAGAAATGAATAAGAAATTTCGTTCACTAAAATTTATTAAATTATGTCCATTTTTCAAAATATGCAGACATTTAGCTAAACATTGTAGTAAGCCGTGTCCAACAGCAAAAAAACATGTAAATGCAATTTAAATTTAATTTTGAAGTATTGGTTAGAAAATGTCTTTGAATGAATGTGATGATGAAAACAGTTCGAATTGTGACTTGTGAACATTTTTGAATTTATGTTTAATTTTATTGTGGCATTAATATAAATTTCATTCCGATCTTCAAAGAAGAATTTGAAAGATCATAGTTATAAGTGTCACATATTATTACGTGTAGTCAGCAATATACAGGAAACCACTCGTTCAGTAAACCCAAATAATCAACTCAGCAGTAATCATGTTACAAAAAGTCAAGTCGATATCACACAGGAAGCCATAAGTTCAATAAAACCAATAAGTCAACTCAGCATTAACGCAGGTGTTCAACCAAAAAGAGAGAATGAACTCAAAATTCTAAATCAGCACAAATGTGCATTATAAATAAGGAACAATTAATTGATTAATGAAAGTAAAAAAAAGCAGAAGATAGTTAGTGACAGCGGACCTCCGTTTTCGTCACATGAATTTGAGAGGTTCTGTAAAAAACACCAAATAAAACTGGTACACAGTCCTGCCCATCATCCACAATCTAATGGATTGGTGGAAAGATTTGTGCAAACATTAAAAATTAAAATTTAAAAAAATCAGGCATCAATATGATAAAAAACAATCAGCCCTGTACAATAACCACTGGGGAGCAATAAACAAGTTTATAGACGAAAATGCTTTAGCAGCCTTTATTTCGGGGTTAAGCAAGCCATACTTTTTTATATACTTTATCATCGTAGTGATGTACAGACTTAAGTAATCAAGATTTCAATGTTAATCCATTAGAAGCTGAATCAGTAGAACTCAAAACTCACTTTTATAATAATTCTCTTTTATAATTGTCTTATTCATTAAATTAAGTAACATGGAATTTACTAACTGTGTATAAAAATCATTGACAGGGCGATATTTATTTATTTATTTCTGGTTACTGGGCTATGAAAAGTACCCAATTCCAAACCATAAAAAATGCTCTTAAATATTATCATGACTTGATTAGAGATATCCCGGGGGAGAAGCAAGAATACTTGGGCCGACATGCAATGGCTATGGAGGTCCTCAAGAAGGCTTCGGATCTAGCCGCAAAGGGATTGGAAGATGAGAATGATCAAGAAGAAATCCCAGAAGAGGTCGTATCTGTAAATGTAAAGCTCTAATCACTAATTGCAAAAATATGAACCATCATAAATGTATTGCTCAAGTTAAAAAATCATCCGAATTTTCATTTTAAAATGAAAAATTCTTAGTTAAAGTAAGTTAAGTTATTATCTACAAGCAATATGAAGTCTCTGAGAAATGCCAATTCCTGAAAATGACGCTTGTATTATACTTCAGTTCACTTTGTGAGGAAAAAACTTATAATTGGACCAGATTTAGACATCATTAATTGTAATGGACCATGCCACTAATTATATCATGTGTTTTGTGTTGATCTGCCTAAACTATAAAATTCATTTTCACTTTCTGGATTTGTGACAGCTAATTATATATAGTTATATAAACAGCTTACGCAAGCTTTAAAGGAGCATTGACCCAGAATATTCTTGACATTCATCGTTTGTCGTTTGCGTCAACAACTTAAGGACATTGCACTTCGAAAGTTCTTTACATTCATCGTTTGTCGTTTGCATCAGCAATTTGAGGACGTTGCACTACGAAAATTCCAGAAGTGCATCAGCAATTTTTATAATTATAAGGGTAATTTTAAGTTTAGAGTTAGTTATCTGGATTGTGGTATTGACTTTTCTCTACTGGAGATTGTTCGGTGTTACTCTACTGGAGGCCAAAAATAGCAAACACAGTCCTAGCCGAATAGCCTTGAAAGGTGATAAAAGATGTTTGTGCCACATTGACAACAGAACTGGAAGAAAAACTTTCGTTTTGCTCTAAAGGCTAAACTAAAAACTGTTTACGATACCAAAATGATCGAATTAAAGACACATAAATGTAAAAAGTTCTTTAACTGAGCAATTACAATTACAGCTGATTAACAGTAAATATCGTCAAATTTACATAAAATTTTATTTAAAAAAAAATTGAATCCGTTCGTTGCAAGATTGTAATACCGTACCATCTTAGTAAAAGCAGTTTAAGGTATGTCAACTTTAAATTGCATGTTCCAAAGGATGTGTCTACTCGCGTAGCAAAGGGTCGTTGACTGGAGGTGAGAAACAGACGGTAGAAAAGTAAATATTAAAACTACAAAAAAGAAACGCAAATATAAAGAAAATCATCGAATACAGATTAAAAAGAGATCATTTAGAATTGATGAAAATGTGGTTTATATAAGCGACTTACAAAATAAGCAAGAAAAGAATTAACAGTGTCCATTAATGGAATAAGTTCATTTAATAAGAAGTCCAAGTTTCGAATCCTAGTTCGAAAACTTTACATTTAATTTCAAACCGGTGCAATCTTCACACTATTTTATCATAATATTTGAACTGAATTGATTTTGAATTAAGAGTCGTGAAAAAATGACGGTTTTATTTTAAATTGGATTTTTTTTTTCATTTTCATTGTACGTCAAACGATTATTTTTTTTTTGCTTACATTTTATAATTTAGCAACAACTTTTTGAAGGCTCTTTAGCTTCTTTATAAAATATTTTTTTTATCAATATTTTTTTTTTAATTAAAAAATATCCTCAACAATAATTGAGCATATTTACCAAAAGTTTTGAACCCTTTTACATATTTTTTTTAATTCAATTTTTTTTCCGGGTTAAAATTATTTTTAATATTACATTTTAACGTTTTTTTTTATATTTTTATATTTAATTTAAATTTAACGTTATTTTTTTAACAGTAATTTTGAATATGTGAAACCAATTCTTATATTTTCCGTTTAATTTAATTTAATTCTTAGATTTTCCAAAAAATTTAATTTAATTTTATGTTTTTCTTATAAATTTATTTAGTTGCTAAACAGTGTAAAATGTGTAAAATTTTCTTGTAACGTGTTTTTTTTTGTGTTCGTTAAAGTTTAAAAGCATAAACTTTTTATGTAATTTTAACATTAACTTCTTTTTTTTTCTCATTTCAATGAAATTTCAATGAAATCCAATATAAAAAAGACTTGATTGAAGGCCAGTTAGCTTTACAGTGATTGAGTTTTTTATTCTTCGATTTTATTTTACGTGTAAGAAGGTTTTTGAATCTGATTTTTGTTTTGTTTTGTTTTGTGGGGCAGTTGTCAAGCTAATATTTTTTTAAAAGCTTGTTTAAGTAAAATTTTTTTATTTGTCTTTAAATTGATTCAATTAAATTCATTCCTGATGATTGACTTTTACATTTTTAACGGTCACTTACTTTGAATCATCTTGGTCCATGGGTTCTTCAGTTGATATTTTCGTTGTGCTGAAATGGAATTCTATGAGTTTTGGATGGAATTTGAATTTAAAAGATGAAAATATTACCGACTAGGCGGTTGCATTGACAGACCAGCCATTGCATTAACAGTCTCTGATTCGTCTCTCTCACTTGAAAGTGCCTCTAAAGTTGATAACATGACAGTGTGTGCAAATTGTTTGACACACGGCCAATGGTTCATTTGAATGGCAATCGTTTTCTGAAGTGTTTCAACGGCAGACTGACATGGTGGTCGTCGTAACTCAGAATCGAGAATGGGGGCAATTTCATCACCTAGAAGTGCTTTGACGCATTCTTGGGCTGAATCACAAATGGCTGGTAAATCGTAGCCGCCTTCTAATGCTAAGATGACCTGAAATTGATATGAAAATTTAATTTAATGGAATTGCACTGTAAATTTCAATGTTTTACCTTTCCATTCGCTAATTGCATCAGCTGTCGTGTTAAATGTCCAAAACACGCTGGTGACACAACATAACCTCCGAGTGGTGCTGGGTGTCCAATTGCTGCATCAAAACCAGCTGATACAAGGATGATATCGGGAGCAAAGTCACGTCCAATTGGGAGAACAATCGTTCGAAATGCGGCCAAATATTCTGCATCACCCATCGGTGGATTCAATCCACTTGACCACGGAATATTGACATTGAAACCCATTCCTTGGGTGACACCGCACTCTGTTGGTCCGCCAGTTCCAGGGAAAAAGTTTCCATCATCATGTCGATGAATTGACAGATATAAAATATCAGGATCATCGTAAAAAATTTGTTGTGTCCCATTTCCGTGATGCACATCCCAATCCACGATCATGATACGACGCATTTCTGGTAGTCTTTGTTTCAATAATCGCGCTGCAATTGCGACAGAATTGAAGAAACAAAAACCCATCGCCGCATTCGGTTCAGCATGATGTCCTGGGGGACGTACAACAGCAAATGCATTCTTCAATTCACCTCTCGCAACTTTAAATGCCAAATCAATGACACACCCGGCTGCCATTCGTGCCGCTGCACCAGTGTGATGCTCATTCCAGGTTGTGTCTAAATCGACTCCCACCCCACCACAAGCTAAACGTACAAAACTAACACGACTTGCCTCTAATTTTTGACGATTAATTTGACTAGCACCAAAAAGTGTGGAATGAGTTTCGGTATGGACGACTTGAAGTTCCTCCTGTGTTGCCTTTCTCGCACGCAGTCTATCACAGCGCATTGCCAGACCAGTTTCAACCAATCTCGCCCAAACACTTTGCAGGCGGCCACTGTGTTCGGGATGCGATGAATTGTCACCACAAATACATGCGTGTTTCAGCATTAAATTATCAAATGCAAGTCCGGTTGTGGATTTTGATGATGACGAGGATGAGGTGAGATGATCAGGTGATTTACTTGCTGAGATAGATAAGTTGACTGGCGGCTCACTCGTGCCCTCGGATGATCTGCTATGATGATTGTGCAGTGAGGGAGGTGGCAGCGGTTGATGCAACTGCTGTGGACTTACAACCAATGGACTAGATAATGTTCGGGACAGGGGACGGATTAAATGGGGCGTACGATGATATTGGGACAAATCTTCGGAATTCGCTGTCTGCATTTGTTGTGCCAATGAATTGTGAATCAAAATTTCACGTTGTTGCTGCAGATACTCCTGATCACGCATTTTTGCATCCTCATCGTCTGTTATACTACTACTACCACTACTTGTTATCACACTGTTCGTTATGACAGACCGTGGTGCACTATTTTTGTCAGTTAAATCAATAGCCTGCACATAGAAAGAAGAAAAAAACGAAAATATTACTTCCTGCAGACAACATGAAATTTAAATTTAAATTTAACTCACCTCGTTAGATTCTTCCTCCTTAAGCGTATGGTTTGACCCAGATCGATTGAAAGGTGATGGACGTATTCTTTGTTTCAGCAACAATTGTGCATCGTATGCTTGTCGTTCAGCCTGCAAAAAATGTTTTAAAAGTAAAATACCAGTCGTCTCCATTATATTACATTTCAATGTACTCACCTCACTATTTTCATAATGTGTCGGATTCATTTGAAGTTGAATCGCTCCCGTTAGCATTGGATGTCCCAAGGGTAAAGGAGCTGATTGTGTTCTGCCCAAGGGGCGATGTCCCTGTTTGTATAACCGTGCTTGTGCCACTTGTGCATCCGTTATTGGCTGGGGATGGCCGTAAATTGAAAGGGCATGTCTCTGATTGGCCGCCACAGCAGCCGCCAGTTGTGATGCTGTTAAGTGTGATGGAACGATTGGAGGTGGACCACCCGATGCAGTTGAGCCTGGTGACATGATGACACCAGGTGGAAGTTCAGTTAATTCTAGGGGAGGTAAATTGTAGGGTTGAGGTCCGGCACTTACTGCAGAGGAATTTGTACCAGGTATCGAATGTGTCGAGTTGCTATGAAGTTGTGCTAGGAGTGCCATTTGACTTGCATTGTGAGCATTGAGGAAATGCGAACGTCCAAGTGAGATATTCGGCATGGAGGGCGAACTAAAGAGAGATAAGTCATTGATGTTAGCACGTGATCCAGCACCATACGGTTGATCTTCATTCTCTTCCGCAATTGGAGCACTTGTCGGTGAATTCCGTGAACCCATTATTGGAGGTGATGTCGGACTAGATTCAGCTGTTGAATCTAAATTACAATGCAAAAATTTAAATTTTTAATTGTACATTCAAAATAAAAAATCATCAAAACAACATTCAAACAGATGTTAATTGTATTAAACACATAATTAATTTATCTTGCAAGATTGATTTTCATTTAAATTTTGAATTGAAATTTCCGAAAAAAAACTCAAATTTGTTATTTAAAGCACAAAATGCATTAAAAACAGACACACATTAAAATAAAATGACACAAAACTCTCATTGTGAAAGGAAAAAAATCATTTTATAACAAAAAATTCAACGTACTTGCACTACTGATTTGTTGATTGTGATGCTTCTGAAGGCGACGTTGAGCTGCTAGCAGTATCCTTTCATGACGTTTACTTCCAAGGGGACCCGCACGAGCCTTCCTCTCAATCACGCTCTGTTTTAATCGGATTTTCAACAAATTTGGCTCAGAAGCTGCAGAGAAAAGACAATTTTTTGTGATGTGTTGCAATGTTAATGCCAATTTTATATTAAAATACAGATTTTTTTTTTCAAATTCTACGTTAAAATCAAGATTTGCATGTTAAAATTAGGATTTAAAATTAAATTTTTTGTTCTTGTTCTAAATAAATATTAATTGAAGGTGTTATCAGTTAAGATGATTAATTTTAAACGATTAAAAACACAAAAGTTGCTCAAATAAAAAAGGTAAAAACACAAATTTTCATTATGGTTAACATGCAATTTTCGTCCTAATTCAAAGGATTAAATTAAAAGGAAATGACGTTTCATACCTGTTTTCCTTAACGGATAATCAGAATCATATTTCACGATGACATTCTGGGGTTGAGGTATTTTGTACGGATGTGAGCCTGCAGCGGCCACACCTGAGTTTGGTAGTGATTCACCTGAAGAGCTTTTGATGACGCCCCTATGAATTTCATGAACAAAAATTAACGGTTTTTTAATTTGAATTTAAAATGTTTTGAAATTTCATACCAATTTCGATAAGGAGATGAATTTGTCATTGAGAGTCCGTTTGAAGCGGCAGCTTGTTTCTTTTGCATTAAAAATGACTGAAATTTACATGAAATTAATTCGATTTTTTTTTTATTTCAAATTCAAGTCAAATTTTACCTGTAACTTTTGCTTAACTTCAGTACTCGCATTCGCACTACACGTTTGTGGTTTTTCCTTTTGTTGTCGCAACGCGTCCCGTTCACGCCGCTCCCGCTGTTGCTGCTCTTCAGCCAATTTCTGTTCACGCAGTTCCTGGAATACGCCATATTGAAGGTACGCCACATACTATAGAATTTTTTTTGTTTAACATGATTCAAGCAAAATAATTGTGTGTGTGTGTGTGTGAAAATGTAAAGGTTTATTTGTGTGTATACAACAAATAACATACTAATTAAAAAAATTATGAAAAGAAACACGGATTTTTAAATGAAATTTCAGGAAACCGGGATTAAATTTCATTGATTTAATGGAAAAAAATAAAATTTCAACATAAAAAAATGTGAAATGTCAATTTTTTTTTAATATTTTTTATTTACTTTGAAATGAAATGCATTTTTTTTATTCAAATTTTAATTTTAATCGAATGGCACTTGAAATTACAATGATTACATTAAAATTTAACATACCTGTAATTTGTGTTCTAATTGTAACTTATGCTGTAACTCTAATTCTTTGTTTTTCTCCTGAAACGCTTGCCATAGCTTTTGTTTCTGAAATTCTTGTTCCTTTCGCAACTGTTGAATTTAAATTGAAATTTGAAATTTAAAATGAAAATAAAATTTTAATATTAAACTTTACCTCTAATATCTGTTGGTTAATGTCTTCGGTGACAGGTGGGCCTGCAATTGAGTTTGTTGTCGGTGTGCCTGATTTTTCGGATACAACGACGAGAGTTCGGTCTCGAGCCAAAGTGGAATCGCGAGCCATTTCTACAATGAAAAGAGAAAAAAAATGAAATTTAATTAAACTTACATTGAAAATTTGTTTTCATTAAAATTTAAATTTAAACTTATAATTAACAAGGCGTCTCCATCAATTCAATGAAAAATTTGGTGCTTGATGTTTTCTCGGCACATTCAATGAATGAAAAGAAACTGTATAATGAAATTGAAATTATTACATATAACTGCTTTAATTAAATTAAGATTGTTTTGTTTTGATTATAATATTTGAATAAGAATGAAATGAAATGAGACACAATTTTGGTGGAAGATGGCAGTGAATGAAATGTCATAAGCGTATTTACAAGGAAATTTAATAAGAGATGACAGGAAAATTTGAATTAAATTGAGAGAGCACGAAATGAGAAAATGTGATTTTTCTCTCGTTGTTTTTTTCTCTCTTCAATTTTTCCTCTTTTTCTCTTCCTCTCTCTCTCTCTCTCATTTTAATCTTCAAATTTAATCGATGACTTTGCTCAATTTTTTCATTGAAAAGTTCAAAGTTGATCACAGTTTTTGACATTTACGTCAATTTAAAATTATACCGTTAAAAATTTTTAAATTTCAAAAAATTCCTTTTGAAAATATTGAAAAACGCGTCAAATTAGAAATTTTATTTTAGGGCCCCTCTTAATTCAATGCTCTCTCTTTCATTGAAAATTTTCAATTGTCAATTCACCTCTCTGTCATATTTAGCTTGATAACTAGGTCAGCAGATAAGAATTTAACAATTTAATATTCCGTACAAAAATTTTGACGTTTACGTATCTATGCAAATTGAACTGTCAAGTTTTACTTGCTTACCCGGTAAATTCAATCT
Source organism: Culicoides sonorensis (assembly GCA_900002565.1). NCBI lineage: Eukaryota > Metazoa > Arthropoda > Insecta > Diptera > Ceratopogonidae > Culicoides > Culicoides sonorensis. Next base: position 440,549 of record LN483385.1, on the reverse strand, counting down.
TGATCAGTCAACTTGACAGTTAAAATTCAAAATAAAAACCGTTGACTTTACTTGACTGATATGTCAGTGCAAAGTCTTCTCACTTGGAGTTTGGTCAATTCCTCATCCTCTTTTGGGTCTTTTCATGTGTCAATCTGAAATGTCACTTTTTTTGTTAACTGGGTACGTAAAAGTTTCACAATCTTTATTTACATACAGAATTTTTGAAGTTTCTTTATGTGTACCTATACTTCAAAAATTTTTGTATACCGTTTTGTGAGTGCCAGTTACCCACTTAGGTTACTAGCGGTCAGGGTCCATAGAATTAAGTTTTATTTGACATAAATGTCAAAATCTGACATTTTCTCATACAATATTTTGACACAATTCGACCTCTTTCAAATTCACCACAGAACAGCGCCCTCTATCTCAATGTTTTGTTAACTAAATTTTTTGACAATTAATCTTTTTAAATCAATCAACCAACCAACGGACTTCAAAATCATTGCAACAGCGCATTTTCACTTGAATCACATTCAAAAAAAATTTTTTTTTGTTATGTGGGATTTTCTTTGACGCCTACTTGATTAATTGTACAAATATCCGGCAGCGTTAAAGTAAGACGCTGTATTTTTTATATTTAATTTTTATTATTTTTATTTTTATCAGTTACTGACTCATTTTTACAGTTTTTATCAATTCATCTTATCAATACAAGGAAATTTGATTTTAAAATTTTTCATAGAATATTTTTGATTTTAACTTTCTTTTGAATTGAAAAAAAATAATTATCATAATTTCTTTCCCATATTTCAATGTATGCGTGGTGTAATATTAAATATTTAATTTCTTCAATAAATAAAACATAAATTTTTTTTTGTTTTCAATATTCTTTGAGATATTAAACGCCTCCTTATCCAAATCATTTTAATGTTTAATGTGTGATTATTATAAATTCAACAGGAAAATGTGACTTTTTTCCATTTCATTTCATTTTAAGTTCATAGGTCATAGGATTTTCATCAATTTTTATCATAACAGGTGTGCGTGCTTTTTATCAGTATTCAAAAAAAATGATAAAAAAACCGTTTTAAGAAATTTCTAAGTAAAAATTTAACATAAAATGAAAATTTCTTGATAACATGGAAAATGTAACATAACATATGTTAGATTTCTATTCAAAAAAAGAAAAAATCTAAAATAAAGTTCGTTAATAATAAACCATTTTTGTTTACAAACATTTATTTAATATCACTATTTATTTATTTATTTAATGTTTATTTATCACTTTTAGGCTTAACAATTGCCGAACAAACGGCATGGTTTTCATACATACAGACACACAATTTTCGTATAGGATTGCGTGTAACAGTGTGGTTTTGACATTGAACATGTTATTGATTTAATTCTAAAAATAGAATTTTACTTAAACAACATATATAACGCGTAAATACATTTTTTATATTCAATGTATGTTTAAATAGACATACAAAAAGAGCTTTTTATTTGATAGCTTCAAGTACGGTAAGAAACTTGTAAAGTACACAGACGGTGGTGGTAGGTATTTTTGTGACTCAATTTATTTATCATTTAGAAATAGGATTTATATTTATTTGTTTTGTTTATTTTTTTTTGAACTGAAAATATACTTTTAGTTAAATTGATTTTTTTTTTGGTTGTTTGATTTTGTTTTGTTTAGTGGTGTTTAGTGTTACTTTGATGTGTGTCTGTGTGTGTGTGTTTTTTCTTATCAAGCTGATATTAAATGATATTGGTATTGATTGTGTAGGTTGAAATTGTTAAAGTTTTGTTTATTTTTATATATTACTTCGTTAATATGGATTTAGAGGACATTAACTGGATTCAAGGTCAAACACAATCAACAGGAAAATTGGCAACAACAGGCAAGATCCTAGGCTACAAAAATTTAACATTGGCTACTTAATTCTATTCTTAAATTCGAATCTACTACAGTCAAGTCTCCATATAGTAAAAAATAAGCTCATCGTAATGATTCTATAATATAATGACAAGTCAGTTTCTATGGATCTACAGTTTCTATAGATACTGATTTGTCACTATATAGAATTATGAAGTACAGCTTATTTTTCATTATATGGAGACTTTACTGTAATATTGAAATAAATTTTATCACAGACTGCATTTAATTTCCTCATCACTCTACTCATAGGCTGGTAAAAAGTGTAGTTTCTCTTGCTTGCTTTGACTTCGAACAAGCAGGGATTTCTTGTGACCACAACTGAACAAAACAGGTTCAGGGAGGATAGAAGCTCTGAACAGTTCAATTTAGAAGTCAAAATGACAAAATCAAACATGAGTGATGCTGTTGATCGACAACTTTCTAAAGATTCCAGGTTGAAAGTTTGACACATTTGCTGATTTGCTTGAAACTGTTGTAATCACGATGGGGTTGTTTTAAAAACCTTTTCTGGATCTTCTAATTTCCAGTGATTTATTGCTGGTAAGAAAAGTTAGGGGTATCTTTACGATACTTAACCGTATATGGTGCTCTTTAGTCTATAACAATCCGGTAAAACTTAACATCTTTAGATCGTGCGTACTCTCTGTCCTTCTTTATGGTTGTGAAACCTGGCTCGTTACAGAGGACATTAAGAGAAGGCTGCAAGTTTTTGTCAACCGCTGTCTTAGACAAATTCTGCGTATCTTCTAGCCGAATAGAATTTCGAATGAGGAACTGCTGAGAAAAACTAAAATATGGAGATACGTAGAAGAAGATTTGGTTATACTGGGCATACCTTACGAATCACCCTTTTGAAGTTTGGCACCAGGCCCTTGTATCCTCAATGTAGCTACAATTCTCAAGGTAGCCGTTGAAGAGCTCAATCAAAGAACGCTTGGCGACGCTCCACACTCTCTGATGCCAACTCGGTCAGACAGGTAAATGAGGCACAATTTAACAACCTGGGGCAACTGAAATAAATTGTAATCCGACGTTCTAGAAGGAGACATTTTATAGATCGCCTTTGCTAAACATGAAGACAGTCTGGACTTCCTAAGGAAGGACAAGGCATAAAGTAAAGTAAGTAAGTAATAAGTCGGCCAAACCACACTACAATACTCGAGAACCGAGCGACCGAGATTTACTGCCTTTGAAGACGACATATTGTGAACAGTCTAGCAAGTCACCAACAATATCATAGCCAATAATTTCTTATCAAATTAGTTCTCTGAACCTCGATGCAAGTGAATCCAACAAAAATATTCATCCTTATTCTCAGAAAAAAATCTTGGTTCCACTTCACCTTAGTTTTGCACATAAAACAAACTTAAAAAAAAAAACCATTATAAATCCCCATTCAAGGACAGATAAAAATAAACATTCAAGTCAATAAGGAAACGCGTCACAAAAAATATCAAATTTCTGATAAATACAGAACTTTTCTTACCTGAACTACTGATAACGTGCATCATTTATACAAGATTTTCATTTAATGCTAAAATAACAAATGATTTTTTTCCTTAGTGTCAAGTCAAATATTTGACTGCTCTTATTCAATACAATTTTTTTTTTAATTTTATTTTTTTAATACTTTTTTTTCAATGTATTTTGATCTCAATTTAAATTTTTATCTCATATTTTTTTTTTAATTTCCAGGAAAAGTTTTATTAATCATTACGAGTGTTTTCATGAGAATTTTTGTGTGTATTCAATGTGATGATGATTCACTTTTAAATTAAAATTTTTTCTTTTGTTTATTATTATTTTCATTGAAATTTATTATTATTTACACTTTGTCTCGATTAGCTTTTACTTGTTTTGATGATTATTATTTTCTTCATCTGCATAATAAGAAAATTACAATGAAATTAAAAGTAAAATTAGGGTAAAATTCCACAATTAACAAGGCGTCTCCATTATTCGCGATTTTTTTTAATTGAAATTTTTTTATATGAAAATGCAGTTTAGCTTTATTTTTAGATAAATTTGAATAAATACACAAAAAAAATGAAATATATTTTTGAAAGTTAAATTTTAATTTTAACTTTTAGACGACTCTTTTTTTTGCACATGTTATATGACGAAATTTAACTCTAAATTAGCAAACAAGTGCTAAACAAATATTAAATTTAATACAAAAAATATGTTTTATATTTGCAGTATTGATTCAAATACAGTGAAAATATTGCTCTGTATTGCATGGAGTGAATTTATTTATTTAAATTTATATTATTTGAAATGCGATAAGCAACGAAGATTTGCGTCGTACATTAATTTTTTTGGTACAGCTCGGATGTGGGACACGGATTCTTATTATCGGTCCCGGATTTGAAAAAAAAAATAAATTTATTGATTAATTTTACAAGAATTTTGTGTCTTATCATTGAATTTAATTCCCTTGATGAAAAAAAAATCGAAATTTCATTAAATTCGTTACATTTCCTAATCAGAATCAGAATTTGGTCCAATTTAATTGTTTTCGTTACAATCAAAAAAAAAAAACTTTCCGCACAATTTACAGATAAATTACAAAAAATTATTATTAATATAAATTTATAATAAAAACAGACATTTCAAATGACGTTCACAATAAAAATAATAATTCTGTGAATGAATGAATTGTGTCGAGACTCGCAAAGTGAATGAATTGCGTATAATTTTTTTTTTGAAATTTAAAATTTTTTGGCTAAAAATTGTTTATAATACATAACTGTAAACTTGAATATTATTTTTAAATTCAATAAAAAAAATATCACACATGAATGCTTTGAACATACGTCTCTCATTTATTTCCCGTTTTTATTAATGACCAACTTAATGACAATTCGTATGTAGATTTTTTTTTATTTTTTTGAGATGAGGTTGTTTAATTTTTTTTTTAGTTTTGTTGAATTCTAATTATAAAATTAAAAATTTAAGAGTTAAAAATAATTTTACGGGGGCTGAATTGAAATGGAATTTCCTTTAAAATTTGTCGTATAATTTATATTCAAATTTTATTAATAATTATTTTGAATTTATATATTTTTTTGGAAAATTCGACGTTTAGAGGTTCTTTAACCGGTTTAATAGATTTACAGAGGATTTTTTTTAAGAGATTTAAAGATGAAACTGACATTTGACCTTAACAGTTTTTATTGTTTTTTGTAATGCACTGTTGACATCTCTAAATTCAAAAAAACACGGACATGTGTAAAAATTTTAGACCTTTACATCCCTTGAGTACTCATAATCAAGAAGAAATTTTACAATATTTAAAGAAATTTCAAATTTCCTTGCAAGTTCTAAATTGATAGAAGCACAATAGTCAGCTTTTTTTTCAATCAAAAGTTGATTTGCTCTTAAATTTCAGTGTTTCATTTAAAAAAATATTTTTCACAAGGCTGCAAAGGGATAAAATTCTTCCCAGCTTACAGTAGCGAGCAGTGATCTACGCTTTTTTTTTAAATGAGAGGAATAAAGTTTACGTCCATGACCTTTAATGCCTTAAACCTTTCAATAAGAAGAGTTCAATTTATATAACGATTGAAAGACATGAAAATGAATCTGAAAGTTCACATTAAACCATGAAATTACGATCTCCTTGAAAACAAAGAGTTCGTGAACTTTGACATTTAGTTTAGTGTAGTTACATTATACAAGTCACATGTAACTCTTCTTCGTAGCAGAATAAAAGAAGATTATTTTCCATAATTAATGCTTAATGATATTGAAAATGAAAGTGAATTCTTATCTAATATGTGGGCTGTGTTTCATTTTTAATAATAAAAAGAATAAAATACAAGGAGTGTGTAGGTGGATTTAAGGCTAAAATTAAACATTAAATTAACAACCTGCACGTATGCCATCATTTTTAAGAGCCCAGTGCGCAGAACTATTTTGTGAAAGTCAAATATGATAAGGTTATATTTTTTTTTGAGAACAAAATATGGAAATTTTCTTTTACCTATGATGTGCGACCTGGGAAGGGAAATCCAGTTAACCTACAGTTTCTATAAGGTAGAGTAAATCAATTAAAGTTGATTTTACTATTAATATCAATTGAAGTTTGGTGCGTGGTGGGTGAAATTGATTTTGAAGAAAAGGCCATGGCGTCATCTACAGGAACAGAAAACCATTAGAGCTGTTACTAAGGATCGCCAGAGGTTAATTATTATTGAGAGAAAAAGTATTATTTTTTTAAACATTGCTGCTTAACAGTGAGGGAAATGGTAAGATGGGTATTAGTAGCGAATGCACTAGAATATCGATGTGTGCAGGCTTTAAATAAAGACTGTTAAAAAAAAACAGGATCATTGTAGTAAAGTAAATGTGTTTAATGACCAGTAAGGGGAGCTCGTTGACCGAGTTGGTTAAGTTCCAGGTATGATTGGTAAGAATCCTGCGATGCGAGTTCGAATCCAGTAATGGGCATGAAAATTAATTTGTATTTTTCGAGTTCCAACTGTGCTCAAGTTTTACTTAGAATACATAAAGGTCCTTCGAAGCTTTTTAGGGGTGCTAAGTGAAAGCTGAGGTCGACTGGATCGGATGACAGTATAAATTGTAAGTCCCACGTGGTTAGACCGTAGATAAAAGCTGAAGTAGTATGAATACAATAGGACCATTGGGTCCGCGTTGGAGCCTGTTCATATCTAATCTAATGACCGGTTATCTCTTAGGCGGATAAGGGATAGCAATTTGATCATATTGCATCACCATATTCTACTATTGCATATTAACATGTTGCAAAATTTTTCAGTAAACCCCATCTCTTAAGTATCATATTTTTATTCATATTTTCCCACCTAACAGTATCTCAACTTCCTTGAAAAAATAGAGAGTTATTCAACCGGATTCCGTTTAGTTTTTCACGTCAATGTCTATGACTTTTATTTAACAATGCAAAATTTAGAGGGCATTATCATATTAAAACACATTGTTAAAAAAATATTTAAATTCTTGTTAAACTGGTTTAAATTTTAACAAATATTTTAACAAAAAAAAAAAAAAAACTTGATTGTTAAATGTAAAAATACTTCTTCTAGCAATCCAAACCCCAAAAAATATAATCATGTAGTTATTTTTATAATAATAATAATAATGATCATAATACATTTTTTTTTATATGCATATTAAATTTAAAACTAAAAATAGGTTTATGACGAAAATTCGTTCTAATATCATAATAATATTCAACATTCTATGTTCTTGTTATTATAGTTGTTGTTCGTATTTTGTTATTTTTTTATGGGTTTAATTCATATTACGTGTATAATTGTATAATGTTTATATGAATATTACATTATACATTTAACTAATCAATTATTATTATTATTATTTTACATTTAATATTATTATATGAATATTAAAAGGAACTAAAAATAAACTTGAATTTCGTAATATTAACATAAAATTGTGTTTCATTCATTCATTCTTTCATTATATGGACCATTATAAGTATAAAATTGTATATGAATTTGTTTTTATTTTTTCATTATAATGTTTTTTTTTTTGTTTTTTATTATTATCGTCATCACGTCACTTACATAAATGTATAAATGTTTGTATGAATGTTGTTGACGTCTTTTTATTATTATTATTTATTATGAATATTTTTATTATTATTAAATAAACATATACAATATACATTGAGAATTAGAATAACGATAATCATAACAAATAACAAAAATAAACAATATTCTATTAAAAATATAATCAACACTCGTATAATTTATTTATAATGAAAATGATATTATAATAATAATATTAAATTATAATGATACTGAAATTGTGTGACATTCATATCTAAATTTAAATATAATATTTTTATTATTTCATGAATGAACTTTTGTTTTAAAATATTATATATGTATATTTATAATCATCATCTACTTGTCATTTAAAATATTTTATTAAATTGGACCTTTATTATTAGTAGATTCATATTTATCGCGTTGTGTTCAATAAACACGATTAAATTTGAATTTTATTTTAAACTTTTTATATGTATGTATATAAAATAATAATAATATACACATAAATATATATAATATATGACATGTATAAAAATAATCAGAGAATTTGTAAAATTTTCCGCTGACTGTTAAATTTTTTATTATTATACACGAGTTCTAGAATATTATTTTTTTGTTGTTGTTTCCTTCTAAGACTTAAGATACATTCAATTTAATATTATTATATGTGTATTTATAAATTGAATGTCATAAAACTGAGTGTATCATTTTATTTATAATATTTTAATGTGTTGTTGTTGTTTTTATTTTTTGCATATTTAATCAATTTCAATTCAACACATGCTAACACGGAATTTTTCTATTATTTTAAGTTAAATTTATATTGAATATTATTTTTATGTTATTTTAAACTGCATTTTCATATAAAATTTAACATTATTTTATTATAATTATTATTATACATTATTAATAATTTTAATTTAAATAATTTATAATTGTTTAAATTATTATTTAATATTATTTATAATGAAATTATAAGTTTTTAATATTTTTTGTAATAAAACATTATATTATTAAATGTTTTATTAATATTAACATATAATTTTATAATGATAATAATAAACATTATTACTTTGTTTTATTATAATATTAAGTTTTTTTTTTTTTAATAAATTCACTTTTTAATGTTATTTTTATTATTTTTATTTTGACACATGTACGATTAAAATTTACGTCTTAATGATTCAACGTCTAATTTTTTACTGACTCAATAAGCCGATTGCTAAATAAATATTTTTCTCTCTTCATACAACTTTTATACATATAGCTTTGAATTGAAACATGTGTATCTATGTGTATTGTTTTTTTTATTCTTACTTATACTCACTGTGTAATGTAAATGTGATACAAATATAAATTCTTGTTGTTATTGAATTGGATTGAATTGAATTGAATTGAGAAGTGTATAAAGAAAGCAAATGTGGCGGCTTGTTATTACTTTTTTTTGAGAGGTATTTAAATAAATATATATAAAAAATATTATATATATGTATAAAATATAACAAGAAGAGAAATAAATGACGAAAACTCTCCTCTTGCTTTTGTTGATTTTTTTTACTATGATTTAGTATAATGTATAGAAATTTTATAAGCTAATAAAATAATGATTTCGATATAAAAACCTGTATTTTTTTCCTTGTATTGTTATCAAGCATACAATTTATATACGATCATAATGTTAAGTGTTTAATAATTGGGGAAAATCATTATATTATTATAATAAAATAATAATATAATTCCACTTAAATTGCAAAGGATTTCCAAGAAAAACTTTCTGAATTTTACATTAAAAAAGTACGCTCAAAAGGTTTAAGAAGCGCTTCATTCATCATCAAAAAGTATTCAGATTGATGTGTTTTAATATAATTTATACATATGTTTACATTATTATTATATATTCATATGTAGTTGTTCGTCGGAAGAGTCTATTTTCTAAATAAAAATAATAATTATAATACAAAAATAATATAAAAAGAATAATTTTTTTTCACTTTCAACTATTCACTGTTTCAATGAATGTTTAAATGTATTCATCGTATTCAAAGTATGTTTAAATATCATATACATAATAAATATTATTATGTAAAATGTTTTTTTTTTTTTTAATGTTCATTTATTTATGAAAACGAAAAACTATTTTCATTAAACGTTAATTTTTCTGAAACACGTGCGAGTCAAGGTCAACCATGACTTAATGTAAAATTTACAACAAAAAATTGAATTGAAAAGGTAACCGTGTAAGTGTGAGATTGAGTGTAAGTGTTTTATTCATTGATTATGTATATTATATGATTAAATGTATATAATAAAAGTTTGATTTGTAACTTAATTTCAATAATGATGATGATGAAGATCATTATGAGTGGAATTGATAAGATTTTTTTTTTATAAGAACAGAGAATTTCAATTAAAAATGTTGTAAAATGAAAATGAAAACAAAGAATAAAAATATATAAGTGCTATATTTATCATAATGCGCAATAAATGTTTGCGCACTTGTTATATATTAAAAGTATATGCAAATGTTTAGAATTGAGTATAAATTTAGAATTAAGTTTATAGATGATATGATTCAATTATTATTAAAAAAACTTTGTGAGATAATTTAACAAGGATTTGAATTACATGGAGTAGATGTTACCGTATCAAGAAGGACTAGTAGCTAAGGTAATTGAACATGGATATCACACTCCTTTTGACAAACTGTCACCTGCGTACCCAGTTGATGGAGTGTGATGTCAAATCCAATGTCAATTTACTTAGCTACTAGTCCTTCTTGAGATAAGTCGATCACATATTCTAGTGATCTTTTGATTGAAAAGAACGAGATCAGGCCTTGTACATCTTTTATGAATTTTGTCTCCAAATTTTTGATGATTATCGTTTTAAAAATTCCCATATTGTCTAGTGGTAAGGATACTCACTAGTATATACTTACCTAACGATGAATTCTTCAAAGTTGCGTCCATTGTCATCAAATTGAATTTTTTTCCAGTCGGTTACTTTTTGTTGTCTCCTGATCAGGACGGTTTGTTGATAGTGTCTTATAAACATTTCGAGCGTCTTATTTTTTTAATCTTATATCAAGTCAGACTTTTTAGTTCAAATCTGTAAGCAGCTGGGATTTGTTGCTGTTGATTTTGAATTAAAATCTATTTTTCATTATCTTTTCGGAGCTGACCTTGATCATCAGTTTCGATCTGAGTTTAAGGGTTGTCCTCATATCGAATCACCTTCAATTGGGTCTATTTTCCACACTCATTTGGAATCATAATTCATAATATCAGGAAATATAAGCCTAGTGGAACAACTGGATCGAAAATCAAAACTGAGAAGCCATTTAGACACGATTTAGCTCAGGAAAGCCACCACACCAGCTCAAGCAGTTCAGAAACTTCATGGAATCATGACTTAGGTTAGGTTAGGTTTTACAAGGGCACCACCGCGGTCTCAAAGAGTCCTATTGTGGCCTCTTCGATAAAAATCGAGGAATGCCCAAGAGTTGTAAGCTACTAGGCTTCTATGACTTTAAAAGTACTGTCCAATGACTCTAATGGTCGTTTAAGTAATTTTTGATCAGTCTTGAAACTTTCCTGAGAAATTTTAAGGACGAAATCGTAACTTCAATCATATATCGGAAGGCTTTGAATTTATTCAGAGTTAAACGCTGAGGTTTATCATTCGGATTCACAAGATGGCACTGGCTACTTTTTTTGATGTAAGGTCAGTTTTAAGACTTTCCTAGAAAATTTTCCAAGGTCAAACTCGTTACTTCCTTGATAGATCGAACGATCTCTCCATCCTACAGAGCTTAGCTTTTAGTTTTCCAATAAAAATTCTCCAGATGGCACTGCTGATTGTTTTTGTGGCTTTTAAGACTTTCCTGAAAAATTTTCAAGGAAAAAAAATCCTGTAAATCCTTGAAACGTGCTCCTTAGGTTCCAGGTTCCTGACTGAAGCAAGCAAGGTTGTCAATTAAGGTCCTAGATCCCTTCATTCAGGTGATTCATTGCCAAATCCATTTCACCATCACTGAAATTTCCTATCAGCTTCACTATTTCAAAAAATTTGCCACTTTTAAGTCACCATGCATCTTGATCACCATTGAATACCCTTCCAGAACATTCCTTATCTTCTCAATCTGCATTTTAATTGAATTTTACATCATTTCAACTTCAACCAGACAACAAGTTATGAAATTAAATGAAATTTTATCAGATAATCATAAGCTTAAAAATAGAATTTCGATTAGACTCATCATCATCGTGTTGATAAGTAAAAGGCGTGTAATATGCACATAAAATAATAATAAACTTGACTACAACAACAACAACAACGACACTATTCAAACAACTTACATTTAGCTATTTGTATAGAGTTTAATACAATAAAGTGAACTATTTATACATCAAATATAAAACAGATATTACACTGCAAGGTTTTATTTTATATTATTTTTTTTGTATTACACTGCATTATTATTATTATTATTTTTTTATGTTATATGAGTGTGTTGAATGTAAATTTTATTCATTTTATTTTTAAAATTCTATTTTTAGAAATACAATGAAATGACAATAGAGGCATTTTTTGTTTCTATTTTAATATCAGTGAAGAAATTCAATTTCATTTTATCATAACGTTATCATTTGAATCAAAAAAAAAATAGTTTTATTTATTATTTAAAGTCAAATATTTTCACACTTAATAATTCATTTTGAAAATTCAATTCAATTCAATTTTAGAAAGAGTGCCTCCTACATTGATATGATGTGTGTATATATGTGTGTGTGTGTGTGTGTGTGTGTGTGTGTGTGTGTGTGTATGTATGTGCCATTGGATATAAATTTATATTTATGAAGAAATCTATTTTTAAATCTTGTAAAAATATGCACAGCTTCGTTATAAATAGAAAATGAGATTTCAAATACAGAACATTTTATAAATTATTATTATATAGGTTTATATTTCGCATTTTGTTGCGTCGTCGTTCTTTGAACATGTAAATATTTATATTGTGGGTGTTTCATTTAAAATAAAATAAAATTACGACTTTATTTCATTTAATTTTTTTTTGTATGTATTTTAAATATGTTACTAAAATGGTGTAAAATTTGTCTTGATATCACCATTTTGATGAAATTTATATTAAAAAAAAAAACTATTGAAGCAACCTTCGGATTTTCCCATGTCTTACATTGTGCATATGTGTGTGTGTGTGTTCTAGTTAATTAATTCTAAATTTAAACAAAATTTAATTTCATTTTCAAGTTTTTCATTTTTTTTTGTATTACATTAAATTCTGATGATGCAGAGTGTGAGTGTATTTTTATTATTTATTCAACAAAATTTCCTTCTTCTATATTTTATTTTTTCATTGTAATGTGTTCTTAATTTACTCTTTTATTTCTTTTCAGCTTCAAAAGTGAATATGTTTTCTATAAATATAAACATAAACATATGCATTAAAACCCATAAAACATAGTGTGGAAAGGAAAAAACTTTTAAATTTCATATGAAAATCACTTGATATGTTCATCGTGTCATATCTAAGTAGTAAAAGTCTTTTTTTAGAATGTTATTTTTCCTTTTCTTCTTTTTTTTGAATAAATATAGAAAAATTATACAGATAAACACATTTTAATATGATACTGCTTTGTATATATGTCGATGAAAGAGAATGATATAAACAAAATTTATTTTTATGCATTTAGAGCGATAAATCGCGCGCATTTATGTATTTTTAGTTACGTTCCATCTGTATCTATGATTCTCGTATATTTAGGTTTTTTTTTTGTTTTTATTAATTTTTTGTATTCTTTGTATAGAAAATTATTTATTAGGAAAAATTTTGATTTTAAAAATAGAAATTAATATGTATTTTGGCCAGATTTTACCGGTACCGCGCACAATGTTTTCTTTGTTTTTAAATTGTGTTCGGTTTTGTGAAAAAGTGTTTGATGTTACTTTGAAAATTTTGACACTAGATGTCGTATTGACATGTCATTGATGGATGTCAGACTTGTATAGAGTTTTTTTTATCTTGGAATGGGACAAGGAATAAAGTTTTCAGATGATAAAGTGGCTCCATCTACCGGAATGAGACCCTTCAAGCCTTTACTTGGCCGAAAATTGAGTTCCAGAACTGTCCGAATCTTTTTGCTTTAACTCGAATTCGGTGACGGTCTTGATCAATGCTGAATATTTATTTATTATTTCGTCAAATTAAGACTACAGTCAACTACTTGCACCCCCGATAATTCATTAAACAAACCAATGCATCTATTCATAGTGCTGTTCCTTATGTAATTTGATTTGACATTGGGTTGTTGATGCATCCTGTTGTTTCTAAGTCCGAATGGATTATTTCTTAGAACCAATTTGTCTTTCAATAACAGACAATTTATGAAATTTTTAATCAAATCAAAAATTAAGATACAGCATGCCACTACTTGCCGATGTTGAATTGATATCATTTGCAATAAATTCAATCTATGATGATAAGGTGGAAGACTGAATCGATCAGTCCAAGATAGATTTCTCAAGCAAAAAATGCGAAATTGTTTTTGTAGCGATTCAAGTCTATCTTTGTCATACTGATAATGAGGCATCCATTCAACATTCCCATACTTGGTAACACAAGAGTATTGTAGAGTGAATTAAGAGTGAATGAGTCACTACTGCTTTCCAAATCTTTTGACCATAGACTTGGCTTTAGCGATAAGGCTGTACTTTATGTTCAAATGCCAGTAGCAGCTCGTCGTCGCTATTACATGATACGATATGGCAATCGTCGATGTTTCTTTCTCTTATTAACTTTTTCATAAACTACAGATGAATATTTACGGTTAGAATCATAAAATTGAGCCATTGAGCAGAAGGAACCATCAACTATTCTCAGGTTAGAATTTAAATAAATTTATGACGATTTCAACTCTATGAGAGCTTTTACTTATTCATAATTCTTAGCTCGGAAAAACAATACTGGATGAAAAATCAATTTTAAACAAATTACTAAATAAACTGAAATAAATCAACGAATTAATAGCCTTGACTCAAACCATCAATCGGTCCCACTTTACATAGTCTTTGTCGTCATTATCAGATGGCCTTAGCTTATATCCTGTCATATCACAACCTAACATTTAAGCTTCTTGCCCGAAGCGAAAATCGGGTTGCCAACCCTGAAATTGAAAGCCCAGAACGCAAATAATAGCACCGTACAATTCTCAATACATTGACCAACTTTGATGCCAGATGGCACTGTCTACATTTAATCCCATTGAATTACCCACAATATCTAATTCAAATTCCTTGTAACAAGAAAAATATTTCCATTTTTTGTTTTATTTTATTTTATTTCATTTCAAATATAAACAAAAAGCACTGTACGTTCACTTTGAATGTATTTCAACGAAAAATTGAACCAAAAAAAAATAAATAAGTATGGAATCTATATTTTCCTTTTCCTATAAAGATTCAGCTTAAATTTAATTTCAAACACTTATTACTTTTCTCATTCACTATACACTGAACTCAAACCCATACAAATTTATATTCATTTTGCGCGTCTTTATTATTATTATTTTTATAATATTACAAGAAAAATATATAAATTTTCCCATTTTATATTATTGTTATTTTGACGTGAAAAATTTATACATGTAGATATAAGTTTTTTGTCAGTCAATTTTAATGACATTATGATTTCCGTTTCATAAAAAATGGTGGGTCTATTAACTGTGCAAAAAATAAATAAAATAAAATGTGTTTGTATGCTATTTTAAGCTGTGAAGGACACGCGTTTCCCAGACAATTTTAATTTTTTCGACAAAATTAAAAAAAAAAACTTGAAAATTTTATGAGTATTTTGATTATATTTTTTGAATGAATGAATTGAAATGAGATGATTTTTTTGGGGTACAAAAAGGATTCAATTAAAATTAAAAGCTAAAATAAGAAATCAAATAATTTTGATTGTCGTTACTCATGTTAATTAATTTTGCATCATCATCATCATCATGATTCTATTAATACTTTGATTAAATGCCTCAATCAACTGATAGCACCCATATTGATAAAAAATAAATGAACACAACAAAAAAAAACCGATAAAATTATATTTATAGTATTACAGAAATAGAAATAATTGCCATTATGATACACCTTGCTCAGAACATACAAACATTATTTTTTTGTTGTGTATGTGCTTTGCCCTGATAAAATACATTTTTAAGGGTACCGTAAAGTGCTCACGTAGCAAAGATATCAAAAATAGAAACAAATTATTATTTTATCAGTAGAACGAATCGTTTCAAATTTATTTATAAATAAAAATTTGTTGCACCATATTTTTTTTTATTTTATTTTAATTTGCAACGACGTAACATCTAATGAATAAATAAAAAATTAATATCAAATATAAATTCAAGAATAACTTGCTAATTTATGAAAGTTGCTCCATTAAAATGCAATAAAAATAGTTTTTTAGGCTAAAAATAGCCTCAATATAAATAAAAAATATCAGGGGTGACTTCTTGAATCCATTTGATTAGAATTATATTATTTTTTTTTTTAATTTTGATTTGCAACGACGTAACATCTAATGATTAAATAAAAAAATTAATATCAAATATAAATTCAAGAATAACTCGCTTAATAGTGATTGTTGGTCTATTAAAATGTGATAAAAATAGTTTTTTTTTCAATTATTTTTTGATAATGATAGACATGACAGAATCATTTAAAATTTTATAAATAAGAAGACCTTTGAACACAGGCTAAAAATAACCTCAATGTATAAAAAAAATATCAGGGGTGAGTTCTTGAATCTATTTGATTAGAATGATATTAATAATATTTTTATTTTTTTTAAATATGTGCTGTAACATTTATTTAATATTTATAATAAAAGTGAAGCCAAGTGAAGAGATTACGATTTATAATATCGTATGAAATGTGTTGATACAAAATTTAGCTTGGGGCTATTTATATCCATTTGGTAGTCTATTCATAGAAAAGCTATTAAGTAGAGTGATGTTTCTAAAATTAGAAGTTGATGAGAACATCAATCAATGATATTTTCTTTTATAACATATATTTTTGTGGTAGCACTTTTTCTGTTGTGTCGTGTTATGAAACAGTTTAATTTAATTTAAAATTTTTCGAAGAAAATTTTTTTACGTTCAACGTTCAAGGAAATTGATTAGGATTGATTTGAGCATATGTTTCAAACTCCATAAAAATAGACGTAAGCGATTGTAGCGCCACCAAAGTGAATTGGTTTATTTGAGGCACTATCAAACGTTTTTTCATGTTCTAACTCGCTTATTAGTTATTTTCACTTTACGCCACTTTATTCACTTTGACATTCCATTTGGCAACTACACTGCGGCGGTCTTATTCAAAACGACAGTTACAATGTATATAAATATTTAGTTTCAAATTTTGCCGTTCGGCTCTGGGTTCGCATAAAAAATAAGTCGAGTTGAACACCTTTGCTTCGATGATATAGAGCAGGTCTGGGTGTTACATTACTGGAAGGTGGCTTCAAATTTGGAGCACTGATTTTTGTCAACTACCTTCCAACGGAATCACATTCTAGCCTAGTCTCTCAATGGCCTTTAAATGAGAGACATGATAAAAAATTTAGATTGAAGGGTAAGCAATTTTTCCTACTGAAGCAGCAATTGGGCTTATTGAAGTACAAAATGAAGATCAACGATGGTTTATGAAAAAACTACAAACAAGAAGACGTGTTTTTAGGCCTCGACTTGAGCCTGAATGTCAAGAGCTAAGCAGCTTCAAGGTTATGATTGAATAAAACGTTACGTGAATCTTAAAATTCAAATAGAATCTCTAGAGTCAGAGAGTTTCCTATGACTTTTAAAACTTAAACTCTGAGCTTATTTCAGCTCTTGATCTTTTTGATTCTAGTAACCCAGTATGCAAATGTTGCTCTGACAAAAAGTAGGCTGCTGGAGATTTGCTTTTGGTATGGCCCGAGCGAATCCTCTCATTAGGAGAGTACTTTTCCAGTCATGATTCCTTTGAAATGTAAACATTTCAGGCCTGGCCAGTTCTTGAGAAGGTGTGATCACTACCTTGAATTGAACAAGGTCCAGCGAGCATCAATATTCAAACTTGCTTCATTAGATTTGATTCCTTATATTATCAGATAAGACCATTAAGGGACTCATTTATCGGTCTGAGTGCTAGTTCATCCTTGTGAGGACCGTCCTAAAAATGTGATCTGTTCAGATAACTTTTAAATTTTGTAGATTAAATTGAGTATTTTCCTGGTCATTTAAATGATTAAAATCAATAAGAGTACAAAACTAAAAAAAAAGATAATCTTTGAGAATTTAAGTCGTTACACAACATTAAATTAATTTCCAAGAATCCTTAAGTCAAAAACCTTTTTTTTTCATATCTTAATATCATCAACATTTTCCTATTAACAAAGATACACCGTTTCCAGGCAACCTTAAAATCTTAAATCATCATATAACACGTTTCTCCAAATACAAAATTAACGGTGAAATTTTCATTGATACCTGGTGAATTATGGCAAATTAAAAACGTTTATATAACGATAACAAATTGATAGAAAAAAAAACTCGTGTTTAATTAAAAATTTCGAAGAAAATAAAAGACTTTTAATCAAAATCGAAGTACACTTGTTCCTACTTCTTACATTTTTTTTACAACAACAACAATAACAAGATAAACGGCATAGCAAAAAAAAAGAACATGAACAACATTTCTAAAAATAGCTCAATATAATCGTACATAAGTGGTGTGAGTGCACTATACAAAATGCAAAAGGATAACATATAATAGGTACATTTACTTTACATTTCAAAATAAAAAAAAAGAAAAACACCGAAAGAAGTTTATCGAAATCGACAAGAGAGAGCTATGTTATATGTTAGTTTGTATTTGAAAGTAGCAAAGGTACGTGTTCTATTTTTAGAAACCTCCTTATATACTGTATAATTTTCACGTAATATAGATATATATTTGTGTAAGGTACATGTAAAAATGCTTCGCGCATAATCTGGAGCAAAGTATTTATTTATTTAGTACACACCACACTACACACACAGGACACAGTCAAAGTGAGTAAACGAGAGAATTTATTTTCAAGGACTAATTTTTTTTTGTTGTATTTATTATTGTAGAATCATTTAACAAAATAACAGACACGTGTAGGCTATGGTTGTGTCCTGATAACAACAAATGGTCTTATTTTATGTACATAACCGTTATGTATTTTGAACCTCACACAACATTAAAAAATTTGTCAACTTTGTACCGAAACATACATAAAAAAAAATGAAACATGGCAAAGCTTACTCTGTGATACTATAATTTGATAGGGAAAAAGTTTGTTATTATATTATATTTATTAAAATGTAATGTGATGATCAGAAAAATATGAAGTAAAATCAATTTTCTGTCAAATTATTTTCATGGCATCCATTTTATCCAATCATTACATTGTATTTTAGAAATATCGACCCTTAACTCATTCCTTGGACACTAATTCAATTAAATAAAAAAAATGAAAAATTTAAAATTAGACCATACCAAGTCCATGTTGAATTTATAGTTATGTAGCATGAAATCAATTTGATTGGTACTTCCATAGAAAATTTTCATCTACTCTTGCATGACATTATTCAACAGTCCTGACTCAATGTACTAAAAATTGTATGTTTGTGTATCAAATTGTATGTTTTATATATCTTTACAGTTCTTGTTATAAAAAATTCAGTGAATTTATTTATAAACTCGAAATTTGTTTTCAACATTAAAAATGTTATTTTAGGGGTTGAGACCCACAAAAAATTATAACAAAAGGTAAATGAAAAAAAAAGACGAAGAAGATGATGATGAAGAAGAAAAATAAAAGCAGTTTTTTTTTGTAAAGTTGAATAAATGATATTGAAACATGTGGGGTTCCGGATTGAATTGATAAAGATGAGTAAAACCTTGATTTTTTTATATTATTTTAACGCAAAAAAATTTTATTGTTATTTTTATGTGTACAAGGGACGTTTTTTGCCTAGTCAAATGTAATATTGAAAATGAGCGATACGAAACGCATGACCTTGGAGTGCTGGGAGGTAGGTTCGTTGGTTCAATGTGATTTCGGCGGGAGTAACTATGACTCTCTTAGTTGCTCCGTAAGCGAAGGTATTATACGCTGATACAATCATGTGTTGTGCAATACCAAGTGTCGAGATGTGGCCTCCTCGTGGCGCCGTTGGAAACTGATTTTAAACGTCAGGCCAACACATCAGGCAATCTACGGGTCTCAAGGTTAGCACCCTTGTTACCCATGACTACTTGCTAGCACTACAAGAAGAGAAAAATAATTATAATGCAATTCTTAGACCACAGTCAGAGGAATTATGTCCAAGTAGTCAGGTGGAGGAAGGTGCCACAGGTGACGACCGCTACTACGTCAATGCACAAGGGAGAGCAGTTTGAAGGTTGTGTAATCGTGATTTTACAATCAAAGGGTTGCCGAACCATTGATGTAACAAGAACAAAAGAGCGATGGTCTGAAGAAGAAACACGTATTATGGCGAGGAAAAAATCGCGTTTGCTTATTGATAGACCAGGAGTGGGAAACATTAACCAGTTATTACTGGAGTAACTCCCAAGTCGGTCACTCGAAGCAATTAAGGGCAAGCGTAGAAATTTTCAATATAAAACATGGGTGCAAGAATTCTTGGATCAATTGCAGATGGAGCCTAGTCCATCTCAATTAAACCATGATCATAATGAGCTTAACCAAGATTCTTTGGAAATCTTGAAACTGAATTACAGTCGAGTTCATTGTTTTTAACTTCATCTTGTCTCAAAATGATGATTCTCAGGGGTTCGGGGAAATTTGACTTTGAATTATTAACGTTATCTTGACTCATATTCGTAATTGTTTATCTTTATATTCAGATCAAAAAAATAAATAGAATTGCTTTTTTTTGCATTATTTGAAATTAGTTCAGATTTGCTTCCCATACAACTGTCATGTCGGTAGGATGACAGGGCAGATAAGTGTAAGATAACGATAATTTTGTTATATCCGGAAAACAGACATGTTGACCTTATTAGTATTTCCAGTATTTGATTTGAATTTATACCAGTATATAATTTGCCTAATCGTTCCATTCTAAGTGCTCATCACTCATGAAGCCTAGATATTTGTAGTATGTGACCTTTTGAATTATAGAACCTTTGACATGGATCTGCTATATGTCTTCTATTGATTTTCGTACAGGTCCGTATACTATATTTTATTTTTCTAACGCTCCTCTATCAATCCTTTAGCTCAAATTGAGTAGCCGAAAAAAGAGAATTGATAATCTTCATCCAACAAACATTTATTTTACGGTCCACTGCTTATTGAAAACCCTATCGAACGAACCTAAACCTCAAATTTCACTAATGACTTTGACTAGGAAAAAACGTTCCTTGTAACTTCAAATAAATTATAAATTTTGATTAATTTCATAACAATATTTAATCAAATGACTCACCTGGATCCGTTATATTGTTTGCCATTTTTTTTTGTCTATAACCTTATTAATTTTTTTATCAACAAATGATATAAATTTTTTTTACTTATTATCAATCAATATATAAAATAATCTATCTAATGTGTTTTGTTTTCTATACATTTAAAATAAATTATTTGTTTATCTTCTTCTTCTTCTTCTTTCCTTTTCTCGTTCCAATAAGAAATTACGATTATCAAGTATTTAAAAATTTCTAATTAGAAAAGTTTTCCGTTGTTTATTCTATTTTATTTATATGAATTTCTTATCAATTTAACATTACATTTTATATTTTTATTTTATAAACATATTCCATCCATGTTAATTTTGCACTTATGATTTTATTTTATATGATTTTTTACTAGTATGAGCTAGAATTTCCTTGTATTTTATTCATTTTGTTTTTATTTTAAAAACTATAAAATGAAATAAATATTTTTTTTATCACCTTAACTGTGACTCAGTTTTTTTTCCTCTATTTATTTATTAATTCGCTGTATTCGCTGATATTCATGTAACATTTTATTTTAATCTTAAGCACTTTACTTTAAAATTGAATTATTTTATTTTTTTTTTAAATCATATTTAACATGATGTGATTATTTGTTTATTATTTTATTTAATTTATAACACATATGGGGAGAAATATAAATAAAATTTCAGATAACTTTATTTTTTGCTATAAATTTGTACACTGGTTCTTCATGCCATTCTAAGCATCAGTGCAAAAAAAATTTTTTTTCCGTACACACGTTCTCGAGGTATCGCGCTTTGAAATTTCGCGAATGGCGCGCGCGGTCATTTTTTGACTTGTGATATCTCGCGAACCACAAAACGCAGAAAAAATTCTAAATATGTTTTGGAAAGATATGAAGGATATCTTTAATAATTTTTTAAAATATTTTTAAAAAAATATTGATTTCATAATTAAATTTCAATTTAAAACTCTATTTTTCCATTTTCTGGTAGTTGGACGTGATAAATTTTTATTTTTTTAATATGATTCTGTAGCTTTCATATTCAGCAATACATTTATTTTGGTTTTGGTTTTGGTGGCCTTGAACTTTTAAAGATACAGAGCCTAAAAGAGCCATTTAATTACAAATTTTCATTAAAAAGTTCAGATGGTGACTTTTTCATACAAAAACAAGAATATTCATACTTTTGGTGATTCATTTTGGTGTCTTATGTTACTCAAATGTTTGGTACGCATCATAAAAAACTCTTTTTTCATAACAATTGTAATTAAATGGCTCTTTTAGGCTCTGTATCTTTAAAAGTTCAAGGCCACCAAAACCAAAACCAAAATAAATGTATTGCTGAATATGAAAGCTACAGAATCATATTAAAAAAATAAAAATTTATCACGTCCAACTACCAGAAAATGGAAAAATAGAGTTTTAAATTGAAATTTAATTATGAAATCAATATTTTTTTAAAAATATTTTAAAAAATTATTAAAGATATCCTTCATATCTTTCCAAAACATATTTAGAATTTTTTCTGCGTTTTGTGGTTCGCGAGATATCACAAGTCAAAAAATGGCCGCGCGCGCCATTCGCGAAATTTCAAAGCGCGATATCTCGAGAACGTGTGTACGGAAAAAAAATTTTTTTTGCACTGATGCTTAGAATGGCATGAAGAACCAGTGTACAAATTTATAGCAAAAAATAAAGTTATCCGAAATTTTATTTATATTTCTCCCCATATAAAGAATACACCAGCTCACCAAAAAATATCACGGTACTCTGAGACTAGTAAATTCTAGTTTAATATTTTGAGAGAAGTGAATAAGTTTTTTTTTATATATATATAAAATTTATATATGTGAGGAGTGTTTTTTTTTTTACTTAAATATTTTGTTCTTCTTATATTATATTTTATTTATGTATTATTTATACATGAAAAATACTTAACAGAAAACACTTTGTGTCTATATTTATTATATTATATATTTATATTATGTATATATTTATCATACACGTTATTATGTGTATAAATTTTGTATGTAGATTGAAAACGAAGAAGGTAAATAATGAAAAAAATGACATTTCATCAATTTAATTACACTTACAGGTGATTTTAGCAATAATATTGTTTTTTATACAAATTATTTGATAATTTTTGGATGGTGTTTTACGTGTCTTACACTTGATTAGTTGTATTTTTTTTTGTAATTGTTTCGTTTTCTTGAGGGTACGTAAAAAATAACAAATTTATAATAATGAAAATCTTTCACATTCACGCTACAAAAATGACGAAGACTGAATGAATGTGTGGAACTGATACGGAATTTCGATCAGAATATAGTAGAATGCAAATGGATGGCAGTATGAAAAGTAATCCAGTGTGTTGAATTGAGATGTTTCATATACAATTTGAATAATACTTGGAAAAATAATCAGTGGAACAAGTGCGTTAGCATGAAACAGGTTTGTTTAGAACAAAATTTTGAATTATTTACTTGAAAAGCGGTTTAAGGACTTGATTGAGTTGAGGAAAAAGATATAGAAAGACATTTGAATTTAATTTTTTTTAAATTTCGTTTAGATTTTGAAGGAACAAGGCAAATATTTGGCCAATGTGTGCTAAGAGAAGGAGAAAGTAAGTTGGATTCATTATTCTAAAATTAATTTAATTAATTCTTTTGTTTAACAGCTTTCTGAAGAACAAATGAAGGTAAGTAAAGTGCAAGGAGTCAATTCAGATCGCTCTGTCTATATATCCAAGCTGAAGTAGGTGTCAAATAAAAAAATCAAGAAATTGAAAAAGATTGATAAATAAATAAAATGTTTCTATGAAGTTCCTTTGCTGCATCCTACTCAAACGCTGTACAAAAATACTGCTAAAGGAATACTACTTCTGAAATGAATTTACATTAAATCCATCATAACTTACGTACATCAATGTCTCAATAACTTAATTCACCATAACTCAAATTTTCAACAAATAACTCACTCAATCTAGTGTTCAGATTACAAGAGCAAAAGAAATTACAACTTCCAAGATTCAAAATTACAAAATATGGCCAGGAAAGTATCCGAAATAACTTAACAACATACTACAACTTGATTCCAGAATCTATAACTGACATCACTAACATCAAAAAATTCAAAACATTACTAACTAACTGGATAATTGAAAACAAACTAACGTAGTGCTGATTTAAAAACCAACCACGGGCAACAGGGCAACCAGGGATTGATCGACCCCTTCCATGTGAGACAACCTAAATCTAAAACTAATTATTGGCACCTGTATTATGTGGAGTTTCTTTAAGGATCGCAAGAACACTGAGGCGACACACAAAATAAATAAATAGTAATACAAATGATTTTTTTCTTTTAATTACATTTAAAAATCATCAGAGGGGCTTGAAGCTACTATGAGGCCTAAAATTTGAAAAAGTGTTTTGGATTTTGTTAATATCAATGCTTGAAAAAATAAAGAAAATCATCAGGAAATTGGCAAAAATTTTCCCTCCGAAGTATTTCATATTAATTTCTTTAACAAGATTTTACTCAGTTTCGTTGTTTTTTCTAGCAATTCAACAAAAGACTGAAGATCAAATGAAGAAAAAGACAAATTTATTCTTGTTGTTATATGTTTTTATTATTATAACACTTATTTGATTTCAACAGGTGATTCTTAATCGAAACTTTTCTTTTAAAATTTTCTTCACAGAAATGGCATATGAAATTTTTAGTATGATCAACTTCTACGTGGCTAATTAAATCATTTTCTAATTTAAAATTTCTTCTACAATGTAGTTTTGGACATGCAAATGGTTTAAGTTTATGAATCTTCATATGTGCTTTATAAGAATAATTATTCTTAAACAGTCGACTGCATATCTGACATTGAATTTTTGAACTATTCCCATGAATTACCTGCAAATGCCTTTTCAAACCATGTTTATGTGCAAAATTATTATTACATATATAACACTTGTGATCACATACATTTAAATGAACACCTGCAATATGCCTTTTTAAAGTAGTTAAACGACCAAATTTCTTGTCACACACATCACAAGAATGATTTTTTTGTTTCTTGTGAACAACTTTAATATGTGAGGTTAAAGCACTTTTACATAAAATTTTGTTACAAATATGGCATTTTGATTTTGCTTTTAAATGAATATCCGATATGTGAGATCGTAAATAACTTTTTTTAACAAATTTACGTTTGCAAATATCGCATTCAAACTTTAACGGTCCGTGCAATTTTATATGAAGTTTATACGACTGCTTGTTGAAGTAAACTTTAGAACACAAATGACACTGAAGTCTCTTATGTTTTTTTTTGATGTGGTCTTCTAGAATTTCTGTTGTAAAATATTTTTTACAATAACGACAGCGTATGGGCTCTAGATGGTTTTTATTGCATTCAGATAGGTGAATGTTAATCATGTGTCTCAGAATTTGCTGCTTATCGCCAAATTTTTTCTTACAAATTTCACATGAATAAGGTTTGATGTTTAAATGGACCGTATTGATATGCTTTTTAAGTGCACGTGGAGCAAACAGTTTTCCACAAATCTTGCAGCTTTCTCGAATGTTCAAATGAACTACAGAAATATGGTATTTCAAATCACTTATTTTGTGGAATCTTCTCTTACATACATCGCAAGAATATTTTTTTTCATGGTGAGTTTTTTCATGAGCTCTAAGTGAGTCGTGTCTAAAATAATATCTATCACATAAATTACAATCAAAACGCACTCTTATATGTATGCTTTCCATGTGGCATACTAGACCATCCCTTGACCTATAACTCTTTGGACATAAATCACACATAAAGATTTTTGTATCTTTATTTGCATTATTGTTCTTCTTAGCTTTATCCACAACAACACTACTTTGGGAATCATTGGTGTCTGTTTTATGAATATTTTTTTGCTTTTTCTGATTTTTGCCCATTTTTCCATGAACACTTTTTATTAACAACTGCTTATTTTGTAATTATACGTCCTTTTAATACTTCTCGGTTCAAGCATTTTATTTTGATTTGAAATCTTTTAGTTATTAGCTGGAATTTTTTCAAACGCAGCCACTAAATTGATATAATATTTTGAGAATTAAAGGCGGGATCAACAATAATAGTAAAGATGCATTTTGATCAGGCACTCAATTGATGTTGATGTTTCATTAGCTTTGGCACAGTAATTTAAATTGTCATCTGTTTTTTGAGGTTAAAAGACCAAATCATACCCAAATCAAACTTCTCCTTTAATTTAATGCTCACTTAAATATGTTTTTTTATTTTCTACTTAAATGATGCTCTAAAAATGCTGTCGATCACTTTTACTAGGAAGGTTTTTATAAGAACATTCCGTTTATTGTTTGACAGTCATTTGACATTTCTTTCTAAAAAATTTATTATAACGACCGACTGTAATGACTGTTCCTTCGTAATTCATTTAAAGCTATTGACTAAAGATCAAACTGATATATCCGCTCTGTCTGTTTATAAAAGCTAGTTACCTAGATTGTATTAAGATACGTTGTTTTGGAGCAATTCAACAAAAGAAAGAAGATCAAATAAAGAAAGAAAACAAAAATTTATTTCAGTTGTTATAAGTTTCTTTTATTATAACACTTTTTTGATTTCAACAGGTGGTCCTTAATCGATCCTTTATTTTGGAATTTGTCTTCACAGAAATGGCATATGAAATTTTTACCGACCTCTATGTGGCTAATTAAGTCACTTTCTAATTTGAACATTTTTCTACAATTTAGCTTTGGACATGCAAATGGTTTAAGTTTATGAAATTTCAAATGTCTTTTATAAGAACGTTCAGTATTTAACAGTCGGCTGCATATTTTACATTGGACTTTTGAACTATGAACGTTTTTCAAATGACATTTCAAAAAAAAATTATCTGCAAAATTCTTGTTACATATATTACATTTGTGATCACTTAGTTTCAAATGAATTCTCGCAATATGCCTCCTTAAAATATTTGGTTTACCAAATTTCATGTCACACATATCACAAGAAATTTTTTTTTGTTTCTTGTGAACAAATTTAATATGTGTGGATATACCACTTTTACTTAAAATTTTGTTACAAATATGGCATTTTGATTTTTCTTTTAAATGAATAGTCATCATATGAGTTCGTAAAGGACCTTTTTGATTAAATTCACGTTTGCAAATATCGCATTCAAACATTAACGATTCGTGCAATTTTATATGATTGCAATACGAATGCTTGTTGAAGTAAATTTTTGAACAGAAATGACACTGAAGTCTTTTATGTTCCTTTTTAATATGGTCATCCAAAACTTCTTTTATAAAATATTTGGTACAATAACGACAGCGTATGGACTCTGGATGGTTTTTATTGCTTTCAGATAGATGAATGCTGATCATGTGTTGCAGGATTTGATACTTATCTTGAAACTCTTTCTTACAAATTTCACAAGAAAATGGTTTGATATTTAAATGGGTTTTATTGATATGTTTCTTAAGATGACCTTGAGCAAGCATTTTTCCACAAATATTGCAGCTTTCTCGAATCTTCAAATGAACTGCAGAAAGATGGTGTTTCAAATTACCTATGGTGTGGAATCTTTTCTCACATACATCGCAAGAATATTTTTTTTCATAATGAGTTTTTTCGTGAGCTCTAAGTGTCCAGTGCCTAAAATAATATCTATCACATAATTTACAATCATAACGCAATCTTATATGTATGCTTTCCATGTGGGTTACTAGACCATTCCTTGACCTATAACTCTTTGGACATAAATCACACATGAAGATTTTTGTATCTTTATTCACTTTTATGTTTTTGGCAGGTTTATCCACAACAACACTACTTTGGGAATCATTGGTGTCTGTTTTATGCATATTTTCCTGATTTTTCCCCATTTTCTCATGAACACTTTTTATTAACAACTACTGATTTTGTAATTATACGTCCTTTTTATAATGCCCGGTATAAGCTTTTTATTTTGATTTGTAATCTTATTGTTATTAGCTGGAATTTTTTCAAACGCAGCTACTAAATCGGCATAATATTATGAGAATCAAAGGTAGGATAAACAATAATAGTAAAGATGCATTTTGATCAGGCACTCAATTGATGTTGATGTTTCATTAGCTTTGGCACAGTAATTTAAATTGTCATCTGTTTTTTGAGGTTAAAAGACCAAATCATACCCAAATCAAACTTCTCCTTTAATTTAATGCTCACTTAAATATGTTTTTTTATTTTCTACTTAAATGATGCTCTAAAAATGCTGTCGATCACTTTTACTAGGAAGGTTTTTATAAGAACATTTCGTTTATTGTTTGACAGTCATTTGACATTTCGTTCAAAAAAATTTATTATAACGACCGGCTTTAATTAATGGCCCTCATAATAAACGCGATTGACTGCAGATCAAACTGGTAATATCTTGAGTCTTGCTTCAGATAACTAGAAAAAATAATACAAAGGTATAATAATTATAATGTAGCTTTGAACTCAATTTATAACGGAAATTTTATCAAGATACATTTGATATTCATATAAACATATAAATTGTATGAAAAAGAAAATTTTAAATATTTTGACGGTTAATTTTCATCATGGCACATTTGGCAAATTTGGCGTTTGGCACATTTGGCGCATGGCAAATTTGGCATTTAGAGGGTCAATTTGGCGCGACCTGACTACCCCCTGGGGAAAGTGGGATCAGTCATTTTTCCAACAAACTGAATTTTGTAATAATAAAACTGCACACGTTTTGCGTATTCAATTATTTTCCTTTTATTGCATTTAAACAAGTTCAAAACTCACTTACTAAATATCGTTTCACACAATTATTTTTAACTTATTACTTTTCGAAATGAGTATGTCTAATAAGAAGAATAAGAAGTTATATCAAACCCCAAACATTGTAATGTTTCATCTATCCAATTTCTCATAGAGGCAACATTTGCATAAACTGCTGGAATATCTGTGTTGCATCCAATACCCCCGGCCTAGTAAAACATAATAAATTTAAATGATGTGCACAATGATAAATGATGGTCTAGAAAAATCACTTACAACTATTCCAGTTTGAACATAACGACCGGAATAATCGTTTACAGGACAATGCAAAGGTGCTCCACCATCCCCTTCACACGTATCTCGACCAATAACACCACCAGCACATATTAAAGTATTGTGTAATTTATAATAAGGACCCAATCTTGTTTGTCTTAATTTATTTTCACATGTCTTGGATGGAACCATCGGCAAAGAAATTTTTTTCATTATTACACTGCGGACTCCAGAAGCGCCAAATTTATCTTTGCCCCAACTATAATAAAAACAAAATTATTAAAATTTCACCAGCATTTCACCATATTCAATATTAAATTACCCTGTTGCAAAACAATTGGCACTATTTGTTTGATAGTTTTGTGGTGGAAGGCAAACAGTATTGATATGTGAATTCAATTCAAAGGGAGATTCAAGAATGAGTAATGCCTAAAACAACTTAAAATTTATAATTGTTATCCAATGAAATTAATTTTATACCATGTCATAGTGTAGTTTCGTAAGATTAAATTCAGGATGTTGAATGATTTCTTCAACATTTCGTTCTTGATATGGCAGTCTTTCTTTTTCGGTTTGAGTGTCCCATTCACCAGCTCTATTGAAATATATTAGGTTTAAAAAGTTTCTCAAGCCTACAAATAAATAGTAATTTGCAAATTTATACCTGACTTTGAGGGAAATACCATTTGACGGACTGGCACAATGAGCAGCTGTTAATACCACTTGCTACGTAATACAACACAGTTAAATAAACACATACAAATACATAACAAAAACTTACTGGTAGAATTAAACTGCCAGCACATCTGCATTTATTTGTTGCTCTATCAATAAGTGCTACAGTCCACTAAAATTTTAATTGTTTTATTTTATATATATTTATAATAACACTCGCATGAATTTTTTTTATTACCGGAAACTCTCCGAATCCAGCAAATTTGGGATCAATGTCTGTTATAGTAAAATCAAGTCCTCCTTCATTACGGACACCACAACCAGGCAATTTCACTTTCACTTCAAATGGTGGTGGCATGGTAACATAAGATACCGGTTGATCATCTTTTCCACAACAAACATCTAAAAAAGATTCACAAATTGCATTGTTGAATTTAATTTCAATCCTGTTATTTGAATTAAAGTCAACTGATCTTCTATTGTTCCTACAAGCATGATAAGGAACACAATTACAACGTGCTGAATCAGGAATTGGTGGAGCTAGGGTTGCAGCTGATGCCTTTTTACAAAAAATAAAAAATATTCAACACAAAAATTTTTTAAACAATTATCGGGATACAACCTGAGGGTAAACGATTTCACCAAAGCCTCCTCTGTCTTCAACGATAACTTTGCTATCATTGTTATCATTAACTTTTAGCATATTATTTGTATATTCAAAGTCATCTTGAGCATGAATAATGCCTTGTAATAACAATAACACAACAAGATTTTTTATCATCTCTAATGTTTGTAAAATCTACGAATAGATCAAGAAATATGATCTCATTAAAATTTAAACATAAACTCTGAGGTAATTTTTCAAATAAAAATGAAAATTCTATACTAATGCAATTGCGAGTTTTTTTTCTTTTTTTAATAAACAAAATGAAATTAACACTTACGACTATAAATTATTTATAATTTTTTCTAAATAATAATCTTTACTAGACGAAACAAAGTTTAAAAAAGAACTAATCTTTGTTTGGATCCGACCTCATACAAGAAACTTGAATCGGCATCACAATACATTTATTCTTGTAAAATCTCTTAATAAAAGTTTCCAGTTGATAAGATATTGGTTTTTACGTTTCCTCATTAAATACCAAATTTCCCAATAAAGTCATGATAAGAGTTTGCAATAACGCATAGAGAGTAGAAGAAAAAAAAATGGGAAATTCTAACCACTGGGTGGTTTTGAAAAGTGCATTTCAAATTTCATAAATCAATAAATGGCTGAATGTTTCAAAAAATTTAAAATTAATCTCAGAGCTAATGAGTTAAAGTTCATTTTAGTAATCTTCTCCATCCAACAAAACAAATTAACAATTAAAATTAAACAATTTAATTTTTAACTTTTTTTAACGGTTTTTCAGTCTATGGAGGCTCTGGAGCTCAATCCATGAGCCCAATCTCATAGCTAATGAGTTAAAAGTCATCCTCAAGACCTCCTCTGTCTAATAAAAAAACTTGACCTCGCTCCGATGCACCATTCCGGAGTTATGGATAGCGATCAGTGGTCAGACTTACGGAGTGTCGGAGTGACGGCGGACAAACCGTCTGTAATAGTGCATTTTTTCTTACGAAATGCACTAAAAATGAAATTGTGAATAAACCGAAATACAAGGGTTTCCATTTTTAATGCATTTCGTAAGAATGGTGCATCGGAGCGAGGTCGGGTTTTTTTGTTAGACAGAGGAGGTCTTAAGGATGATTTTAAACTCATAGGCTCTGAGATTAGGCTCAAGGATTGCGCTGAGGGATTGGGCTCCAGAGCCTGAAAACAGTCAAAAGCCCAAAATGTCCCATTCTTTCAAATATTTTTTTTCAAAAATTTTCAAAATGGTGGTTATTTTCAAAATGTTAGTTATTTTCAAAATGACGTTTTTTTTTTAAAAAATGGCGGTTATTTTCAAAATGTCGGTTTTGAAACATTCAGGCATTTATAAATTGATAATTATCAAAAATAAAACTTCATTACACTATTCTACAAATTGGCGAAAATCGAGCCGAAGAGCGGCTACTATGATTTTCAAAAACTGTGGTCAAAATGTGATCGAAAGAGATCTGAAGCACGTCAGAGACGGTAGTTATCAAGCTTTGGATTTCTAAGAAATTGAAGCTATTTTAGTGCAGGTGAAGATTATTATAAAAATGTTTTTCTTGTTATTTTTAGGTTTTCATGATTTAATTGTAAATAACAAACGATTATAAGAAGATTTTGTTCCTAGAACTTTTTTCATTTTCGAACTAAAAAGTGAAAAATAAGGCATTACTGAATAGATTGAAATTGAGATTAAAAGGCCTTATTTTTCACTTTTTAGTTCGAAAATAAAAAAAGTTCCAATAAAAAAAATCTTCTTATAATTATTTGTTATTAACAATAAAATCATAAAAACCTAAAAATAGTCCCATCGAAATCCTCTTTTCTTAACTGCACAGTGGTTAGAATTTCCCATTTTTTTTATTCTTGAACACAAAAATGCACAGTAAGTCATTGTTCTGTATGAAATTAGTGTAATATTTATTCTTAAAAGTTGTAACTGATCGTTTGGAGATTTTACTTTTCATATATCATTTTAAATATTTTCATTCAAAAAAATTTATTTTATATCAAAGTACATCAACAAATATTGATGATTAAATATAAAATGTGTAGTTTTGTCCTTGTAAAATCGTATTTTTAACTGACCATTGGTAATTGTTATCGGTACTTATTTTAGAATGAAATTCATTCAATAGAAATATGGCCGAATTTAACGGTCAAATAATTCAAACAAAATGTATATGAACACATTTCAGTTAAGTCGAAATCTGATTATACCATTCTGTCATCATCCTATTCAAATAAACAAAAGAATTTATAGAAGAAGAAAAGTTAACTTCGTAGAATAAAAATTAAAAAAAAAAAAATGTTTGGATTTTTTAAGAAACGCCCAAAAACACCTGAACCATCACCAACAGAACCAGCTCCCAAAGGTATTTAAAATTACCTTTATCATTCTAAATTCTAGAATCACATTAAATAACTTCACATTACCTCTTACATTTCAGATGACTTTGTTGTAGTAAACAATCCAACACCACCACCTGCAGTCCCAACCGAACAAAGCGGAATGTATGGCCATAACGTACCTTATCCAGTTCTGCCAAAACCAATTGACGGTCCTCATGGTGCTCACTTGAAACGTCATGAAAGTGTCTCAAAACCAACTGAAGGAGTTCCCTTTAAATTATCAAGTCAAATTATCGGAGGTGATAATTTTGCTGATACGCTCAAATCACAAATTGACAGTATAGAGAGAAGTATTAACCAGAAAAGTGCAAACAGTCAGACAATTGGATATGATTTTCAATTAGAGAAAAGTGTCATCTCGGAATGTTCATAATTGAATGTTAAAATCTACGAATTAAAATGTGTCATCGTTAAATAAATTTGATATTATTAATAAGAAAAAGTGCAAAATTTAAAAGATAAGAGCTCGGTGCGATTTTTGAGATTTTAAATTAAATTTAATAATATGTACCTATTTATTATTGTTAAAATGTGATAAAGAATGAAAATAAAATGATCACAAATTCAAGCTAATTTTAGCTTCAGTATACAAATTTTATGAGTTTTTTTCATTGTGTTATCTTTTAATTATCAGTTAACTGTCAGTTACTCATTTCATTTTATTGCGTTTAATGAGTCATCGGTTTCATTTAATGTTAGAGTAATTGAATTAGAATTTACTTAATTTTAAAAAGAGGGAGCTCGTTGAACGAGTTGGCTAGGGGGGCTGAGTGAAACCTGTGGGCAAAAGGATCGGATCACAGCATAAATTGTAGACCCCACGTGGTTAGATCATAGATAAAAGGCGCTTACTATGGAAGCTTCGGCTGAAGTAGCATGAACACAATAGAACCATTGAATCCACGCTGGAGCTTGTTAATAATAAATCTAATCTCTAATTCACTTCTGCTGTCCCACTAGTCTTGAGTTGAGAGTGTATCGTCGAATCTTAGTTAGAGTCTTTTTTTTAAGTAATACCATCAACCACAAGGATGTTAATCCCGATTCCGCAACTTGCACGTGTTGGGCATCGTTGTGTCCGGTAGATTATTTTTATATTATTTCTTTATTTGTTTAATTTTACAATAATTTAATACATGAACCTTAATTCTATTCAGTACAATTTCTTGTTGAAACGTCTTATCCTTGACATACACCATTAAGATGGCTGGGTGTCTTTACTATGGGGCATAAAATACGTCCTAGATCCTCAGGTCCACAAGATCTTACAATTTTTCGTTATGATTTTATGCTGTACTTATCCAAACTGGAGAAAAATCACAATTTCAGCACTATTTGATTTTTTCTGTCTGTTCCGAGTATCGAACCCGTGACATCCAGTACAGAAAGCTAATAGCTTAACCGCTGGACTATAGAAGTAGATTCATGTCAATATTTTTTTCTGGACTGTTATCAGTAATTATTTTGCTCAAATCCAATCAATCATAATCAAAAAACTTACCTTACCTTAAAATACAGCGAATTCTTCAAAAATCAACTTTCAATTTGACTCCAACAGCTCTTAACCTGTAAAATGTTTTGCAATCCTCAAGCTACCTATTCGTTCTGACTGGGCATTTAAGTGTCACATTCCCATAACGCAACACGATGAAACACCATTTTGTTTTTATTTTTATGGACAAATTTTTATCTTTATTTATTCCTTGATAATCTTTCTTAATCAGTACTTTTCTTTTTAAGAGAGAGTGTTTTTTTTTTGTATATTATATTTTAAATGTATACAATATAATTAAAATAAAATAATATTTGTATCCTAATATATTTATATATATATGTACTTTTAATCTTTCTTATACATAAATTTATATCTTTTTATTTCACGATCTTATCAAAAAAAAAAAAAAAAATCCAAATAAAATCTTACTTTCTAACATGATTCAAAATCTGCCATTTTCTTATTATTTTATATGAAATACGATAAAAAATAATAATAAAATTCTTATTAATTATATTTGAAATAAAAAAAAAATTATTACACTCTGATTACACATCCATAAATATATATAATAATAATATTACATGGTTCGACTATACATTGTACAAGAAATATTGCAATTTTTTATTATTGTATGTAATTTTTTTTTTCAAATTTTTTTATATCGAAAAATTATACAATTAATTTAAAAAAAAAATGAAAATTTGAAATTAATTTTTATTTTTTGTAGTAAAGTTCTTCGAAA
Source organism: Culicoides sonorensis (assembly GCA_900002565.1). NCBI lineage: Eukaryota > Metazoa > Arthropoda > Insecta > Diptera > Ceratopogonidae > Culicoides > Culicoides sonorensis. The sequence continues at coordinate 405,495 of LN483385.1, read as the reverse complement.
GGTACATCCAGTTTTTTATTATTTACTTTTTATTTTTTGCTTATTATTTCAATATTTTATTAGTATTATTTTACTTTAATTTAATTTTCTATTGAAGATTTCTTACAAATCTAAACACTTATTTAATTTATCCTGTATAATTGGGCTTGATTTTTAATTTTTTTCTTCTTTTATGTTTTTTTTTTTAATTTAATTATTACTTTTACTTTAAAAAAATTTTTATACTTTAAATTTTATACTTCAAGTATCTTCGTTTTTTTCCTTTTAAATTAAACTTTTAATTTTAATATGAAAGTAAAAATTTAAGTTAATTAAATGTATTATAATAAAATTAAATTAATAATATTAAAAATTATATTCAATAATAATAAAAAAATGTTTTATTATCATTATTATTTTTCTTTATTTTATGTATTACTTTTTTTTGCATAATTATTTGACTAAATAAGAGATCAAAATGATTTTCGTGTATTTTTTCTTTTTATTTATTATTTTTTTTTATTATGATATATTTATATTTTTTTTTCTCTCTTTTAATTATTGTATTTAATTATTTATTACAATTAATAATAATTATAAATTTAATGTTAAAATGTTTAAAATAAAATTTAATCAGTTTTTTTTATTTTCATTATTATGATTTACATTTTAATTGCTGTTTTTTAAAAAATATTTTGATACAGTTTTAAATGAAGAAGAATGAAAAAAAATAAAATAAAATGGATTTAAGTGGAAATTGGACGGAATAAATGAAATTAAAATAATAATAAATTTTTAATTTTTTTTTAGAAAAATTAAATTAAATAATTGCCACAAATTATAAAAATTTAATGAATTTAATTGCAATGCACTAACATCTTTAAAGTGGGTTTTTATTCTAAAGTGAGTACGATTCACAAGTCTCTATTTTTTGTCAATCTAAGTACACAGGCCTGTGGTCCATAAAAAAATGTGCAACTTTTGTCCTACGGAAATTTTTGTATCTGCCCTAAAAACCGAAAAACAAGGATTTCAATATTTTTATTATACTTCAATTTAAAAGTGCAAAATTGACATGGTTTTGTATGAAATAAGTGTGATGTTTGTTCTTGAAAGTTGTAGATAATAGTTTGGAGGAAAAAGTTTTTATTTACAATTTTTCATGTTTTCATATAAAAAACTTGATTTTTGGTCAAAATACCATTTGTAGAAAACAAATAACACAAATTTTTGATTTTTTCGAATAAAATCGTATGTTTTCGATGTATTTTGACAAAAAATCGATTTTTTTGTATCAAAACATATAAAATGGTGAATAAAAACTTTTTACTCCAAACGATTCTCTACAACTTTCAAGAACAAACATCATACGTATTTCATACAAAACCATGTCATTTTTGCATTTTTAAATTTAAGAATAAAAAAATATTGAAACCCTTGTTTTTTGGTTTTTAGGGCAGATACAAAAAATTTTGTAAAACAAAAATTTCATATTTTTTGATGGACAATAGGCCTGTGTACTACAGTGTGTACTCAGATTGCCTAAAGAGAGTCTTGTGATCGGCACTCACTTTAAAATGAAATGCCACAAAAGCGAAAAAAGAAATCAAATTTAATTACAAATGAAACTAAAAAACTTTGATATTTTGGTCCCATTACAAAAAAAAATTTAAATTAAAAGTATGAAATTAAAGTACTAAAATAAAACTTTAAAATTATTCTTTACATATTTAAGGAAGATACGATCAAAGTACGATTGTGATTGAATTTAATTTGAATTGAAGCAACTTAACTGTAATCATGATTTCCATTATTATTATTATTACTATAATTTTTTTATTATTTTAAATTTAAATTTAAAATTAGCATCATCATTTAAGATAATAAAAAAAAATTGGTGGTATACAAAACAAAACAAAAAATAATCATGCTTATCATTAGAAGTGTCGTCGTTGTTAAAAAAGGTTGATACAAAATCAGTATATAAAATTAATGAAATATCATAAAAAAATGGCAACATTTACATAGAAATTGTATATTTTTTTTAAATTTAATATTACTTTTATTTTTTGTTTGTATTTGCTTTTTTTTTGGGATAAAAGATGGATCAGCAGATTTTTCTTTTAATGGCCTTTCTTTTTTTTTTATTGTTATTTAAATTTAAAATGACACATTTTCAAATTATTTTTCCGTTAATTTAATTTTTAAGTAAAAAGTTATTTCTAATTTAATTTAATTTAATTTAATATGATAATTTGAGAGTATATAATACACATTATAAGATACATTTACATTGAAATAGGCACTGATACTTTATTTTTTTCTGTTTTTTTTTTCAATTATTAGAAGGAGGAAGTCAATTTCAAAGTCAAAGGATTTTAAGACAAAGTTACTTGTACAGTGGGCTCATTTTTCAAAAAAATTTCTCATTTCAATGTCATTTTGAATCGAATTTCGATGACAAAATACATTAAATTTAACTTGAGCGATCATTTCACGCTCATCCACGTCCTTAAAGCACTAGTCTAGGTGATTTTAATAAATGGAACTTGAAATGACTAATTAAAATTGAACACACTGTACAAACAAAATACTGTCATGAAATTGAAATTGAATGAAAGTTTTCTGACACTACTAATATCAATTCATTTCATATCATTTAATTTACTTTGAACAATTTTTTTTATAAATTTCATTTTTTTTTAGTAGAAAACACTTACAAGAATATAATTTTAGTACAATTACTTATCAAATTCCATACGTTTAAGATTCAATTTTAAATGTAATTTTTATTTTTTTAATTTTTTAAGGAGAATGGTATAAAGAGACGAATAATTTACACATTTTATTTCCTATGAACTTAAATTATTATAATTATTAATTATTTTCATTTTACTCTAGCTGCGTTTTTTTTCTTAGTACTCTCACATAAATTTTGATCGGGATTTTTCTTGCATTTTCTTTTTAAAAAAATGATGTGTCCAGCACGATTCGTTTTTGATTCTTAGAATTTAATCTTGTGCATTGTTGCAAGAGGTTCCTCCCGACGAGGAAGTTATTTCACGTTTTATGCCGAAACTGTAATCAGTGTCGTTAGAAGCTCTTGTTGGAGTAATATCAGTTGATGTTTCAGTTGCCGATGGTGTTGTGTCCTGTGAAATGTTTTCACTGTGACTTGACGGTAAAGTTACTGCAGTTGCCGCACTAATACTAAGCAGGGATGACGTTGCTGCTGATATATGTGATTGGTACAATGACGAATATGGATGGTGATATGGATGAGTATATACAGGTGATGGAAGGATAGTAGAGGTGGTATTTGTCGTTTTTGTATTATTATTATTTATAAGTAAATTATTATTATTATTATTAATGCTCATTAAATTATTGTTATTATTATTATTACTGTTTCCAATAATACTACTACTGCTGCTCAACAGTGGTGACGTAGATGGCGAATATGAAGAGCGAATGTTGGCCTCTTGCTAATCTTGTACAAGACGATAAATGTGGTGTTGTGCGCCATGTTCTGACGTCGACACTTCAAACACAAATGCAATGCAAAGCAGTGTTTCTTGTGTCTCTTTATTGGAAATGACCTGAAAATGGAATTTTTTGTTAAAAAAATCATTGAATCTCAATTTAAACATCATCTTACCTGTAATATTGTAAAGTTCTCCAAAACACTATTCATCATATATTTTTCTGGCAAATGTTTTAGCTTATTGATAAAATTAATCATGTAATCACACATGGGAGATCGATTAATACGGTAAACAAAACGTCCATTTTCATGATGTGAATACTCGGTTTCAACCTTTTCTACCACCTGTTTTCCGAACGAACATACCTTGGTTGAACATGAAATCGTTATATTGTCGTTGCTTTCATAACTGTGAAAAAAAGTTAAAATTTAAATAAAAATTCATACAAATAAGATTTCAATTTCAAATACTCACTGACTACTAACACCATAAAAAGCACCAGTATCATTTTGTACGTTCGTGTTAAGATCAGCCCAGAATTTGACAAGGAAAAATGCGTTTTGTGGTCCTTTCTCGTAAAGTTCTTTGAGGCCGCCGGTTTTCTGTGGGAATTTATCGTAAATTTCCTTTACATCTACCGGCTGAAATGAAATTTAAAAATATAAATTTAATATTATCATATTAACGGAGATCTAAGTTAACATGCAAATAAATAAAAAAAAAAAATCAAAGTCACTCCCACACTTTTTTTTGCTAAATGTAATAAAATGTGTTCTCATGATTAACATTAATAAATCATATTAAATTACTTAATAATGAAAGCAATTAAATTCACTTTCAAATCTTATTCTACATGCATGCACACAAACACACATACGGAGACGAGTATCAACAAAAAAAAAGACGATAAATTTACAGGTCTAAATTGTATCCATGAAACTTCATTTAACCACTTGAGTGTGTGTTGTAATTAACAATTGAAATAATAATAAATGAATGATTTAGATGCAAAATACAATTAAACGCCCATTCATTCAATATCCTATTATATTTATATGAAATATTTATTCTTTTAAGATTTTTTTTTTGCATTTGAATATTGTTATTGTAAAATGTTTTCTTTTATTATCTTAATACATGAAATTGATAGGGTGGTTCGATGAATGAAATTTCAGGCAAAAGTTCATTGAAGTGAAATTTTAAAATGAGAATTGGCCACGAGATGGCGCTTTTCAACATTAATCCGCTTTATAAGTGCTCTTGATTAACTCTCATCCAGCCCAGGGACTTTTAAGTCCCTGTAACTTTATAAAATAAATTTTCAGCTGTTTTTTAGTTGGATCGTACTACATTGCTTCAAGACCTATCAAGTCATCTGAATATGTTTCAGACAGAAAATTTATGGAAATCGACAGTATTGAATTGAGGACAGTATGAAGGTTAAACGAACGGGATTCGAAAATATTGAATTTGAATTAAAATCGTTCTGAAATTTTCATGAATTGAAAGAGGAAGAGAAATACAAACATGAATAGAGAGAGAAAGAGTGAGGGGGAGAAAAGGGTAGAGATACAAAAGGAAAACAATTACGTTGAATTAGAGAGACCAAAATTCAGAAATCGATCAAATGAAAAAAATGAATTGAATTAACGTTAAATTAATACTAAGCCGAGAGAAAGAGATCAAGATGAAATGGAAAAAAATAGTAAAAAAGAGAGACAATAATGAGGAAATTGAGTCAAAAGGTAGAAAATGAGAACGAAAGATTTTATATTAAATTGAAAGAGAAAAAGTCATAATAGAAGAAATTTCATTGAAACGGAAGTCAGAGGGGGAGTGAAAAAAGAGTGAGAGGAATGAAAGAGAGAAACAAAATATTTGAGAGAGGACGAAGAAGCGAAAAAACAGAGAGAGAGGGAAAAATGAGCCAGAGGAAAGAAAGAGAGAGACAAAATATTTGAGAGAAGACGAAGAAGCGAAAAAACAGAGACCGAGAGAGAAAAATGAGGCAGAGGAAAGAAGGAGAGAGACAAAATATTTGAGAGAGCACGAAGAAGCGAAAAATTAGAGAGAGAGAGGGAAAAATGAGCCAGAGGAAAGAAAGAGAGAGACAAAATATTTGAGAGAGGACGAAGAAGCGAAAAAACAGAGAGAGAGATAAAAATGAGAAAGAGAGACAATAAAATTGACATTGAGAAAATTTTTGTTTCAGAGATAAAAACTTAAAATATCTCATCGAAAAACTTTTTTTCTTCGAAAACTGACCAACCCTAGTCAAAGCAAAAAAACATCACCATACATTTTAATTTTAACACACATTTAAAATTGAAAAACTATCATTATAGCATATTCATTTTGTAAATCACTAAAAATAACATAAATGAATTACCTCAAGTGCTGCATGTGTGGGTTGTTCGCATATTTGCACAAATAAATGTTTATGGTACTGTAATAACAATAATAATGATACATGTTGCATATTAATACAATTCAAAATTTAATAGACTTACCGCTTCCTCAACACGAAGTTCTAAGTACGCACTAAATTCAACAAGTCTAAATTTATGTGTTGCTATCGATCGACCTTCCCACGTATGAGCTGCTTGAAGGTTCGTCTCCCCAGGTATTATCGCAGCGCCAGCTTTTCCAGGTGGGCCATAACATCCAGGTCCGAATGGCTTTATGTCTTGTGATGTGCTTGGTCCCGTTAAGCCAGGTTGCCAAAATTGCTGGAAAAATTAAGAGGACATTAATCAATGACATGAAATGAAATTTGAACTGAAAAAGAATTTTAATGATGAGAGCGCACTTTAATTGTAAGACAAATGCGAGCATAATGAAGCACAAATAGCACAAACGATGAATTTTTTGTATATTAATAAAGCATATGAATAATAAAATTAGTGTTAATAGAAGCATTTCGATTCTCAAACACAAAAAAAACTCAACATAACTTGACTCAATTTCGCATATTAGAATGTAAAAACCACAACAATTTATGTCAATCAATTAATTGAATCATAGTTTGTATTGCATTGCATTGAAGTTAGAGAAGCGATTTTGTTCTGTTTTAATTAACACACGCACACACACACACACACAAAATGTTATACATATATGATAATGTGACTGATATTATTGATTGCAATCGAGATTAACTCTGAATAATATCAGGTGTTTAGATTTTCCATGTGTATGAAATGCATTTTATGCTGCCTTTGAAATGAAATGCTTTGTGAAAAGCAAGGTAAACCACATTTTATTGATTGACTGACAGGAATTCAGTTCAATTTATACAATTTTGAATTAAATATAAGTATTTAAGTTATAATTTTGTGATTTGAAATTCAATTTAATCAAAAAACCCTGGAATAAGGGACATTTTGAAAGAAATTGAAATTTTTAGCAATATAAACAAAAAACCACGAGGTTTTGTTTACAAATTTGACATTTAATTGAACATGGTGACCCCGCTTCAATTCAAATTTGACAGTTATCCCAGTTTAATGACATTTTAATTTAATTAAGTGTGAAATTCAAGTGATTTGACCATGAAATTAATGAAAAAGAATAGAAAGATGATTAAAAACACAAAATTCACATCAAAATCCCTTGTTAATTGTCATAAATTTAGTATTTTTTGATAATTTTTATTTTCATTTTGATTGCTTACACCATTATATGGAAAACAGGGAGGGTTCGATAGGTGCGCATGGTGATGCGTTAATCCCTTTTGACCGGATAAATGTGAGACTAATTGTGCACTGGGTATGCTCGACATTGTCTGTAACGCTTTAACATCTCCAATTGAGCGATCCTTTGACATTTAATTTAATAATAATTTTCAGTTACAATAAAAATTGAATTTTCAAGGTCAAAGTAAAACAATTTCAAATTAAAATTTTTGGTACTCACCACCTTCATTTTCGCTTGTAGTTCACGCAATTTTCTTCTAGCTAGTACTTGGATATGTGAACTGACTTGTTTTCGTGTCCTTGTTTTTCCGGTCCGGATTTTGATGTATCGTGCAATAAGCTCATTTCGTCCTGAAATTAAAAAGAAAACGAAAATGAAATAAATAAATCATTTTTTTTTTATTTTCATTTGAATTGAAACAAAAGAAGAAAACCCTTGATTGCTGTCACCACATTTAAATTCCAAAATTCATTAACAAAAAAAAAAATCTTTTTTTCATGTAAAATGATATTTTTTTTTCTCTCATTTTAATGTTAAGTTAAAACCAAATTTATATTATTATTTTTAAAAGGAAATTCACAAGAATTTCCGGCAAATAATAAAGAAAATAAACAAAAGTATCATTTACACACAGGTAAAAGTATTGCCTTTGACATTTAAATGGAAAAGATTTTAATTTTTTCTTGAGCATTTACCATTTTAATGATTTCCCTTCCATTCATGATTTCATTTGAATCTTGACTAATTATTTTGAACGAAGATGAAGGAAAATGAAATGCAAATAATTATTGTCCGTGGTCCAGATTTAATAATTTTCCGATGAAATTAAAAAAAAAAAAAATTGAAATGAAAATGAATCATCTTTTACATGTTTTGTTAGAATTCATCATCATCTAATTATATTTTTTATGATAAGAGATAAAAAAATTCACAAGCAGACAAATGAAAATAAAAAAAATTGAAATCAGCTTAGAAACACACAATCATGTCATATTTTCATTCCATGTAAAAGGCTTAAGAGTATTTACCTGATAGAAGATAAGAATGTATTTTCATTTGTATTGAATCATCAGGTATTTGAGTAATTCCGTTCTTAAATCTTGACAAAGAATTATTAAATGAAATGAAAAAATTGTTATGAACAACAATAAAAATATCAAAGTGTATTTACTGCTCAATAATAGCTCAGGAAAGAAAAAAAAATAGAATTTTGGCTTATAATAGGTATGAGCTTATCGTGGAAGGGTTCTCGGTTATTTAATGACAAAAAAATTGTTATGTGTTCTGATCAAATCCATGTTACGCAGAAAAAGACTTTTGTGATAGAAGGAAAAGGGAAAAAATCGGCTTATTTTTCCATCATTTCATCTATTATATTTTAAACAAGAAAATAATGTGTCTGAAGATTAAATAAGATTCTGATGTATATGAACTTTGTATTATGTTGTTAACATACATCACATTTTCAGATGGATATGGATGGGAAAACTGATAAACGAAATTTAATGACAGCTCATTATAACTGTCATGTTCGAGAACTCACCAAAATGTCGAACTCACTTGAAGATCATTTTTGACTTATCTGTCAAGTTTGAGAACTCACCAAAATGTCAAACTCACTTGAAGATCATTTTTGACTTATCTGTCAAGTTTGAGAACTCACCAAAATGTCAAATTCACTTGATGATCATTTTTGACATATCTGTCAAGTTTCAGAGCTCATTAGAAGATCTAGCTCATCATAACTGTCATGTTTGAGAACTCACCGAAATATTGAACTCACTTGAAGATCATTTTTGACTTATCTGTCAAGTTTGAGAACTCACCAAAATGTCAAATTCACTTGAAGATCATTTTTGACATATCTGTCAAGTTTGAGAACTCACCGAAATATCGAGCTTACTTGAAGATCATTTTTGACTTATCTGTCAAGTTTGAGAACCCATCAATAGATCCAGCTCATCATATCTGTCAAGTTTGAGAACTCATCAAAATGTCGAGCTTACTTGAAAATCATATTTGATTTATCTGTCAAGTTTGAGAGCCCATCAATAGATCCAGCTCATCATATCTGTCAAGTTTGAGAACTCACCGAAATATCGAGCTTACTTGAAAATCATATTTGACATATCTGTCAAATTCCTCGAATCCTCAAGTAAGTGGACAGAATTCAGGTCCCATAGTGACATTTTCCAACAAATTATTTTCAATTCAACACAAAAATAATAATAATAAAAATCTTCTTCATCTTTATTTATTATGACACAACATGGAAAATTTTTCAATGGATTCAAATGTGTTTGACTATGATTATGATTACACTGTAGATTGTTGTTGTTGTTAGTGTTGTCATTCTGTTAGGAAGCGCAACAGGTTTATTTTTATATTATACAATTTTTTTTTCTGTATCAAAGTTCTATGTTAATACGAGGAAAAAAAAGGAATATAAAATGTAAAGAGGCTTTTGGTAATTCCTCCTTTATACAAAACAAAATGATGACAAAAAAATAACGATCGTTAACGTTATATCCGTACTAAAAAAAATATTACATTATTATTATTATTACATAAAGCTTTGATACATTTTTCATTTGGTTATTCAATATTCAATTGTGGATTTTCTTGCATCAAAGTCATTTTAATGATTTAATGATTACTTTTATCTCATTCAAATGAAATCTATTGGGAATTTTGAATATTTTTGTTCCTAGAAATGGATTTTCTTAAAAAAAATATCTCATCTAGGATTCATAAAAATATTCCATTTATGAAAACACGCGTCTCTTTATTTAAATCATTACAAAAGAATCCTTTTGTTGAGCAAATAAAAAAATTGAAATAAGTAAAATGTTTCTTCTTTGACATGATACGTGGATGGAAAATGCTTTGACATATAATTCCTTTTTTTCATTATTATTATTTTTATTATTCCTTTCAAATAAAAAGAGAAATGTTTATTTTCACGTTGATACATTTCTTTTATTTATTGTTATAAAAGTACAAGTAGATGAAAAATCTTGGAATCAAGAAGGAATCCGTATGCTATTTTATCATTTTATTATTTTATATTAAAATTAAATGAGCTTAAATATTTTCCCGAGACATGTTTCAAATTCATAGGGAAAATTTCTTTTCAAATATATTTGTTAAGGGAAAAATAACGAAATTATTATTATTATTATTAATAATAAATATGTGTGTATACGATACATAGAGAGAAGATAAACATAATAAAATTATGATAAAATGACAAAAGATACCGAAAAAGGTATTTCAAGTATGTTTTAATCATGTAATTCCATTTTATTTAATATTTTATTTGTTTTATTACCTGACTATAGAAGTAAACGTGTCTTTATTATTTTACAAGTAGAAAAAAAAGTAATAATAATAATAATGTTAACAAAAAAAAATTAATAATAGAGAGAGTGAGAGCGCTAAGAGAAAAAGTTTATCATATTGACACGAACAAAAGACGCGAAAAATTATCATAATTTCAGTATATTATTATTATATAATATGATTATTATTATCATACATTCATGAAGATAAGTAGCAGGTTTTGTGAGTTGAGCAAACAATTGCGACGACAGGTATGTCAAAAATTTGTGTGTATGTCAATGTATCAGGAAAATATCTAGGAAAATAAGAGAAATATGCTTTTGTTTATTTGGCATTCTGATGCAAAATGGAATTTTTTTCCTTGCCTAAGGGTAAAATCGTGTGAGCTTTTAACATTTATTGCTGTTTTTTTTTGTGCTTCATCTAAATTTAATACTGAATAATGAAATTTAATTTCAGTGTGGTAAGTGATTTTTTTTTCAATCGGTTTCATATTTGACTGTAATCAAATGTCACAGATCAAAACACTTTAATTGATCTTTTGAACATCATTTAGCGCTTTGATCTTAATTGGAGAAATTTTCGTCACGAGCCTCATTAATGTAAATAAGGCATGTCATGAAATTGACAGCTATGAGAAATGACAACACCTTATCGATAACAGCGTAAGTATCAAAAATCTTAATCATCTCAGTTTAACTTTTTTTATTTAAAAAAAAAAAATAGAAGACAGAAGAAGTTTCCTTGAGAACATAAAAGATTTGAAGAAGCAGCCATGGAACAGGTAAGTTAAATTGAACTCTAGAATTCTACATTCTCACAAAATGTACACATTTTCATTTCTAAGGAAAGGAAAGGAAAATGAAGATGATGAAAAGTGGTGTGGCGTCATAGTAGACAATGATTGTGTGTGATTCAGGTTACCATGGAGTTGATTGAAAAGTAGCATCCTAAAATGTTCGGTTGTGGATGTATGGGGGTCCTTTTTGGAAAACTAATGATTTGCATAAGCTGTTTACTGAAAATTAGAACTGGAGCCATACGAATTACTATGGAATTGCGCACATTTTGACGCCAAAAAATGTTGGCTCACACATGCAAGATAATGACTTTACAGACTCGGTTGATGAACTTCGTTATTACATTAAGTTTTTTTATGAAGGTGATGAAGCCAACCTTGAAATTGACAATTTTTTTATTTTTTTCCAGAATTTGGATTCCGGGAAGCTATCGTCAGTGAAGCTAATACAATCCAAAGCATTTTGGGCGATGGAAGGAAGAATCAATTTTCCATTATAAGCTAGAATACTGAACCGAGTGTTGTCACTATCTACTTCGTCAGCAGCAAGTGAGCAAAGTTGGTCGATCTTTTGCCGGGCAATCGTAATTGCATGAAAGCAGAAACACTTGATAAATTAGCATTTATATATATATGAACAGTCGTTTTCAAGAAGAGCACGATATGTTTACAGCCTCATTGGATTCCTTTTATGAAACTGATTGAATTCATTTATTTTTCTCTTGTATTTGTAAGAGGAAAGCAATTTCACAAAATTAACAATAATCTCATTTAAAAACCTTATCTACTTCTTCAAATAAACGAACTTAATCAACATCATCACATAAAAGCTCATGACCATTGGAACAAAGATCATCAACTTACATATTATTAACTTATCACAAAACATAGATCAAAACATAATTTATTTCATCTTAACATAACCCACATGTGCATGTTAAAACTGCAATTTGCCATTCATTTCATTTTACAATAACGAGACAAACAAGGCCTTCTTTTTATGATACAACTGATGATGATGATACTGATGATGTTGTAAAACGATTTGTATTTGTACGATGAATTGCCTTTATTATTATTATTATTATTAGTATTATTATGATATAATGCTTAGTAAAAAAATCATAAAAATATTAAAAAAAATGAAAAAACTTTGTTTGGCTACTTGATACCCTCAAACAACAAAATGGAAAAGCCTCTGGCAAAGACGTAAAATTGTTTTATTACTATTTGAATAACGAATAACGAGATAATAATATGTTACAATATGTGGAGTATATGTTAACACAAAATGATGTGAATGTAATATAATTTGATTGAACCATTAAAAACGATTATATTAATTGACCTTGTGAACTTTCATGTTATTGTATGAAGTCTCAACGAGTATCTGCATGGACATCGCCTTAAATTAGTTGATGTGAATTTCTTTATTTGTTTTAATTTTATTATTAATATCATTATTATTTATGAGTTATGAATATTAGAAATTTATTTTGATGTAACGTTTAAATGATTGAAATTCTTAATTTTTTTCTATCACGAAATATTTACACAGTTTTTTTTTTCAAAAAAGGGGGTTTCGTGCATTTTTATTCCAAGCAAAATAAATACAAATGAAATGCATTTGAAATGAAATTATAAAAAAAATAACAAAAAACTTTATCGTTGATTCAATGAAAAAAAATAAACAAGAACGAGTAACGAGTGGAATAGAATCAAAAACATAAAATGAAAAGAAGAAAAATACTGTGACATTTTGTGTCACACGATTAAAATTAATTACTCTCTTTAAATGATATATTTATTTATTTATTTGTTCCGTTCATGTTTTGTTTTGCTTTTATGCTTCCATTTTTTGTCTTTTTTTACTTTCATTCGACTCGAAATCGAATCAAACTAATTTAATTTTAAAATTTCAACTTACTCATGGGATTTTCATCATCATCATGATCAAATCTAAATACACACATTCAAATCTAATTATAAACATTTCAAAGTCTGGTCCTTACTTTGATCTTAAAAAAGAAGACGAGACAAAATGTTGTTTTTGGACGTGAACGACACACGACAAATCAATGTTGTTTGATTTTATGTCGAAATTCTCTATTTTTATCATTTTTTTATGTAATCATTAAATTATAAACATGATTCTATTGAATTTTTTTTAACTAAAGCTGGTTACTGTTAGAAAAAAAATCACATTTAAAAATAAAATCAAATCTGGTTTGAAATTTAAGGAGAAAAAAAAATAATTTTTTGCTTAAAATTTGCACATGTCAACCTCTCATAAATTACTATAATTTTTTTTCTCGCCTGTTTCTCACATACAAAAAAAAAGTTAAATGTAAAAAATTGGTGCCATAAGTTCTCTGGTCCGAATGTATTTTATTTTTAAACGGTTCACAGTTACTATGACATGCACATTGAAAGGAAAATTTCCGGGAAATTTAATTGGTTCAATGAGGGCTCTAAAAACATCGATTAGAGCAGTAAGTCTTCTGATTCTGATCAACGTGACTCTTATTTTGGATTCTCAATGCTTTGAAGTACGTATTTGACATTCTATACGCGCGAAAAAATCAGTATAAAATGTTAGATTGGCGCTTTACGTGGTCATTTTCGAAACTAATCATTAAAATAATTTTAAATATTCATGTTAGTTGATTTAATTGCCGTGAAGCTAGTTTGGCGCTATTTTTCTTTTAACATATAACAGTGGACAATCCAGTAATTTTCATTTTAACGTGAACATCATTTCAATTTTAAATGTTTTTTTTGTGCTTTATAACTTAATAATAATAAATTTAGAATAAAAAATATACATGATTAAACTAACATATGATCCGCTTAATTTAGTATAACAAAAAAAAAATATGATTTTTAAAAGCAGACATTCACACACACTGCAAAAAAAACAACATAAAATATAAAAGCAGTGTGACATGAAAATTATATTAACACTCTCTTAAAAGCAATTTTGTCACATATTACAGTTAAAATGATTGTTTATACTCATAATTTTATTACAAACTCACGTTTTACGTAAAATTCATCATTAAAACATTCTCAAGTTACGTGTGTGACCTTAGAAATTAGAATTTTTGGACTGTAATTGATTAAAAGTCCAACAACCTTGACATTTAAATACACACACACACACACTCACACTACTTAAATTTACTTTTCATAGTTATTGCATTGAAAAATTATCTTGAAATTCTTTAGTGCTACAGATTTTTCAAATATTTTTCCCTTAACAATCAGATATTATTATTGCCACAAACTAAGTGCCTTCTCTAGATAAACATTCTTATCAGTGTATTTGAGCTATGACTGAATTGTAGCATGGCATTTTGGTAGGTTGATGAAATTGGATCATTTCAAGTCAAATTTTGAAAGTAATGTCTAATGGAAAATGAAATTGAAATGTCCCTGTCTAGTGAAAATAAAAAAAAAACGAAATAAATGAAGAATTTCTTCTTTGCATTGTTGTTGAAACCTAAGCTTCAACTATTTTTGCCTCATAAATTCCCGCACATACATTTACAGACAGGCGGGACACACACATGCATACACACACATACAGAGAGAGTTTCTTATTACTTTTCTATTACTATTTTACGTTTTTTTGTGCTTCCTTGAATGATTTTCCTTTTTCAATTGATGGTTAAGGAAAAAATTCCTCAATTTACTCATCATTTTATTTAGAATGTTTTACATACAAACTTATGGATGATGATGAGTGAATTGATGACTTTACATATTTTTCATAGAAGATGAGTGGACTTCAATGAAATTATGCTTCACTTCATCTTAAGGCAACTCGGTTTTGTTCTAAGGTCACATTAGAGCTTCGTTTCGGTCACTCAAATTCAGTTAAAAGCCAAAAAATTGACCTGCCTGCTGAAAGGTGACATGCCAATACAGCAAAGGTCCTTTGATGATAATACCTTGAATGCTTTATGGGCCCGACACTCTGTTTAACTTTCTCGGAACTACGTCAATATCTTGGACTTGACACATTGAAGAATCGCTTTAAGGGGAAGGTGCAGTGTAAGCGTGTTCGACTCTCAATCTTAAGGTTGACAGTTCGATTTTCGCCTCGGCCATTCAACTTTACAATTTTAGTTGTCCCTTTTTTCCGGCTACACAATTTGAGTTAAAGGGTAGATAAAGGTGGCAACTGCTTGGGATGATAGGATAAAAGCTAAGACTCTCTGATGATGATAACGGGAATGCACAATGGACCCGACTGATGGCCTGAGTGCAGGCTCAATAGCCGCCCTACAAATCTGATCTGATCTGATCGCTATTTTTAGATCACGTTGGATGCCATCCATCCACTTTCCTCGAAGGTCCTCAGGATAGTTTTTAAAAAGATCTGAGTGCGACCTCAAATAAACGCCTTAGATAGATATGAAAAAGGCTCCACCGCGGTCCCTATGGGTCCTATTGTGGACCTTATAAATTTAGTGTCTAAAATCATTCTGACAAGCCGAGCTGACAATCAGTCAGGCCTTGACATTCACTCATATTCAAAGAAATCAAACTACGTATTATAAAATAGAATTATTTGCATAATAATAAAACTCAAACTGATCAAAACACAAATAATTTAACTGCTGTTCAAACAAAACTGACATTAAATTATTTCTTGATTGATACAAAATACACGTTAAAAAAACCTGATTAAATATTATTATCTATTTATTTTTCATTTCAACCTAGAACTCAAACAAAAACCACATTTCCTTAGTATTAAAATTGAATAGAATTCGAGAAATGTTAATAATTTTTTATCACAACACGTGAACTACCGAATTTTTAATTGAATAAACATATGTGATCATTTTGTATTTGAAAAAAAACGATGAATCAACATAAAATTTCTGTTATTTGTCGTCGTCGTTTTAAAGTCTTATTCAATGTAAACGCATGATTAACACATAACACACTTAAATATAAAAAATTAATCAGATAGTAAACATAAATACAGTTTTTTTTGCGCGTATTTCATTTCATTTCATTTCATCTCATCTTAGTCTGTTACTCACATTATTATTTATGATGATCATCGTTTAACATTAAAATTAAGTTGAATATGAAAAAAAAACACATTAATTGACCTAAAATACTGAAACCGAGTGTGTATCTGTCTGTAATGTTATTATTATTATTTATTTTCATTTTTTTGATCAGTGTCTGTCTTGTCTCGTTTCATACACTGTTTGTATGTGTATCATCATCATCAGTGAATCAATGTACAATGAGACGCATTTATTCATAGTTGAAATGTATCAGTGAATAATCAAAATTTCCACGAATTCAATTCAAAATAAAATTTAAAATGAAAACATAAGAAAAGAAAGAACTGTAATTGAAATATCAGTTTTACTTGAAATTTGTTATGTTACTTGATTTTTTGGATCGTCCATTTGAACATTAATCATATTGTTGTTAGAGATCATTATGATGATGATGATGATGAAAATTTTGTATAATACTTGTAACGCCCATGCAATGGCTTAACTTGAATAAAATTAAACTGAAATTAGGAAGATAAAAAAAATTGGAATGGAAATGAGAGTGATTTGATGAGCGTATTTTCAGGGTAGTTATTGCAATTGTGCGCTGGGTTTTTTTTATTGGCTTTTATTTTTGAATTGTATCAGAAAATGTGACCTAGGCCTTTGTTTTTGAATTGAAACAGAAATTGTGCCCTAGGCTTTGTTTTTGAATTGTATCAAAAATTGTGCCCTAGGCTTTTGTTTTTGAATTGTGTCAGAAATTGTGACTTAGGCCTTTGTTCTTGAATTGTATCAGAAAATGTGACCTAGGCTTTTGTTCATGAATTGTATCAAAAATTGTGCCCTAGGCCTCTGTTTCTGAATTGTATCAGAAATTGTGCCCTAGGCTTTTGTTTTTGAATTGTATCAGAAATTGTGCCTTAGGTCTTTTTATTGAATTTAATCAAAAATTGTGGCCTAGGCTTCGTTCTTGAATTGTATCAGAAAATGTGACCTAGGCCTCTGTTCTTGCATTGTATAAAAAATGTGACCTAGGCCTTTGTTTTTGAATTGTATCAGAAATTGTGTCATAGGCCTTTGTTTTTGAATTATATCAGAAATTGTGCCCTAGGCCTTTGTTTTTGAATTGTATCAGAAATTGTGCCTTAGGTCTTTTTATTGAATTTAATCAAAAATTGTGGCCTAGGCTTCGTTCTTGAATTGTATCAGAAAATGTGACCTAGGCCTCTGTTCTTGCATTGTATAAAAAATGTGACCTAGGCCTTTGTTTTTGAATTGTATCAGAAATTGTGTCATAGGCCTTTGTTTTTGAATTGTATAAGAAATTGTGCCCTAGGCTTTTGTTTTTGAATTGTATCAGAAAATGTGACCTAGGCCTCTGTTCTTGCATTGTATAAAAAATGTGACCTAGGCCTTTGTTTTTGAATTGTATCAGAAATTGTGTACAGGGCTTCTGTTCTTGAATTGTATCAGAAAATGTGATCTAGGCTTTTGTTTTTGAATTGTATCAAAAATTGTGCCCTAGGCTTCTGTTTTTGAAATTTTATGAGAAAATGTGCTCTAGGCCTTTTTTCTTGAGATTTGGCATTAAATTTCAACAAGACCGACATCAAATCCCACCATTAATCGCATTTCATTCCAATTCAACACAAAAACCACTTGAAATTGATTTGAATATGTTTGATTTTTTATTTTCAATTTGTATGTTCAATTCAAATTCACTTGAAATCATCATTTATTTTGCTTCTCATTAAAGTCGAAGGTCAGTTTTGTGTACTGTTTTTTTTTCTCGTTATAATCATCATCATCTTCATCACTTCATTAGTTGTACACTGTACAGTGCTTTATTTTAATTTGTCTTTTTTTGAATGACGTACTCACACACATTTACAACGAAACCAAATGTTTTGATAAATAAAATAAAAATAGTTTTCTGTTAAATGAAAATTTTTTGAATAATTTTAAAGGTCATTTGAGCAGAAACACACTTTTTTTCATGAAAAATTACTGTGGAGGTGGATTTGAATGTTTATTCATTTAACATTTTTTTTTGGGGGGAAATTATTGAATTTTTTTTATTGAAATATTGACTTGAGTGGAGAACAACAAGAATTAAATTGATGTATCAAGGCCAGAGAAAATTGTGACAGGTGTGTTTTTTTATAAATCAATTTTTTTTTAACACTGAAATTTTGAGGATTTTTCAATCAAATTTCATTTCATTTCAAATCACTTGAGAATTTTTTTTAATATTTTTTATAGAAATAATTTTTTTTTCATTGCACAACAAAATCAGATTTAAAATTTATTTGTTGAAATGAAAACACAAGAAGAAGGAAAAATATTCGATTGATTCTTTTGAATTGTAAAGAAATGAAATTGCAATACAAAATTAACTTAAAATTCGATGCTTTGTTGCATTTGCTTTGCTGACAAAACCTCAATAATAATAATAATAAATATAAAAGTGAAGGAAAAAGAAGAAAATGTTATTTTATTTTTTTTTTATCTCCTTTTGATGATTATTATTGTTATGATGTTTGAAGTATAAAATCAAGATGATTTTGCTTTTGCTTTTCTAAAAGGAGAAAATGCTGCTTTTGTCTACTTGTAATTTCATTTTTGTTCAATAATGCTTTTAATACTTCTCTTTTTATTTGTTTTCTTTGTGTGTGAGTCAGAGAAAAGTTTATTGTTTTGGTTAGAAAATTTATTATTTTTTATTATTGTTATTTTTACCACTTAGACATAAAACTATTTTCTATTCGAATGTTTGGCACACACCTGCTTTGTCTGGGTGTTTACTGTTTAGGTTAAGTTGCTTTTATCGAAATGTATTGAATTGAATTAAGAAAAAAAAACTTGAAATGTAATGAAAATTCTTTTCTTCTACTTCTCTGAGAAGTGTGAAGCCGAAAATTACACTAAGAATGAATTTTTCAAAGAAAAATTAATGTCAAACGCCTTATTCTTCTTGAAATGGATGAAAATGGAGTCAATTTAGTTCAATTTCAATGAGTTTAGTCTCAAAATTTCATTAAAAAAACATTAAATTAAAAAAAAAAATTTTTGTATTAAATCCATTGAAATGATGTATGGAAACGTTGTTTGTGAACATCTCAAGTACGAATTTGCTTAAAAAAAATACCAATCAAGGTCTTAATTGTCCCAGGTCTATGAACAAAATTTAAAATTATCGTATAATTTGAACGACTAGAATTTTAAAGAAAATTTATCCATAGTTCATTTAGCAAAGTGATCAATTTGTGTGCTTAAAATCATCGTCCTCAATTATTTGAATACTTCTCATGAAAAAAAAAAATTAAAAAAATTATAAAAATCGAGCTGTATCCTTAAGAAGTTCTTAACTTCTAAAATAAACTTTTATTAAAGGTAGACGACTAACTAAAAAGTCAAAAACAAGAAGCTTTCATGCAAAATAAACTATTTGAGACCAGGAAGCCCCAGAAAGGCTGTAGCGGCACTTTCATTGACAAACACTTTTAGATTTGACTATATATAAAAGTATTATAATAAAATTGAAAATTTCATGAAAAAGAAATTTAATTCAAAATTTTGAAATTCATCGTTAAACTAATGTAACAACATTCCCATACATCATTTCAATGGATTTCATACAAAAATGATGAAATTTCACTTAAAAGTAATTGAAATTGATATGATTTGGCTTTAAATTATGAATTCAAGGCCTATTTCTACACATTTTGAACTTAAAACATCATAAAAACACTTAACGCATTGTCTAAAGCTAGATCCCTTAATTTTTTTGTTAGTTTGATACATTTTACATTGAAAAAAACTTCTTTTTCCTTTCTTTTTTTTGAAAGAAATAAAAAATTAAATAAAAAGTTAAACTGACCAGCTTTGTTCAAAAAACATTTTAACCTTCTTATATTAAAGTAAACGTTTGATCTTTTTTTTTCATTTATGATTAACAACGCAAAAATTTTAGCACTTATTTGAAATGCCCCTTTAAGCGCATTTCAATGAAAATTCCCAAAAAAATATTCAAGATACTGCTCTTTTCATGAAAATTTAAAAAGAATGGAGTACTGGAATACGAAAACTGCAAACTTGATGGCTACAAAGCGTTTTAGGCGCTTAAAATAAGTTTTTAGCGGATTTTAAGTCCGCATGCAACATTGCGGCTGTTTTAACTTACAGAGAAGACATTTTATAATTTTGAGCCGCATTTTTTCCATTAATTCCCTTTTATTTCCCAAAAAATTGAAAATAAAGCACTCAGACACCCAAAGCACGCTCAAAAGCGCATTTTTACATTAAAATTTCATGTTCAAAGAAAATTCTTTTACAACAAATATAAAAAAAAAACTTTCAAGTTGTTTCTTAATAAAAAAAAAACCATTTTAATGAAAAGTTTTTCCGGTTGAATTATGTTTTGTTGTGTACCTACTTTAAAATAAAATAAAATAAAATAAAATAAAAAAATAAGATCTTAGGAAAAGCAACAATTTTATAACCTTAAAAAACATTACATTTTATATTTTCATCTCAAACACTCACACAACAAAGCAACAAAGATTGTTTTTGAAACTTTTTTGATAGTTGAGTTGATATTTCCTTTTACTTTTGACTTTTTGTACTCCCTTCCATTTTTTCTCTCTTAAAACGAAACAATTTTTTTTCGTTTAAAATGTACTCAAAAGACTGCAAAAGATGAAAGGAAAGCAAAAGGAAATCAAAGAGTCAAGTTTGAAACGTTTTGTATAAAAATAAAAAAATCCTGAATATTTTTGCGTTTTGATTTCTTGTTTTAAATAAAAAAAAAATACAAAAAAATTAAAAATAAATGAGATAAGTTAAGTTTGAAACAAGTTTTTTGTATCATAATCTAAAAGATTTGCGTTTTCAAATAAAATTTCTTGCATTTTTATTTAATTTTTTACCACTAGTCGCTTTACTTTCATTACAATTATCATTTTAACTCTCTTGTTTTTTTTGAAAATAATTTCATTGTTTTATTTTGAAATTACAACAAAACAACAATAACAACCCTTTAATGAAAATTGTCTTTGATCTTCCAACACACCTTTTTATTATGAAACGTTTCCTTTTTGCTTGCTTTGTCCAAGTACATATAAAATGTACAATAAATACTTTCCCTGTCAACTGTTCTATAAAACAATAAATTGTAAGAGGTATAATTGTAAATATCCATTTTCTAGTTTTATTTACAATGAAATGAATAGAAGGAGAGAGAGAGAGAGAGTTTAATATTATTGCTTTTATTCGGTCACTCGTAAAATTGGAGTCTTACAAAGTTTTATTTAAAATTTTATTATTTTTAATGATAGAGTGGGATGAATTTTTCACTGAATAAGGAGATATTTTTTTTTGGAAGAGCTAGATTTGATACTGTGAGTCAACCTAATATAAGACACAAAACGATAAAATTCAGATAAAATATGAGTTTGAGGACTTTGGTCGATAAAATTTGGAATTTCGACCACAGGGTGCGCTGCAATCAGTCAATCTATGTTAAGGAGGGAGGCTTTACAGTCTAAATTACAATCCAAATTCCTACTTTTTTGGTAACAAAACCGCTGACGCTAGAGATAACGAATGTCTCTAATGAAAGCTCAGGTCCACTTACGAAGCAAGCAGTTAGATAGCATGAGCCCGAGTCTTTCCATGAAAGTAGGCGTTGAGTGTCAGTTTGGTAAGTCGAATTAACAAATAGAAGTACGAGAGAATTTCAATCAAAATTTTTTTTTCTTGTTCCACAAAGTCCTTGCTGACCCCCAGAAGGTCGAAGGGGGAGGCTAAAATAACGTAAAAATGTCCCATCCTAATAAATCACCATAACCCACTACTCAAAGTGATCTGACTCGGATATGACCATTAACTAGGACCATCATAACATTCAGCAAAAAAAACATACTTGATTACATTTTAATGTCTTTCCATTTCAATAAGTACCATAATTGTCACTTAATGAAATGTCTCTCATTTTGGCCTCATTTAAAAACAAAACTTTTAAATTGAATCTTCAAATAAAAAGGTGAAAAGTCACCCCCTTCAATTACAATATTATTATTATAAATACTTTACAAAACAACAAATGAAAAACAAAAAAATAAAAATATGAGAAAGAGCCTTACGGCAATTTTATAAGCAAAAGTAGAAAAGCACACACACACACACACTGTTTCCATCTCAATATCAATTTTAGTGTATACAGAAAAACTTATGATATTAAATATAAAAGCAAATAAAATGACTCGTATATACGTAACATTTCACTAATTGCACATTCTTGGCATAGTTTTATATTTCTCCTTGTACCATCTCTCATTCAATGTACCCCCTTTTTTATATTATTGTGAATGAAAATTTGCCTTTTCCATAGACTTCCACTTTCAGCAAATTTCCTCTTGATATGATATGATGATGATGATAAAACTTATTTCCATGGTCTAGAACATAGAACACAACATTTAAAACAAATGAATAGAAAACATGTTTTGAAATTATTTTATTAAAGTTAAAGGAAGAAGACGACGAAGAATAACATGATATTTCATTGAAACTTATAGAGAGAGACCAAATATGTAGAAAGTATTGTTTTATTTTATTGCTAGATGTGTGTGCCAAAAACTTTCTATGCGACAATTGTTGTGTGTTGGAACAATGAAATGATTTCAATGAAATATTTCCTTGAAAACTAACAAATTTCAATGCAAATTTTAAATTAAAATTTAAAAAGGGACCTAGGGATCACACAAAATGATCTCTTAAGAGTATTTCAGGAATGAAGAGTTTTCAAGGTCATTTATCTTGAAAAAGTCTCGATTCGAGTAACACCATTTCAATGAAAACCATTCAAAAAAAAATGTTGAAAAAAAACAAGGGAACAGTTTCTTTGACAATAAAAAGCAATAAAATTCAAATAATAGTCATTTTATTATTCTTATTATGAATATTATTAGTGTTGTCATGCCTCGCCTCCCACATTAATGTATATTTCAATGTGACAAAGGGTGGTTTATTATTGTGGAATTTTTTTTTTCTGTATTTTCTCTATGAAAGATTTTCAACTAAACCGAGATGTAGATGAATAAAAAGGGAAATTATTGATTTATTTCATTTTAATTTCAATTCAAATTGGAGATGAATTAAGGTAACGTCTTAATTTCAATTCAATTCATATTTCAATTCATTTTCAAAAAAATTCCAGGTTACAAGAACAAATAAAATTTAATGTTTATTATCAAGTGTCATGAATTAACTTGATCAACTTGACTTGAAAACAATTATGAATGAGTTGTGTCTGTGTATATTAAAATAATAATGTAATTTTTCCTCAGGATAATATTTTTCTTCGTTTTTCATCATATTTCAATGTTACTGTTGATGTTGGTTGATTGTCAGTTAAAAAAAATGATAATAATTATTATGTTTAAATGTTGGTGTAAATGGTTTTGCTTGAGTTGTGTGATGACAAGAATAAACAACAATTATTTTTAATTATATGATAAATAAAATAAGAAGGAAATGAGGGAAATGTTTTTTTTTCATAATTCATTTAAATTTATTTGATTTAGATGCAACGATGGTGAATTTGGAATTTGGAGAGGACAGACAATGAGAGCAAATGGTTTTTAAAATGAGATTCAATGGATTTGATATTTAAAGATGGTGGGTTCTAAAATGAAAAAGTTTAAGAGCACTACCCTGTCGGAAGTAAACTCCTGAATTTCAGGAGCTCAATTCAGGAGTTAACGCCTGAAATTCAGGAGTTTACTTCCGACAGGGTAAGATGAATGTGATTAAAAAAAGAACTTTTACATGATGATTCAGTGCCATTTTAAAAGATCCTTTTCTAGCTAATTCATTTGATCTTTCATTTCCTTGTATCCCACAGTGACCTTGTACCTAAATGAGTCTTTATTTGAGCTAGAATAAGCATTGGCTAGAATAAGGATTCGCTACTTCAGGGAGGGCTTTCTATCTCCCTTTACTGTAGTTAAAGTAATCTTAAGATTTTTTGACGAATTGGATGTATTGAAAGGAAAACTAAGATCCCTTCGAATGGAGAAGCACGAGAAATCTTATAGGTCGAAGCGCGAGCATTGAGCTTCAGTGAACTCCACTTAAGGAAAAAAGTGCTTTCAGACATCTCCATGTTTGACGAGATTTTATTTTTGATTTGAATAAGGCCTCAAGAGAAGACTTGCTATGTGACGCTATTACTATGTTTCTGTTTGTGTAATCTTCAGTAAGCACCCTCTTAACCCAAAACTAGTGGGGCGCCAGTGGAAACACCCTTGTGATGCCCCATTGCTTTGGGTTGATAGTGCATATATTCACAGTATACTTTAATGGCTTGCATTTCAGCTTGAAAAACAGTTGCTGAGTGTTCAACGCTATCGTAAATTGGCAAATTTATATCTCTCCAGTAAATACCAAAACCAGTTTTCTCTTCAGTTTTATATCCATCAGTGAACCATGCTTCTTCAATATCATTTTGAATAACGTTTTCTTCTTTCCAATCTTCCTCAGAAAGGAATACAGCATCAAAATTGTGTGAAAGGACATACTTTGTGATCATTAAGTCTGAATTTTCTTTTCTATAGACCTCGCTTAGATTCATGAGCGATGTTAAATATGGACCACAAAGAGTAGTGATTTCATCTTTGCCACTTACTAGGAATCTGTTGTTGGTAACTTTCGCTTCTGCTTTTATAAGTATATGGATTGGTGGAAGGTCAAGTGAGAATTCAGTGCTGCTGTTGGTGTAGTGCTGAAAGCTCCAGTAATTAATAAACACGCTAATCTTTGAACTTTGTTAAGTTCTTTGATGTCCCATCAATCATTGATGATTTCATTCTTTGAAACCTATTACCTTAAAAATCCATGACCCTTGGTCAATAATTTCAATAAACAAAGGTTCACTTTCCCTATTAAGATTTTTTTTTAAGTATTCCAATATTTTTTTTGTACATTCACAACAAAAACGCATTGAAGCATAACCAAAAACTATCTAAATTTATCGGTCACCGCGTTTTTACTTATACAAATTTATTTCCTGTCTTTGTTCCAAATTGGAAGCACACACAGTTTTCACATAGAAATAGAAATGAATCATTTAAAACGATATGAAACAATAATGCAAAATGCATTTAAAAATAAAAATATTTTTTTTTAAAATGACGTATGATAACATTAATAATAATAATATCTAGAAAGGAACTAATTAACCTAAGTTGAATTATGTTTTGTAATGAATTTGGTTGTGTTGCTACGGAAGTTGTTAATAATTTGATTGATTTATAACATTTTTTCTATTTTTTTTCTTTTGTAGGTGAAATTTGACAATTAAAATGATTCAAATGATTGACGATACATTTGAGGTAGGTAAGTCATTAATCTTAAGGATGTCTTCTTATGTTTCAATTTCCCAAAAAAAAAAATTAATTGATGATTCATTTTAAATTAAATTAATTAAATTTTGTACTTACCATACATTTTCCCCTCCTCTGATAAAATAATTTTTCTCCTTCCACATGGTGGATATATGGCAAGTGCTTCCTGGAAACTTTGTTCAATATCGGGACTCCACACTCCTTCGGCATCAGCAGAATTTAGATCTTTTTCGTCCTGAGAAGCGAATAAAATAATGCATGTCCAATTTTTTTATTTCAAAACATAAATTTCATCAATAGAATGGGAGGAGGGTTAATCGGGACCAAAATGAGAAGTGGTATAAAAAATAATAAAAAAATTAAAAGAAAACTTTTTTGGAACGATTTCTCTCTTACATCACTTACATCACTCATATCACCCACATCTAAATGTTTAACGTCTGCATTGCCAGCGTCGGCTGGTATCAACGTTCCCGTTGATCCAGCCCCTACCGGTGTCCACCGTGACGAAATGGTGCCGGCTCCTAATCCTGTATCTGTAATAAAAGTAAAAAAATACAAAATTTAGTAAAGTTTTTCAAATCCTTTTTCTTTTTAAATAAAATTAATATTTAATTCATAATTTTCTAATCAAAAATTAAAATTCAATTTCAACCCAAAATCCCACTCATTCATCAAATTTATAATTCATTACTTTCACACATTTATTAATCATTGTAATTGTAATAAAATATAAATCAGAACAGAATTCATCCATCCATTTGTCCGGTATTTTCATTAAAAAAAGGAGAAATGAAAAAAGAATTTTACACAAAATATTACAAAAAAAAAATTATTATTAAAATAAAATAAAAAAAGGCATTTCACCAATATAATAAAATACATAAAATTACGAAAATTTTCTATCATATCCTTTTATTTTTATATATTTCAATTTTTTTTGTGTGTACCATCAATTTTTTTATCATCATTTTCATTGTCTCTGATATGATGATGATACGAATAATTTTGTTCCGGGGAAAATAAAAATAATAATAAATGAAATTGTTGAACAATAATAAAAAAAAATATTTTTTAAAAAAAAATTTAGTAATAATAATGCGCTACATGATTCTCTTGTAAATGGCTGAAATTAACCCTATGATCCTTTGTACGAATATTTATGTTCGTTGTCTGTCGCCTACTCTACATTTTCCATACATTTCTGTTGTACAGAGACCGATTATAAGTGAGTTGTTTGAAATTTTTTTTCGGGAAAATATTTATATTGTACATCACTCTGAATGATGAATGGTGATGTTGATGGGTGAGTTGTTCAAAATAAAAAAGAGACACATCGAGGTAATTTTATCGTATTTTATTACAAACAATGAATTTGATGGACTGTCTACTGTTGCGTAGAGGAAATTTTTATTATCATATCTGGAATGTGATGTCGAGAACAGTGATGATGATGATGATGTTTTTTTATTTACTTTTTGTATGAGTCCTGTTATTTTTATTTTATTTTATTAATAATAAAAATTATTATTATTATTATAATAAAAATTCAATGAATGTTTTACATTTTTGTACCCATTCTTATCTTTGTCAAGGGTTTTGTGCATTATTATTGTTTTATTTTTAAAAAATAAAAAAAAGTAATAAAAAATATATTTTGTCGTTAAAATTACACTTTGACGAGTTTTTATTAGCACATTTGTATTAGGAATTTGTATTTTTAGAATTGAAAATGATAATAAATGTACACCAAGTTACAAAACTTGATTCGATACCCTTTGAACATGAATGATCAGCTTTAAAGTCAGCTTTAGATCCCTATGAACATGAGAATGAGTTACCAGCTTCAAAAAATCAGATTCAAAGCCCTTTGAACATAAATTTGAGTGATGAGCTTCAAGAATTTAGATTTAAAGCTCTTTGAGCATGAATTTGAGTGATCGCCTTCAAGAATTCAAATTTAAAGCCCTATGAACATGAATTTGAGTGATCTTCTTCAAGAATACAGATTTAAAGCTCTATGAACATTAATTTTAGTACCCACCTTCAAGAATTCAGATTTAAAGCCCTTTGAACATTAATTTTAGTGATCGCCTTCAAGAATTCAGATTTAAAGCCCTTTGAACATTAATTTTAGTGATCGCCTTCAAGAATTCAGATTTAAAGCCCTTTGAACATTAATTTTAGTGACCAGCTTCAAGAATTCAGATTTAAAGCCCTTTGAACATTAATTTTAGTGACCTGCTTATGAACATGAGACTGCAGACTATCAACCATGAGTAAAATATCCCATCAGATTATAAAAACATACAATTCATCATTCACATCCAGCTTAATAAAATCCGCACAGAAAAAAACGAGGTACACTTAATTGAAATTTGAAAAATTGTTTGTTTCGCATTCCAACAAAAAAAAAAAGAATATGATAAAAAATTTCAAAAATATTTTTCCAGATGATATCATTTCAATTACACGAGTGCATTCTTCATCCTATTGTACAGATTTTCATCCCTTGTTTTTTTTCTGTTCCAAAAACACACACACACACACACACATATCACATTCATAAGCAATAAAGCTATGAGAACAGCAACAGATCGTCACTAAAAATCTCGTTTTAAAATAAATCATAAAATTCATGATAGGGTTTCAAATTAGTTTTGGGACAGAACAGTTTTAGGACGCATCAAGAGTTTTCTTTAATTTATCAATGAAAATTAATACATTTTTATAAAACAAAAAGTGTGACAGATAATTCAGAATCTGCACTGCATAACTAAATAGATTTTTTTGATATTTATGTGAAAAAATATACTTTATTCTTTAAAAGAAAAAAATAATGTTCACCTCTCTGCATTATAATAAGAAAATGGCTGTTCTTCGTTATTTTCAACTTAAATAAATAAAGGCATTTTTGAATGTTTATATTGTTATTTTTACATATTTGAGTTATTTAGACTCTTAACTTTTGATTTGATATAATATTTTGTAATTAAATCACATTTTTTATAACAAAATAAGTAAATCAAAAATTCATTTCAAATACATATTATGAGACGCACAATAATCAGTTGCGTGGACAATATTTTATCGTATGTGTATAGATACAAAAAACATATGTTTTTGAACAGAACATTTTGTTGTGTGTCGAATATGGCCGGAGAATAAATTTGATTGTGTTTATGTGATGAAAAATGGCAAATTTATAAATTCAAAAATATCAAGGAAAATTAAGATTTTATAAAATATTATTAATTGAAATCAAAAGTAAACATAATTAACTAAAAAATTAATTGATGAAAATAATGATAATTTGATTAAATATGTATTTAAATTGACTGTCCCGAAACTAATTTACCGTCCTAGTCAATAGATTAATTGTCCAATAACTATTAAATCACATGAATTTTTAAATCCAATATTTTATCAAGTTCTGCTTATTTTTTTCGTCTATCAATTGCAGAATTTGAAAGAACAAGATCAAAATTAGTAAATACAATGATTTTTAAAACATTCTTAGCTAAATATGAATGTTTAAATATTAAGTAAAAATTCAATGATCTAACTCTTGGACAATTGCTTCGAAACCCTACACATTTTTGCAGTGCAAAAAAAATTGAGCTATACACATAAATTGTGAGAGTAGATTAGAGACATGATTGCATATAAACTTCACAATTTTCATTGCACATGATTTTAAAAGTAAATTTATTTACTACAATATGCCACTCGTTAACCACTGCGAGCGAGTGCACTTTACAAAATTCATGTTTTTTTTCCACTTTATGAATATTACTGACTCATCATCATCCTCCTATTTGTGTGTTTTGATACCTGACTTTTCATTATTTATACACATCGCATTTATCTAAATTTAGATGAGCTTACGGAAACATAACATATTGTGTGTTAGTGTAGCGCGCGGTTACCTAAATCAAATATAACATGATATGTGAATGATTTCGCGATATTTTGTGTGAGTATGAAAAAAATAGTGCATTGAAGTAGGAAATTTAACAAAATACAAAAAGTGACTAAGCGAATTATGATGTGAATGGTATAAAAAAAACGATGATGATGCTGATGATGATGATGATGTGGTGCGCTGTTATGTAAATTAAGTTATTGATACATGTATTTAATCTGTGCAAATATTGAGCTAGTTTTCAATGTTATTATGAATGAGTGGTAATCAAATTATTTCTCATTTTTAAATGGAATTCAATTTATTAAATCCATAAAAATGCATCCATAAATTTACAGAGTTTATGGTGATACTTAATGATTTGAATATGTAAAAAGCTGTAAAGCTGTGTAAGGAAATTATTATTATTGACAGTTAAATTAATAATCGTAAAGAAGACATTAAGTTGCATTTTTTATTCACACCTTGAAATTTTTATTTTCTTTCTTTTTGATATTGATATTCAATTTTTTTTTATTGTAATATCATAATACGATTTATTTAATATGAAATTTGATACCTGATTTGAAAGAGTTGGAATCGGATTGTTTGAAAGCAGGGTGATGTCTTAGAAGAAACAATTCAATGTTTCGATCATATCCTCGTTAATTTAATTCAAAATTGAACTATCTTAAGTAGGTCATGAATTCAGGACAAGGTGAGAGGACTAAAAATGGCGTCACAGCAGAACTCATCGAGGCATACAGGCTAAGAAACTATACAGTACCTTTTAGTACCTTTAACTAATTTATTCTTTTTTATTTTTCAGGTTCAAAGACATTATTGCAATCAAGTAAGGTAAGTAACATAAAAATACAAGACACAAGCGATGTCCCGATATCAACAGACTGCCAAATAGCTCTCAATGCAGATGACACTGCCTTTATTTCATCTTCCAAATTTGCCAAACAAATAATGAAACGCCCAGAAACGTCCGTTAAAAGAACAAAGTCCTACCTAAAGCGCGGGAAGATGAAAATGAATGAAGAAAAAACACAATCAATATTCATTACAAACAGAAGAATCAGACAATTACTACATAGACCCTTTCGAATCGACACAACAAACATAGACATCAGACATATTAAATACCTTGGAGTTACACTAAGCAAAAAATTAACATTCAAAAAATACATACATCAACAAAAATATTTTACAGCCTTCTCTTAAAGCCTTTTAATTTCTAAAAATTTTTCCCCCAAAAATAATAATCGATCAAATCAACAATATCAGAGTCGACATCAACCAAAGTCATCATCTCTATTAACTGTCAAACATCCTGTTTACATAAATGAGGCTCGTGACATAAATTTATCAGAATTAAATTCAAAAACAAGCGCTAAATGATAGAAGTCAAACCACGCGATCTAGGTGTGTCATTCAATTAACATTTGAATTGTATTTACTTCAGTAAATTAAGAAGAAAATAACTTATCATATACAATTTCTCGTAATTTCATCTTCAGTTGTAATTGTTTACTTTCCTTTTATAACCATATTCCTAAGCCCATAAGAATATGAATCATACAAAACGAGGAAGAGTACAAACGATATTAGGAGAGAAGTTCATTGACCTGATTCTTTTTTAATATTCAATATATAAGACAACATTTGAAAATCACATTGATGGTCAACTTATGTCCGTACAAAAGTGATAAATGTAAATGAAACATCATGTTTGTGTATCAAAAAGCGCGAAAGAAAACATGAAAAAAAAAGGTAAAATAAAATAAAATCATTAATAGACAAAGAAACTGCTTTATTGCCTGATTCATGCACTTTACGATATTCAAAAGTTGATGCTGGTTCACAGATTTACATACGAGTAAAGAACTACAAGTTAGCAAATGCATAGACACACAGAAACTGGTTTATAAACAACTTCTTTTTTTTCTTCTCTTAGCACACTGAAAAAAACGTATGAAATATATTATTCACCTTTTTTTTCACTGTCTGTTCTGTGTGTCTTTATACCCTTTTAATATTGAAATAAAAAAAGACCGTATTCTGTTTATTATAAGCCAAAGTTTCAAAGTTATCATATCAAATTTGTCTTGCCAATGGTTTGTGCGTGAGTAACATAATATCATTTATTATTACTTTTAAAGTTTTCTTTATGGAACGAAAAGAAATTTGTATGGTCATGTATATCATGCAGAGACCCATATAACATGTAAAAAAAAACAAATCGTGTATAAACAAAAAAAAAATTAAATGCTGATATAGTAAATGTGATTAACGAGAATTAGGTTAACAAGTATCATTTTTTTTACTACCATTTTAAGTACTATCATACTCTCTTGTTTATTATTGAGTACGTATTTATTACATAAAACGTTAAATTAATGTCTATATATGAAAAAATAAAGATACGTGTTGAACTTTTCTTTTTTATTATAAGACTATTTAGAAGTATTTAACATATTAATATATTTTTTTTTGTGTGTGTCTCTTGTCAGTGGCTGTTCAATTTATTATTATTATTTTTTTCTTACTTTTGACGCGAGACTGACAATAAAAGTGCTTTTCATTAATTTCTTTTTCAATTTAATTTTTTGAGAAATGTGTGTTGAGTCAATTGAAAAATAGCCTTAAGCGGTTCAAATTTGCTTTTTCTATTGAATTTAAATTTAATTTAATTTTATGTTTATTCCATATTTTGTTTTTATTTTGTCTTGGAAATGTTTTTATAAAATTTATTGAAAAGTAATACTTAAATAAAGTGAAATGTTTAATAAGATAAATATTGACTGGATTTGGTACTGTAAAGCACGTGTGACATAGTTATTTGAATTTGCATATTGATTTTGTGTTTTTATTTTAATTTTTAACTGATCAATTGGACAAGAGATGGACTTTCACTGTTTTTCAAGTAATTGAAAGTTGAATTGAAATGGAAATTTGCTTGGATTTTTTTTTGCTGAGAGAAAGGGAATTGAAATTACTTTGATACACATAGAGAGAGAGAGAGACAGAGAGAGTTTATTAAAAGTTCAAAAACCATAGAATCTTATCAAAAAGTCCGAAAGAGAGAAAGAAAGCCGAGTTCAGATTAGATAATAAAAATATGAATAACATTGGAAATGAGAGAGAGGTACTGACTGAGAGCACTGAGAGAGAGAGAAACTAAAGTAATGATTGACAAAAAACTCAAAAAAAGAGAGCCAAAAAGTGTTTTAATAGAAACGAACATAATTGAAATATTGACAAAAATTGAGAGAGGGAAATAAAATGAGAGAGATAGAGAAAAGACCTAATTACAGTCAAGACATAGAGAGAGCATTAAAACGTAAGAATACACAGAGAAAAAATTGTGAATAAAGAGAGAAAAAAACCATTCAGTTCATATTTTTTAAAAAGAGAGGGACGGAGAGAAAGAGAGAGAGTCAAAAAGTTTTATCATTTAAAAAAGACGGTTTTTTTCATAATACAACACACTTTTAGTTAACTAACCAATTAATACATTGAGTCATCTCTAACTCAGTAATTAAAGGGCATTTACATGATTTTCTTTTCTCTTCTTTCTAGTTTACTTTTTGTTTAACTTTGATATTTCATTATTATTATTATTATCTATTTATCTTTCTTCTACCAGTATTATAACGGTTTTTATTAATTTCTATTAATTTATGCTTTTAAAATGGCTAATGTGGTTTCTTTATTCCATTAACCATTCAAATATAATAAAAAAATAAATACAAAAAGGCACTGTTGATTGATGTTGAATAGAATGGGGTTTAATTAGCTTGTCAAAATGATTTTTCAATGAATAAATAAACAAAAACTTACTCTCTCAATTTTTTTATATTCATTTCATTTCATTTAAATCAAGATCTAGTCAAGTTGAGTCAAAATCAAGATTTAAAAGTAATAATAATAATAATAGGACTTAAGTACTCACTTCCTTTTTTTTCATTACAAAAATTATTATTTGACTATGCAAAATTTACACAGCACACACTTAATTACAGAAGAAAATCAAGTTTATTTTCATTTTTTTCAACGTACTCCAATTTCAAATGAAAAAAAAATCTACATACATGTTTAAAAGCACTTTTGTAATTTAATACAGCTAAATTTAATACAATACAAATAAAATGCGTGTGCCAAACCACCAAACAGAAGCATTCAAAAAATAAAAAAATGAAGAAAAAAATTGATTCGTGCAAAAATTAAAATACAAATAATCGCTTGTTACTTTTCTTTCAATTTTTTTTTATTGTGTTTTGTGATGTTGTATTATTATTTTCATTTTTTATTGTTATTTACATGTTCAACACGTGCTACACTTACAAAAAATATTGTGTATTAAATGTAAGAAGTTTTCAAAAAAATATTATGATGATAATAATAACATAATCACGGTAATTTTAAACTGATGGGTGATGGTGGTACATTATTGTGTAATATGTGTAATGTTAAATGTAATGTTTTTGTTATGATTACTTTTTTTTATTATTATTTTACATTTTACTGGAAATAAGAAACATGTGTCTGATTTCAAAAGAGTTCTATATTTGTAGAATTGTTTTAAAATAAGAAGAAAATTGTATTTAAGTGAAACAATTGCTAGAGAGAAAGTTGTAAGATTTCATATCAGAGTAAGGAAGTGAGTAGCTATGTAAGTAAGTAATTGAGAAAATAAGTCAGATAAATTAAGTCAGTAAATGAGAAAATAAACCAGGTAAGTTAAGAGCGTATGTCAGAAGGTAAGTCACATAAGTTAAGTCAATAAGCAGGTCTGTAAGCGAGTAAGGCAGTAAACAAGCGAGTAAGGCAGTAAACAAGCAAGAAAGACAGGGAGCAAGCCATTAAGGCAGTAATCAAGCGAGTAAGGCAGTAAGCAAGCGAGTAAAGCAGTAGACCAGCGAGTAAAGCAGAAAACAAGAAAGTAAGACAAGCAGCAAGCCAGTATAGCAGTAAACAAGCGAGTAAGACAGTAAACAAGCAAGAAAGACAGGGAGCAAGCCATTAAGGCAGTAATCAAGCGAGTAAGGCAGTAAGCAAGCGAGTAAAGCAGTAGACGAGCGAGTAAAGCAGTAGACGAGCGAGTAAAGCAGGAAAAAAGAAAGTAAGACAAGCAGCAAGCCAGTATAGCAGTAAACAAGCGAGTAGGGCAGTAAACAAACGAGTAAGACAGCAAGCAGACCAGTAAGACAGTAACCAAGCGAGTAAGACAGTAACCAAGCGAGTAAGGCAGTAACCAAGCGAGTAAGACAGTAACGAAGCGAGTAATACAGTAACTAAGCGAGTAAGACAGTAACCAAGCGAGTAAGACAGTAACCAAGCGAGTAAAGCAGTGAGCAAGCAAATAAACAAAGAAGTCGACATTTTGAACTTTTCGTAACAATTTCAGTCCACCTTTAAATTCCGCATCGTCCCAAAGCCAGGTGTCTGACTGTAATAAAAATTCTCAAACAAAATATCATCATACCATTAAACAATCCCCCATAGTAACATGTAAATCGGACCACTATTACTTTACATTTTCACTTACACATTCTCACATAACAACACAATCCGAGGTATGTCATCGAAACGACAACAAAAAAATCAACCCTAAATATAGTGAAATATTTCCAATATATCACATACTGATTGTAGTCGCATTCCATTCTAAATAATAATAATAGTAAAAAAAAATAATAGTAACGTATAAAAAAATCATATAACATATTTATTTGTAACAATTCATGTTTATGTATGATGAAAAATGAACGAAAAAAAGGAACAGGAAATAAAGTCTAGCAATCACGTTGTATTTCATTTTTTTTCGTTACACATATGTGAATACACACGTAACACAGTCATATACTCATAATAACATAAGTGTAACATTTTTCCCACTGACTCATATCGAAATTTCATACAGGGTAAAATTTATTATCAAACACAAAAAAAAAGCATATGGACCTTATTTTTTTTAAGTTACTTTTACCTTTGATACTTAAATGAAATGAAACGCAATATTTTAATTCCTGTAACTGATTCACTTTCAAATTCAGGTTTTCAGATACTTAAAAAAATTAAATTGATATGCACCCCTTTTCTTTTATTTTTTTTTGGTGTCCTTTGAATTTCATTTCATCATCATTGAAATCACAATTTCAATGAATTTGATGAAAAATCTAAAATTCAAACAGTTTTTTTTTATTATTATAATTTTAATTTTTCATTTCATCAAAAAACATAATTAAAGTTTTTCTCTTCGAGTTTTTTCCTTTTTTCTTACACTTTAAATTTAAATACTTTTGATGTTTAAATAAAAACTTTAATAGACTCTTGAAAATTATTTAGAATTAGAGCACACGTGCATGTTTATTATTATTATTTTTTTTTACTATTATGTGATGTATTGCGATTGCATTTATTTGAAGTTATTTGAAGAATTTCATATACGTTACAAAATATTATTATTACTATTGTAATGGAAGATACGGTGCATTCTCTTCATATAAACGCAAGAGACAGCAGACGAGAAAACCTTTAACAGCTGTTCAATATATTTTATAAGCGTTTAATTTTACCCAAATACACAATGCATTACATTTCATCAAAAGTATTGTATTTGTTATTTTTTTTTCACTCTCTTTCAATGAAATACTCACATAAATTTGTACACAAGAGGGGTGAAATTCAATTGTGTGTTTAATAATAATAATATTAATATGTTCAAAACTGAATTAAAATGAAAATAAAATTTCAAAAAGATTTTTTACTTTGCTTGAAATGAAATCAGTAGCAGGAAGTTTAAAACCCAAAATTGTTGTTTACATTTTTTGTTCTTCTTTTTAAATTTTATATTTATTTATTATTGTTATTATCAGTTTTTTTTTGGATGTATGTGTAAAATTTAAAGTTTATAATAACATTGTAATTTTAAATACAATATGGAAGAAGAACTATTTTAAGTAAACAAAAATAAATGAGAGGTTCATCGACCTACCTTCAAAAGAATTTTAATTGAAATTATTAGATTATTGAAAAGTGATTTATTGTGAAATTTATTGAATTTAATTCTTTTTCGGAAATTGAGAGGATTTTTGGAATTTTTTTCCCGGAAAATTAAGACAAATGTGAACTTTCATTTCGCATGTGGAATACACTAAGAGCCTCAATTTAAAGAATTTGAAGCATAAAAGAGTTCATGAATTTTGGTATGAGTTTGAAATTAAGATTTAACTGTAACATTTAAAATTTTGGCACTCATTTAGCGCTTTATTTGACAAATCCATTCAATTATCGTCACTAGCCTCAGATATGTAAATAAACTTTTTGACATCGATCAAAATAGATCATTCAGTTTTAAGTGAACTGTCGTACTGATCAGTACACATCGTGATATTAAAAGTAATTGATATTTTTATTATTGGTATCCAGAGCCCATAAACCTGAGGACTCAGACTATCAAAGAGGATCACTGTGGATATATTGGAAATGGGCAAAGTCAGTCTTCTAAAAAATCTTATCAATGTAAGAGTTAAACAGGCTCTGATAGGTAGGCTACTTAACATGAATGGACGAAAGCCGTGGCCAGGTGATATTTAATATGAACGAATCAGAAGGTCGTGGTGGAGTAGGCTGATCTAAAGCGAGATAGATCGATGGCGTTGAAGCAGTTCTGAGGGCGCTACAAGTAAGAAACTGGAAAGAAAAAGCACAGAATAGACAACTCTGGAATTGGATTCTTAACCAGATCAAGATAAGAAAATGGTAAGGGCCTGATAAGTAATTTAGGAGATCGTACGGTGCAGTAGTTAGCGTGTTGGACTATCAATCTTAAGGTTGGCAGTTTAATTCTTGCTTCGGCCATTAAACTTTACAATCTCAAATGTTCCTTTTTCTGGCTACTCAATTTGAGTTAAAGGCTAGATAAAGGTGGCGACTGCTTGGGATGACAGGATAAAAGTTAAGCCCCTCGAATGATGAAAATGACTATGCACAATGGGCCCGACTGATGTTCTGAGTGCAGACTTAAAAGCCTCCCTTAAAATCTGATCTGAATTAAGGAGGAATCTTATCAGAGAAAATGGGCGATCCCACAGGAAGTATATTAAAAATACTTGAAAGAGTTAACATAACAACTTTTGATTAAAGGACACAGTTGTACTAAAATCATGCAATTACTAAATTTAACACGCTCACAATATCCATATTAAAGAGTTTCAGAAAAAATAAACCTTAATTTAAATAATTTTTTTATTTTATTTAATAATAGTAATACACAAAAATACATTTAGATCACGCACACACACATGTCCTTTTTTTTCGTTATTATGTGAAGCATATACATGAAAAATTATAATAACTAGAAAAATTTTAACATTTATGAACCAAACCAAGTATTTTTTCATTATTAATATTAATATATTTATATACATAAAACTATTTTCCACTAGAACTGTCAACCAAATACTGCAGCAATATTATAATATGAAAAAAATAGAGTAAAAAAAAATTGAACAGGACAAACACACATGCTTCAATACTCGGGTTATATTATCATAATGTACTCTTACACTAAACTTCACATATATGTGAATGTATATGATAATATTTAATGGAATGACGTATTAAAATATGCAAAATGTATAAAATTCTTTAAATTCCTACCCCGATATATTATTATTTTTCTGTCTACTCACTTTATAATATGCAAAAAGAGGGTGTTTTGTCCTATATGAACATTTTTTTATTATTTTTATATTACACACACACACACACACACACACACATACACATTCATATCATGTAGACGTTATACTGCAATGCCGTGTTTAAATAAAAGATGTATAAAAATATACGGAAAGGACATGTTAGATATTACCCTATTTTTTTCATATTGTCTGATGATCGTTCATTCGTTCTATTATTTTTATTATTATTATTATTATTATAATACTTCATGAGAAGAGAAGGCAATAAAAATGCACGTGAGCATTCATAATGTGAACACTTTTACTTAACACACACTCAAACTACATATAAATTTTATTACTACTTTACTTTTATATTAAAAAAAATTGTATAATGTGATATGTGAACTATTATTTTTTTTTTTAAATGAAACACAGCTGGACTAGAAAATTAAAATACAAAAAAAAATGTATGAATTGAATATATTGAATATCAGAGAGTGCAAAGTTCAAAATCATTTTTCTTATCAAATAACGTTATATGACATTATATTAAAAATTGTGTTCAGAAAAATGTAATTTATAATTTATGATGATGCACTTCTATGCACTTCCATGCACTTTGAGGAGATCAATAACTTTCATCTTATGTTATTTATTAAATTAAATTGAGAAGACGAGAAAAAACTAATAAAAAATAGGCGGATTACATGTCAGTTAATTTAATAGTTAAATTATAGGGGGAAGTGTGGTTATGTGATATGAAGCATTCTCAAGATCAAAGCGTATCAGTGGCCAATATTTGTGAAATTTTTGATCAAAGGTATGACCTGTAAGTCAAATTTGGTTCAATCGGGTCGTTTAAAGCAGGCTCGATGTTGTCAACAAAGATTTCAGAGCACCTAAAAACTTAGAAACTTAATTGTGAAGTTTATAGAAGTCTAAAAGAAAACGCAGACTTGCGATTCTCGACCAAGTAGGGCCCAGAAAATCGTTATAGGGCTTATCTCAGGTCACTTTCGAATCCAATTTTTTAAAATCGATGTCAAGGCCACTTTCTAAAGAAGAAATAAAAAATTAAGCTCTGATAAAGTATTTGAGCTTAAAATTGTCCAGTGGTCCCATCTATGGTTTAACCACCTACAATTTATACTGTCATCCGATCCAGTCGGCCTCAGGTTTTACTCAGCGCCCCTGTGCTTTATCACTTGATTTTTGAAATTTTAATAAATATCAATTTTAATCATATGAACACTGACTAAATTTGATCATTCGAGTTATTGCTTGTAAAGAATCAACACTTATTAGCTGATAAATGAAATAATAAATTGTTCAATATTATAACGAAATCAAGTCTTTCCATAACTTTCATAAATTTGTGGCCCTTGACGAAAATAGCAATAGTGTTTCATGCAGACAAACGCACGCCTCATGCGATAGTCGATCATTTGGAATCTAAACATTCCAGAAGGACTTTTAATTATTTTAAGTGAAACTTGAGCATATTTGGAACTCGAAAAACAAAAATTAATTTTCATGCCCAGGACTGGATTTGAACTCCCGTTGCAAGATTCTTACTAATCATACCAGGAACTTGACCAACTCGGTCAACGAGTTCCCTAAATTCGACATTAATTTTGATCATTTCGAGTTGTCAACGCGCCATCTGTTGAGCATTTTTTTAAGTAAACAGTTCAAACTATTTTTAAGAAAAAAAAATCCCCATTTGCCCCTATGAAATTAACATATCAAATTTCAACATTACGGAAATGAAGGTCACACGTGTAAATTTCACTCTAAATCTTTAAACTCAAAATAAAAAAAGATACAAATGAATCACTGAAAAGTACAAGACATCATTATCCGAAACATATCTTTCCTAGAAATCTTTTTATTTTAATTTAATTTATTATTATAATAAAAATTATCGTCCAATATTGATACCAAAAAAAAAAATATAAATAAAATAAAAAACATGAATACAAAAATTTATCATACAAAAAGCAGATCTTGTCTGTTTTTACCAAAAATGATACAAATTCGTCATAATGAATTTCTACGAAATTTGTGTGTAAATTTAAATTGTAAAATTTATATATAAATGGTCTTTAATATGATGTGTAAAAAGACCTTAAATTTAATATATATGGAAAAAAGTCTTTGAATGTGTCATCTTTGTTTAAATTTCATATTATTATACACTAAAAAAAATTAAAAAACATTTTCAACGTAAGATAGTTCAATTTAATGGTGTTTAATATTCTTTTTTCTTAAAATCCATCATTAATATGTAAATTTATTTCATTTCATTTCATTATAATTTTAATTTTTTACATAAATTTTATACACACACACACTCACAGATAAAATTATAAGAAAAAAAAATATAAGCAAAATATTATTCATTAGCTTTCATTAAATGATGTGTCTATTTCGTGTTTTGACTTCTAATAATAATAATAAATGTCTTTTAACATAAAATTATAAACTCACATTCAATGCTTCGAACTTTTTTTTTATATTAAACAGTTATTTTTCTTTAAACTTAATAGCAAACACTTATAACTTATAAATAATGATGTATCATTTATTCAAATATCAGATTAAATTATCGATTGTGTATTTTTTTTTGTATTTATGTTAATCAATTTATATTTATATTAAAATTATATTTTGATATTAAGAAGAAAAAAAAACTTTTATACACATGTTTATTCATCATTCACAAAAATCACAAAATGATATTTAAATTAAAATGAAATAAAAAATAAAATAAAATTTATAACAGAGGAAAAAAACTGTTTAATATCATTATAAATTAATAGAGAAATCAATAAAAAAGTCAAATTTAAAAAAAAAATAATTCATGTATAAACCTTTATATGGAACAAGTTAAAAGTTAAGTTTGTGGCTTATGTGAAAATGAGTTTCGGTAGAAAACTGGTTTAAATTTTGTATTTTTTATTTTGGTTAAATGTGTTGAAATGATTTAATTTTATGTGTTTAAAGATATAATTTACTGTTATATTCAATGAATGACCAGAGAAAAAGGATCAGATTAAAATGAGAGAAGTTAAATTTTATATATTTTTTTTCATTTAAGTTGGATGTGCGATGGAGACACGTGTTTCAATTAAATTTGAATATGATGACGTTAAAAATTTAAATTTAAAATATTAGGAATAAAAAAATTTTAAAATGAACTAAAAAATGTAAAACAAGGCTAAACTGAGTCAAAATCAAAAATTAGCCATACGGGCAATTTGGCAAATGCCTGAAAGGCCGCAGTCGATCGTCTTGCTAAAGTTAAGTTTAGCGTAAATTTTAAAGAAAATCATACAGAATCCCAGGGCCGTTAATAATTTTCAACACACCCCTGCAATGAGGAGTTTCATTCAGAAGCGAGATCAATGTATGGGAAAGTTGTTAGTCAAAAAAACAATTCAATTTTAAAGAGCATTGCCTGAGTTTTTTTTAGTCAGAGCCGGTCTACAAAGAGGGACTCGGACTCAGCCTTAAATCTGATCGACAGGAAATTTACTGCCCCCTCCCCCTTCCTCTTAAAAGTTTTCTTAATCTGTCTCTGGTTTTAGCACATAATTTTTCTTTTAAAGGAAAATTCCCAAAATTTAACTTACTTTGAGACATATTTTCATAAAAAACCAAAATCGCACTTTATAAGTGAACAACTTTCCTATACATCATTTTCATAGTTTTCAAGTATAAAATTTGAAATTTCATTTTATCAAAAAAAAAATCCTTCTAAGTCCACTGAGCTGCATTTTTATATGAAGATTATTTCATAGAACAAATATTTTTTTTTCAAATTTGCTAAATGAACTATAGATTGATAATTCTTTGATAATGATGTATGGGAAAGTTGTTCAGTTTATTTTAAAGTTAAAAATTATAGTAAATTTTAAAATGACATTTTCCAGTTAAAAAAAAAACATCAAATTATTGCAAAAAGATTAAATTTAAAATACAAAATTTAAGAACAACACAATTCTTTAAACACATCACACATTAAAAGGGAAAAAGTCTTTCTAAAGCGATTATTACAAATAATCTCAAAACAACTTTTAACACACACAACTTTTGCTACACACATAAAAATAATCAGCAATCTTTTCTTCAACTTCTTCTTATAAACTTATATAAATGTGAAGAAAACTCGTTTTTTTTAGTCTTATTTTGTTTTTGGTTTCATGCTAAAGTTACTTTTTCTTCTTACACTTCTTTTAATTTTAAGACACATACTCAATTTAACATACACTGAAGCTGTTTATTCTGTTGCATGTTTCTTACGATGATGTGTGTTTTTCTAGAGTCAATATACACACAAATACACACAGCTCACAGCATCTTACTTAATATAATAAAAGCCACATTATAATAACAATAATATAATGGTTGTTGTTGCAACTTTTAAACTTGACTCTTTTTTTTGTATAATTTTATTATGTGTGTATAAATTGTGTGTGTGTGTGTGTGTGTGTGTGTGTGTGCATGAAATGAAGTAAAGTATGAAATAATAATAATCAAATAAAATAATAGTTTTGTGTGTAGAAACGTGAATGGACAAAGATAATGTTGGTTTAGATGTGTTTTGTGATGTGGTGCAGCTGAGTGAGTGTCAATTTTCGTCTCTGCTTTGAATGAGAATCAAAAGAATGGAAAATAAGAAGATAAATAAACTTAAAGAACGGGTTTACGTGAGTGTTTGTTGTCTTCTTGGTTTGTTTGAAGAGAAAGAAGAAAATAATGACAAGGAACTACTTTGATTGTGTACTTAAACAAAAAAAAAATGGAGATCAGATCATCAAACAGGAGACAGAATCATAAAAAAAAACTAAATATAAATTTTAATTTTAAATTACATTTAAATGAAATGACTCAAGAAAAGGAGAAGAAGAAGAAGAACATTAAAAAAAATCATTATAATAAAAAAAAGAATCAGATGAAGAGTGGTTAAAATAGGTTGGTCTTCTAAATAAAATATTAATATTAATATTAATATATAAGAAATGAGAGGAAAAAAAATAAAACAGGATTAAATGACAGCCATGTATTATTATATCGAATGATTTGCTTTTTTTTCTCTTCTCTTCTTGATTTTATTTTCATTTTTATTTCATTTCAAATTAAAAGAAATACAAAAAAAATCTTGATTCTGAATCTTCACATTTACTTCTCATATACGTATGTGTATAGACACACAGCGTGGCTACACACAGGTGACGATGAATCATCATTGAATGCACCATT
Organism: Culicoides sonorensis; assembly: GCA_900002565.1. Taxonomy (NCBI): domain Eukaryota; kingdom Metazoa; phylum Arthropoda; class Insecta; order Diptera; family Ceratopogonidae; genus Culicoides; species Culicoides sonorensis. The sequence continues at coordinate 361,889 of LN483385.1, read as the reverse complement.
ATTTTGTTGATGTTTCATTGTTGTCTTCGTTTCTTTTCTTTTCGTTTCATTTTATTTTCTTTTAAAATTCACCTACAATGCACAAGATTCAGAGAGCAAAACAAAACAATGCCCGACCTTTTCTCTGTAAGATGCTTCATTTTATTTTATTTTATTTTTTTTTTTGATTTGAACTAAGAAGTTACCAGATCTAACATCGATGATAAATTAAAGGAATCAAAAGATAGGAAATTTTGTTATATAATTTTATTTTTTTTCAATGAAACTTGTTGTTGTTACTGTTATTCAAAATCAAATCCTTTGATGTTAATTTTAAAGCGTTTTTAAAGTCAAGGATGTTTTTATTATTTGAATGTTTTTAATATGAATAATTATACAAGACAAGAAATTAGATTAAACCGCATGACTCCTCTTTTACATTTAACTATGTGTGTGTATAATATTTTTTTCATGAATATCTCAAATATGAGAGAGCTCTCAAGTGATTGATGAGTTGATGTTAAATTTATAATAAATAATAATTATCATCATCATGGAAACCAACCACCAACAAAGTTATCGGTTTACCAAGGTATTTAATCAAATTTATAGGGAAAAAAAATGTATTTTATTATTGATCTTAAAGAGTTAAAGGTGATATGCGATTAAAAGGAAGTGAAATTGAATGAATTCATAGGATAAGTTTTAAAATTTTGAGGAATTCCTAAGTCATATTGCCCTTAAATCATGATTGAATTATCGAAATCGATGAAAATGATGTATGGCAAAGTTGTTCAGTGCAATTTTTTTGTTTTATGAAAAATTATGTCAATCTCATTAATCTTAGAGAATTTCCCACAAAAAATAATGGACTTAGTATTGATTCCAAGTACAGACTTTATAGAATCTTCTTTAGGGGGGAAGGGAGGGGGTCAAATTTATGAATAAAGTTCTAATTTTTTCTGTCAACTTAGTTTTTATATTTAAAAAACTGCTTCACTGTTAACCGATCGCTTAACGAGCATTCTATGAAGTTGAACACACATACTTATGACCTACAACTTTCCCATACAAACTTTACATGATTTTCGTAAGAAAATTGCATTGAACATTTTTTTTTAATTCACCTTGTTTTGCGTTTCAGGTCATCAAGAAAGTCATAAGAGACTATTTTGTGCCTTGTAAAGTATCAAAATCTATATAAAACTTGCAAAAAATTGTATTTTTTGACAGCTGTCATTCACATTTTTTATTTGTAGTGTCTTAAATGTTAACCGTAGCTTCAGGTGTCACAAAATTGAAATTTCATGCGGATTCCTTTCGTGTGAAGATCGGAATCAATTAAGAGTTAATTCCAAAAAAAAATATAAAAATTTTCAAAATCAAATCTAAGATCAAAACAAACAAAAAAAGAGCAAATTGAAATTTATTTGTCTGCAAAGCATCTACAATAATTTTTACTTAAAAAAATGCACAAATGTACCAAACAAAATTTCGCAGTTTAACAACATTAAATTATCAACTTTATTTGGCATGAAATACAGGTAGAAGTCCATAAATATTAAAAGTAAATGTAACGTTTTCTATTATTATTACTAAATAAAATATTTTTTCCTGTAACAAAAGTAACAAAATGCAGCTACTAAAATGCATTTACTTTTATATTACCACGAATTCTATATAAAATAAATGTTATAAGCATTTAACAATGTATTTATTATTATTTTATATTTTATTATTATTTTATATAATAATCAATGCAAACTGTGCATGTATAGAAAAGGAAAAAACATAATTTAACTAGTGTCAGTTTCTGCAATTTTGTGCATTGAACTCAATTAATATGGTTTTAAATTACTTTCATGTTTCATTTTTTTTATTTATTTGTACATTTGCGCTATTCAAAGAGATATTTTATTCATTAAATTTATTAAATGCTGTAACGTGGTCAAAATAGCATTTAAGTGCATTATTTTATCTCTTAAATTATACATTTTTGATTTTAAGTAAATTATTATCTTGGGATATCGGTCAAATTTCATTGAAATTTTATTTTAGATCTCACATTGAATTTAAACTCATCATTAAAAAAAAATTATTTGAAATTAAAATTAAAATAAAATGAGGAGTTTAATCAACTATAACTGAAATATAATCAATTTTCTTATAAAGACATGACAGTCATCATACAATTCAATGCTTAAAGTTATTATTATTATTTATTATTATCATTATTACTTCAAGTAAATTGGATGAAAAATTTCATTTCATACATACATAAAAGTTATAAGTAGGTAATCAACTACTCCCTATTTCAACATTTTATGCATTAACTAGTTTTTTCTTTTCTTTAAATAATATTAACATGCATTTGTGCATCACGTATGTGCCTGTGTGGACTTTGTTTGAAAGAGAGAAAGGCAAAAACCAGTTTTAAATGGATTTCTTTTTTTCCTTCATTTCATCTCTTTTTTTTTATTATTATTATAATACTTTTATATTAGGTCACATCGACGTTTGTCAGCAAAAACGTCGCTACAGCCTTTCTGGGCCATCGTAGACCCATAGTTTCTTCTGAAACTTTATCTTATTTTTAGCGGCCGAGGTGCTCGCGAAATAAAAAGTTAGGGTGTCCATATAAAAAAATAGGGTTGCCATACAACTTTAGGTGAAAATTCAAAAAATTTCCACGAATTTTCCGGAAAATTCGAAAAAAAATATATTTTCAGAATCCCCTCAACCTAAGCTACAACTTTGCCGAAGACACCAAATACCTATGACGTACTTGAAAAAAAAATTTTTTTTCATACACATGAATTCTCTTATTATAATACTTTTATATTAGGTCACATCGACGTTTGTCAGCAAAAACGTCGCTACAGCCTTTCTGGGCCATCGTAGACCCATAGTTTCTTCTGAAACTTTATCTTATTTTTAGCGGCCGAGGTGCTCGCGAAATAAAAAGTTAGGGTGTCCATATAAAAAAATAGGGTTGCCATACAACTTTAGGTGAAAATTCAAAAAATTTCCACGAATTTTCCGGAAAATTCGAAAAAAAATATATTTTCAGAATCCCCTCAACCTAAGCTACAACTTTGCCGAAGACACCAAATACCTATGACGTACTTGAAAAAAAAATTTTTTTTCATACACATGAATTCTCTTAACAGAATGTGAACACATCGACTTGTAATTCAGAATTTTTGTAAAAAAATTAACAATGAATAAAACTAAAAAGTAAAAAATAAAAAAAATATAAAAAAAATTTGAATGGAAAACAAAGTTCTGGACATTTCTTAGGAAGTTATTAACTTCTAAAATAAACTTTTATAAAAGGTAGATGGCTAACTAAAAAGTGAAAAACAAGAAGCTTTCAAACAAAATAAAGTATTTGAGATTAAACACAAATTTGTTAAAAGTTGAATTTTGATTTCAGTCTTCCTTTGCTGATAAAACACAACCACCAAAGACCTTTCAGTTTTGTGAGTGCTTAGACCAAAGTTATTGTTAAAAAAATGTTTTAAGTTAATACTCAAAATTCAACTTTTAACAAATTTGTGTTTAATCTCAAATACTTTATTTTGTTTGAAAGCTTCTTGTTTTTCACTTTTTAGTTAGCCATCCCCTCCTCATAAAAGTTTATTTTAAAAGTTAATAACTTCCTAAGAAATGTCCAGAACTTTGTTTTCCATTCAAATTTTTTTTATATTTTTTTTTTTCTTCTTATAAATAAAATAAAATTAAACATAATGAAAAATACGTTTTATAAGTACAACAGTGTTAAACTGAATTGAATTGAATTGAGAAAAAAAAATATTACTAAAAGAAAAAAAAGAACAAGGAGCTGCTCTCTGTATTGTAATCTATGAAAATGAATATCGTGGTACATGGTGAAATGAAAATTAAAGGGAATTGTTAAAGGTAACTTGAGAGAAGCTGTTTATAGACTTTAAATTGCTTAAACTTCAAAGAGAGAGCCTTCAAACATGAGAGAAGCTTTTGAGAGACTTTAAATCACTCAAACTACAAAGAGAGAGAGCCTTCAAACATGAGCGAAGCTGTTTATAGACTTTAAATCACTCAAACTTTAAAGAGAGAGCCTTCAAATATGAGAGAAGCTGTTTATAGACTTTAAATCACACCAACTTCAAAGAGAGAGCCGTCAAGCATGAGAGAAGCTATTGAGAGACTTTAAATCGAACAAGCTTCAGAGTGAGAGCCATCAAACTTGAGAGTAACTTTTGAGAGACTTTAAATCAGTACCTTCAGTAAGAGTGAGAGAGAGATCTTTAAACACGGGAGAAGTTTTCAGTGACTCCCCCCTAATTTTCATCTCACTGTGTATTTCCATAAGAAAATAATGAAAAAAAAAACTTGTAATAAAAGGTAAACACATAAAATATTATTATTATACAATTGAGTCATACCTGCATGTTCCATGGACATGTGTGTATGAGTAGTTGCAACGGTTCAATAGTGAAGTAAAAGGCATATATTTGGTATTATTAAATATATCAAGAAAAAAAACATACACATAATATAACATAAAATAATGGAAGAAAAAAAATAACATAAAAGATTGAAGACAAGTTGAAATATTTAACCAGTAGCCATAAAACTTTTATGTATTACAAATTAAATATTATTATTATTCTTATTATTTTTCATATACCTATGTGTGTGTGAGTGTATGTTCATTTTAACCTTTTTACAGGAAAAATGAATATAATGAGATAAAAAAAAAACTTGACATTTAAAAGTTTTATTCAATTAAATTTTTTTTATCGTTATCAGCTCAATAATAAAACAATTAAACACAAAAGTATCTTTAAATGTAATGAAAGTCACATGTTCGTGTTTTTTTTCTTCTTTTTTCCCTCATTTTATTTTTGAGTTGCATAAAAGTGATTCAAGATCGTGAGTCATCATTCATCTGTATGTTTATTTGTGTTTATTTTTCTTTACTTTTTTTTTATTTTATCATTTGTAACGGTTAATTTGATAACTTTTTTGTTCGACTTGATAAGAATTTGTAATAAAAATACAAAACCTGTTCATTTTGTGTTTCGTTTTATTGTCAGTTAATCGTTACAAATCGATGTAATAATATATAAAATTTTTGTTGTTGAGAGTTTTTATTTGTTGAATTTGTGTCATTTTTCTTTTAATTTAACAAGATGTTTGTTAGTTAAGGAGATTATTTATTTGAAGATTATTTTATTCGAAAATTGTGTTTGTTTTCTGGATTTTATGATGCGTGAAGACTTAAAATTGGCTTAAATTTATATTAAAATGAAAATAAAAATTTGAATTTGACAGCCGTTAATTTGAATTTGACATTTCTTAGCCCTTTGCTTCCCAAAGGAGATTATTTTAAACTTTACAATCTCAAATGACCTTTTTTCGGCTACTCAATTTGAGTTAAAGGTAAGATAAAGATGGCGACTGCTTGGGATGACAGGATAAAAGTTAAGGCCCTCTGATGATGAAAACGAGTATGCACAATGGGCCCGACTGATGGTCTGAGTGTTGGCTTAATAGCTACCATATAAATCTGATCTGATTTGAAGTCCAAGTAACGCTCTTTTGTGAAAATTTAGCTTCGAATCAGTTCATTTAAGTTGAAATGTCAAAAATTGAACGAGCGTCTCTTCGATAAATTTCGATTAGCGAAGGGTTAAGCACTTTTTCGAATCTTATCGCACAAATAATTTTAAATGAGGCAAAAAAACGATTAAATTTTTATCAAAATCAAATCTGAGAATTTTTCGTGCCAATTTTAATCAATTATGACTCACAGGTCAACTTCTCAAGCAAACAGTGACTTAAAATGATAATAAAATTCAGTCTTAATCAAATTATAACTGTGCTTCACACAATAAATTGATAAGTTACGAAATTTAACATAACATAACATTTATGGAGAGATAAGACAATTTTTTTCTTGTATTTTATATCAACGCGTCATTCCAAGATACACAGACATCAATAAATAAACACTTCAGAACAAAAAAAAAACGTGAATGACAAGAATTTTCTTATCTTATCACACAGTAATAATTATGTACATTAAAAAAAAACATTCAAATCAGAAAAGACGATTTGCTTATCACACAAATTCACTGAAATTAAATCAAATATGAAATGATTAGAGAATTGTGTGTGCTTTCCATTTAAGAATTTTTATTATCCATATGGTCTAATTTTTTTTTCGATCATTCATGAATTTTATCAATTTTATCGGATATCAACAGGTTGAATTTGATTCATTGAAACGAAATTGAAATTATCTGTTTATTTTCCATTAAATTGATGTTCAAATGAGTCAATTTCAATTCGAATTAAAAATACGTGTCTTTTTAATAATAATAATAATAACAATAACGAGACGTGTTAATTTTAATTTCATTTTACACCATCATATCACTTTTATATCACTTTGAAAAGAAAATAAAAAAAAAAAAAATTAAATACATTGTTTAAATTTAATTAAACTCTCTTAACAGCACTCATTATAATTAAAATTCATTATAAATAGTAACAAATAATAGTTTAATAATAATGTGAAACAAAGAAAATCTCATCAAATTATCTCTTATTTTTTTTTTCATATTAATTTTTTTTAATGTAAAATCACGCATTTGACTATCATTTTAACGTTTTAAATGTGAATTTCTGTAGTAAAAGTGCGAGACAAGTGAAAAATTGTTTTTATAATTAACATGATATTCAAACACTGTTTTGTTCAGCTCATGTTAATTATTGCTATTTTGATATATATTAAGATAAATTTTTTTATTATGAAATTTTTGTATTAAACTGATTTCTTCGTTGATGCATGTTAATTAATCATTTATCAAGGTCAATTCATTTTATTTTTTTTTTTTGCTTCTGTTACAAAAAAAAAATTAATTTCAATTTAATTGCATTGTAAATTGTATTGCAAATGTTAAATTCCATTCAAGTTTCATTTCAATTTCATATTAATTGTAATTTTCAATTTTTTGTTTGTGTAATTCACATTTGAAGAAATCGATTAATTGAATGGCAATCGATGTTTCATTGAATGGCGCTGTTCAGTGTGACGATTGTGATTTAATAGAAATTTCTGTCAAAGTAGACGAAATTTCAATTTTTTTTCAATTAAATTGATAGAAACCGAGAAATTTCAAACTCTGATAATCGAAAAATTTGAATTCAAGGTGAAATGCTTGAAAATTGTTCAAAAGTCAGGTTTTTGATATCAAACAACGTTCCCATACATCGTTTTCATGCAACTCATAAGGAATTTGATATTTTTATTGAATGTTAAATGTTGGAATTTCATATTAATTGAAAATATTTGAGCTTAATTTGATTTTTATGTATGGATTTCAAATGATCCATGTCAACTTTGCCAAATAAACTATACGCTTATTTTTTTGTTTTTCAATTAAATTTCATCAATTTATTTGACTTTTGATCTAATGAAGTCATTTTTTTCTTTCCAAGGTCCCTGAAGGTCAATTAAACTGAAATTTTACATGAAATTCGTTTCAAATCTTAGAACAACGTTCTCATACATCATTTTAATGTAACTCATACAGATTTTGGTATTTTTAATGAATTTTAAATATTCAAATTTCATAGTAATTGAAAATATTTTGAGCTTGACTTTATATTTTAATATGAACCTCAAAAAATTATCTATATCAACTTTGTCAAATGAACTATAAGCTTAAACTCTGCTGATAACTGTTTTCTAAGTCACCAGACCAATTTCTTTGAGATTTGACCTCATTGAAGTATTTTTTTCCGTTTTAAAGCCCTTCAAAGTCAATCCTCAGAAAAATGACTTTAAATCTTTCAACAACGTTTCCATACTTCAATTCAATGTAATACATGCAAAAAAATCTTTCACGAAGATTTTTGATCTCTTGAAAATGACATCGAGAAATTTTTTAATTGTAAATCATTTTTGTTTGTCCTCCTTATGTAATTTCAGTCTCTGAAACGTTTTTCATTGTTAAATTTCAAATAAAACTTAATTCTTAAGATTTTTGATTGATTCTTTGATTGATGCAAAAAAAAAATCATTTAAATAACACCACAACAAAAACCGTTACCTAGAACAGACACTCAATTAAAAAATAACAAACAAAAAATTGCAATCTTCATTTTATTTATTTATTTTAAATTTTTTTCCATAATAATAATAATAATAATAAAGCAACTTCATGAATATCATTTTAAAAATAACTGTTAACCACCCGATCACATATGATTCTGTCAAGGTCTTTTCAGTTAATACTGTTAAATTGTGTTTCATTTTTTTCATCGTCTTCTCTTATTATTAATCATTTGATGTATTTATAAATAAAGTTATTATTCTTATTATTATTAAACAAAAAAAAAATAAACAAGAACCAGCAATCGAATCAAAAAAAAATTAAATACGAGAATGTTACTGTCTGTAAATACAATTAAAAGTAAATTTCATTCAAAACTGAAATTAAAATTAAAATTAAATCATATGGCATTATAGTGGGATTGACGTCAATGTTTTGGTGATTGCGATTTTTTTTTTTATTTTTTATGACATTACTTCATTAATTTTCATATACAATAACTTTAAAATTAATTGTTATGTATATTATTTTGTACTCAAAGTACTTAAATAAGTTATAAAGTAAATTGGGATTTCCGGTTTTAATTGATTAACTTTTAAAAGTGCGATATCTTAATCTTGAGTGGTGAGAGAAAAGTAAAGTGTGAAATTTACCAGTAGTAGGTTAAAGAGTGTTTTTCCAACTTAAATTGAAATGAAATAATTTAAAAGGTAAAAGATTGCTAATTGAATCATTGAAAGTAAGCTAATTGAACTTTTGAAGAGAGTGCAATTGGTGATTTTGATGGAAAATGGATCGAGAGTTGAGAAAAGTAGAATAAGGTAAGTGAAATCTCAATTTTAGATTTTGTTCGATAGATGGAGCCACATTTAGAACTTTTAAAATCTGCAATTCTAGCAGTCCTACGCATAACAGCCCTATTGAAAATGATGCCTAGATAGACATCCACCTTGGACCGAAAGACAACGTCCATTCGGATCGGAGGACGTTAAGAGTGCAAAACTGACAACAGGTGGCGCAAGATAGAGAGAACTGGAAACAGATCCTTCAACGGGTTTTGACTAAGTAATTGGTTGTATAGCTAGCTAAGTAAGTAAGTTTGACCGAGTCCATATTTTGTTTGCACTGAGATAACGGTATAAAATCCAAGGTCAATTCATGGACTTAAGCTATAGGTGTTGAGTTTCTTATGGAGACTTTGGTCGAAGTATTATTAACACAATAAGACCCTTTAGGATTGTGGTATAGCCTTATAGACACTTTTCTAGGGTCATGTAGCCAACTATCGCCACTGACTTCAAGAACCGTGGGATACAGGTAAGTAAAATTTATTCTCCTTCATTAAAATTTAACGATAGGAAAAGACAGATTTTTATTCAAATTGTCCATTGAATCGAATTTTACATTAAAATAATACAATAATTAAAAAAGCATAACATTAAAATTAAAACCAGAACATATTTAAAAATAATAATAATTTAAATACGCACCTCCTGTAATGAGCATTTAATCCGTTTTCAGCTTAAAAACTAATTATTTTATGTATATTGTCAGAATTCACCACATTAAATATTTAAAATTGTGACCAGACACAATTTCAAATATAATTTTAACTATTGTCTCAAAGTAACAACCTGATATGATTGTTTTTATTTTATTTTGTACTTGTTTTTTTTTGTTATTTTTATTTAAGTGTTTAACTGATCAATCAATTCAATTATTACGGTTTTCTTGTTAAAATTGTAGTTTTATGTCAAAATTTTACAGATACTGATTAAATTAATGTTGTTATTTTTTGTATAAAAGTTGTAAATTTGCCAAAATGTTTAAATGTTGAAGTAAAACAAATGACAGACAAGAATGAATTCTCTTTTTATTATTTTAATGTTTAATTCGAATCACGTAATATTTTCTTTACTTCTGTTAAAAATATTTTCTAGTTTTGTTTTTAAAGTTATCTGTATAAAATTTTAATAATAACACGTTCAAATTTCATATAAAAATATATACTTTTAACACTTGTTTTTTTATTTATTATTATTGTATATTTAAAGAGTTGCACGCATAGAACAGAAAATGTGTGTGTGTGTATTTTAAAACAGGTTGTGTGTTGTTAAAAGTTTTGTTAAATTTGATAGTTAAGTATGTTAAACATATAAAATAATATATTTGTTCTTTTTAGTTTTGTATGTTTGTTTTCTTTTCTTACTTTTTGTTTGCCTTTCTTTTTTATTATTATTTTATTTTATTTTATTATTTACTTTTCATACATATTGTCTTGGTTCTTTTTTTTTGAATATTATTTGCTGTTCTTGAATTTAATTTAATTTTACAGGTTTATTCAATTTTATAGTATAATTTTGTTGTCACTAGAATATTAAAATGAAAAAGAAATAAATAAAAATCTTGTCGAAAAAGTTACGAATACTATTTGATAAAATGTGTAAATGTTAACTAAAAGTACGAGAAAATGATATTGCAACAGGTTTCATTTATTTTACTGTAAAATGTACATGGTACAAGAACATAAGTCATGTTCACTTGATGTGTTGTTATTAGGTGTTATATTTTTTTTTCAAATGTTTATAATACTTGATTTTATTTTTTTATCCCTTTCAGGACTGTGCGCTGTGAAGATTGCAACGGCATATTATTTGAGGCAAGTGACATCTCAAGACAGGAAATAATTATAGAGGTCAATCAGAACATCAAGGTTGGCAAAGTTGGTTCAAAAACTTCAATCAGATTTCAGGTAAGTCCAAGTTTATTGAAATACGTTTAATTTCATTGAAATATGCAACTTTTTCCAGGTCGTTGAAAATCGATAATAACTAAAGATTGATAAGGCTTTTATAGGAATAGTTGAAACTGACACTACTTTGTTAAATAAGTCTTCAGATCAGATTTTTCTTCCTTCCTTTCCAGACTAGACTTTATAATGGATTTTAAATAAGTCTTACTTAGTTAAGTTAAGTAACTAGTAAAGATAAGAAAGAACTAGTAAAGATTATCAAACCATGAAAGTGTCATTAAGAGTACTCAATTGATTACTCCAAAAACATTTTTTGTCGAGAAAGCAACCAAATCAAATCACAATCGATGCAAATCTATATGAAAGAAAACGCTGCATAATAAAACTTTAACTACGATACTGTAAACATACCAACTTGTCCAAAAAACGATGCAGAGCTGAAGAAAAACTCATAAGATGCATAACTTAAATAACCAGGCAACAAAGCAATACATCAAATGAACCGCGCTTAACAGAAATTCGGCCACACTCAAAATGAAGGTGATTAATTGTAATTTTTCACTAATTTAATTTAAGAGACTACTTGTCATTGGCTTCGAGCTGTTAGTAGTACATAGTGAAGAAGAAAATAAATAAATAGTGAAGGATTCAATACGAAGAATTTGGATGCCTACAATTTAAATGTGGTTAGAATTGGTGACAGTCTCAAAGATAAATTTAAGAATTTTTTTTGAATATGATCAACTCTCAGAGAAGCTATCACAGTGAATAATATAATCGGACGGCTTAAAACCATTAAAGAGATTGAGTTCCTAAAATGACATACATAGATGTTCTTATAAGAATTCAAAATTTGAAGTGGTCAACTACAATAGATCATTTAAATCGACAACCTTACATAAGTTAAACAGAATTCCAAATAGTTCATAAAAAAATAAGACCATTAGATAGATTGGAAGGTAAATCATAAGAATCTTCAAAAAAAAAGATCCACTGGCATATTTGACCAATTCTTAATTCAATCACTGCCATTATAGATCAAACTCAATCTTCACAGCAGTCCTAAAACTTATCCAGTCATTATAGGGATAAAATAAAACCAGAATTAACAACAAAATCCAAAGTTCTGACTCACGACTTTTATGTAAATAATAATACAAAAAAATATACAGGTGTTACACAATAACACTCTTAAAATTCACATTTAAAAGTATAATATAATACACAAATTTACACAAATATTACTATTAACAATAATAAATGCACAAATTAATGCAAATAAAAAACTTGTCCGTTTCAAGTTAAACTCAACACTCCAATAATTATTGTACGAGAGAGAATCAATGAATTCAGAATTAATATTACTTGTATATTATACATCATATACAGACTATAATATATTGGCAAAGTGATCGTTATATTATTATTTTATATTATAAACATGTATAACATACAATACACACATGTAATAATAGACCGTTTGTTTTTGCATCACAGAATTATATTGATAGATTATATTTTTAACAAAAAAAAAAAAAAACATAGAAGTTGAATTGAAAAATTGAATCGAAGTTCACAAATGTTGAAAATCAAGCTTTAATAAAATCAATCACAATATTAATTATTATAAATGTGTCAAATGTATGTTATATGTTTATTATACATGTTTATATGAATGTATGTATATTTTTTTTTGTATCATATGCAATTTATATACTTATAGTATATGTGTAATTATTGAATATGAATGTTAACTTTAAAAATTAGTTTATAATAATATAATAAGTTTTATATTTAATAAGTTTATTAAGATTACATTTCAATTTGAACAATATTTTTATAATGTTTAATATTATATTATAATATTGATAAAGCTATATTTTAATAATAATTTTAATAGAATTTCAATACAAACTAAATTTCAATTAATCACTTTTCAGAAAATATATGAAATAGTATTGAAAGTAACATTTGTTGCAATTTAACACAATTTTTAAACATTTACACATTTTATTATTAATAAGTATCAGTTTGTATTTTATAATAATATACTTATACATACATCAATAAAATTATGTATAAATTTTTATTATTAATATTATTGTTGTTGTTGCCTTTAAATATTATGTATGTTGTACGGAAATTTGCAAATCTTATACTGATCTATACACGTTTTAACTTGTTTTTTTTGTGTTGTTTAAATTTAATTTTATATGCGTGTATGCGATGTTCTGTTTTATTATATTTTTATATAGCAATATTCATTTATATATATATGTATATAATTTTATTTTATAATATAATTTTTTCGCGAAATGTTTCACTTTGTTAATAAAATTGTTTTTTCTCTTCTCCAAATTTGATTTAATTTAATAACTATTAATTTTTAACTTTAAAAGTGCAATTTGAATTGAAATTGAAATCAAATAAATTTAAATTATTATTTTGAATCTAAAAAAAATAAAAATATATATAAAATATATAGAATTAATATAAAAATACACGGTTTTTGCTTGAATCAAGCGCACAGCTGAGGCGTACGTTCTGATATACAAAGCGTCACTAAACTGTATTAGTTAGGTAAAAAGAAACCTGAGCAAGTTTTGTGAAACAACTAACAAACGAAACGAACATTATACATGTATATAATAGTAAAGTAAGTAATAATGAAAAGCGAGAATCAATTCATCCATTCACAATTTTTGTTTTGTTTAGTCTCCCTCTCAATGTATATGAGTATGTTTTTTTATGTGTGTGTGATGATATGTGAGTCACTTTTTGTAACGTATCGTTATGAAATACGAAACAAAAAATTTAAAGAATTATGTGATTGTATGGGTATCTGATATTTCTTTTAATTTGCTTTAACAGAAAACGTTGAATTAGTTGGTGTAATGAATTGAGGATCAGTTTGTAGTGGACTGATCTATTCTATCGGTTCATGTGAGTATGTGAGTTTAATAGGATGTACATTTTAATTATTAAAAGGTGAAAATTAATTTCAATTTACTTTTTTTTCAGATAAACCAAGGAGGCTGATCAGGAGACTTTACAGGAAGACAATTAACGACATACAATGATTGGACCAGGTTTTGTCCTACTGGTGTCCTACTGGTTTTGGGTTGAGAGTGTAAATATGCAAATCACTTAAGATCATCAGGTCCATTTATGACATAAAGAAACGTTAGAGGCTCTTTAAATGGAACTATCACATGGAAAAAAGTAAGTATAGACCACAGATCGTGTAGTTCCATCTTCAGAATGTTCATTGACCCAATGTTTACAAATGAAATAGTGACCATTAAGGCTTACGTTAATAGCCCAGACTCTGAATTTGAGCTATGAGATTCATCTGCTTGAAAGCTTGATATACTTGAATCACTACGGAAGAGCTAAATACCAGATGAAATTTATTGAATGAAAAATGTGAAGGCGATTCTGTGCTAAGTCCAACAATTGCGGCCGTTTTGTATACCCTCATTCATCATCTAACTCTGATCAGATTTGTAGTGCAGCTATTAAGCCTGCACTCAGGCCATCAGTCGGGCCCATTGTGCATACCCGTTATCATCATCCGAAGGATCATCCTGTCATTCCAGCAGTCGCCACCTTTATCTAGCATTTAACTCAAATTGAGTAGCCGGAAAAAGGGACATTTGAGATTGTAAAGTTTAATGGCCGGAGCGAGAAACGAACTACTAACCTTAAGATTGATAATGCAACATGTAAACCACTGCACCGTACAATCCCCTTCGCATCTATCTCACACTGTTACCATATTGTGCAGCCAAAAGCATGAGAATTAAAATTTTTCCATTTTCATCACTTGAAATTCAACAATATGATTTTCCATTGAAAAGTGGAAAAACCATTGAATCACGATTCTCCATACACAGAAAATTACGCTTACTCTTACTAAATTATAACAGATTAACACAAACACATCATCATGGAAAACTAAATTCAATGTCAAAACAACTCTCTAAGCGCGTTACTGTTTTCTGTTTCCATCAAAGCTCCTATTATTTACTTTCAATATTTTATTTATATCGTATAGTATTTGAAGGTGTCCGTCATCAGTCAATTCGCGTATTTGTTCATTATTTTCGAGAACAAACACTGATTCATTCATTTTTCCCCGCACATACACAAACACACACATACACACACATATATTAACGTTCTAATACAACTGTAAACATTTTTACTAGTAAATTCATTCATTTTTTTGTGTTGTGTATTACATTCACACTACGCGATACACATACACATATTATGCAAGTAAGTACATGTCATGTTCGTGTGTTTATGGTTTTTTTTGTGTTGTATTCTACACACTTGTTTTTGTTGTACCTTTTTTTCTGATCTGACTATTAACCGAGTGTGTTAGTTAGATCAAAACTTGTATGTTATATTTTTTTCATTTTATTTTTATTTTTATTTGAATCTCTCTAAACGAAACCAATGTTTAAAACACACATAATAATGTATGTTGATGATTCTGAATAAATATTGAATGTATGTGTTAAATTATAATACCCGGCCAGTTTTATTTTATTTTTTTTCTTTTCAAATAAAATTCATGCCAATACAAGTAACATAATAAATTTATACATGAAAAAGTGGTTAGTTTTGTTTTATATTCTTGTAGTATTTTTTTTTGTTTCTATCTGCTTGCATTGAATGAAAAATTGTGTTTTGTTGGTATAAGGTTTGTGTGTGTGGATGTAAAAGAACATTTAAATTATGGTAAAATTAAATCAGTTTTCCATTTAATAGAAAAAAATTATCACGATTTATGATTGATTATGAGATATCATCGTCTGTTTGTATATTGAAGATTAAATTTAAAAAAGTTTTGAGGGAAAATTGAAGGATCATTAAAAGAACAAGGACTTGCTAAATCGATGTCATTAAATTTATTTGAGGACCCTGAAAAGAGAGTCACAAATTTCAATTGAGCTCGAAGTTTAGTCCACACCTTAGCTGGCTTAGTTCCATAGCAAATAGTGAAAGGACAATAAGGTAAGTAAGGAATCAAATTTCATTTCAATATCACTCTCACTGAAGGCTTCAGCTCTCAATTACATTTCATGGCGCTATTCAAATTTGACTTGAAAATCTATCTGATTCTGGCAAAAGACTTAGAATTCAAAGTCAACACATACCACCTCTTTATTGACTTCAAGGCAACTTACGACAAAGTCAAACGTGGTTAGCTGTTTGTGATAATGAAAGAATTAGGCTTTGATCATAAACCTATACGACTATTGGCAATGACTCTTCATGGATCTAGGAGCAAAGTAAGGACTGGAAATGAAGTGTCTGAATCTCGTACGACCAAAACAGGGCTTTACCAAGGTGACGTAGTGTAAACTCTGTTATTTACCGTGGCTTAATAAGAATGGATCTGAGGTTGGACCTTGGTTGTCACTTAGCTTTCATATTCAGCTAATTCATCATAACTCAAATTTTCAACAAATAACTCATTCAATGAACACTAGATTACGAGCGCAAAAGAAACTACAACTTCAAAGAATTAAAACAACAAAATATGGTTTGGAAAGTATCCGAAATAACTCAACAACCTACCACAACATGATTCCAGAATCTCTTACTGACATCAATAACATCTAAAAATTCAAAACATTACTCACTAATTGGATAATCGAACACAAAATAATTTACTGCTGATTTAAAACTAATCACGGGCAACAGACCAACCAGGGCTTGATCGACCCCTCGCATGTGAGATAACCTAAATCTAAACCTACTGATTGTCACCTGTCTTACGTAGAGCTTCTTTAAGGATCGCAAGATCACTTGACCAGCTTCGGGTTTAAAATCAATGAATTTTTAATAAAATTTCCTCATTTCTCAACAAAAACCACAGTTGAAAACCCCACTATTTCAACATAACATCCATCAACACCTCCTTATATAAACACAAAAACATATATTTATTATTTTAATTCTTTATTAATTATCTGTTACACCCAAAAACCTAATTACCACTAATATATCATTACAATACAAAAACAAACAATAAACGAGTAAATTGACTGCAGAAAATTTAAAATTTATTTATCATAATAATAAAAGAAGATTAAAAATTGCACGAACATTCGATAAAAATAAATGTGTGTATACAAAATTTTATTGATATATTGAACTACTTACAGCGTTTCAGCTTAAATCTTCATTTAAATACACAAATCACACACACATATCAAAATGCATAGACGTCACCTACACGTTTCATTATAATTTTTTTGCATTGCATTTATATAAATATAAATAAACAAATAACATTCACAAAAAGTAAATTTATAAATTTTATTAATAACTAATAAGAATATTAACTGAGTGCGCCAAAGTCAAAGCACACACAACACAACACATATCATATCATAATAATAATAATATATTGAAGCAGGCAATACCTTTTTATTATTATTTTTAATTTCCGCATACACAACATTTTCTTTAGATGACTGTTTAGTAGTAATAATATGAAAAAAATTATACATGTGTGTTTAAATTTAAAAGTTTATATTTAAATAAGAAAAATGAATCGTTTACGTATTACATTTAAATGAATAATATTTTTTTTTTTTTTAATTTTTTGCAAATGTATAAGTTAATAAATATAAGTAAAAAAAATCATAGTCATCATTAAATGTCCGAAACCGAATCCGAATCAAAATAAGGAAACGCATACAAATGCACTGTGTGTGTGTGTTTGTATTTGTATGTCACATATGGGATTTATAACTGAATGTAACCCACCTGCACAAAATTAACACACTTGTACAATAATAAGAAACATGTCTTATTATTATTATTATTATTGTATAATACACGATTTAATAAAAAAAAAAGTCTTATAAGAAAAAAAGGAGAACATAAAAAAAAACACAAATCAGATCAAAAGGAAACGAATTTTACTTGTTCTGAATACAAAAAAAAAATGTACATTTATATTACAGGCAACAATGTCACTGATTCGATTCGGATTTAATGATTAGTATTATTATTCATATTTGATTAATTTTTTTTTTTTTATGCCTTTACATGATGCCTTTGATATATGAAAGAAAAGAGGTATTACATTGAAACTTAATGCAAAATAAGATTGAATTTGCTAAGTAATGTTTTTTATTATTAAATTTATTATAGACTCAAATATAAATGAAAAAAATGAGATATGTAAGAGAAGTAGTCGTGTAAAGTAAAACGTGTTATTTGAAACCTTTTAAAATGCATATTAGGTGTCTTTTATATGAAATCTATGTTACGATAAAGATAAGGTTGTGATTGAGTTAGATTTTCATTTTAAAATGAATTAAATTGAAAATTAGGGCTTTAAATTCAATTTTCTTGGCAATTCTTTTAATAAAGTACTTAACTGATGTTAATATTTCAAGAAAACAAATGAAAATGATGCTAAGACGTTATTTTACAATAATTTTCTTTAAATATGATGTTCAGCCTAATTAAAGGGTATTTTGATGATTAAATGCTTAATTAAGATGATTTTGATGTCTGTCCGTCAGTAATTTTTTGATCATTCATTTACCAGAATGTTCATATTTAAGGGAAAAGAGCTTTAGAGCTCTCTAACTCTCAATTTGGTCAAAAATGTTTTTCAGGTGGTCAAAAAGTAAATTACAAACAAAGACAAGGAAGGGTGAAGGAGGAAGGGGGAAATGAGACAAAAGAAAAGAAAGAGTCTTAAAGCCTTTTACTTCCAAAAAATTTTAATCTATGGCCTTTTAAATAACACAGATATCTGAATTAAGGTGCCTGAGAGTTTTAGCCTCTACTTTTATCAAAAAAAAGTTTTCTTACATACCCCCTTCCTTCCAATTCAATTATCCATTTTAAGATTGACCTTCAGTAAGAAGAAAAATTTGAAATAAACCAAATTTTAACTTTTTTGCTGGCTTCTTGTTAAAATCCAATTATTTTTATTTGCATATTTTGTCAAGTCATCCACGAGAGGGAGCCACAATGACATTTCATTTAAGTGCACTTTTGATTACATTTCAATACCTAATATCACCCAAAAAACTGACTCTTTTCAGCTAATAACATAAGTCATAAAAAAAGGTGTGTATCTCCTTTTTGTACTTCTTTCATTATTATATGTATTTATTATTATTATTATTTTATCATGATTGTGTATAATTTTTTTCCTTTTACACTCAATTTCTGAACTCATCTCATTTCAAATTGTATTATAAATACATTACACAAAGTACTCATGTAATGTTATTACAATAAGACGACAGGAGTATACAATAAAAGAAAACATTATAATACATTTTATTATATTATTATTTTAAAATATAAATTAAATTAAATTTTCATTTTTTTATTACACATTTAATAAGAATAATAAGTGTTTTCCTCTTCAATTTTTTTTTTATAAGATGATTTTGTTTTAAACATTAATCGTAAATCAATAATAATATGTATTACATGGAATTATCATGTGTGTTAATGTGAAAATGTAAACATAAACCGTGTTTAAATGAAAGGAAGAATGAGATTTCATATGAATTTAAATGTTAATTATTACTAGGAATGTTTGCTATTGTTCGAAGTAATTAACGAAAACTTTTTTCAAGAAAAAGGAGTGAAGATATAAAATTCAGCTGTAATACAACTTCAAACTTATAAATCAAGGTAATTTAATATTTTTTTTCATATTCAAATAAAATTAATTTTTTTTAAGTGAAAAAAATTAACGTATAAAATTAAAACTCATATTAATATGAAAAAATATATATTTTGAAGACATTCCTATACTTTATTTAGTGATGTGCTAATTTTACCATCAAAGTGAGTTTTAATTCTGGATTCAAATATTCAACATTGAAAGGAACCGTGTTTAAAAATTCTGGGAGAATAAAAACGCTACTAGGCAATAGCTATATTTGAACTACAAGTTAGCGTTTATTTACAAAGTCTTTAAACGCAATATAAGTTGACTATTGGAAAAACTTGATTAAGAAATATTTTGTTGATAAAAGGTAAGAAAAGTTAAAAAAAATCAGAAGAATTAAATGTATTAAAAAGTATGTATCAAGATGAATTCATGTCATGTCAGATCAAGGGATTGTGAGGAAATTGAAGTTCTTTACAGCTTAACTTAAATGAAGAAAAAGATCAAAGTTTAAAATGGTTTGAATGGAAAACCATATCTCAAAATAATGTATTTCATGATCTTCTTGAAGGAGTGACACAAAAAAATTGATATTTCATGAACAGACAGTAAGTAGAATGATTTTGATGTTTGTTATGAAGACATCATTGAAGGCGATGACTTAAATGTATTGTCTTTTGTTATGGCAAAGTGAGAGTATTGCAGATATTTAAAGTAACATTAAAACGCTAATAATTTTTGACAAGCACTTCATACCAAATAAAAGTTTTACAAAATACCTTAAAGTAATTTAGTTTTTAAACACTGTGAAAAGTAAAAGTATATTGCAAGGAGTCAGACTTAACAAGCGTTTCAACTTCAAATGAAATGTAGAAATGCAAAAAAAGATTAAAAAAGAGGTGGAGTGTTCTGTCCATAAGCGTGCGAGTCGAAACATCAGAATTTAAAAACTTTTTCAAAGCGAATGTAGAAAACAGAACAACTAGTTCATTTTTGAGCAGAAACGAAAGTGAGTAAGATACTCATTATTTAGGTGATACTAAATAATATATAAAATTAATTAAGCTTTAGAATTGTATTTTCAATTCAAAAAATTTCACTTTTTTGACAGGTTACTATGAATTAAAGATTATACTCCGCGAAAAGAGTATGAAAATTTAGGCAGACACCAATGAATTGGATAATCGATGGTGCAACTAAAAGGGAAACAGGATTCGGCCAGAGCCGTGTCAGTTTTTCAGACTGTAAAAAAGTAATGCAATCAGTCTTTAAACGATTTTATTTAACAGGGAGTGTTATTGACAAAGGTTTTATATGGAATTTGATCAGCCCTACAAAGAAGAATCAATACTCAGTCACACAAAGAACAAATCATCGAAAAATGTTTTGCTCTAAACGCAATGAGGCGGTGAATGGGCAAAGTATTAAAATAGGAAGGTTTCATCAAAAATTAATATGACAAACTTATGATTCCTTAAAGAAAACCTTTTACTAGGACCTAACTCAGTTTAAACATTTCCTCTTTATAACGCAAAGGAGACCGCTAATACTACTAAAAATATAATTGCGTTTCAAATTAATGGGAAAAATCATAGTGTAATAAAAATTTAAAACTAGTTTTAAATTGATTCCGCGAATTTATTTTTAAAGAGATAGGCAAAAACTATAAAAAATTGAAGAAAAAACTCATAAACTTCTAATTTATTCTTCTATTTAAACAATCAGATCACCTTTGAAGATGTTGAGTCTGAACCAGTTCATGACTCATAACCACAAAATAAATAAATTGTGAAATTTCCTGTATATATAACTAGTTTTTTAAAAATTTAATTAAATGTTACTTTTCTTCAAATTTAAGCTTGATTTTATTACAATTAGAACTCTTTTGATCTCAATCCATTTTTTTAATTTCCATTGAAAGCTTATCAAAGAATGAATTTTAAATTAAATTTCCATACAATTTCTTATCTTACAATCAATATTTTGTATCTTAAATTTCATATTAACAGATATGAAAGTTTTAATAACAAATATTAACATTTAATCAATTTAATAGTTTTAATTATAATCTTCCTTGCAACATGTAAACAGTTCAAAATCTTTATTAATATTAAAATTATAATAATCTTTTACTAGAAACAAGACATGTAACTTCATATCATTAAATCATCAGTAAAATTGTGTAGTTTAGTATCCCAAAAGTGCCTAACTGTAAAATTTCTTCTCATTTCAAACAAAATATATTAATATACAACTACCTACTAATAGCTTAATAGATATAATAATAAATAATTAATGACCTTTTACACGCTACCTGCTTTACAAAATTTCACAACATATTAATATTTTATTCATGTGTATAAGGTAAAGTAAGGTACATAAGAATGAATTTAGATAGAATTTGTTAGAGCATCATCATAGTAATCAAATATTACTTCTCTCTTCTATTATTTAGTGAGATTATGTGTTGACTCATTAAGTGAAGAGAAATGGTCAGTGCATTTTGACTAGTTGCTGATATGATTAAATTGAAAATGTTTTAATTATTTCTTGATGTAAGTTCAGAGATGTTGGAAAGGAAATTTGGGTTTGACTTGTAAGGGACTTATAACGTCAAGGAATGTTTCCGCATGACCTTGAGCCAAACTTTAAGAGGCTTGGACTCAAATACGATAAACTCTTAAAATGTACAAAACCTCTAAGCTCAGGCCTAGGCTAAGAACTTTCTGGAAATTTCTGTCGAAATAGAATGAATACAATGGGACCCTTTGACATTGCAACGAAGTTTCGTAAGCCCTACCTTACCTTAGTCATCTCAAAGTAAAGCTCAAGTACATTAATGAAAACATTTAAGAGACCCTTCAAATCCTTTAATTTCAGTTCCTTCCTGGTCCCATTCTTACATTTAAAGTCACAATTTGACCTTTTTTCCATTTCTCTTCAATTTCATAGGAAACGTTAATACCCATCCTAGTAATGATAATAATTTATTCCATCATCACATCACACATTACTCACGACTTAATAATAATAATAATAATTTAATATCCAGTTCATATAGTACCCAGAAAAAAAAAGAATATTTTGGTGCAAATTATTATTCTCTGCATGTAAAACTACTAAAACCATAGATTAAACCAACATATTAAAACATAATAAAGCATACACATGACTCAATTTGAACATAAAACATATTTTGATATGAATAATAAAGAGTATTATTATTTATTATTAAATTGTTTTGTTTTAAATGTGGAGAGAAAAAAAAATAAATGAAATAAGTAAATTTTATTCATTCGAATTCGTATAATCAAAAAATGGGGAGACAAATGGTTAATGTTAAAAATATACTTTGAAAACAAACACTCGTGGCGCGTTGTTGAGAAAATTATTATTGTTTTTATTTAAATCACTTTATTTACATTTTAATATCATTATAAAATTTTTAGAATTAAATTATATGAAGAAGATTCATTCAAAAGTCAGACAATAGCTGTTATTATTCC
The DNA here is from genome assembly GCA_900002565.1 of Culicoides sonorensis. NCBI lineage: Eukaryota > Metazoa > Arthropoda > Insecta > Diptera > Ceratopogonidae > Culicoides > Culicoides sonorensis. Next base: position 338,873 of record LN483385.1, on the reverse strand, counting down.
GTTCTTATTCATCATCAAAAAGAATTAAGTTATTTTGTATTTATTGTAATTTCATTTATTATTATTTGAATATTGATGATGATGATGAAGATGATAAATTGTAACTTTTAAATAATAATCTGTCTCTGTTTATTGTGAAATTTGTCATGTTTCGTGGCGTTTGGACGAGGACGTGCCTTCTACGTGAATTTTAAAGAAATAATTTTTTATCATCATTCAGACGACGTGATGAAAAGAATTTTTAATTATACATTTTTTTTTGTGTACATGACTCACTTTATTTAAACGAAGATTATTAACTCATATCATGTTACTGTTTGACTTTATTGAAGAGTTTGCTTAAATATGTTAATTTTATTTGCTCTCTTTTACTCTTCATGTTATGCTTCTGATTTAAAATGAGTAGAAAAAAAAACACTCTACTGGACAACTGTTCTCCATTCTTCATCACTTTCGTTAATTATCATATCTACCTGATGCTTTTTATTATCATAATAATTTTGCATCAGACTACTTTTACAGTCAAAGAACTTGTTATATGATAGGAATATAGAAACAAAATGCACACTGGTTAAAAGGTAAATAATACTCAATCAATAATGGTAGCTTGACTGGTAGTGATTACATTACACAGATTATGTCATGTGGCAGCATTACAATGTAAGTACAGTTAAATTTTATTATTTGGAGTCTCAATTAAAGGGAAGTATTTTGAGTAGGTACCTTAGAATGAGACGGATGAGATTCCATTGAGCCGATTTTTTTTAAAGAAAATTGAATTAAAACAAAAAAATTTAAAAAAGTCAAGAAAAAAGTTCATTGAAGAGTTATAAAGAGTAATAAAGCATAAAAAATATGTCCATTAAAGGTAAGCAAAGTTCAATTAAAATTAATAAGGAGTAATAAAATAAATAAGGAGTCAAAAGGAGTATGCAGGATCCCTAAAGATGAATTGAATTGATGAAGATTAATAAAGTTTTATAAACAAGGTTTACGAAGAGTCATTAAGAGTAACAAAGACTGCTATAAAGATTCAAAAACCCAGTGTCGTCAAAAAGTATCAAGCATCGCCAAAAGGACAAGTATAAAAAAGGTAAGAAAAAGAGAATGCAGATCAATAGAGAATAAAAAGTTACAGCGTCTTGTATCTGGGTTTTTCGATTTAACCTTCCAGAGGGCGCTGAGAGGGCTTCTTGCGAAATTAAAGTCAGTTTTTAGACTTGCATGAAAAGTTTTCCAAGGGAAATGTCATTGATGAGTATACAGATCGATAGAGTATCAAAAAATATAGCGTTTTGTATCTGGGTTGTTAAATTTGACACTCCAGAGGGCGCTGACAGCTGATTTTTTGATTTACACGAAGAAAAAAGTTTAAGAATAGCAAAAAAATTAAATGCAGGGTAAAAGTCGATGATGACACTGGGCGGGCGTCGGAGAGGGTCCGGAGGATCAAGGTCCACGAGGCTGACAAGGTGGTTGATGAAGACGTTGATAACTTCAGTCCCGTTTTTTGCTTTCAAACCCGATTTTTTATTTCACTAGTCCCGATTTTTGTCAAAAGTGCCTATTTAAAAGATAAAAAAGATCAAAAAAAAAAATAAGAAAGAGTATGATTGCATTTTTTGAACATCGACTACAAATTATTAAAGCATTACTGTACCTCGATAATTTAGTAGCAGGTTAAATCAGGTTTGAATTTACAGACAAAAGTACTTCTGTCTGGGATATTGAACTCGATCCTTTTTTTCATTTTCATGCATTAAATAAAATCATGACGATTAAGATGAACTTAGAAAAATTGACCTCAAATTTAGCAATTCTGCTTAATTGAGTGTGAAATTCGGATTAAAATGTTGCAATTTGACAAAAATTTCATGTAAAATTTCCTTTTAAAGTGCTTTACATCAATTTAATCAAGTTAAATTCTACAGATCACTTCATGAAGGTAACGATATGATAAAAAATAAACATATCAAAGTCATTACTCATCAAATTCAGAACACTTGATCTCATTTTACTTTTTTACTTCCATGAAATGTTTATTCATTTATTTGTTTATTTTTTTTTTCATTGTGATTTACTCTTAATATTTTTTTTGTACTCTCATTAATTTGAAACTAAGCAACAAAAACTGCAAGTGCATCAAAATCTATTCCAGGTCATACTGGGAACCTTAAATGAAAAATAATATTCATTGCAATAACCTACTTTTTCAAACCAAAACATTTTCAATGTGCCTTAAAAGTAAAAAAAAAAATATATAAAAAAATTCAAATGAAAACAAAGTTCCGACCATTATTTAGGAAGTTATTAACTTCTAAAATAAACTTTTATAAAAGGTAGGTGGCTAACTAAAAAGTGAAAAACAAGAAGCTTTAAAGTAAAATAAAGTATTTGAGATAAAACACAAATTTGTTAAAAGTTGAATTTTGAAGGTGAATATTCTTAAAAAATTGGTTTTCTGTCAATACCCAAAATTCAACTTTTAACAAATTTGTGTTTAATCTCAAATACTTTATTTTACTTTAAAGCTTCTTGTTTTTCACTTTTTAGTTAGCCACCCCCCTCTCATAAAAGTTTATTTTAGAAGTTAATAACTTCCTAAATAATGGTCGGAACTTTGTTTTCATTTGAATTTTTTTATATATTTTTTTATTTTTTACTTTTTAGTTTTATTAAATGTTAATTTTTTTTAACAATTCTAAATTTCAAGTCGATGTGTTCACATTCTGTTAAGAGAATTCATGTGTATGTAAAAAAAAATTTTTTTCATGTTCGTTTTAGGTCTTTGGTGTCTTCGGCAAAGTTGTACTTAGGTTGAGGGGATTCTGAAAATATATTTTTTTTTCCGAATTTTTTGGAAAATCCGTGGAAATTTTTTGAATTTTCACTAAAAGTTGTATGGCAACCCTATTTTTTTATATGGACACCCTAATTTTTTTTTACGCGAGCACCTCGGCCAACGAAAATAAGGCATAGTTTCAGAATAAACTATGGGTCCTGGACGTCTCAGAAAGGCTGTGGCGACGTTTTTGCTTAGTAATTTTTTGTCAATGTGACCTAATATAAAAGTATTATAAAAAATCAGAACTAGTTAAATTGAGTTTATCAGGAAATGCTGTGTTTTGTGTCTGTTTTTCAAAATTGTTGAAAATGAAAACAGTGGAAAACAAAAATACAGTTAAATTTATTGACATCATGCATTTTAAGCGTTAAATGTGACATGATATTCGTCTTTTTTTGTTTATTTTTCCTAAATGAGAGGACGTTGTTAAAGTAAAATATAAACATTTGTATGTGGGCTAAATGTGATTTTTGCATCTGTTGCATTTACTATCATCATTTTAAATGAGAACAAAATTTAACTGCATTTTGAGGTTAGTTGTTTTGATGATTTTTGTTCAAGGCTATTACTTGATGACGTTTCAAAATGATAAAAAGAAATCAGATCCTTCCAAGCAAAATCTCAATCTAAACAATAAATATGAAATGTAGCCCAAAAAATCATCTGCATTGTCAGTAACATTTTAAGCTTATTTCAACTCACATTCATTCAACTCACATATCAAATCATATTTTTGATGGAATCCAGACTTGAAATAATAATTGTTGTGATTCCATATGATATTTATATAAATATTTTGTGAAATGCTTAATTGGTAGACATTGCAGATACATGGATAAACTTAACAGAGTTTAGTAAAAACAAAACTATGGTTGAATTTTGATACACAATCAGTCAGACAGACAAATTTCCCTGAATTTTTGGCAAATTACAATTTGAGAATTGTAAAATATAACTAGATATGATGTTTATGAAATGTTGAGGTTTTTTGTACAGTTTTAACCCTTAAGCTCACTCTCAATCCAAAATAGGGCACCTCAACTGGTTTTGGTATGAGAGTGCTCATAGGTCACAAAATTGAATCAACATCTATCAAAATTATTAATATAAAAAAATTGACACTAGTGAATTTGAAATTAAGGGAAATCAGGCCATGAAAGGGTTAATAAATGATGGACGTGTACAAGTTTATGATGTTAAAATAAAATAAATCAAGGGATGCAGAATAAAATGAATTTGCAATTGAAATATTTGTGGAAGAATGCAAAATGGAAAAACAAAAATTTTACTCTGTTATTAGAATTGTGCAATTTATTATGATTTGAACAGGTATGTTGTAAATTGGATTGCAAATATTGCTGTTATGCTAAATGAAGGAATGGTAAAAAATATTTTGAGTATTTTTGATGATTTATTAACATTTTTTTTTTTTGCAGTAAAAATTATGAAGCTCCAGCATGAAGAGAAGGGATGGGAACTAAATTGTATTAATCAAAATCACATTTTTAACGTTGGCTCACAGGGATTACAAGAGACAAATTAGATATAGAATATGCTAATTGGGAACTGTCAGATGTTATCAGCTGATATCAAGGTCAGTTCTTGATCAACTCGTTCACTTCGTTTTTTCGATTCTTATAACGCCAAATTTCAAGTCCGAGGCTATCAGCTTAAAAACTCATCAAATTGGAGTCAAAAGGAAATGTCAATTGATCAGTTAGCTTAAAAGCCTAAAATAATGTTTATTTGAACTTGTCACTAGTGATCTTAGTGCAGTGGTAAGCGTGTTCGATTCTCGCTCCGGCAAATAAACTTTACAATCTCAACTGGCTCTTTTTCTGGCTAGTAATTTTGATTTAAAGGCTAGATAAAGGTGGCGACTGCTTGGGATGACAGGATAAAAGCTAAAGCCCTCTGATGATGAAAACGGTTGGGTACAATGGGCCTTACTGTTGGCCTCAGTGCAGGGGGCTATCGCCCTATAAATCTGATGCTGAATCACCGCCAAGAACTTCCATCTCATTTAAAACTCTAAAAAATGTAAACAGCTCATCAAAAGCCAATGACATTTAATGGTGATTAAATAATGAAATAAAAACACCTCACACAAAATATTATAATTCTAACCAAACACAACTATAAGCTGATTTATATTCAAAACACAAAAGAGACAGTTTTGTTTGTTTTTCCATGAATATTTAATGTTAATACACATTTAAATTAAAGTGAAATTTAAGCCCTGAATGTTTAAGAAAAGTGCATTTCAATGGAATTAAGTCATAGCTTTCAATCTTCATTAAAACTACGAGAGCAATTGTAGCGCTTACAGAAATGAAAATTTAGTTACAAATTTTGCTGTTCGGCTCTAGTGTCACATTCTGTGATTTAGATTAGATTAGATTGGATAAACAAGCACCTCCGTAGACCCAATGGTTCTTATTGTGTTCATACGACTTCAGCCGAAGCTTCCATAGTAAGCGCCTTTTATCTATGGTCTAACTACATGGGACTCACAATTTATACTGTCATCCAATCCAGTCGCCCTCAGGTTTCACTCAGCGCATCTAAAAATCCCGGGAGGATTTTTATGTATTTGAAGTTAAACTTGAGCTCATTTGGAACTCGACACAAATTAATTTTCTTACCAATCATAACAGGCACTTAACCAACTCGGTCAACGAGCTCCCAATGGGAATTAGGTTTCATATAAATATTTAGCTCTCCTTCTGTGATTGAGATTGGTGACTTATTCTGGGACTTTGAAATGACATACTAACAAAATGCCATTTCCAGGCTCTTGATCACAAAGCTTTAAACTGAACCATTAACCAATGAGTCCATGAGCTTCGATAAACGGATTTGGTTGGCAATTATAGCTCATTATCTAAGAGTGACGGAAATCAAACAGTCCGTTAAAGTGCATTTTTTCTTACAAAATGTCTCCAATACTCTTCATTCAATATCACAAATATTTTTCATTTTCAACTCATAATTTAATGTGTAATGACAAAATTTTAACTTTTTCAAAGAATATTTTAATATTCTAATTAATGCTCTTATACACAAAAAATTTTTTGAATGAAATTAAATAAATGAATAAATACACGTCTTAAATATTTGAAGTTATTTTCAAGTTCTTATTACAGGAAGTACTTTATGACCTGGTGTAATTCATTAGTTCTTAAACTCTCATTTCTTTAACACTAACATTTTTTTTTTGGATTTTTTTTTTAAATGTAATGTAATCGAATAATTTCAATTTCAATTTATACATGAACAGTAAAAAAAAGTGAATAAACGACAGGCGCCTTAACTGCAATCAAATTTTATTTTCATGGTTCTATGGTACATGAATAAAAAGACCACCAGTTGATTCAATCAGTGTGTGCTGTATGGTTTATTGGGACATTTTGACGCGTTAATTTTATTAACTTGTTTTGGGATTGAGATTTTTCACTAGTGAATTTTAGTGGAAAACGGTGATTTTCTTTTTTTTTTGATATGATGAGGAAATGGATAAAGGATTTCACTACAATTTAACTACAAGTAATTGAATATTAAATCGTTAAGTGAGTCATGTGATTTTTGTGTTGCCCTGTTTTGAGTTGATTGAGTCATATTGTAAGCCGTACGGACTTCTGTATGGAGCTCCATAGGAATTATACGTAATTTAATGAAATTCATTAAAGATTTCAAGTCAAGCACCAATTACAAGGAAAAACGTTTCAGCACCTTCTCTTTTCAATTTTTACATGTAATGAATTCCTTATAAAAATTGAAAAAGTTTTATGAATTTTCTTAAAAAACACCCTCCTTTGAAACGAAGGGTTAAAATTTAATCGCATAATTTACCTTTAAATATGAAAATCTATTCACATCTAATAATAAAACTTGAAATTGATTTTTTTTTAATATTATTTTTAAGATAAAAAAATCACATTTTATTACATGATAATCTTTCAGTACCCTCCCAATTCCGTATAAAGCCTCATAAAGCAAAATACAAGCAAAATTTTACATTCTAATAGTTTTGTTTTTTTTTTTATTTTTATATTCATAACTAAAAAAAAATATGAAAAAAATAAAAATAAACTGATGTTATTATGTTATAAAACTTCCTAATTTCATATCGTGAGAGATGAAGCTGATGATAAAATTGAATAAATATTAAACTGATTTTTCCCGAGTGAGTTAATAATATGATATAAAATGGGCCTTGTTGCATAAAATATGCTTTTAAATTTATGTGATGTTATTTTTTTTTTGTGCCACACAAAATTTTATATAAGCGATGGATAGATAAATTGTGAGTAAATTGACTTTTTTATGGTTGACAAGATTTGTTGTGAACAAATTTCGCATAAAATTTATAAAACGGTGCGAAAATTGAATTTCAAATTCTGTTTAGTTTGAAAAGGAAACAAAAAATGTTATTTGTATTGAAATTTAGTGCTATTAAAAGTTGATCAGAGCCAGTTCAGAGTGCTTCTGTGAGAAAATTTAAATGCTAATTTTTAATAAAATATTTTTTGTGGTTGAAATTTCAATGATAATTATCATAATACGGATATTTACGCATTTCAAATTCCAAGAAGGATCGATGTCATATAAATAAAAAATTAATGGAGCATTTTGTAAAATATCACTCAAATTCAAACAATCAAATATACAAGTAAAATAAGATACAAATCAAAACAAATTCAAACAAATTGTTTAAGTTACTCACAGCTCAAAGTTGGTAATCGCTTCAATAAGTTTTTTTTCTTGTATTTTTCCGATCATTTTATTCTTATTTTCCTTTCAAACAATTTTTTTTCTTTTAATGTTAACAGAGAGAGAGAAGTTTTTGATTCAAATTGAACCCATACTTAAACTTTTTTTTTTAATATTTTTTTCTTGTGTTATTTGAATTGTTTGTTATCTGTATACAATTTTTTCCCTGTTGAATTGAATCGAAGTTGAAATGCATTTCATTGAGAAAGAGAGAGATAAAAAACTAAGAAAAAAAAAATATAATAATAAGGATATAAAAGCATTATTATTTTTTTTATTGGAGTTTAAGTCCTTGAATGCAAAAATTTATTCAAGTAGAACAGAAAATTTCTTTGTCAATTATTTTCCTTCTTCAATTTAAAGTTTTTAGACATGGTGGATAAATTCTTTGAATTTCTTTTGACCATTTTCAAATTGAATTGAATTGAATTGATCTGATTATTTTATTTAAGGATTGTTTTAATTTTATTTTAATGTAGTGTGGCTGGATTTTGACCCAATTTAAGACGCTCAGAACCTTATCATAGCTTGTTTGTTAAACTCAACCTTGTTTTTCTCGAAAACTTTATATGAAAATGAGTTGTACTTTGTATGAGAAAGTTGTAGGTTTTTAAACGACCTTCAACTTTGCTGAACATTGTTTACTGTTTATGTACAAAAACATGAGTTTTTGGCAAAAATCCTTGAAAGGGAACGTTTTATTACAATTTTCGGCCATTTTGACCCAGTTACATTCAATGTTTTACTTTGAAATGTTCTACAAATTTATCATACATCATTTTTGAGGTTTTCTAACAAAAAATTTGAGTTTTGTGTGAAAAACTGAATTAATGTAACTTGCAAAGTCCATGGGATAGAATTTCACTTGAAATTTCATTTGACGTTTATTTTCTATAGAAACACATATGATGAAATCCGTAGAGATCCACCCAGGTGCGAACCTCATGTCTTTTAATCTTAAAGATATATTGGGACTAAAAAGCTCTTGATCAACGAAATCCAAAAATTTACTCAGTTGGTCGAAATTCAAGATGGCTGCCATACTAGAAGCCATATTGTTTTTTTTTTAGTTTTATTCATAACTTTTTTATTTCTTAAGCTACAGAGCACTCCGGATACTCGTTACCTTCGTCTTGAAGAGCTCTACAACTTGTTGAAGAAAACAAATGTCAATATCTGTCATTTTTTTCTTGCTGATTTATAAGCATTTATGATAGAAGTACACTTATGGTGTATTCAGCAAAGTTGTTAGTGATAATCTGCTCTTTATCTTTTTCTTTGATGACTTGAGTGGTTTTCATACAAAAAAATAAAGTTTTCATCAAATAATCTAAAATTTCATATGAAATTTGAGCTTCGCTGTTTTCTTTTCAAGGTATTCAAACGTCAAAGCAAATGTCACAAATGTCAATTCACCAACTCTACTTTTTCATATTCGTATTAAAGCCTCATCATTATAATCCAAATCACATTTTTATTATTATTTTTACTTACGAAAATTGTTCTCTTACTTTAAATGTAAACCACCTCATTGAGTTTTAATGGTAATAATAATGACACTTACCTAAAATAAAAGAAAAAAATTTACATTAATTGAAACATCAAAATAAAACAAAAACCTTAAAATTAAACATGAAAATTGAAAGTCAATATGATCATCTAATGCATTTCAATACCATTATTTTACATTAAAACCATACACATCGAGATTCAACAAAACAAATGAAGTGAAGAAACATGACCATAAATTAATGATGCAAAACCAAACCAATATTGTCATTAAATCGTCAAAAAATCATCATCATCATCATCATTGAATTAAAACGTCAAATAATGCTCTCAACGCACATCATCAAAGTTGTGTGTGTGTGTGTGCTGTGGTCCATTTAAAAGTAATAATAATCAAATTTTCCTGACAAAACAAAAACATTCTCTTTTACGAGCCACACAATTTTAATGGAGATGCTTGAAATAATCTTGTTCAAATATTCGCATTTTCAATATGAAATGAGATGGAACGAGCCGATATGATGTGTTGATGTGTTTTATTATTATTTTCAATGTAATTGAGCATCATGATGATTATTATTATGACGATAATTTTGCAAAATAATATGTAATTTGGCTTTTTTGCATAATCTTATTATTTGAATTAGTGGCATCATCAAACCATGGAACTTAATCAAAAATTGACGAAAAACGCGCGAATCTCGTTTGTTTATATATTTGCAATTTTTGTACTGAAATGTTTTTATGTAATACAATTTTTTTGTTTTTATTTATTATTTTTTTAAGGGAGTGCCTCAGACATGTTTAATTGTGGCATTTTCAAGGCGTTTAAGTTAAATTTTGGATAAGCACCGTACGATTCGTATTAAGTTAAGCGTCTATTGTGTTTTTAAAAGTAAATAATAAATAAAAAATGTTTACTTTTTAAAAGTAATTGAATAGAAAAAAGTCACGATACTCATGATAAGTCAACAGTTGCAATTTATATTTTTTTTTATTATTATTTTTATTAGAATTGACTGATAAAATAAATATTTATTGTTCAAAATACAACCATTTCATTGTCTGTCAGCAAATTTTATCAGTTATTAGTAAATATTTTTATTTTTCTTTTGTTGTCTTTAGGTTGATATCTGAAACACGGTAATGGAAGATAAAATTTCTGATGATTCATAACAATTGTTTATACAAAATGAGAATAAATAGAATGCATTCTTAAATTACACAACGTTTGATATTAAAATGTGAGTGTTTACTTTTCATAATTAATTTCACGGAAAAGAAACTTACTTAAATGGATTAGAGGTGAGATTATTTTATTTTGATTTAAGTTAAATTATGAAATTATATGTCATTTATTACAGATATTTGGACCAGGAAACTTTAAATGTCAAACTCTATGTGCACACTGGGTTAAATTGACAGGTGGCTTTCGATGAAGTTTTTTTTATGATGGACATTTCTCAGATGACAGAATCAGTTGGATAAAATTTGAGTCGTTTGGGTTCATGTATCTAGATGTCTTAAAAAATTGAGGCGAACATACGAGAGAATTTCAATTCTACTTCATCGCTGATAGAAAAATGCTCCATTATATACAAAAGCAGGGCAATAATATGACGATAAAAGCCTAAGCAGCCTCGAGGATGTTTGTATATTATGTAGGGTTAACCGAGGACATAGAAAAACGAATTAAGGAGTATGCCTTTATACCTATTCCGAAAATTTAATCAAAAAAAATGTAGAGAGGCCATCTCAAAACTGCGGAGAATTCAAGACCATCTCCAGAGAGACCTTATTCTTGTCGAGTCTCAAGCACTCGGCATGAATAAGGATTTTGCGCTTGGGGTTGGGAGTGCGTTAAACAGCTTAATACTCGATACAAAGAGAAGTGTGCGTTCGTTTTATTCCTTCCAGGATTTGGACGCTGTTTCTCGTAGCATTTGCCACGAGTGTTATATGGAAAATCTGCCCAAAATTAGGGAGTAGCTTTGGCAGGACCTTAATACTGAAAAAGAGCAATTAAAAGCGAAAAATTAAAAATACTTTTAAAGTCAAATGAAACAGTGACAGACGTCACAAGTGTCCTCAAAAGCGCATTTTCTTCAAGATCTACAAGGAAAACACTAAAAATAGAAAAAAAATTCCACATAAGCCATATGTTAAGAATCTAATTTCGTTCATAGAAATTATTACTTTGTTGAAATTTGATCCCTTTTTTTTGCAATAAAAGTTTTTAAGCGAAATTCAATTTCAACAAAGAAATTTTCAATTAAAACAAAAAAAAATTGATTTTCAAGTTCCATTCAGATCAAACTAAACCAAATAAAATTAACTCAATAAAAATTTATTAAAACAAAGAACGACCTTGATCGTTATATAACACAACATCAAGTAATGCATCTGTCATGTCTTGCAGTAAGTAATAATATCTGAAATAATTCAAGATATGTAATGAAAAAAAAATTGCATTATAACCTTGTATGGAAGTTTTATGCATAGTAGCTGATTAATGTGCGGACGTGTGCATATTTTTTTTCATAAAATTTATTCACGTAATTTATCCCGTAACAGGATTAAGAGCTCAATTCAATCGCAACTTGAAATGAAATCAGTTTTGATCCTATTTGAATATAACACAAAAAATATAAAATGATTTTATGGTCGTTTTTTGTGCAGGAAACAAAGAAATTGACTCGGAAATAATCAAATTAAATGAATTACACAGTTATACAAAATACATCACTTGCTAGAACAAAGCTCAAACTATGAAAATTAGAAAATACACTAAAAATAAGCCGACACGTATTTCGGGGTTTGGCTGTTATACCCTATTTAAGCCTTTTAGAGCTAGGAGGCTCATTTTTACGTTTTTAGTCATAACTTTTTTATTTTTAAAGATACAAAAAAGAGGAGATACTTATTTCGATACAGCTTCATAACATCTAAAACTTTTAGAAGAAAAGAAAAATTCGTTTGATGGAAAAATTTTGGGAAAAATCGCAAAAACAAATGAAAAAATAAATAAATTTAATAAAAAATTTGTTATTTGAGAAAAAGCAAAATATAATGCATTTTCAATAGTTTTTTTTTCAATTTTTCCCAAAATTTTTCCATCAAACAAATTTTTTTGTTGTTCTAGAAGTTTTAGATGATATGAAGCTGTATCGAAATGAGTATCTCCTCTTTTTTCTATCTTTAAAAATAAAAAAGTTATGACTAAAAACGTAAAAATGAGCCTCCTAGCTGTAAAAGGCTTATATAGGGTATAACAGCCAAACCCCGAAATACGTGTCGGCTTATTTTTAGTGTATTTTCTAATTTTCATAGTTTGAGCTTTGTTCTAGCAAGTGATGTATTTTGTATATCTGTGTAATCTAATGATAAGAATTAGGAATTTCAGTTGTATTTTAATTTTATGAAACTTTGATTGTAATAGAATATGAATAGAATACAATGCATTAAAAAATGAATAAAAATTAAAAAAAAACTGTAATTGTTTTATTCAGTTAATTAAATTATTTCAAATGTCCAGTGCTACTTTAAAATTTTTTTGTTGTTCTAGAAGTTTTAGATGATATGAAGCTGTATCGAAATGAGTATCTCCTCTTTTTTCTATCTTTAAAAATAAAAAAGTTATGACTAAAAACGTAAAAATGAGCCTCCTAGCTGTAAAAGGCTTAAATAGGGTATAACAGCCAAACCCCGAAATACGTGTCGGCTTATTTTTAGTGTATTTTCTAATTTTCATAGTTTGAGCTTTGTTCTAGCAAGTGATGTATTTTGTATATCTGTGTTATCTACAAAATCTTTTCCTTTTTTGCCTTGAAATATGTTTTTTTTTTGTCATCATTGTAAATATTAAGGTTACATGAATTTCTAATATGAATCTTTGATGTCTACTTGAACATAAAAAAAAAATTGAATTGGAACTAAACAAGTGACAAATTTTCTACTCGAATAAATATAAAATTTTTAATATAATTTAATCTATTCATTTCACATTATAATATTAAAATAAAAGAAGAGGCAACACAAAAAAAGGAATAAAACGAAAAAAAGGTACGTTGCTAACTTATAAAATAAAACTCTTTTTTTTTGTATTTTAAATTTAATATATCATGTAACACACAATTGATGACAAGAATCACCCAAATACATAAAAGATCTAACAACGATGATACTAAATTTTTTTTTTGTAATTTTTTTTTTTTTTTTTGACTTCGACTTGAAACAATAGAATATGCCTCTAACATTTAAAATATATCATCATGTGCATTTAAAATTAATTCAAATCGACGAGGGTGTATCTCTTTTATGCCTTTTATTGTTGTTGTTGTGTGTGTTCTTTTTTTTTACTTTTGAATTTTAAATGAAACTGATCCTTAATATTTTGTACTGACAAACACTTAACCCATCTATCTCTTTTTTGTGTGTGTGTCCTTACTTTGCTGACACTGAATTTAACTTTTATATCAAATACCGATCTGAATGACTTTTTTTTGGATATTCTGAATATTGAAAAGAAAATTTTCTTTGTTTTTTTAATAACTGAGAGTGACGAGCGCCATCTTTTGGTCAAATTTTGACCTAATTTTGAGGTCTTTTGAATTTCATGGATTTTTGCCTTGTTCACAACTTTTAAGGTCACTTTTTTGTCTTGTTCACAACTTTTAAGGGCACTTTGGGCATATTTACAACTCTAAAGGTCACTTAGTTGCCTTGTTCAATATATATAAATAAATTTCTCCTCTCCCTTAAAACGCAAGTTCAAGGTCCGTCCCCGATCAATGAATCTCCGGTAATTTTTCATCTCACAGTGTCTTTAATTCAATTGATTCACTCAACATATAGCACACCAAGAGCCGTTGTCTGATATTACATTTGACTTATCTCCTTCGTTTCATGTCGAAATAAAGACATAAAAAAATGGAGAGAAACACGTGTAAAAGTACACAAGCATCTTCTTTGAATTTCAATTCAATAGGAAGGTACACAATTTCATTGAATTCTCGTAAGTGAACATGGAAAATTACCAGATTTAAATTCAACAATTTTTAAATTCTCTTTAAATGAATAAAAAAACGTATCAAAATCAATAAACTTTTCTTTTTTTTGTGTAAAAACAAGTCAAAAAATAAACTCAATTTTAAATAAATTTACCTTGATAAGTCAGAACAAGCAATTCATATGTTTTTAGCAGAAAAAACAACATACAAAAAAAGGTAGGTCGATTGTGATGCGCGTTGACTTGAATAATATCCTTTTTTTCCTTTTAATTTATTACATCTTTCATTCATACACAGGCACACAAGCACACACACACACAACGTTAATCTTCTTTTTTTTTGTATGTGAACGATCTTTGTTGCTGTTGTTTAATATTGAAATGATGTTTGACCCTTTTCACATTATATATGCACGTTATCATACTTATATCTGTGTGTAATTTCTCTTATAAGAGATCTAATAAAATAATTTTTTTTTCTTTCCTTTTTCCTTTGATGACATATTATGAAAATTTTTTATGTGGAAATGTATGGAAATCGATTTTATTTAAAAAAAAAATGTTTGCTGTCGTTGTCTTCAGAAATCTTTTAAGATAAAATTAAAGGAGAATAAAATTTTGAATTAAAGATTAAAATATTTGATATTCGTTTGACATTGAATTTGTCGCCAATAGATGGAGACATAAAGTAACATACGAACGTAGACAGCAGTTTAAGATTAATTTGAGCTTTGAATTACTTCAGTATATTGAAACACGTATCGTGAGAATCAGGGCAACGTGAAAAGAAATGTTCCTTTCTAAAATTTTGTTCATTTTGCACTAAAAAATGAAAAATAGGGCATAAAAAAGTAAAAAATAAGGCATCAAAATTCTAAAAAAATGGAAAATAAGGTGTTAAAAGCACTGAAAAGCGAAAAATAAGGCATGAAAGCACCAAAAAATTAAAAATAGGACATTAACAGCACTAAAAAGTGAAAAATAAGACATCGAAGTGTTGTGTTTCGTTTTTTTTCCATTTAAAATGGAAGTTATCGAAAAAATTTTAAGATAATATTACGAACGATGTCCAGCAAAGTTGTAGATGATTTTTAGAGGGACAATTCTCTGATAATTTTCATACAGAAAAATTTAGAAATTTGCCAAAATATGTTTTTAAGAGACCTTAAATGTCAAAAACCAGGTAAAATCTTAATAAGTTTTAAATTTTATCTCGTTTTATGGAAATTGGAATGAATTTCAATGGAAAAATTGTATATTTGTAAAATGTAATAACGTTCCCATACATCAGTTTTCATATTTTCAGGTAAATGAAAAAATTTTGCAATGGAAATTGATGAAATTTTTGTACATTTAATCTGCTTATACTCGGTTTTTACATTTTATCATGTCAATTTCTCTCTCTCTCTCTCTCTCTTATTTCTCTCACTCTCGCTTTTGCTCTTCCTGTGTGTCTATTAAAAGTGCAGAAACTACTTTTAAATTGATATTTTCTTTCAAATTTTGTAAATGTGATTAAAAGTTGCAAAAATTACTGTAAATGACTCACTAGAAGAATTTCGCTTCGAATCACGTTTAAACGGACACTCAACTGGTCTTAAAAGAGCATTTTTTTAAAACCTCATTTAAATGATTGAAAAAAAATTTAAATTAAATTAAATTGAAATGTAAGTAAAATTCAACTTACTAAAAAAAATTTAACAAATACAAAAAATTTAATCAAAATATCATGCCACGTGTCCATAATCAGACTCATACTAAAGAGGAAATGCTCCATACCGGAAACTCAAAAATAATTTTGTGTTAAACATTTTTCCATGAAAAATAAAAATATTTACTTTGAAGAAAAAAAACAATCGATTCCTCTTTCTTCTCATTGTAATTTTAATTTTTTGGTTTCTAGAACCAATTTTTATTTGCGGTTAAAAGACCGGCTTGGTTACGAAACACGTGTATTTGAAATATTTCCGGTTAATATAAAAGTACATTCAAGAACATGAAAATTAAATTACATTGATGGTGCCCGGGAAATTTTTTATTTACAGTTTTCCTTAAGCGAAACACCTTTTAATAATTTTGAAAGGACAGTAATTGAAGTGTCTTGGAAAATGATTTGATGAAGAAAAATGTCTCAAGTGTTATTTTAAGACCCACCATGGATTGATTGTGATAACAATTACAATTTATTTCCCGTAAAATTTCAAATAATATTCAATTGAACACTAAATTGAATTCAATCTAATCGACACATACACATTAAATTTAAACATAAAATATAATCTCAAAGTCATTATTTTGCTATTTCCTTGTATGATGTGAATTTAATATGTATGTATGTGTGTGTGTGTGTGTACATTGAAATAAATAAAGGAAACAAATTTTCTCGAGGACCCGGCAATAATAATCATAAAGAGTATCAAAGCAATTGAAACTAAATACATGAATCTGCCTTTAAAAAGGAAGACGAACTACAATGATGATGATGATGATAATAATAAATAAATATATACAACAAAAGCAATAACATCAACAATAAAACATGTATTTTGTGTCCTTCTGTGATGTGTTTTTGCTCTGTTTTTCTATAGAAATTATATTAAAGATACACATTTTATAAGGATAAAAGTAAAGTAAAGGAAAAAGCAGCGGTACATGATGACGGAAAATTCAATTTGTCTTCTCGTTTTGATATGAAATGTACGTTCACATGTACACACACACATACACACACACGTACAGAGAAATAAACGTTTATTTTATATTGTATTATATTATTATTATTATATTTGACTCTTCTCTAAATAAAACTCTAAATTTTCCGTACAAATAACACAAAATTCAGTCCTTTCTTCAAAGTATTTTCTCTTTTTAAGATGAACAAAAAAAAATATATTGCTGAGTTTTCATCACATAAACACTCAACACACTCCGTGTATCAAAAGCTATATACTAAAATTCATGCTGTGAATTCAATTTAAGGGGGATGAGTAAGTGGAAACTATGGGCGTCAAAATCATTGGGGTAGAATGGAATGTTGCGATGAGAGAATATATTATTTTATATTTAAACGTACGTACGTAGTTCAGTGTCTATAGACATACACTTATAATTGAATATTGAAGGACTCTACGTTTTATATGCATGGAAAAACTACACATTTAACATACATAGAGAAGAAGAAAGGCAGGATAATTCAATACAAACGTTTAAAAAGAAATTCACTCTCTGAAATTCCACAGACATAATGTTGTTGTTGTTGTTTTCAGAGTTTTTTTTGCATTTTATTTCATTTTATACATTCAAAGAGATCTCTCTTGTATTATTTTTTATTTAAAAATAAATTATATTACGATGAAAATGAAAAAGAAAGGAAAAAAGTAGAAAATTCACGATGGAAATTCATTTAAAATGAACTACTTTTGTGAATTTTTGCATTATTTTTCTGTTTGGAATTCTTTAGACCTTTGTTGATATGATTTGGAACATTAAATCCTTTAATTTTTTTGGAGTTTGATTTATGCAGGCTAAAGGTAAAAGGAAAATACAATTAAAAATGCAAGAAAAACTATGACTAAAGTTAGACATAATTCTTTCCATGTCACAAAGTCTCTGACCTTTTCTCAGTCACTTTTTCAGTAACACTTTCTAAGTCGTTTTTTCTTTAACCCTTTCTCAATCACTTTTTCTATAACCTTTTCTCAGTCACTGTCTCTGAGCATCTCTCAGTCACTTTTTCACTGACACTCTCTAAGTCGTTTTTTCTTAAACCCTGTCTCAGTCACTTTTTCTATAACCTTCTCTCAGCCACTGTCTCTGAGCATCTCTTAGTAACTGTCTCTGAGCATCTCTTAGCCACTGTCTCTGAGAGTCTATCAGCCACTTTTTCACTAACACTCTCTGAGTAACTTTTTCTTTAACCCTCTTTCGATCACTTTTATTTTTTATCATCTCTCAGTCACTATCTCAATCTCACTCGCTGATCCACTTTAACATTTTAACTGTCCGTTTTCTAAAACTTCCTTTTCCCTAACATTCAAATCAAAATCAAATTTGCTTTCAATATACTTCAAAAGATCAATTTATTCCAAGTACCTCACGTCCAAGGCCACCCTGAGAGTATTGCACTTCAGCAACACACTTTTTAATAATTCATCTTCAATTTAATTTATCCATAATTTTGTCTGTTAAAGCAACAAACCTAACTATTTACATTGTAATATCATTTATCTGATAAAATTTGAAATAAAAAAATACAAAATAAATAATAATATAACAAAAAAAAAATAAAAACAGAAATTACGTGAATCCACGTAAAAATGCTTGTCTGCAAACACGTATTTTCAAGTTTTTTTTCCCTTTATCTTCATCTCATGTCACATCATACACTCCCTCAATTCATTTCATTTCATCTGTATATGAAAAGTGAATAAAAGTTAAATGGTGAAAAAAAAAATAAAGAACAGAGTTAAAAGCTTATGTCGACATCATTGCGATCATCATCATCATCATGATGCTAAATGTACCAAAAGAAAAGTGAATGAATGCATAAAAAAGAAGAGTATTAAATTGTGACAACTTGTTGCTTTCTTTACTTTTTGTATTATTATTATTATTTATTCTTGTATTGCTGTTATTGCTACTGCTCTGAACACTTATCACACACACACACATTATTATTATTCAAAATGCGCTATTTTAACATCACACTCCCTTAAAATGATGATAGAATCATATTCATAAATGTATTTAACAAAAAAAAAAAAAGTTGTTGACGGTGTAATAAGAATAATATTTTTGGTATATTTATTTTCTGGGAAATGAAATTCAATGAATGAGACATGTTGTTGTGACACGTGTGTGCATAATTGTGAGAAAAAATGTTTTTTGTAAAGGAAAACGTTTAAGTGCTTGTGATACCGATGAAAAGGAATCAAATTTTTATGATGATTGATTGATTGAAAAATTTTCCATATGAATTCATAAAAAAAATATCTAATTGAGCTTAATTTTACATTTAACTGACCCGAATTAGAAGAGAAGAAAAGTTAAAAATAAATTCAATTAAAAGCTACCGTCATTTTGTATCAGTTTTGTTCACATCAGATTAAATGGAAACCAATGTAAAGCTATTTGTTTAACTTACTTTAAAAAAAAAATTAACAACAAAAATATTTTTTTTTTTCATCTTAGACTGAAATCGATGAGAACTAAAACCTTCTAAGATATTGTCAATAGTATCAATGTTTAAAACAATAATAAAAGATTAAAAGGAATTTTCACTAAATGTTTGCAGTTGTACAGTCCTTGATGATAAAATAGCAGTTTATACGGCTGTTTTATATTGGAATTCGCATCTGTTCTCTTTATTTTCTTTAACTGATAATTCTTTTGTATTTTTTTTTTCCATTTTATCGACTGTTTTTATTTTTTTTAACAATAAATCGATGCCGCCTTGTTGTTCGGATAATGGTTACTTCAAATAACGTCATATAAATTGAAAAAAAAAAATATGGAAAGTATTCGTTGATTTTATTTAAAAGTGCATTCCTAAATTGAAACTCAATTTGCATGGTAAGATCATAGTAATCTTATAGGTATCTGGAATTTGGCATAATAAATCAAAATCGATCCTCAAAATCATGGAGTAAAACTTTACATTAATGGATTTTAATAGGATGTATGAACATCTCCTCTGAACTCTCACATCTTGATTATGGTCAGGAGTGCATTTAAAATTTTTTCAACCTCAATCCAATGCAATACAATTTAAACCTAATTTGACCATCAATGCCATTACATTTAGATAAATTTGTAGAGATTTTACTTAATCAAGTCATTACAATTAATTCTTATACTAATATCACAGATGACACTAAAACAGGTATTTCTCTGAACATTTTCTGATGATTTCTCTATTAACTAAATCATGAAGATTTTGTATATGAGTGTCGCTTGGCTGGTTCAGAACCATTCGCCATCTCGTCTTCAAAATTGATGGAATGTAAGGAAACCTCGTTAAAGTCAATTTTTTCTTTTTGCTCTCGTTAATTGTGTTGTACCGTATCTCATCAATTTCATTCTGATGCAACTGCATATGAGACGCCCTGGCTGGTAAATTCAATCGTGCAAGTCGACTTTTTCATCAAATGTTGATCCAACGTAAAAATATATGAGGAAAACTCAATGTAATTTTTCTTTGTGGCTGTTTTTTGTTTCTGTTCATGATTTGACGTACTTAGTGACTTAAAATGACATATATTTCACGGATCTTCCTTTAGCGAGAATTCCTTTTAATGAAGCCCAATTGATATCATGGTATTGTTCTGTAATGTAATAATCAACGCTCATTCTGACTTACCCTTCCTCTAAATCGCATTGAATTTGCTTATTTCTCAGATGGAGATTAAATCGGAAGAGTTCTGCAGTTTCAAAGTTCTTTTTATAGTTCTGATTCGTTCCAAGTAAATAATTTTTTTTTTCAGATTTACAGCTCTAAAAAAAGCTTTTTTTTCTCTCCTCATGCCGAAATTTTGCCATTTCAAATCTGCATTTGGCATAAAAATGCCTTATGTAGTTTAATGCGACTGATGGTTGTAAGGCTGACTCCAGTGCTTCGACCCATATTTTGTAGAGGAATATGGAAATTTTTACATGTTCTCGGGTTCTTACAAGGTTACAATAACATTTTGTAAACCTCACTAGGATGTCTCCGTAGTCTAATCAAAGTCTAATCTAAATCTTTAACAAAAAAATACATTATGACTTGGATTTCAGTTGTAAAGTTCTTACCTATCATTAAATGTCCAGACTTCAAAACGTTCCATGTATCGCATTTCCTTCCAAATATTACCAGCAAAATACTCATATCAGATTTGTTTACATTCGGACTTGAGTATTGGAATGTTTGTTCTTTGTGAAGTTTAAATTGAAAAAAATGTATATATAAATGAATATAACAAGCATCAAACACTCTATTGTTAGAAGGAGATCAAATTTGATTATGTCTTTGTTTTTGGCTACATTTTAAGTGTTTCATTTCATTTTTAACATTATAATGTTACATTAAATGAAAATTGACATGAATTCTATTTTGGCTTTATTTTTAAATTTAACATTTTAATATCCTTTATTTTATGTCACTGTATCCTGTGAATTGTGAAAATATTTCTTACTTTAAGAACATCAAAATTCATAAAATTTCTTACCTATGGAATTTATAAATTTACATGCAATATGATAAAATAATTTCATAAACTTGTAAATATTTTGTACATAAGATTTTTGTTACAATGCACCTTATAAATTAAAGTGAAGACAATTTTAGGTCAATTCACTTCTACTCCTTTGGAAAAGGTTCCTTCTTTTTGAAAAATATGTTTAGAAAAGTTTGATTTATTTATGTTCAAACTAATAAATAATTTACATATTTCTAATATGAAATTTAAAACGTCAATATTTTGCTATTAAAGTATCTCACAATTTTAATTTAATTTTATGATATTGGATAAAATTTAATAATAATAATAATAAAATTCCTTTTCTTCTTTTATATGCATAGGCTACACATCTCCTAAAATACATGTTTCAAAGTTTTGTTTTAGAATTTTTGGAATATGATGCAGTTCTGTGTTCAATTTTCAATGTTGAGTTCAAATAAAGTACTGAGAAAAGAGAACATAACAAAGCTTTCAAAAACAAAGATAAAATAAAACTCAAAAAAGACAAAAAGAAGAAGTTATTTGGCAATTAAGAACTTTACTTTTCATATAACAAAAAGGAAAAATGTTTTATTGTATTTTATACCTTGATTCAAATAGAAAAAGGAAAATTTCAGGTTAAGATACATGGAAAAGTTACTTGAAGATTTGTGGACATTTAATCAATGGGATATGATCATGATGAAATTTCATTTAAATTTTATTTGAAATTTATATCAAAATTTTATTTATATGAGAATTTTCCCCTCAGCCCGGGCCTGCCCCCACTAAAAGAAAAAATATAAAATCGTCTCTATCAAGTTTCCTTTAAAAACAGCCACCTCAGAAATTAGAGCAGTTGAGAGACCCTCAAAGAGTGCTTCAACGCTCAAGAAGCAGTTATTGCTCAATTTAACCCAAATTGGACGATATTGACCCCATTTTTTATTTAAAAATTTCGAAAATTAAGACTTACTTACATACGTCGCCACTGCTACGTCCATCTGAGGCTGTTGAAGGATTGATTTCGAGCTTTCTCTTTCCAGTCCTCAGCGGTAAACACGGCCATTATGGGTTAAATTTTGTTTCCTTTCATTGATCAATAAAATCGTAGAAAATCACCATGAAAAAATAATACATTGAAACCATGGCCCAGAATATCAAACAGATCAAATCCATAAATTTCCTTGTCCTGGAAAACTTCATCATAACTCATATTCAATGCAATTAAACACAAATCTTTCCTTGTAATCTGATTGCTTTATTTCCTTATCAACTTTTTCCCAAAATTCAAGTAATTTTCCATGGAACATGATTTATCTTTAAATTTTCATATTTATGAGAGACCAAAGGCCTCTTTACCAAAACTAAAATTATTTTGTTTCACATCTTTTTATTATAATACTAAGAAACAATATGATGGGATTTTATATGAACACATTTTTGGGGACAATTCCTATAAATTCATATTATAATAAAATATAAAAGACAAAAGCAATAAGGCAATATAATAATAAATAAATAAATAAATACACTCCCTCAATACCCTGAATATGCTGAAAATGATAGAGAAAATTTTCCTACAGATATAAATTTTACAAAAGACGACACAAATAACATTCTGTTTGATCCGATATGCAATATTTCTCTGTATTTTGAAGGCACACACACACACTGACACACACTTGTTCTATGTTTTAATATAATAAATCATAAATGTTAAAATTATTATGTCCTACAAATTATTTGTGTCTTGCTTTTAGTTGTAGTATTATTATTATTTTATGAAAGATACGTACATTAAAATGGTTGTAGCTGCATTCCAAAGGCATCACAGCAAAGAGAAGAGTTGTATTAATACAAAATTTAATATAAACGATGGCTTCTGTTAAATGTCTCTTATTCTGTATATAAAATTTATTCTTCCGACACAAAAATTATTGTAATTAAGAAATTCCAGAGAAGTTGCTTTGAAACGTACACACACCCTGTGTATCATATAAATTTATATTTATTATGAAGTGTATTTTATACTTTTGGTGAAAATATATAAAATATCAAAGCGACAACAAGTACAAACCATGCAATGAGATGATTTGATGTATTTCATTGCAAATAAAAATAAAATGCAAAATGTGTGTATTTTTTCTTTTAAATGTAATGTAAACGTCATGAACTAATTTAACCGACGGAATTACAATTTATTGTTTTGTTTAAAATTAAAATGAAATTTGAACGGAAAATTTTCTTTAAACTTGAGATGAAAAAATCAGATCATCACGTGATTAATTACATTAAACGCTGTTAATTGACTTCTTTAAATTTTCCTGGAAAAAATACAATTATTCAAAGACTTCAATTCAAGAAAACTCAATTCAAATTAAAACGCAATAAATTTATTGGGAATCGAATTCAATGTGAGATCTTAAAGTGGGATTTTACGTTTTAATTTTTTGTATTTTAATGTTTATTCAATTGTTGCAAATATTAAACAGATCTCGCAGTATCAATCATTTGATCAAATAGTATTTATTTTAATAGAGTTTTTTAAATGGAAATTATTGAGATCTGAATGTTTTTTTGACTGAAATTCAATTTTGAGTGATATTATTAATTTATTTTAATCGATTTTGGTCTGAAGCTCAATTTTTGAGCGGGAATCCAAATGAAATCATTTTACCCTCAATTGGGTGAACAAGACACAGCTTTGTTCGAAAAATTGAAATTTCCGTGGAAAGCAAGTTTAATGATCCCTTAGAACTCCTTATTACAACTCAAAACTAACTTCTAAGGTAAGACCTTCCTCAAATGGGTCATTGAAAAATGGCCGACTCCAAAACTGATATTTTCACCTTAATAACGATAAAACTCAAATTTGAAGATTTCTTTTCGGTCAGTGTTGAATTTTTGTTAAAGTGGCACAATACTTTAATTTCTTCGCATAACTCAACACGAAATTAGCTTTAAATTAACACCTTGTATAGGGGTGATTTACATTTTTAGACATCCTAAATTTTAAAGCACAAAAACTGTAGAACTTGAATTTTAGATCACAAAAACTGAAGAACTTGAATTTTAGACTACAAAAACTGTAGAACTTAAATTTAGGACCACAAAAACTGAAGAACTTGAATTTAAGACCTCAAAATTTGTAGAACTTGAATTTTGAACCCCAAAAACTGAAGAACTTGAATTTTAGACTACAAAAACTGTAGAACTTAAATTTAGGACCACAAAAACTGAAAAACTTGAATTTAAGACCTCAAAATTTGTAGAACTTGAATTTTGAACCCCAAAAACTGAAGAACTTGAATTTTGGACCACAAAAACTGTAGAACTTGAATTTAGGACCTCAAAAATTGTAGAACTTGAATTTTGAACCACAAAAACTGAAGAACTTGAATTTTAGACCACAAAAACCGTAAAACTTGAATTTTAGACCTCAAAAACTGTAGAATTTGAATTTTGGACCACAAAAACTGTAGAACTTGAATTTAGGACCACAAAAACTGAAGAACTTGAATTTAGGACCTCAAAAACTGTAGAACTTGAATTTTAGAACACAAAAACTTTAGAACTTGAATTTTAGACCTAAAAAACTGTAGAATCAGCCAGAATAGTCTCAAATAGAAATTGATCTTGATTCGAAAATGTTTGACTTGAGTATTTTATAAAATATGATCCAGTCATAGCTGTAAAGCTTAAAATAATCCTTCATTTTATAACAAACTTTAAATTTGTATCGCTCTGGCATCGCACTCAACTTATCACGGTATCACCCAACTTGGACATGACAAAACATCTCAGCTAGCAAGTAGCTATGAAACTGCAGAACATCTTTAATGTGATTGGGAAAAACTATGGAAAGATTTGAGAATTTTTGAGAAATAAGCAGGATTCCGCGGGTCAAGCCCCGCAGTTAAAGGCACTCTATAGAAATTATATTATTATATATTAGACCCTGAAGGGCTCGTTGTGGAGCCTGTTATATATCTATAATAGGTCAAGAGAACACAAAACCAAAGTGATCCAATGAAACTTGTCCAAGTAACCCAAATCCACCCCATTTCACGGTCCTAATAATGCCTTTTATGAAATTTCACGTTAATAATTAAATATAAATATCTGATACCATTTAATTTATAATTGTATAACAAAACATTATTATCATGCATATTCATATATGTGAGAATTCGCGGCAACATTAAAAAAAAAGAACCTTAATATGTGACGAAATATTGACTAAACAACCATCCGATTTAAGAATAAGAATAATGATCCACTTGAAAAATTCTCTTAAAAATATTTCTCTTGTTTTCTTATTCTGTTTATTTATTGTTTGTTTTATATTTTTTGTATTTTTTTGTATTTTCATTGAAGTCAGCCCTCAAACGATGACTTTTATTTAATTTTTTTTTTAATATCATTACTCTGATATGTGTGTGTTTGGTTCTCAAAATGCACAAAACAGCACACATTTAAAGAGTATCGTTCTAAAAACATATTTTTGCAAAAAGAAAATGCAAAAGTACAGGAAAAAAAAGTTCTTTTATTTTATCTTTTTACATTTGATGCTCTTTGGTCGGCAAATGTTTTATATATACAATTTTTGTGTGTGTGTACATTTTATATAAAATAAAAGTATAAGGAAAGAATTCCTTTTGTGGTATGTTTTCAAGAAAACTTTTGCAAACTGTATATTTGGATTCCTGAGGAAATACCTCAAGTTGTTTTAATAATATTTATTTTACTTTTTTTTCCTCTTCTTCTTTTACTTATTTTATTTTATTTCATTTTATCTTCTTCATTTTCTGTTTGAAGTCAATTTTTAGAATTTTAACCTTGATATAATCAGTCATTTTAACAATAAATAAAAATTCGTTTAAATTAAACAGATCTCAAATGTTGACTAAATTTTTATGAATATTGAATACTAATAAATTTTTTTGTCTATTTGATGAAATGTTACACAAATCGTTACACTAGAATCGTTTACATAAATTTTTGTGTAAATAACATGCATTGTTTTTAATTATTAAAACATTGATTACAAAAACTCAGTCTATTTGGTTTTGTGTTGTTGATGTTGGTTATTTGTATCTGTGTGGTATTTCAACCCCATCAGTTAAATATTGCATGTGAGTGCGTTTGCTATTGAAACATCAGATTTTTATACAAAAAAAAACTATATTTTTTTTGCTATTATTTAAAATACATTGGAATTGGTTGATAGTTTGTTGTTATGATACAAGGCAAGTATCTGAAGTTGTTGAAGTAATACATCAATGGATGATTTTCATGCTTCTATTGGTCAATGTAATTTTAGTGAGATAATTTTTCTTACATTATTTCAATTTAAATGATTTGAGTCGAAAATTGTAGATCAAAAGTTGTGGAACGTAAATTTTGGAGCCTACGTTTTTTAACGAAAGCTATGAATCGAAAGATGTAGAAAGTGGAACGTAAATTTTGGGACCTACGATTTTGACGAAAACTGTGAATCGAAAGTTGTAGAACGTGGAACGTAAATTTTGGAACCTACAATTTGAACGAAAGCTGTGAATCGAAAGTTGTAGAACGTGGAATGTAAATTTTGGAATCTACGTTTTTTAACGAAAGCCATGAATCGAAAGTTGTAGAACGTGGAACGTAAATTTCGGAACCTACGATGTTGACGAAAGCTGTGAATCGAAAGTTTTGGAACGTAAATTTTGGATCCTATGATTTTGACGAAAACTGCGAATTGAAAGTTGTAGAACGTGGGACGTAAATTTTGGAACCTACGATTTTGACGAAAACTGTGAATTGAAAGTTGTAGAACGTGGGACGTAAATTTTGGAACCTACGTCTTTTAACGAAAGCTATGAATCGAAAGTTGTAGAACGTGGGACGTAAATTTTGGAACCTACGTCTTTTAACGAAAGCTATGAATCGAAAGTTGTAGAACGTGGGACGTAAATTTTGGAACCTACGATTTTTAACGAAATCTATGAATCGAAAGTTGTAGAACGTAAATTTTGGAACCAACGATTTTGACGAAACTGCGAAACGAAAGTTGTAGAACGTGGGACGTAAATTTTGGAACCTACGTTTTTTAACGAAAGCTATGAATCGAAAGTTGTAGAACGCGGAACGAAAATTTTGGAACCTACAATTTGAACGAAAACTGTGAATCGAGACCGTGGGACGTAAATTTTGAAGCCTACATTTTTCAACGAAAACTGTGAATCAAAAGTTGTAGAACGTGGAACGTAAATTTTGGAACCTACTTTTTTTAACGAAAGCTATGAATCGAAAGTTGTGGAACCTAAATTTTGAAACCTACGTTTTTTAATGAAAGTCGTGGATCTTTCATTCCAATGATATCCAATAAATTTCCTACGGTTTTGAATTGAAAGTGCACTTAAATGAAAATTCAGTTACATATTATTTGAAAAAAAAAAATTTACAACTCAAACACGAAAAAACAAACAAAAAATAAATATTTCAATTGGAAAAATGATACAACAAGCACACTCAGTATTTGTTCAAATAAAAAATTGTAATGAAACAAAAATGCGTGAATCGGGAGAAAAAAACTACTTCAAGAGTGAGTTCACTTATCTCTTGTAAACGTTTATATTTTTTTTTGAATTTAACTTTTTTTTCACAGTTTTCCATGAAACATGAAGTACACTGGTGATGATGAAAAAATAATGATAATAATAACATTGCAGTTACAAAGCAGAAAAGAGGTGGAGTTGAAATGTATTCAAATGGAAAAATGTTTACAACAATTTAATTCTCGATAGCATTTTATTATCATAAAAATTTTTCTCGTTTTGTTTAATTTTTTTGCTAAATTTAAAAAAATCCAGTAAATTTACAAGTATTTTTATTTGAGTTCAAAATTCAAGTAAAGAGTTATTTTTTGCTTTAGTCATTAATCATTTAAACAAATTTAATGTAGATTTATTTGCAGAACATGTGTGTTTAAATTTTTTTTTTTTTTGTATTTTAGCATAAATAAAAAAGTCATGTGTCATGTGATGCATGCAAGTAAGGAATTTTTTAAAGGGAATGTTATTTTTTTCCCTGCAACTTAAAATGACGATAACTTTTTAAAATTATAATTTTATTTTTTCCTTTTAATGCAGAGAGACAAAAACTCCTTATTGCACATTTCAGTGCACATGTGAATGAATATTCATATATTTTTTTCTATGTAATTTAATTTCATTTAAAACAATGAATTTTTTAGTACTGAAATTCCAATCCAAAATGTAATTGACGTGGTAAGTGACAGCTGTTGTCTGTATGTTGCATTTTTTTTCATTGAAACAAGTTCATAGAAAAATTTGGTCATATCGATTTAAGTTTTTGAATTGCTCTAAATATCATCATCATTACAATCAGCATTTTTTGATGAATTTAAATCAAAAATGCACTTCAAATATTGAATGAAATTCAATTCAATGCTAATTATTTTATTTGAATTGAAAAAGCACCCTTTTAACCCTTAATACGATGAAAAATTTAACACAAAACTATTTGGTTTGAAATTTATTCATTAATTTATCTCTAAATTTTATTTTCAGTTTTATTTTCATTGATAAAATTCAACATTAAATAAAATGTTTTTTTGATAAAATAATAAAATAAAGTAGTGAGATGAAAATCAATTGGCTTTTATTTACTTGTTTATTTGTTATGTTGAGAGGTCGCATTTATACATCAATAAACAAATAAGTGTGTTATTTATGAAAACTAGAATCAAATAAATATCAATAGAATGTGAAAAGTTAAGCAAATACCCAAAAAAAAAACGGTTTTTGTTGTTGATTTGAATAATGAATTTAAACGTGATTCGATTTTTAACCCATGAAGGAACTAAGGACCCATGATTTAAAAATATCTAAAAATTTGAAATTTAATAAAGAATTAGAAACATTTTTTATAGAAGACTTAAAAAACTGACGTCAGTATTAAACGCACGTCATAATTTCAAAAAAAAAAAATTTCATGAAATTTGGCATTTTTAAAAATAAAACCCTAAAATTGGGCCAAAAGCTCAGTTTCTAATGAAATTTGTCTGGAAATTTCTTTTTTAAAGGTTTTACAAAAATAGAATTTTCGAAAATTATTTTAAAATTTAAAAAAATCTTTCATTTAATGAATTTTTGGAAATTTTTCACTTAAAATCTTTTAAGAACAATACTAATAAAAAGGACTCGAATTCCTTGAAAGGCTGAAATTTGATACTAATAAAAAAACCTAGAAAATTTCACACAAATATTTTAGTAACAGAATTTTTATCATTTTTTTATATTTTTCAATCAAATTTAGATCAAAAGTTCACTCAAGGTTTAAAATTTTGGATTTTTGTCCAGAAAAACTTAAATATCAAAATTATAAAATGTAAGAAAAATTTCGAAAAAACTTAGGATTGCAAAACTATTTTTGTTTTTCGAAATTTTTCCATGCCACTTAAATTTGGTCAAAAAGTTTTTTCAAGGTCTGATACTTCAAATTATTACGTATTAACTTTGAAAAATTTAGAAAACAATTCCCAATTTAAAAAAAGTGAATAAAAGAAAAATAAAGTTGTTTTAGAAAATTTTTAACTTTTTCAATATTTTTCATTCAAATTTAAAGAAATATTTACTCAAAATTGGGAAGAAAAAAATTCAAAAATATTTCGAAAAATTGTTTAGCAATTTCGAAAAATTGTTTAGCAAAAAATTTCGCAAAATCTTTGAATTACAGAATTTTGGTCGTTTTTTGACATTTTTTAACGTAAATTTCAAATTCGTAACTTAAAAAAAAAAAACTTTAAAAATTTAGAAACCAAATTCTAACAATTTTAAAAAATTATTAAAAGAAAAATTCACAAAAAATTTTTTTCTGAGAAGTTTTGGCCTTTTTCAATATTTTTCATTCAAATTTGAAGAAAAATTCACACAAAATTGGGAAGAAAAACTAAATTTAAAAATTTTTCGAAAAATTGATTAGTAGAAAATTTTTAAACTTTGTATCGAATAATTTTGGTCGTTTTCGAAAATTTTTCGAGGTTTTTCAAAGTTAAAAGTTTAAAAGTTCTGTCAAAGTTTGATATTTCAAGGTTTTACTTTAAAAAAAACTTTAGTTTAATATGTAAAAAAAATTTCACATAAAACTTTGTTTCAGAAGTATTTTTGACTTTTTTCAGTATTTTTACTCTCCATTTGGACCAAAATTTCACTAAAGCTCCATTAAAAAATTCTGGACAAAAACAAGTAAATTCGGGACATTGTGCGTTGAATAAAAAAGCAAAATTATTTTTAAAAATTCTTTCTCCTTTTATCAGTTTATTTCAACGATAAACACACAAAAAAAACTTCCTGGTATCAATGGGTTAAAAAATTATATGAATATTAGTAAGTTATCCAAGCGATTCAATGAACAAATTTTTATAATGAAATAAAATAAAATAAAATTATAAATGTAATTATTTTACAACATTTTTATTTTAAGTTGAAACAAAAACCAAACAATACAAACATTATTTCATAACTATTCCAAGTATTTATAATGGCTGCACTGACCCATTAATGATTTGTTGGTTTTTTTGGTTACGTTACTATTTGCTGCCGAGCTTTACATTGCTACTGTATGCTTATGTTTATGCTCATGTTTACATATATAAGCATAAATATGCATTTATTTTACATTTTATTTATTTATTTCATTTTTATTTTATTTTTTTTGCACTCATTCGTGTGTGTGTGTGTGCCTTTATTTTCATCATACACAGAACCAGAAGTAAGCAATATCAGCACCATTGAATGGCATGCCACAACAAAAAAAGGGATATGTTTGGAACTGGGCGGAGCTTTAACAGTTTTTTTTTACTTTTCATTGTTATTAGCATTTGAGTTGTTGTTTAATTGGCGTTCAGCACACACACACACACTTGCATTATGTTGGCTTTTTCCTTTGTAGTTATATTTTCATTTTTATTCAGGTTTGCATTTCAATTTATTAACATTAACATTAAACAAAAGACTTGTACTGTGAATAAAATTCAAAATAAAAAATAATTTTATATTATCATGATGAAAAAGAAAGAAAAGAAAAGCTTTGTTTCCTTAAAATAAAATTATTTGAGGTTTTTCAAAGAAAAATTAAGTTTTTTCAACAAAATTTCTTGTAATTGAATCAATTTTATGACATTTTGTTGACTTGGCAGCAATTTCATTAAAAAAATCTGGACTGTAATCGGCATGCAATGAAATTACAAATGCTTTGATCTCACCGAAATCAATGTCATTACACCAGTTAAATAGGTTAACTAACTTTGATTGGTATCTTCTAATCGCCATGTTCAATCATTAATCTAAATTAATTAATATCATCATCAAATATGATTTTTTTCTTTGATTTATTCACAATTCATAATTTTATACCTTAATGAAAGCAATGAACTTTAAATTAATAATCATTTATTATTCATATTCATAGAAGAAATTAAACCGACTAATGTTAAATTGCGGTCGAGGGAATACAAAAACAAACAAACTAGTAACTTGATATTGATTTAACATGATTAGTCATATCAAAAATATTTGAAAAATTTCACAGCGGGAAAGGAGTTTGTCTATGTCTTTCTCTCATCATACGTCAATTTTTTTTTTAAAGTTTTGATTTTTTTTGTAAAATGTTTTAAATTTAAATTAATTTAATAATTAATATGATGGTTAAATTCAATTGAAGTATTACTTTTAGCATTATGAGCACTAGAAAGGGTTCAACCACGTATATGACAGTGAAAAAATAGCGCCAAATTAATTTTACGGTAATTAAATGAACTAACATACATTTTATTGATTAGTTTCGAAAAAGGCCACGTAAAGCGCCAATCTAACAATTTATACTGATTTTTTTGCGCGTATGGGATGTCATATACATGGTTCAATGTGACAAGAATTTGATTGAGACGGCGGTCAAGGACCCTCTGATAAGATGACAAAGTCTCTTTTTGAATAAGACATAACCCTGTGAGGCCCAGTGCACATTCTTCTTATCACGATAAATAACCCTAGCTTTCATCCTCTAATTTCAAAGAATCAGCGTCTCCTTAATGACTCTAATTCTTTGTTCATTACAATATTTTAACGATTGTAGGGTTGTGAGTCCACCTTACCCGTCTTTGGCATTGTTATGCTGAGGTAAGTTGCCCACTCTAATATGGTTAGGATCCGACCTTCCTCAATCGATTACGATCGCCACTGGAAAGCTTGGAGTCGAAGTTGGTTAACAGAAGCAAACGTACGTAATGAGTCCTCATGTATCGCATGTTCCCTCATTCAATCCCTAGTCTCTAATTGAGGAGCTATAAAAAGGGTCAATTGAGTTTATGAAGACCCAGCCTGCAAACAACGTTGCAGAAATACACGCAGAGTACAGATGTGACCACAATACTCGCATTTTTTCTCAAATAGACCATGAAAGCGCTTCAAACCGTCAGTGGCGGATTGGCCATACGGGTAATCTGGGAAATACCAAAAAGGCTGCAGTCGATCGTCTGGTAAAAGGTATCTTTAGCGTAAATTTTAAAGAAAATCATACAGAATGCTAGGGCCGTTAATAATTTTCAATTTGCTCTTGCAAACCGTAAACGCTAAACACGCATCAAGCGAAGTTTGCCGTTACGGCTGTAAATTTGCGGTTGTTTTCTACTTAGAGTGATCTCATGAAAATTTTAATCGAAAAAAACCAGTCTCCAGGAAAATAAAAATCTCGTAATCGTAACTCCACGCTTGTAAGGCAGCGCCCTCTATGATCAAAACGTACAATCTGATTCAATATACAAAGATTCATGTTGAGGCCTCGCATTTTAATGCTAATTCATTGAAAATTCCTTCAAATTCATACCGGAAAATTCACACATAACTTCAAATAATTATTTACTTCCTTTCCACGAAAAATTTAGCATCTAAATTCAAAATAACCAACCAACCAACCAACCAATTATTAAAAAAAAAATACAAATAAAAAACCATTTTATTAAAGCCAAAAAATTCATGTTGCAAAATTTTAATAATAATGTATGAAAACCACATGACACACCGCACAATTGTGTATAAACACTCTTTAAATTTAAATTTCCACTCACTTTTTTAACCCATTTGAACGGAAAATTTTTGATTTTACACTCATCTAACCCCCAGGGCTCATAAAATTTAACTTAAGCAAAAGCTAAAAATGTTGGCTTAATTTTTTAAATTTTTTTCGAGCTTTACCCTTAAATTGAAATAAAATTCACATAAAATCGTGTTAAAATTCGATTAAGGGTTAATATAATAAATTTTTCCGTATACACAGGGAGAAAATCATCATGACAACATCATTATTATTATCATCGTATTTCACATATTTCATACTAATAATAAGCTCCAATTCTGGTTTGGTAATTAAATGAAAATCATTATTTATTTGTTTGACTTCAAAAAAATAATTATTATTATAATAGTAATAATTTACTACAAGTGGCATTTCATATAAAATAAATGAAGTGGATTAAATGTTGAGTGAGTGTACTTAAAACTTATTACGATGCTGATGAAATGAAACAAAAAAAATGGAATTTATGTTTTTAAAAAAAAAATGTTTTAATTATTATTAAATTAAATTGAATTAAATTAATAACGATAAAAAATGTGTATGTTTATTCATAATTTTTTCCATGTTCATGTTAAAACACATATCAATGCTAAGCCTCTCTTGATTGGTGGTAAAATGTGATGAATGGAGTGGAAAAAATTATGTTTTAATGTGTATTAAATTTAATGTAATTAGTTTTGAATTACATACATTTAACGTTTTTTTTCATGATTTGCTTTCAACCGCGAACATATTTTACCTTATTTTATATCAATGAACGTAAAACATCAGTTACAAAAATCATGTTTTAACAACAAGGTGGTAGCTGAAACTCCGCCTTCTTTAACACGCTTTTATGAAGAGAGCTTTTGTGTATTTTAAATTGTTGTTTTATGGTGCATTTTTTAATGCAATTCTGACGTGTAAATATGCAATGATGATGAAAAACATTTAATATTTAATTGTTTCACTTATAATTATGATCATAATATAATGATACTTCTTGTTATCACATTCTTTATCCGGTGTTTACCCTTTTTATTATGTTTTCTCGGAAATTTTTGTTGTTTGAAATTTAATTTACTTTTATTATTATTTGAAATTAGAAAAATGTGGTTTTAAAAATAATTTTACTCCAATTTTATATGCAGGGTATTGAAATTGAGCCTAAGAATCAGAGGTGGGTAAGAATCGCCATGTGACTCGACCTTAGATGAAATGAATCGATGAATTCAATACAGGCTTCAGTGTGTTAAAAGTAAGAATCTGGAAAGAAAAGCGTAGAAAAGACAACTCTGAATCAACTAGAAAATTGATAAGAACCAGATAAGTAGTAAAGTAAGTCAGATGATAAGGTAGGCTTTACTTATGAAATTATGTTGATCTTATATTTCCATTACACCTCTGTAACAAAGATCTATGAAAGAGAAATAATCACAATAGTACTCATTCAGACCCTCTTAGAAGCCCAATGACAACCCTTTCGGAAGTATACTCCTGAAGCATATGAGTTAACTCCTGAATTTCAAGAGCTTACTTCCGATAGGGTACTTTACTTCTCCCATATTGGTCAAATTTCCAAATCGACCATTTCTTGAACCCTAGATCAACATAAATAAACTTTTGAATGAAGCAAAGTCGAAATTACCCCACTTCAGATCAATAAGTAACCCTGTAAGTATGAGATATGCCATTTACCTTTGATACAAGGATTTTGATATCCATTTCATCTCTTACATTTTTAAAACTTAAGAAATTGTAACTCTGAATACTGAAAGTCAAATACGTCTTGCTAAAAAGGTAAAAAGTAAGTAAGAAGGTAAGGTAGGTTTTACTAATTCAATTACTCTTACATTAGATTTGACTTTAGAAGGCTTATTTACAAACCTTCAAGTAGATCAGATCAGATCGGAATTGTAGGGTGGCTATTAAGCCTGAACACAGGCCATAAGTCAGACCCATTTGGCATACCCATTATAATCATCTGAGAGACTTAGCTTTTATCCTGTCATCCCAAGCAGTCGCCACCTTTACTTAGCCTTTAACTCAAATTAAGTAGCCGGAAAAAGGGACATTTGAGATTGTAAAGTTTAATGGCCAAAGCGAGAATCGAATTGCCAACCTAAAGATTGATAGTCCAACACGCTAACCACTGCATCTCAAAACAATCTCAAACTCTAAATACTAAAAGATAAGTATATCTTACTAGAAAGTGAAAAATAAGTAAGAAAATAAGGTAGGCCTTACTAAATTTCATTATGCTTACATTACATTTGACTTTAGAAGACTTATAAAAAAAAGTTAAAGTAAAGCGAAAAGTAGCTATGTAAAGTTCGACTCAGTTACTTGTGCTTAATCGACAGAAATCACCTTTTGAAAGAATCGAAGTGAAATTAACCCTTTGTGGGTTGAAGAAAAATTTTCTAATTCATTCAATTAATACAAATTGACATCAATTAATATCATTTTAAAAACATTTCATAGGAAAAACATCATAATAATATCTCGTTGCGTTGTTTCCCTCAGTGTGACGAAGTGACGAAAAACATTAAATAATAATAATAATAAAACTGTTGTTGTATAAATAATAGGCAGAGGTTTTGTTATGATTATTATTATTATAATGAAATATTATAATAAAGAGAGTGAAATGTATAATAAAATATGAAGGCAAATACAATATAATTATAATAAATGACCGCACATGCATCACCACCTACGAAATTTTAAAATTTTAATTATTATTGCACATACACAGGAACACACACACACACACACACACACCATAAAAACGTGCATTTAACGACAATAGTTGGTGTTATTAAACATTGTATTATTTATTATTATTATTTTGGAAAATATTTTATGATTTTTGAATTTTCTACATGATTAATTTTATTATTTTGTAGATTGATATTGAAACGGAGATTTTTTTATTTTGAATTGAATATTCCAATAAAAAATTGCTTTAAATTTAATTTTAATATGAAATAAGGTATCACTTACGGTATTGTTGGTACAGTTCCATCTCTTGACACTTTCCTGTTGAAATAAGAAAAAAAAATGATTTAATTTAATTTAATTTGATTTAATACCCTAAATGAAAATAATCATCATTAAATCGAATTAAATTGATTTGATTATGATAATTAAAATAATATTGTTTTTTATTTCAACTCACATCACTTAATCACTCATCATTTTCATCTTCATTCACCCAAAACATAATTGATTTATTAATTAAATACTTCATGATTCACTTAATAAAATAAAAAAAGAAGATAAAAAACAATCATTTTCACTTCTCATTCCAATACCAAATAATTTTACCTTTAATTTCAATAAATATTCATATCATTTTATGAATGACTGAAATTAAAATAACGCGTTGATTGGTAATAAACTGCGATAATTCTCCGTGTAATAAGAGATTTTGATCATAATTTTTTATTATTATCAATATTTTCAATGTAATGTAATTGAATGTGTATTGTCAATTAATTAATAATTATGTATTATTAACAACACAACACAGGTCTAAAAATTTATCATCAAATTGAGTGCATGACAAATTAATTGGAGACTTTTAATGAAAAATATTCTAATTTAAATGTAATTTGACTTGTAATATGACAAAAAATAAAAATAAAAATTAGTTACATTAATTATTGATAGATTTTATGATCATGATTTTTTTATGAATTTTATGATCCGTGCTTGGGCTGTAACTCAATACGTTTTGTGCCATAAAAATACATTTTATGTGATTTTAATTTATTGTGTTGGATCATCAATTTAATTTTTTTATATATTAATAGTTAATGTTGAATTGAAAATGATGTGAGAGATGTAATTTGATCACATTCTTAGAGAAGACGTTAAAAGGTGACAATTTAATTGATTGTCTAGTTAAGATTGTTTAATTAGTGATAAAATATCATAAATGTCAATGGAAATTAATTTTTTTTAGCATGATTTCTTTTTTTGTATTGAAAAATGTGGAACATAAAAATTTAGAATAAGTATTATAAGGGAAAGTTCAGGGTAATAATTGAAAAAATATGTACAACAAAGAGGAATCGCGATAAATTAATTGATTGACTCAAATATTCTTTGGCCGCTCTCAGAAATGCTGAAGTGAAACTCATCAGCTTCACAGAAAGTAACAGCTTGAAATAAGAAGGACCCCCAAAAGCCATATGTCAGCTTCAACGCAATCATGTCACAGTGCTTTTTGAATGTCAAATGAGCGTCGAGCATCATACCAAGATAGTTGAAGTGCTCAACTTCTTCAATAGAAGAACCATTACACACGTTCTGAGTCTGCTATTTTTTTATTCAAGGTGAGCAAATTGGCTCCAAAATATCTTGAGAGTGTGGATAAATCTTCAATCATTCTGTTCAAATTCTCAGTGCAATCCTATCCTGCGTAAGACACAGCAGCGTCATCAGCATAGAGATAATTTTTTCCATGAAGTGTCAAGCGTTGTATATCGTCAATGAACAGTAAAAAGAGTGTGGACCCAGGACAGGACCTTGAGGTACTCCACTTTTTACTGTCCTTTCTGTACTTGTAGTTCCATTCACACAGATTACTTGGGACCTATCACGAAGATAGCTTCCAAATAGTTCCAGGGCAACACCACAAACTTCAGCATTTTCCAATTTATTCAGCAACTTTCAATGATTCACAGTATCAAATGCCTTTGTCAAATCAACAAAAAGGCCAGAGACTAAACGTACTTTTCTTTGGTCTAGATGATCATAAATATAATTGAAAACTTCAGTCACTGCTATTGTTGTGTTGGATTTCTTACGAAACCTAAATTGACCTTTTCCATGAAAATCGATTGCAGCACAACTTCCCCGAAGTTTAAAATGGACAATATTTGCACAAAGTCCTGTAAAGGCAATTTTACACTTTCATCTGACTCTTCATACCTCACAATTCCCTCTAAAAATAAAAACAAAATCAAATAAAAGCAATTTCAAACAATTCAAAGAAGAAAATTATATAAAACAAAAATTTTCTCTTACCACATTGTTATTATTTTTATTATCATTATGGTTTTTTTCCTCTGTTTAACTTTGAATTATCCCAAGAGAAATTTTATACATAAAAGTAAAATAGTGCATGTTATACACATAAACAATAATAACACAAAATAATAATAATAACAATAAAAACACAACAAAATGTATGAGGAAAAATTTCATTTCATTGCGTTTTTTTTTATTATTTTGTCTTTTGGTTTTTTTTTTTTCATTTCAACACACAGTGAGAGAGAGTATCAGTCAAGGAAAATTTATGAGGAAACACAATTGAATTTTATTTTTAAATAAAAATAGAAACAAAAGTTCAGTGTACAATGAAAAACAATTATAAAGAGTATACTCAACATTGAGCGAGTGTGTGTGTTTTGTATGAAAGCAGTTTAAATCATTAGACGGATATTGAATTGTTATTTTTTTTTTGTTGTATTTGAAATAAATTGACCTTTAACTGTTCAAGCAGTGTAAGATAAATTTAAAAAAAAGCAAATTAAATTTTTTACTTAAATTACAGAAAATTTTATCTCTTTCTGTTTAAAATCTGGGAAATTTAATTCCTCGTTGAAATTTGTTTAATTTTTATATAGATTTTAGATGAATAAGATTTCGAAACAGAAAATAACAATAATAGCATTTGTTAAACCACACTTTTAATATGTTGGTGCATTTTTTTGTTGTTGTTTGTTTTAAATTTTAAATTTAGATTTATTTAGATTTTATTAAGATGAATGTGTGTTTCTTTATGACCTTTAGTCTGATTGCAAGTGTTGTATTTTTGTTTTTATTATTATTATTTTTATTTATTTTTCTTTGATTTTAATTTTAATTTAAGTGTGTGTGATTTTAAATTAGAATTTTATTTTTAAAATTAATTCAGACAAAAATTTTTTCCTTGAAATTTCGAATTGAAATGATTCGAGACCAAAAATTTCATCATTTCTCGCTGGGAACTCCAACTTCCAATTTTTACTGAAATTCGTATACAACCCTGCAATTTATTTTTTCATAAAAATTTCATTTAAAACAAACAATTTCAATGTTTCTTCCAAGTGTTATGAAGTTGAATGTTAATTAATTTGATATTTGTATATAAAATTTGTAACAAAATTGATACTTTTAGTTATTATTAATATAATACGAAAATGTAAACAAAAACTTTTCCGGGTCTAAACTCAATATCAAATTCATGTTCACTTATTATTATTATTGTTATTGCAAGAAATTTTACACACTGTTCTCAAGTTTATCTTAAAAGTTTCCTCTATTAATTTACATATGAGTAAATATAATTTGATGCGTTTATTCATCCATATCATCATTTTATTAGAAGTAATATAATTTATTTTCCATTCACTTATGCGAGTTGCATTTTCTATTCATTTGAAAATTTTAACTTAACTTGAAATTTAATTATTTAATATGGTTTAAATATAAACAATAATAATAAAATTTTCGAGTCGAGAATTCAATATAAAAGTTATTCTGATCCTCGTATCACACTTTAATTAAGTTATGAATAAACTCCGTAGATTTTTTATATTTATGTTTTTTTTTAATTTTAAATTAAATATGATATTTTTAATTAATTTTAAAAAAAATGAAGGAAAAGTTTGGGATTTGAGGTTTTTTCAATAATGAGTGAGGTAATTCTGAAAAAATTTACATTTAAAAGTAATTTACTGGTCTTTTTTAAAATTAGATTTGAGAAAAAACTCAAAATAGGAAACACGGGAAGTTGCGAAAACGGTTAAACGAGTGTTGTGAGATGGGAGCTGTCAAATGATCGATCAGTTTTAATCATGGCTTCAATTGATAAAGAGTTTCTGTTTTCAGTTAAAATTGATTCGGAAAAAATACGAAAAGGTATCTCAGGTGTGACCAGGATGAAAAGTAATCACATAACGAGAGCTTAAAGCTAGCAGTTCCAGTCATTTCTTGAATAAAACCTTTTTAACTGTGTAGTTCCTGAACAGGAACATGATGTCATTTTCTTTGATCCAGTCACCATCTTATAGTGATGTTAAATTTTAATTGGGCATCCAAGTAAAAAAGGTCCTTTAAATTTAAAAATTTCATGGTG
Source organism: Culicoides sonorensis (assembly GCA_900002565.1). Lineage (NCBI taxonomy): Eukaryota > Metazoa > Arthropoda > Insecta > Diptera > Ceratopogonidae > Culicoides > Culicoides sonorensis. Next base: position 298,290 of record LN483385.1, on the reverse strand, counting down.
TAAAACGGCGCAGGACGATCTAGGACCTTGTTAGTGCCCCGTCAGGCCCAAAACCTTACGATCGCAGGAGCAGATTGAAAATTATTGATGGCCTGATGATTTTGTTTAAAATTTACGCTAAACTGAACTTTTACAAGACGATCGACTCCAGCCTTTCTGGCATTTGCTAGATGGCCTGAAGTGCCAATCCGTCACTGTACGCTCGTAAGTCCTCAGCATGTAAACGAGCACTAATTTTCAATTCAATGCAATTTCCTCATCCTATCAAAAAAAAGTTGCAACCCTTGTTTGAAAAGTCACTCTATCATAATCATAAAACATTTGATAATTAACTCAATTAAATAACTTTACATTTATTTTACAGTGTAACAATTATTCGCTTTTCATCGTTTCAATTACTATTAATTTGTATCATTTCATAATTTTGTCATTGAGATTTGTGTGTATACAAACATCACCCAGCATAAAATCATTTTTTGTTTATCTTTTTTTTTTACAAGGCTGTTACAATTCAAGAAAATGATTCCGTTCTCAATTTTAATTGTATTTTTTATTAATTTAGTTTAAAAAATAACCCTTTTATTAAAAATTAATTTAACATATATTTTTTTTTTCAATTAAAAATAAAATAAAAAAAAAGTATCCAGAGACAGTTGACAGGACTTAACGCAAAAAAATACGGTTTTGCAATGTGATTTTAATGTAAAAAAGAAAAGAAGAACACAAAAAAAGTATAAAATTTAAATGGTGTTTTGTTGGCATTAACTCAATTTAAAGTTTAAAATTAAATTCATCTCATCTCACACACATTTATAAATATATTTATTTATTTATTTATATACAAACACAAGAACTAGAAGTTGTTCAACTTTTCTGATGATTTTATCTACCATTTTAATTTTTTTTGAATAGATACAATTTTACGGAAAATTTCTCTGTAAAAGTGTGGTGGAGGATAATTTGGTTTTCTCAACAACATTACAAGAGTTATTCTAACAGATCAGCTCAGTTACGTTTGTTTTAATTTATATGTGTGTTGAGTGTGTATGAAAACTGTAAAATATAATATAAATAATAAATAATTTTATTTAACTTTTAATACAAAAGTTGTGTAAAATGGGAGGAGATGCGAAATAAGAAATTTATTAATTGTCGTTGGTATTTTGTTTTCAATTAAATTATAAATGACAGTATCTGTGAACAGTGAAAATTGTGTAAGAGATTGTTTGAGAAAAAGTAAGGATATGGAATTCATGTCAATACGCTTCACTTGTTTAAATTGAAGGAGTTGAAAAAGATTTTTGATAAGCTCTGTTTGGTGGGTATTCATTTAAAGGCTTTAACTGAATCTTATTTGAGTATTTTAGCTAAATAATATTCAATTTCATTTCAGGGCTAATCAAAACTGTAAATTCGAGTTGCTTTTGAATCAACTGTCTGGGCAGGGATATGCGGAATTCAATGACAGCAAATCTCATCGTGCAGTGTTGGCGTGCTGGGCTATTAATCTTAAGTTTGACAGTTCAATTCTAGCTAACAATAGTAAACATGTGACTTTTCAGGAGACTCAATTCGAGTTATAGTCGTGATAGAGATGATGACTGTTTGCGGTGATCACAAATAAGGCTCATTTATGATGATAACAGGTGAGTACCATAAACTCGTCAAATAATCCACAAAGACAAGGCATATCATGTCTCGCAATTAATTGGCTTGGTCTAAACATCTTCATCATAATCCATTACCTCATTTTTCAATTTTTTTTTCAATTCAAATTATAAAATTTCCTACATTACATTACATGACCAGCTGTTCAATTTGTTAAAATTTGGCCTAAATATGTGCCTTTTTTCTGTGCCTCACACAAATAACGATACACAATATCATTAATTATTTTTGAATACAAAAAATTTTCATTAGACATTCATAATAAAAATAAATAATAAAAATAAAAAAATATTTCACAGTAAAATTTTTCTGAACACAAAAAAGACTTGAAACGCGTGGGCGTATGAATGAAAAATGATTGAATTTCACAGTCATCAGCAAATTGAATGGTAAAAAATATTAATATTTTTTTTTTTTGAAATTCTTTCCAGTTTATCGATAATAATAAAATTCATGGAAAAATATGAAATTAAAGTGTCATGAACCGAGGAAACGCAAGACACTGAACTCTCCTCGTTTAATGAAAGACCAGAAAGATTTTATCATCGTGACACAAGTTCTGTTGTGTATTTTTTTTTACATGACTTTTCATTTAAATTTGCGTTACGACCATGTGTGTACCAAAGAAATTTTACAATCATCTTTGGCGATTCGCCAATTCAGAACTAACAACTTGTCATTCTAGTGTATAGAGAAGTATTTTATTTAAATTTAAAATTAATATGTGTTTTTATTTTTTTTTATTAAAATTAAATTTTTTTTCATTAGTGAATTTTTTTTGAGAGAGAAAGAGCCCTTACGATTACATTGCAAAGTCATTTGCAAAGCAACTGTTTGGCTGGCATTTCAAATGTAAAAAAAAAAATTAAAAAAAAAACATTTTTGGCGTCGATGTGTGATATTCAAATCTGCATAATACGTGAATGAATAAATTTATAGATTTGACGTCATGTCATCATGAAAATGCTCACAAAAAAAACAGATTACAAGGAACACAAACCGTGTCTCACACTTTTAAAAGTGAGATTATAAGATTTTCATGTTAAATATTGGGGGCGACACACATTTAAATATGAATCTTATTTTTTTTTGGTCATTTTAAGTGTCTTGTCGTTACAAATTGAACGAGAATAGGCCATAAATACTCTAAAGATTTATGAATGTAAACAGAAGAAAAATAGGTTTTCTAAATAAATTTTTATATGAATAATGTGCCAAGAATACATTTGAGATTTGATACTTAATGTTTTTTAAAATATTTATTACTAAATGACGATAATTTTTGCGTGGTCTTTATCGAAAGCATTATCGAAAATTTCTTTTGTTTACACTTAAAATAATAAAAACTTCCCATATCAAAATTTCATTTCATTTCAAATTTGTTACTAACTTGAAAAATATTATTATTACAAATTAATCTGCAAATAAAAAAAAATAAGAAAAATTACTTTGATTAACAATATCATTTTGACACAATTAAACACGTTTAAAGTAGTCTTGACGTGACGCTTTTCAACTTGTTTAATGACACTTCATAAAGTTTATCGTTTTATCATTCATGAGTGTATTGTAACAAAAGTTGAATCACTTACAAATTTATTATTATTATTATTTTATTTTAATATTATGTGCTTTGTAACTTGTTGCACACTTATTTTTTTTTGCACAAGACTAGACAATAATTTGTTTTTATTTTGATATTCGAGATCTCATCTCTTATTAATTTAAATTAAATCATAGGAAGTGAGATCTGACATTGACCTGAAAAAAGACGCATTTTGATTTCCCGACGGTATTGGTTTAAATGCCTTATGTACAGAAATTAAAATTTTCCTTTCAAACTTTCTTTATTCAAAAAATACAAGATTAATGTAATTAATTTTCACAAAACATGATGAAAATGCCTTTAAAAAAATTAATAATATTTACATAAACCCATACAAAAAATGTGCAGAATTTGTTCTTTGTTAAAAATAAATTATAAATTAATATTACAAAAAAAAAACAGAAATTGATGGTCTAAAATACTGTTTTTCCAATTTTGTAACTAAAAATAAGTCTGACGTATATAAACAAAATTATATTCAAATAGTGAGTACTCATGTACTTGTGTTCACAGCAGCAGTCAATGTCGATAAGAGAAAATTTAATTTCTATTTAATATGTTTTGATTTTAGACGATCTTTAAATTGAATTTGTGGATTTTTTTTACATCATTAAAGAAAATTTGATTATTTTTTAGTGTACTATGGGATATAAGGACATAAACGTAAGTATACTTTGATTTCACTACAGAAAAGAACTATTTAAGGAAAATATGATCACGACTCACATACCAAGTATAACAAAGGTGAGTATGATTTGCTTTTAATTCAGAAAATTAGTTTTGAAACCATGATCTGAGAAATAAGTTGAAAAAATACTAGATCAAAAAAATTGTTTCACTTGGAAACACCAAATGATCCTTACAAATTGGCATCCCAGCAGTAAGGGTCGGAAATTAGGAGAAAGCTTACATATTCGTTAAAATTAGTGGACGTAAAAGTTAAAAAGCAAAAACTTGAGAATGAATCAGTTCAACTACGTTATTTACTGACCCGACGGAAAAAATTCTGTTATAAAATCTTACAATATGACTTGAAACGTTTTAGTAAAGATAGTTTTGCAATTTTAAATATCAAACTCTTAGGTCAGATGTTTTTCAGTTTAAGCAACTTTATACTAGACTTGAATTTGTAAGTATAAATCATTTTTCTTTTGCTTTCCATCTAATCATAACTAATCACAAATGTTTTTTTGCAGTGACGATGACCTTGTTGGGCAACACAATAGGTAAGTAACCTGTATAATTTGTTATTCATTTTTTTTCTACAGTCACACAAGCAACGAGCCACCATCAGCACCGAAAATTCAACATCATATCTCCATAATTTGGTTTTGGCTGATTTCTAGAGTCGAATTATCAAAATTGGAAAAGAAACGATCAAAATAAGTTTTAGTGGAAAAAATAGACCTATTCAGTCAATAAACGCTATCACAAACTGCAACTAATAATAAATCAAAGAAGCTGAAATATAGATCTATCATAAAGTAAACCTGACTAGATCGATTTTCTTATTAGCAGTCCACTTAAACATACTTTTTTATATAATTCGAAATCAATATTATAAGGTTTCTTAAATAGAGCTCATGCTCCTGCTACTTTGAACATTAATTATTTATGGATCCACTTTACAAATTCAAGATATTCTAATTGTCACTATCAACTTTTAAAGAATAACCTTAATCGAACAGTGTCACATCCTGGTCACATTTTTGTTGTTAAATTTAAATTTCTAAAATTTTAATTACAAAAAAAAATAAATTTTAAATTTCCAAATCGGACTCAGTAGCTAAAATTAATTGAAATGTCAGTTAAAATGTACACTTAAATTTTCATTTCAATGTATCACTTATTCAGACTTTTTCATACTTGATTCAAATAAAAATTATAATTAAAACGTATAAGTTTTAACTGAAAAATAAATTAAAAAATATCAACTACTTACGTTTTGCATAAAACAATTTTGAGTAATCGCAGTCCATGTTTGTTATAATTTACTATTTTTTTTTAACTATTTCACTCTTATTATTATAATTAAATTTTTATTATAAAGATGACCCTTTTTCTAAGACCCTCTTAATTATCATATAATATTTCTTTTTACTATAACTTATTCCTAGAGATATTTAATTAATTAAAACATAACATTGGCGTTTATTCTATTGAAATCCTTTTGTAACATTTATTTTGACAGATATTTATTTTTTTTTCTATTATTTTTTTTTATTAAAATTATCACTTTTATATTCTAATTATTATTTACATTTCATGTTATAACAAAGCTTTTTCTCGTGAAGGAGTTGTATGATGAAACATAATTATAATAAAAATTATTTACGACTATGACATTCCCCTTTTTTTCTTTTATTTTTCATTCAATTTATTTTTTTTTTCTTTATTCACTCTTTTATATACTAATTTGGTGTGATGAAAGGATTAAAATCCCTCTTTATTTGAAGAAAATTTTGGTCAAGTGCTATTTAAAGAAGTGACTTTTTGTTTGAACAAGTTAATGTTTGTTTTTTTTTATATGAAACTGTCAATGTTAAGTTCAATTTCTTGTACGTAAAAATTATCTAATAAAATAATAATAATAATAAAAACAAATTAAGGAGAAATTTTCACAACATTTTTCTTCTTCGTTACAAGTTAAAATTTTATGAAACGTCTCGTACGTTACATGAAAAAGTCTTGAAGATTTTTATTTTATTTTATTTTTTCTTTTAAAAGTAAGACGATAAGGACGAGACGTTATCTCATGAAAAAGAAGTAAAAGTTCAACAATTTTTAACTCCTTTTTTATTTTTATATTCTTTGAATTCACTTTATTTTATTTTATATTTTATTTCATCTATTATTATTATTATTAGTTCACAAACTGAATTTTAATTAAATTCCAGTTTTCCCCTTTTTTCTTTCTTTTTCGTATCCTTTTTTTTATTTATACAGATAGATGGAAATTTTTTTTTTATTATTTCTTTTAATTTTCAAGTTAAATCGACAACATTGTAAGAAGCTAGTGGATGATGATGATCACTATTATTTTTTATTATTATCACGTTGATTTTGTTTCTTAGCACTCAGTGTATATGAAAATGATAATAATAATAAAATTGAGTGTGTGACTCTAATAAAAATCTAATAAAAAAATTTCCCACTAGCACATGTCGTCATGAATAATAAACACTTTTCAAGATTTTTTTATATTTTATTTACTGTAAAGTTATCCTTAAGCCGATTTCAATTATGTTTTAATTTTATATATTTTTCGTTTTTATTTTATTATTATTTTAAAATGATTTAGCACGCGTCCGACGAAAACGATTTATAGGATTTATGTTAAATTTATTTTTAGTTACTTTTTAATTTTTTCTCTCTCAATTTTTATTTATTTTTAAAATTTTACATTTCATAATCATCATAATAATAATAATAACCATAATAAATTATTGTTGAAGCGCAAAAGTATTATTTTTCAATCAACAACACACAAAGTACTGAAAGACTGACTGAGCTATTAAAATTCATTTCTGCTCCATTCTAACCAAAACATACTATATTATAGTCCCAATGGTACAATCAATGTGTGTTTTTCATGTATAACAAATATATTTGTGTATCGTGTATGGTGTGTGTAAGTGCGATAGTGTAGTATATGTGTGTCTATATTTACACTACTATGATGTTGACAAGTACGGACTAAACGTTTTTCCCATTGTAGTGTTACAGTAGAGTGGGATGAAAAGTGAAATTAAAATCATATAAAAATTTCAGATGGAAACCTTCTTCGCACTGGTGTCCCACTGGTTTTGGATTGAGAGTACAATTAGTCGAACAGAATTGAAAAGTCAAGGTTAAGTGTCGTCTCTTTTTAAACACTTGATTAATTAATCAGATCCATTTTTTTAGATCGGAATAGTAATTGGGATATTAACTGGGATTGGGGCTCTTAATTGTCGCTTGAGTCTCTTGAAATCCAAGTCTTTTACTTTGAGCCATATTTGCCAAATTCTTAGAGCGTAAGATAATAGGACTCTTTGAGACAGCGGTGGTGCCCTTGTAAAACCTAACCTAAATAGAAAATTATATTTTCTTTATTTCTTCCATGAAGGTTGAACAACGTGGATCAAAAAAGTTGATTTTTCCCTAAACACTGATCCATCAAAGCATTGGTGAGACACAAACGACAATACACCAGTTGTGTGAAATGTGAACTAAAAAAATTCGGCATCCCGCCATTTAAATTCGTATTTATTAGTTCCACAATTGGCCGCAAAACGCCACTTCCGTGAAAGCGTCACACCAATGATCAAAGGCTCAAGGGTTTTTAAGGATGTGCGGCTGAGAGCTGAACCTAATGATGATAACGTATAAGCTCAATGGTGATAAGCCGACTGATTGTCTGAAACAGGGCTTTGAAAGCCACCAATCTGCTTATTTGATCTAGATTAATCTCTCAATTGAAAACTCGAACAGATTTCACTTAAATATCATGGACGCTGACAGTCCCGAGTTAACTAAAAGAAATTTTAGTACTAAATTGTTATTTCAATTCAAGAAAAAATTATCGCACTCTACTACGACTCATCGTTCAACACTCATCCGTACAGAAAAGTTAAACGATCATTTATCTGTGGATATTCTTCTACAAGCAAAACATAAACTTTGTTGGATGTTGTACAAACACATGACACACCGATTTTCCTCCGATTAGTTAAATATTATGAGTATAATACTCTTTTTCAAACAAACTACATATTGTACACAATCGCCTACCTACATCCTCTAGTTCATATACAAATTCACAGATATAATCGCAGAGACACTCGAACAATACAATAAACAGATCCATTCACGCTTATAGAATTATATTATGTCAAACTAAGAATATGTTTTTGTACATTAAATATCATCATACGATGAAATGAAAAAAAATAGCATAAGAAGTAAACGTTTTAAAAGATTTCATACATATTATCATGATACTACTGGCGGTGTATAAACACACAAATTTATTTTTCTCTCGAAATGTGTCTCAATAATTTTCCCGGCATTATTATATCCATGTATGTATAGACACAAACGTACCCTACACACACACACAAAAATAATAAAAAAAAAATTGAATGATAAAACTCCCCTTTGTTGTTATTACATTACATTTATTTACAATATTATGATGAGGAACCGACGAAAAAGCATGAAAATGTTTGCTTATACAAACAGACACACGCTCATACACACACCGTATAACTTTATGTACAGAATTTTGCCGACACTGTTGAATGTTTTTGTTCTCAATTTCTTTGTAACTTTTAAATTCAATACAAACACACACACACACATGAATGTACACAAAATTTTCCGAGTGTATTGTGTTGAAGATAATAAAAGCATAATATGAGTGGCCTTCTCAACATCAACAACGTGACTATTGGTGACTCTTGAAAAATTTTCAATTTTCTATGATATTTGTCTTGTGTACGACATGCCCTTACAATGTATGAACGAGGAAAATGTTCGTGAAATTGATTCAGTAGCGTCTTAAATGTTAAGGGTGAAATTTTTGTCCTATGCATCTTTATAAATGGAAATCCCCCTTCTCCGAATACCGTAGAGAAATATTATAAAAACGCATTAACAAATTTCAAAACGTAAGAGAGGTTGTCACATATTCAAAATACTGAGAGAGAAAAATGATCAAAATAAAAATGTAAACTTGTATATGAAGTAAAATTTAACTTACAATGAATGATTACAAGATTTTGAAGAGAAATTTTTAACGATTATGGGTTGATTACACTGAAATAAGAAAATTAACCGGAATCTCCAGCTGGATCTCAAACCATACCCTCCGATTTATTAAGAAATTCTTATTTTTACCTCTTTTATAGACTTAAACGAGTATTGACCCTTAATTGGACTCTAAACGTTATTGGATGTCCAAAGATAAGAAATTTGTGATTTTGGATTGAACACAGGGATGTTTCATTTTTCTATAGGGCACTTCTGAAAGGTCTCTTAAGGACACTACTCCAAGAAAAGAAATAAAACTCAGTAGTTTCATTTTTGTCTACGATTAAAGTCATAGAAACCAATCAGTCCAAATCGAGTCTCAGAATGACCTTGAGCCATCACAATTCAAAATTTAATCAAAAAATTGCCACCGTGTCACATTTTCATACTATTCCAAAACTGTAAAATTCATACAATTACACTGCATATTCGTGAGTTTTCGTACTGCTCGCTCTCAATTTTAAAGAAAGAGAGAGTAATTTTGGCACAAAAAATTTTAACAAACTCAGTTAACTGAGAATAGATTTCAGTCATAACCGGCTTTTTGTGTCCTGCGTACACTTTTTTTCTTGATTCCGGGCTGTGCCTTTTTTTATTGTAAATAAAAAATTGTTGTGTAATAAGTAAAGTTTCTACATCCTTTTACATAATATTATTTTATAAAGGTATTAGTCGAGATAATCTAAGACTGTGCGATAATTTTATTTCATTTCAATGAGATTTTACATGAAACATCTCTCGCCACATATAACAAAAAATAAAAGAAAAAAATCATGTATGCTTCCCTTTCCACAAACGAGTTTTACTGAGCAAGTGCAATCTTAACACAGTTTATATTGCATATTAATATGCACCCCAATTTTATGTATCGAAAAAACATTTGCCAGTAGTTTGTGAATTCTCTTCCTTATACACAAAATAAAATTTTATTTGAAAAGTATTAGACATTAAAAGTGAACAAAGTTAAAGGTTTTGTCAGATTAAAGTTATCAGCAGAAATTAACTGTGTAAATTGAAATACAAAAGACGTATTCTCTTTATTGATAGTAGTATTTAGCATACAAATATGATAATCAAAATAATGTTATAATTTTTGATTTTCTTTTCATGTTCGTGTTATTATACAATAAAATAAAATTAAATACATACAATCAAAGTGTGTACGATGTAACAATGACATACAAAACAAAAATATTTAGAACTAGTAGCGCAAAAATCCATAAGTGTAGAATCCGAAGTAGTATTACGTCATCGTATGAACATACAAAAAATTTCATACATATTCAGTGTGTTTACATGAGATTACACAGTGTGAGTGCACAAATCATATGAGAATAAAAACATTTAGCCAAAAATAACAGAAAATAAAAAACACGAAAAATTAATTATAGCGAAAAGTTTAAATATAAAATGGTCCAAGTGGCTACAAATTTGCAATAAAAAAATGTTTATTTTTATCTTGCAACATTCATTTTGCGCAAAATTTTATCTGAATTTTTGTGTGTGCAATATTTATCTTTAAATTAAAATAAACAAAAAAAAATATTATCAATGCTATGGTGATAAAAAATATATTGAACTTTTAAAGGTGGCTGACCTTTGAATGTTGATAATAAAAATAAAAGGTTAAATTTAAATGAAGAACGTCCCTGAATTTCGAGACAAAAATAGATTTTACTTCCAAAGTTCGCTTTTCGTCCAGATCATCAGTTTTATTTGAATTTCGATTCAAAATTTATGAATGTGCGATTCTGGTTGCAGTTTGGAGTCCATATCATTGTTTTGTCTGTATTAACTGTTAAGTTGGTATATCAGGACTCCGAGTATCTCTTTTCTTATGAATTAGTTTTTTCCTGATATACCCTTATTCTTTTCGGCTCAAAGAGTATCAATTCGATTTATTTAGTTTTAGTTCTTAATTAAAAAGCTTCTTCATTTTGTCATTTATCGTTCATGTCTTATGAAAATTCTCGAAATTGTTGGAAAAAGAACGAGGATCTATCGGAAATATTACTTTGAAGAATTTTACTTGTTTGACATAAAGCATTTGTGTTGAAGAGCTCTAGCTTTTGACTTTACTCTATACTTGGCATGCTTCAGAAGAAAAAGAGGAATTATTCGTTAACCATATGAAAATTCTTTAAAATTACTGACCTTCTTGTTTTGCTTGTATGCCTCTCCGATTTTGTCTTTCAGTTGAATGAGTATTGATTTGGCTATCATTCTAAATTTTGGGTTTCATACTGCACTATCATATTTAACAGTTTTAAGTGGTATAAGATCGCTTTTGGTCCCCTCTGGGTTCTCAACAACTCAAGGTTTAGTATAACTTGTTTAATCTTTATTTTCCAATTTAATTTTAAATTTACACTTTGTAATTTGATTCACGTCTGTTCTTTTTGATTGTCTTACACCGACTGCCTTATTTCCCACTCACACGCCACGTTGTTACGTTTGATAGTTCTCAAAAATTGTAGACTGGGCTGTCACCCAGCCTACAGTGGTAAAAACTGAAGACGCCAGTTATTCGACTACGATAATTTTGCGTAGATACATTTTTAATTTTGAATGTTTTTCATCATTAAGATTTATTAATTTCACTAGTTTGCTTGCGACAAATCTATATACCGGTTGATCCTTCATCTTGTTAATCGAGGAGATTTCAACATCTATGGTCAAAGCTTTTTAGCAATACAATCTGCATCAACATATCTGCCTAACTTTTTTTCGATAGTTTGCTTATACTCCTTATTTTTCTTTAAAACTTGATATTTGTGTTATCAACGTTTAATGTTTTGATCATGAAAATTCAGAATGTTTGTTGGTGTTGACCACATTTTTCTTTTTCTTGTAATACTCAAGTACTGAACGTCACTGCAGAAGCTATTTGGGGTTTGATGAATCTTCATATCTAATTTTTGACTCAATTCTTGCAAGCTGGGCCTTCATGATTGCTTGTAATGTCACTTCAAGTCAAAATGTCTTATAAACAGAATTCTGAAAATGCAATTATGTAAAATATTCAAATTTACTTTTTCATATTTTAATATGCATTGAACCAAAAACGTCAGAAAATTATTAGATCACATTTAAAATGCTGATAATGATTTCAAAGTCATACCTCTTATCTGTAAGAATTTGAATTATTACTTGAATAGTAATCATGCATAGTAAACATTGAATAATCTTTCAATGATTGATAGTAAAATTAGAGTAAAATTGACTTGAAGCATCACATTGATTTATATTTTGAATATTAAATCGAAATCATTCAAAATTTTGTTTTGAATATGAAATGAAATGAAATAAAATTATAACTTTTTACATCCATGTTTTTTTGGATGATCACAAAAATTATCTTTTTTTTTAATTTATAATGTTATTTTTTTGTTTATATCATTCAAAATACAGAAGATCAACATCATCTTTATAAAATAACGTGAAAACAACAAGCAGAACCTTATTTTAATTGTATTTGAGTGTGTGTGTTGATCATACATCGAAGTCGTGGTTTTTAATAAAAATTATACATTAATTTTGGTGTTGCACGAATAAATTAATAAAAAACAGCTTCAAAATGAGACTAGGAAATGGTGAGTAAATTAAAAATTTTGTGTTACTCTTAAAATGAAATTGTAAATCAGCTGTTTTGTTATAAGATTATTCTGAATAGTGACAAAAACAGACTTTCATTTTAAATTTTGTACCGTTATTGAAAACGCACTTAAACGCTAAATTGAAGTCTCTATCAATAGAGAGATTGAATCACTTTGGAGCATGTATCTATAAATTTTCCATGTTACTATTTTACACTCAATTCAGATTTTAATATTAATTACACTTTGTCTACTAGAGCGCAAACTCTACGACTTCACGTATGTGAAGTACGAATAATTTTCTCTGTTTTCTGTTTTTACATTATTTTTATTATTATTAACTCTCAATTTTTTTCAATTTATTTCTCATCATATAGGACATAAATATGTTACAACAACAGTCACTCGCAATTTATTCACTAGACAGCGAGGTTGTGTTACTTCACTTGCTCCGTCTTTTTATCATCAAACAAAGGCAGCAGAAACAAATATTAGTAATAATAAGTTGAAACCTGCGACAATAACTGAAACAAATTTTTGTGTTTTTAATAATTGTAATTTAAATAATATTAATAATATAAATAATAGAATTTTTACAAGAAATTTTACAACAACAACAAAAATGTCTGCAAAACCATGTGTTACATTGGATAACATAAATCCAAGTATTAAAGTTATGGAATATGCGGTGAGTGATTTTTTTCATATATAAATATCTTTGTTTATAAATATTTTTTTTGTATCAGTTTTTAATGAATGAAATGAATGCATGAATTAAACTGGAATATTAAATATTAATACTCAAAATACGACTAAATTTAAAATGTTTCATTGAAGTGGGGGTTAAAAATTATTTTAAATATTCCAATTTTTATTTTTGTTTTCATATCATTCCAAAGCAAGAATTTTGATAAGAAATTTTTTAATGAAATTAAATTTCAATCAATTTCAGGTTCGTGGACCACTTGTGATACGTGCAGGTCAAATAGAGAAGGAACTTGAAGAGGTAAGTTGTAAATTTTTAACATTACATGCATCATTTGACAACAAACATACATCGAAGCAAGTGGATTGATTAGCATTTCATTTTCAATTATCATAATTGGGATGTGAAAAACTCTGAATAATATAAAAGTACAATGAATTTAACATGAGTTAGTAATATTAAAGTAATTTTGAGTTAACAGTTGATTGAACAAAATAATGAAAAGAAAAAAATTCCATGATTGGATTTGGAAAAAAAAATATTTCAATGTGAAATTTATGTTAGTCATGATATGAAAAAAGAAACGATCAAATTGACCACTTTTTATTGACATTTAATCATAAGCTGGCTTGATTGAAAAAATATCTGATTGGAAATGATATAAAAAGAGTAAAGTGTTGCGTTTTTGAAATGTAATTAGTTGAAATGATTTTATGACAGTTTAATTTGACATTTCAGTGACGATTCTTCAGTAGTTGGGTTTTTGACATTTCAGTTACGATTCTTCCCTTAGTGGGTTTTTTGACATTTCAGTGACGATTCTTCACTAGGTGGGTTTTTTGACATTTCAGTAACAATTCTTCACTAAGAGGTTTTGACATTTCAGTGACGATTCTTCACTAGGTGGGTTTTTGACATTTCAGTTACGATTCTTCACTAGGTGGGTTTTTGACATTTCAATGACGATGCTTCACTAAGTGAAATTTTGACAGTTCAATGAGGATGCTTCAATAGGTGGGTTTTTTGACATTTAAGTGACGATTCTTCACTAAGTGGGCTTTTGACATTTCAGTGACGATTCTTCACTTGGTGGGTTTTTGAAATTTCAGTGACAATTCTTCACTAAGAGGTTTTGACATTTCAGTGACGATTCTTCACTAGGTGGGTTTTTGATATTTCAGTTACGATTCTTCACTAGGTGGGTTTTTGACATTTCAATGACGATGCTTCACTAAGTGAAATTTTGACAGTTCAATGAGGATGCTTCAATAGGTGGGTTTTTTGACATTTAAGTGACGATTCTTCACTAAGTGGGCTTTTGACATTTCAGTGACGATTCTTCACTTGGTGGGTTTTTTGACATTTCATTGACGATTCTTCACTAGATGGGTTTTTGACATTTCAGTTAAGATTCTTCACTAAGTGAATTTTTGATATTTTAGTGACGATTCTTCACTAGATGGGTTTTTTGACATTTCAGTGACGACTCTTCATTAGGTGAGTTTTTGACATTTCATTGACGGTCCTTCACTCAACTGACTTTTGACAGCTCATTTAACATCTGGTACTAAGAACCAATTTCTATCGCCACCTTCTTCTATAAATAATCTAAAATTACCATTAAAAATACAAAAATTATCATCAAAAAAACTATTAATAACTCATTTGTTAGTCAAATACATATCAATTATTCAATAAAACCATGTCGTATTTGTAATCCAGACAATATCATTAATTACTCATTTAACCATGTCTTGGTGTGTAATTTCATTATAACTTCTAAATAAATAATAATAACATCAAAAAAAAAAGTACACATGAAATTAAAGTAAATATTCAAAGTAATACAAAACTCATATTACATAATTTATGAAGCAAATCAAGGTCACAACCTCTATAGTAAATGTGTGTGTGTGTATGCAGTACATTTCCAAAACAAACACACACCAAAAAAAAAAGCATGAGTGAATTCCTTATTTTTACGTCATTTTTTTTTTGTTGGTGTGTAGTATTTTGTGGGCCAATCATTTAAACGTGTTCGTGTGCTCATTTGTAAGGTTTTTGTGTGTATTTTTTTTTATTGTAATATGAAAATATGGATTTTTGTTTATATACATGAACAGTTAAAGGATTTCTCTTGCATATACAATGAAATGGAAAATTTTTTTCTGTGTATATTGAATCGCCAGAGGTACTCAATTTCATGTTAGGTGTCACTAAACGATTTATCATTGAGGTTTAAGAGCATAAGCGTGATATGAATAATAATTTTTTTGCTGGTTTTTGTTTTGACTTGATTTGAATTTAATGGTTTTATTGAATAATAATATCAAAATTTGAGTAAAATACCAGGCGTTCCATCAATCACTTGTTGAATTACAAGGATTTAATGTAATTTGATCTGTAATTGGATTTGAATTTATAAATAAATTCAATTGAATGTTAAAAATAGTTGAAGTTCTTTTGTCGTAATTTGATTCATTCACTAAAACAATTATTTCCTTTTCAAGTTACTGCGCAACTCGGAAGCTGGCAGTGCATGCAAGTACTTATTTACACATTTTCTCATATTACACACAGAATTGAATGTTGTTTAAGGCAAATAAATAAATAAATATAAAAAAATGAAACGTAATAGAATCCTTATAAATTTCATGCCAGACACAAAGAAAAATGAGATAATACTATAAAATGACATGGAATTGTGGGTGTGTGTGTTTATATGGGTGATGACGTAGTTTGGAAAAACAAAAAATATGATTGAAATACGTTTCACGTTGAATGAACATAGGATTTTATGGCTCAAATTGTTTACAGTTCAAGGTTTATGATTCAAATCTCGCTCAACTGGCAAGAACTTGTGTGCAATCTGGTGTCAGATGATAAAATAAATTAAATGTGTAATTTAATAAAGAAAAATACTTTTTTCCGCTTAGTGTCATTTTAGATTTTTATTGATTCATCTTTGTTTTTTTCTTCGTGATTTGATGTCTCTAAGGGTTTCTGATTACTTTCAAAGGAATTTTTTAAGGAAATTGTTCAGTCCAGGGAAGTCCAGGGAAAATTAACCCTTCACCTCTTTCGTGTCTTGCTATAAATTTATTTCACGGAATAAAATAAGCAATGAGCTCGACTTAACCCTTGAAAACGAGAATCGAAGCATTTCAAGGCCAAGGAAAGTTAAAAAAAATTACTCCTCTCATGATAATGAAATGTAATTAATAAACGCACACGAGATTCAAACAAAACAAAATCCAATAATCCAAAAAGATCAACGTTCATTGAGATGTAAAGAGGATTTTATTTTCTTCAAATATTTGCTTAATATTTTTATATGATCAATTTATTTACATGGAAAATCCCTGAAGGAAGGAATTTCATTAAAATAATAATAATGAACCTAATGGAATTTTTTGCTTATTCCCATAAATTTATCTCTAAATAGATTTTTTTTGTTATCAAAAATTTTTAATATAAAAACAATAAAATAAATAAATTATTACATAAAGCAAATCACGAGTGATGTTTACTTACATTTGACTTAAGAGATTTCAGCATGATTTTTTTAAAAAAAAAAAGTAAAATGCCGAACATTCATAAAATGAAACGAAAAAACCGGCAAAAACAATGTTGGATAACAAATGTTTACGTTTCATCTGAGTACCTATTTAAAAATAATAATAAAAAAATATTTTAAGAAAATCATAAAAACAAAAAAAATCATGAGAATTAACAACAAAAATGTGTTTCTATTATAATTTTAAAATACTTTGAGCTAGCAGTCAAATTTAAAGATGACAGTGAGTGCATTTTCATTTTAAGGGTAAGCAGATTAAATTTGACAGCTCATTGTGCATATTTACACATACGGAAATGTCAAAAATCTTGTACGTAATCATGGATTGTCAAACTTTTGCCTGGTGACTTAATTTGAGTTTAAAGTTAAAACTTTTTTGACAGTTGACAGCTTGACATATTATTTTGTACAAATTTTGAAGTTTTTATTCATAGAAATGTCAAAAATTTTAGTTCCTAAAGTGTCATAAAAAATTTATGTGAAATTGAAATGAAAACGTTTAACTTGAAATTTGACATTTATACAAATGACCTGTCAAAATTTGTCTGATTTTGACAATTAATTACATAAACCTGCCAAAATTTGCCTGATTTTGACAATAAATTACATAAATCTGTCAAAATTTTATCAAACACTTAAGAAAACTTCAAAAGTTTGTTGCTTAGTATCAATTAAGTGCAAATTTATTTTTGACGTTTGTGACGTATGTGTTTCTATACAAAATTTAAATGTCAAATTTGACCTGCTTACTTCCTTGAATTGTCAAAATCAGATAATTTTTGACAGATTATTTGGTATAAATATCAAGTTTGACCTGTACCCCATTGAGAAGACACATTTTTATTCATATCACTGCCAAAAGACACAAATTTTTCTTGAAATGCCATTTTAAAAGAAAATATCTGTCACTTTTAATTGTGTGAATAAAAAATTCTCGTGCTCTTTGTCTAAGATTTGTGTATTCTAAGATTTTTCCTTAATTTTGTGTTGCTTTAACGAAAAGAGATTTTAACAAAAAAAAATGTATCACAATCATTAATTTTTCTTTATCTGCGTGTATTTTCATCTTCTTCTATAAATATCTTACATTTTACACTTTCCTATAAATTTTCACTTTCTTTTATTTAATGTTTTTGTTTGAATTTTAAAAATATCCACTAAAATCATTTGACTTACATTTAAAATCGATACAATTTATATATATTTTTTTTAAACACGTACCATTGCATTTCGTTATTTTAATCTTTTTTAAAGCATTTACGACATTTTGTTGGTCACAATAAATAATTTTTGGTAATTGAACCGAAAAAAGTATGTTTTCAGATCAGGTGTTGGTGGTTTGTTTTTTTTTCAAGGTCAAGGATGAAATTTGTAATTAATTGAAAAGTTTTTATCTTTTTATGTGTTTGTATGGCCACCGGCATTTTATCATAAAATTGTTACAAGATAAACTTTTTTTTTATTGAAAAGGGATAGAAAAATCCCTTACAATAATAAAATGTTGTGAGATGTCGTTTACAGAAGGATAAATGAGGATACAAGGAAAAAAATCATAGAAAAAGGATAAAATTTAAAAAAAAATAATTGGAACCAGCTCCAATGACCTTGGCTCAAAAGCACCAAGTGATGTTATTTTCCTTTTTTTAGCATAATCCTCTTAATTTCAACGTTTTCCATGTTCATGTTTATTTTTTCTTTCCTTGTATGGATTTTCTCTTTTCAAAAGTCCATGTAAACAATTTAAGTGCCATCACATTTATTTTCAAACCACGTCAAAATGTACTCAAAACAAACTTGATGAATGTCTTATGACAACCTCATTATATACAATTTTTATTATAATAAAGTGGAAAAATTCTATGGACTTAGTGTTAAAGTATAATAATAATGAAAAAAAAATGTGAAAAAATTGTATTCAGATGTCAGTTGTGTCAAAGTTGTTGTTGTAGCGATATTGAAAAGGAAAAAATGTCACATGAAAGTGCTCTTTAGAAATTAATTTATAATGGAAGTAAATAAGGAGGTACTTCAATGAATGAAAGCATGAACTTGAAAAGTCGAACAACCCATGAATGGGTTAATGAGGGGTACATGAGAGATGGGAGGTGATCAGTCCACACGATGTTTCAATATTTATATCAAAAAATTGTGTCAGCTAGCGAAATTTGACTCTTATGCTATAACGATGCTCTTTGTCCCTTTGGGGGTTCCTCTCAAAATATTTAAATATTCCTTACTTCACTTTTGATTAAGTTTTTGTTTTGCATCTTTTCGCTTTCACGATCTACACTCGAATCACAAGCCGTCTCATTTTTTTCTCATTGACAGTTTCTCTCAAAATGTGGACTGGGCCAGTTGC
This sequence comes from Culicoides sonorensis, assembly GCA_900002565.1. Classification (NCBI taxonomy): domain Eukaryota; kingdom Metazoa; phylum Arthropoda; class Insecta; order Diptera; family Ceratopogonidae; genus Culicoides; species Culicoides sonorensis. Next base: position 278,985 of record LN483385.1, on the reverse strand, counting down.
CCTCAAGTTTAAAAAAATAATGCATGATGGACCTTCTTTTGTATGAGAACCCTTCAAAGCTCTGAAGCCACACCACATTTTCCCTACTCAATTTTTGTATCATACAACCGACGATCAGCCTTAAACGAAAATGATTAAGGTAGAGTATCACCATCAATGTTCAAATACCAAGAACATGTTTTGCTTGTATCATGTCATATTTGTGTTCATTTAAGTCGACAGCAAAAATAAAATTACACAAAAAAAAATCACATTTATTTTGCTCTCCAGACAGCATTATATGACATTTACAATTTTTTCCACTTTTCTTCTAATCTTTGTAATGGAATTTCATTTATGCGATTGAGCATGAGCTGAAAAAAAAAGAAATAAACATGATGATTGTTTGCATTTAAAGCACTTACTGATAACAAACCTTGATAGTAAGAGTAATAATATTAAAAAGATAAGATACAAGCATTAACACTCAATATCCAACTGATAAGCAAAATGCTGGATGACTGCTTAAGTAATTTGATAAGAAATGTGAATGAATAAGATAACGGTTTTATGAACCATGAAGAACATCATGGAATGTGTATCGAAATTATGTAAGACGAGGAGTGAGAGTGAAATGAAATTAAAATGTGACCATAACCTCTTATAACTGTTGATCGATTGATGTCACAAAAATATATGAGAATGGGAGAAGACAAAAACATGCAAAAAAATCTTGTTAATTAAAAGCAATTTGTCGTAGCATCATAATTAATAACGACAACAAGACAAGATCAATTTCATTCTACCAAAAGCAATTAGTGCTCATATTTTATTCAAACAAAAAATCTGTTATTTAACCATTTTTGTTTCCATTTCAATTAAAAATTTAAGTTTGATTGATTAATTTTCATCTAAATTTTCATTTGAAGTGTCAAATCACTCAATTTCATACCCAAATCAATTTTAAAGTAAAATAAATGATCAAAATATATTGTTACAAGTTGCTTTTTAAATTTAAGACTATTAAACTTGTCAATCCAGTTTAAAATTTAATATTACACAATTTTTCGTACTATGCCCATATATATTTGAAAGGCACCAGTTAATAAATGATATTAGACTAGATCTAGACTTTTTTTGTTGTTGTTGTAAAAAGTTTGTAATTGAATATTTTTTTGAGACAATCTCAATTCATTAAATTTACATCGATTAAAATATGAGTTGGAAAATTTATTTCAATTAAAATGTTGATACACATTTAAATGAATTATGAAATTTGAATATTAATTCAAGTTCAATTAAGACTTTTAAATGTTAATTTACATTGAAACAAAAGATTTTTTTAATTTTAATTTTAATTAAACGGTTTTCAATGAAAACAATTCATTTTTGTCATCATTATCATTAGACGCGTCGATTTTTAATTTCTAGCCCACGAAAAGTCCGAAACGAGGTAAGTGGCTGTGAAATTTCATCTAATTTCTGATTACTTTCCATGACTTTTTAAATCCTAAATTCAATTTCAGACATGAAAATTCCAAGAAATTTGTCTACAATCATTTTTCAATTCAAACAATTGTAAGATCGGATCGTATGATATCAATTCACACTCCATTCACAGTTAAAGGAATGAGATATGGAAAATTTGAAATGAAAATAAAGCAAATAAAAGGAAATTGGAAAATAAATAACAATACAATTCAATCAAGAAGAAGGAACATCAAACAAGTCAATAATCAAACAAAAATTCATTGATCTGTGAGAAGTGAAATATGAGAAATGATATGTAAAATATTGTCAAACACATAAAGCATTTAAAATTTTTACATTAAAGGCACCTAAAAAAGGATTTTTAATTCATTGAAATAATAAACATGAGTTAATTAAGGAGAATGTTGATGAGTTTACATTAACAGAATTATTGTTGCGTGTTAAAAGTGGTCCTTTTAACCTTTTTTGCTCATTATAAAAGCTTATATTTCGTTTAATTAAAGGAAAATTTAACGAACCTCCTTTAATTGATAAAATAAATATGGGTTGATGGGTGTCGACCTTGCTTTCAGTGATTTTGAGATGTGAGATACTCATTTACACCAATTTATGTGACATTTATTGAAGGTAATTATTTGTTTTGAAATTTTCTACAAAAGTATTGAATATCCATAATTTTAAATGGAAAATTTTGAAAAAAGTACCGTTATAAGTGTAATTTTGTGAAAATTCAGTCATAGTATGCTCGATTTGCTTGGACAGAGACGGATTAAGAATTTTTCTTTTACCGGGTGGCAAAAAAGGGGTGGGATTTACTTCAAATATATGTAAAATTCGGAGTGTGTCATCCAATAAAATGTTTTCATACTGTAACTGCCTGTTTGAATAAAGCCGCAGTGTGGCTCGAAGAAAAACCAACTGTCAATGTGAAATGTCATGATTCCGGTTTTTCTGATCGTGCTGTGGTGGTGACGAGAAGTCTCCAGATATTATAATAAAATTTAATAAGTTTGAGAAGAAATAAAGTGGCTATAAGCCTGGAAATAAAACATAAACATAGTTACAATACAAATATTGACTCAAACTACATCCTTTATGCTGATGACCTCAAAATCTACAGAACAATTGACAATAGTGATGACCAAATAGCCCTCCAAAATGATTTGATCAGAGTGGTGTTATGTGATGAATATGTCACTGAGCATTCAAAACCATAAGATTATATCATTCAGTTTAAAAAGATCCGAGAATATGTTGAGCACTTGTTACTCCATTCATGATGTAGCCCGGGAAAAATGTGAGACAATCAAGGATCTTCGAGTGTCAATGAACAGCAAAGTTAATTTCAACGCCCATATCGACCAGCAAATATCGACAGCTAACATAGATTTGTGAAAATGAATTCAAAGCAATTCAACGATCCATTTGTCATAAAATCACTTTAATGCTCGCTGGTAAGACCACTCCTTGAATTCAGTAGTGTCACATGGAAACCACATACCCTTATACAACAATATAGAATTGAAACAATTGAAAAAAGATTCTTAATTTTTGCTTTGAGAGGATTGGGATGGTCAAACCCATTCAATTTACCACAATTTAGGCCAGGTGTGTATCTACCTGAGATTTGGAAAATGTATGGAAATTTGATTCAAAATTTGAAAGAATTTTTTTTTTACTTAGTCGGTTACCGTCACCAAATAAAGATACGCCCTAAATTTTAGGCATAAATTAATGTTGATCGACCGAAACAACCTGACAGACCGACAACAGACTGCAGATTTGACTTTCCTCAACAAATTGAAACACTTGAGGGTATTAGCTCTCCCCCCTCCTCCTTGTCTCTTGTAACGCCGCCCCTGTCTACCATGGTTTTTGAGATAGGATTCACAATGCCTTAGAAGACAATTTTCGGTGTCTCATTTCTCAGATTCAACGCTCATTTCAATTCAAGTCATAGATCCATAGAAACACGTCACATTTAAAGCTTTTATCACATTTTCGTGACATCACAGTCTAAGTCTAGTCTCCACTCAATCAGTAACAATTAAATTTAAGGTAAATTTAACATGAAATCAATGACGCAACTCTCATATTAATATTTGCATTACATGCCAGTGTCCTTCATGTTATCACCATATAATCAAAATAAAAGCGATTTCATGCATGATGCAAATAAACATTCACTTTTTGTGTATAGACAGACATAATCAAATATTTACTCACACCCACTCAAATTACAACTTTTGTTTGTTAATAATCATAATAAATAGTATCAAATTTTATTTTTATTATTTTTTTATGTATATATGAATATAATAACAGAGCACAGACATCAAAAAATAAAAAAATCTCAATTAATTTTATAGAACAATGTCATGATACACAAATTATGTAAAGTTTGCAAACATTATAATTAAATGTCATGTGAAGAATTTGAACAGAACAATTTTAATTAAAAAAAATTATATTTTGATACAATTTCTTGGAATTAAAAGAGCAAATGGTAACATGAATTTGTAAATTTTTCATAGAATGATAAAAAAAGATTCTAATTGATATATTTAGCTCTAATTAGGTGATCTGTTGTTACGATGAGCTCTCTTATCATTTTTTTTCAATGGAAACAGAGAGAAAAAAATATATATAATTAAGGCCAATTACATAATATTTGTATGAAAAAATTAAAATTATCACTCGTCATTATCAGGCAATTTTTTGTTGTTGTTGCTCATGATGATTAATTTGAGTCAGATAATTACAATTCCAGGTTGTGATGAATGAGAATGCGAAATAACATCTGTTTCGGTATTAAATTCACAATAAATATTATTTCAGATTAAATGGAATCATAAAATAAAGTAAAATTTTACTGTTAATTGAAATTTTATGAGTGAAAGGAAATCTGAAAGTAATGTGGTGTGAAATTTGCTGTTAACAGGATGGTTCAAAATTAAAAGGAAATGTTTTGTGTATTTTTTTAAATGTAAACATGATTTTTTAATGTGAACTTGAATTTTTATGCCAGATAATCAAGGATCCGGTATTTTACTTTTCAAAGGATGAGGTTACGGCATTAAATATCATTAAATATGAAATTGTAAATATCAGTTCGCTTGCAAAATATTCCATTGTGGAAAATTAAATTTCAAATAAACACATAAAGCATTAAAAATTTCATCATACAATGAAGCCTTTGAAATTGAAACAAAGTGCTAATCATTCACACTGTTTTTTCACGTTTTACATCACCGTTAATTGTTTATTGTGCTCATTTATTGTTATGATGACTTTTTTAATAGTTTTATTTTTTTATTTTCTCATTCTAGGGCGCAAAGAAGCCATTTACCGAAGTGATTCGTGCAAATATTGGTGATTGTCATGCAATGGGACAAGTGCCTCTTACATTTATTAGACAGGTAATTAAATTTTATTGCATCATCAGTTAAAAACGTCATTTATTGATATTTTTTGTTCATTTTACAGGTCCTTGGTCTAATAACCTACGCACCCTTGTTTAATGATCCCTCGATTCCGGATGATTGCAAAGCACGTGCCCGCGCAATACTCAAAGGCTGTAAAGGTGGATCCGTTGGTTCATATTCCGATTCGGCCGGTATCGAGATAATTCGTCAACATGTCGCCGAATACATTGAACGTCGTGATGGAATTCCATCCGATTGGCAAAACATAATTTTATCAGCAGGTGCCTCGGGATCGATTAAAGCAATTCTCGCACTCTTACGATGCGAGCAAAATAGTAAAAGACCAGGCGTTATGGTGCCAATTCCACAATATCCCTTGTATTCAGCGACAATTGCTGAATTTGATATGCAACAAATTGGATATTATTTGGATGAGAGTAAACATTGGGGTTTGGATATAAATGAGTTGCAAAGATCGATTGATGAGGCAAAGAAAACCTCGTGTCCACGTGCAATTGTGATAATTAATCCTGGTAATCCAACTGGACAAGTACTTTCAAAGGAAAATATCGAAGAAATTATTAAATTTGCATACAAGGAGCGACTTTTCATCTTTGCCGATGAAGTGTATCAAGACAATATTTATGCACCTGGCAGCAAATTCCACAGTTTCAAGAAAGTCATGTCAGAAATGGGTGAACCTTACTCCAAAATGGAAATGGCCAGTTTCATGTCATGTTCCAAGGGATACATGGGTGAATGTGGAATTCGTGGTGGGTATGCTGAAGTGATCAACATGTGCCCCGATGTCAAAGCAATGCTCCTCAAATCAATCTCAGCTCAATTGTGTCCAACGACCATTGGCCAAGCATGCATGGATTGTGTCGTAAATCCACCAAAACCAGGTGAACCCTCATACGAGCTATGGCTTAAAGAAAGAACCGCAGTTCTTGATTCCCTTAAAGTCCGTGCTGAAATGGTCGCAAAAACATTCAATTCAATTGAGGGATTCACATGCAATACCGTGCAAGGTGCCATGTATGCCTTCCCCCAAATTAAATTACCACAAAAAGCAATTGAAGCTGCAAAGAAGGCCGGACAAAACCCGGACGTGTTCTATGCGTTCCAACTCCTTGAAAGTACCGGCATTTGCATTGTACCTGGAACTGGTTTCGGACAAAAACCAGGAACATATCATTTTCGCACAACAATCCTACCACAAACCGACAAACTCAAACATATGTTAGACCTGTTCAGAGATTTTCATGTCAAGTTTTTAGCACAATACAAGTAAAAATTTAAAAAGACATCGTAGCTTGTAGTTGAACCAAAACAAAAAATCGAAAAATATCTTGAAGAAACAGAGAAAAAAAACCCCAATCAATTATTTTAATCGTAGTATGCAGGCAGACACATTTAAGAAGCTCCCTATTATTTGAGCTGCAACATAATACAAAAATAATGGACTTTATTGTGAATATTTACACATAATAAAAAAAATATATTATATTATACACCTGAAATTTAGCCCAATAGATGTTTAAATGAAAAAGTTAAATTCTAGTAAAAATTAACTGAAAAAAAATTTAATATCGAAAATCAGTGGCCAAACAAAAAAAAATTTTTTTTAAATGAATGAGCATTTTGAGAGCGTTTTACATGAAAAAAAAAATATCTGAATACCAATGAAAGATAATCAACCTTAAAAATTTTATTTATAATTTTATTTCGAAAAAACATTGTATGTGAGATAAATTTGCATTTTAATTTTCTGTTATTATTTTATTTTATGTTTTTTTTTTCATTTAAATTTAATTTTTAATTTTGTTGTTACTTCTATAATAAATTTAAAAAAAATAAAAATTTATATATTTTAAGACCGTTTATGATTATTTAATAATAAAAAAAATATTTTAAAATTTATTAATTTTTTTGTTTTATTTTACAATTATTTCAATTTATTTCATTTTTTTCTCATTTTAACTGAAAATTATTTGAAATTTCTACTTCTAATAAAATATAATTGAATATCAAACATGAGTGATAAGTTTATATAATTAAATAAAATTAAAAAGAAAATGTTAAATGTAATTTTGCATTAAAATATTGCAGCTTTAAATGACAATTGTCTTAGAAGAATAATAAACAAAAATATTGGAATTGTGATTTTCTTTGAAATAAATAAAAGAAAAGTAAAAATGAAATTGAAACAATGATAATCGGCATTAAATGTATTTAGGGTTCTCATTATTAAAATTATTCAGTTTAGATAGTTAAAATTAAAAGCGTTTAAATGGGCAAACAATGAACACCCTGCTTAACAAAACAGATTGAATTAAATAGAATTTTAATATTTCATTTTAAATAACAAGTTATTTCACTATTTTTCCACCGGTTTTGAAGTATTGGTTGGTTTTCGCAATAATATTAAATATTTATTTACATTTTTCACTAATTTTTCATTGAATAAGAGCTCCAAAAATGGAAAACACTTGTATTCTTTAGGATTTGTTTACAATGTCAAAATTTAATCTGACATTCAATTTCAGCGATTTAATTTTAAACCGGAAAAAAATAGTTTAAATTGAATTTATCGGATTGAATGAAATTAAAAAATTTGTACATATGTCTATAGATACAAAACAACTGTCAAATTTAATTTAATCTATTTCAGCTATTTAAACTGAATGATGAGAACGCCTATTGAATTTAAAAAAAAGTAAATCACAGTGCAACAAAAAAAAATTACAATGAAAATCAAAAAAACTGGATCGAGATCGAAAACGAAATTCGAAACCGAAAACATTCGTTAAAATCGTTAACGTTAAATGTGAATGTCGTCTCAAATCCATGGATTTTGATCTAGTGATTGATTTGAAAGAAATATGCAATTTTTATGATTTTTAAGGCATATTTTTTTGAAAACTTTGATTATTTAGAGCCGAATATTCGTTATTTTTGACAAGTCTTACTTTTGAAAATGACACGTCGAAATTGCTCACAATAAGACGTCGTTAAAACTGTCGCCAACGTTAAGCGCCGTTTCAAAAAAAAATAGCGATTTGATTTTTGAATTGAGCGAATTAAATTTCATCAAAAAAAATATTTGAATTTTAACTTTTTCTAAAGACATTTTTTTCAAATTCAATTCGATTGGCCAAACACGGTTAATAGCGTTTTTTTTAAGAAAAAGGATTTTTTTCAACTTGAATTTTCATTCGAAATTCCCTGAAACTAAAAAAGCAAAAAAAACACAAAAAAATCATTTAAATACTAAAAATTCTGAATTTATCGAAATAATAATTTTTCAAATCTATTTTAAACCTTGAACTACATTGTTCACTTTGGAAACTTGAACTTGGTGACTTATCAAATATCAAATTTGCCATAAGCGACATGTCGCAGCACTCATAAAATTCAACCAATTCCAATCCAAGTAAATTTTTTTGTTGCACAGTGACATAAAAAATATCAAAATAATAAAAAAAAATACTTCTAAGTGTTCTAACTGATAGAGTTAATGAAAAAAAATGAAAAGTTACGAAAAAAATTGTTACCTTAAAATTAATTGTTATATACAATAAAAATCAATGTAAGTATACAATTTACTGTACAAAAAATATTAAAAAAAAAATATACAACCAAAATACTTATAATGATAAAATTAAAGGACTAGAAATTAAAGTTAATGAAGTTAAATTAGAATGAAATGAAATCATGAGCGTATCACTGAAAATGGATCAGAAAATTGACCACCCAAAGAATTTTGGATAAGAGATTAATTTAAAAAACATAAATAAATGGTTTCAATTACAAGGCAAAGATTTTTTATTGCGTTTTTGTTGATTTTCATAGGAAATTTCATAGAATAAAAAATCACATCTCGGTATCAATTCTAAAATACCCCTCCAATTTTTGTCTATCCAATTTTGTATGTATAATTTTTATACCACTCAAATATGTGCAAAATTTTATAAATCTTCTTCTCTTATCATTTGTATACAATGTATGTTAGGCCAAGCAAAGTCCTTTCTACTTTTCCGGTTAATTTTGTCTCAAAAATCTTGGTGGGGGGGAAAGTATATATACACTCGGGAGTATATTTTTACTGAAAAATTTTTTTTTCAAAAAAATCATAAACTGATCATTTTTTATTGTTACATAACCTAAAATTCTTAGTTTTTAATGTATTAAAATGTTCTGATAGTTTTTCTTTCTCAGAATTTTACCGGGCAAAAAAAATATTTAATGAATATATTTCGCTGTTTGGTAAATTTTTCTTAAATATAATGATTATTTGTTTTTTTCATTATTTTCTTATAAGTTTATAAGGAAATATGAAGGAATTCGTGATTTTTTGAAAAGTTTATCAAAAAACTAAAATTTCTAGTTAAAATGTTTATAGCGAAATTTTTGTACATAATTCTATAAAGCTATACGCATTTGATAAGTTGAGAGTATTATCTAGTAGAAAATAAAAAAAAATTAAATCAAAAAACAGCAGCTGAAGCTGTTCTGGGGCAGGAGAGAATTGAGATTTTTTTAACATAAGAGCATGTCTGACTTGAATGGTTTACATTTTTGTAGAATTTGCAAAGTTAGAGAAGAACGAACGATTTTTTTTTATTAAAAATATACTTAAAAAATATACTCCCCTTAATAATTTGGGCAAATTTTTAGTGGGGAATAACCGGAAAAGTATAAAAGACTTTCCTCGGCCTTATTATCATCATTTCTAACTAATGTTAAACCACCAACATTTAATTCATTTTATTTTAGTCGGGTGCCAGAATTGCTTGTCTTCACACGCGTTCAATCAGTTTGTAATCATTCAAGAATAATTAAAATTGAAAAAAAAATTTAAACTTAAAATAAATTACAAGAAAAAAGTCATTTTTTGTCATCTTGCTATTTCATTCTAAAGTGAGTGCCGATCACAAGTCATTTTATTTTCTTACAATTTTGCCAATCTGAGTCCATTGTAAAAACGGAAACTGCCCTAAAAACCGGAAAACAACGGTTTCAAATTTTTAACTCTTCAATTTAAATTTAATACACCGCAAAAATGGCATGGTTTTGTACGAAATAAGTTTGAGTTTTGTTCTTAGAAGTTGTGGATCTACCAAAAAATGATTTTTCGTCATTTTATAGAAAAAAAGTCGACCAAAGACCTTAAGTCTGTCAGATTGGCTATAAATTTTTGATGGGCACTCACTTTAGAATGAAAAGCCTTTTTTTTTAATTGAAGTGTTTTAATTGATAACGTGATATTGACGATTTTTGTTTTTATTGACAGTATCAAGGAAGTTCAAGTATTCAATTTCAAAAGAAAAAGCATTTTAAGAAGAAATCTAAAAATAAGTTGAAGATGATGATAAGAATTTTTTTGTTGTATTTGGGGTTGTGTCTATCCTTACTCATACAGGTATATAAACTTTGATATTTTTGTTATGAGACATATTGTTGCCATTTTTTAAATATTGTGTCTAATCTATGTTTAAAATTTATTCAATTTAAACAAACATTAATTTATATCTGATGAATCATCAAAAAATATTTTTAGCGCGTTTCTTGAAAATGCAGGTTTTGTGCGCGGTCATGGTGGCCGTCCGTCCGTCTGTACCATCATTGACAAAATTTCGCCAATCATTGAAAAAAAAATGCGCAGTTCTAAACAAATCCAAAATTCAAAACGGTGGATTTTCAAAAATGTAATATGGCGGAGTTTTTTTCAAAATGGCGGACTTATCCAATTGTTGAATTCTTTACATAGAAATGCGCTCGTGTATTTCGTTCACGATCACGTTTTAATTTTTTTTTTGTTTCATTTTAGAGTATGGTATTAGCTAATTGTTATGGTATTGATTACTGTGAAAGGGTTGAAAATTATCCATTTGATGAAATACGAAATGCAGTCAATAGAAATCTAACCAAATTTAAAATGTTTTTTGGGGTAGAAGAGCTTGAAAAAGAGCAGACAACTGTTGGAGTTGATAATCGTATCGATCGTACTGAACACTCCAATTTATGTGATGCACAAAGATTTGTAATTTATCCTCAGTCTGGCTTTTCAATCGATGGAAGTTTCTCATATATTTTAAATTTTAATAATAATACAAAAGAGGAGACAAATATAATTCAAGGAATTGCAATTGAAAAGTGTACTAAAAGGTAAGTTCTTCATTGTATATGTAGCATATGGCCAAAATGGAGAAAATCCAAGATATTTGACGACCCTTTTACTTTGAACCACTTAACGCTATTGAAAAAAACGAAAAAGGTCTGGTCAGAAACAATTACTGAATTTTGCCCTTCGAGGTCTTGGTTGGGCCAACCCTTACCTCTTTTGAGTATGAACACTCTCAGCAATACGCGTGAGTCAGCGGACTTTGTTTTTATGTGCAAGCTTATCAATAGCCTCATTCGCGTACCAGCAGTATTTCAAGAAGAAACCCAGAACTATTTTGAGTCCCACCTCATACAACCAATTATGGTTCAACCGAACCTCTCACTCGTAAATTGTCGAACAAAGATCCTTGTAAGAGTAATCTGTCTAATTCAGCTAAGAAATCTGAGCTTTTGGGGGGTTTTAGGGTATCAATGTTATCGAGACAATGTTAGAATTAAGTAGTATTTAGTGTATAAATTGTAAGTTTTTGTTAAAAGATGAGGTTTTTTAAAGTTTTTCTCAAGGCTTTTTCCTCCAACGCATATAATGCTGTCTTATAGACAGAAATAATAAACATAAACATATTATTTGTATTACAGTTCAGCAAATTCAAGGTGCTCGTTTTTAGAAGCAATGCCAAATGATCATGAAACACAGTGTACCCAGCAATACAGTTATCGTTATTTATTGAGCTTCGAAAACGGAGGTATTGTGAAAAAGGCATTTCAATTACCATCACATTGCAAATGCATAATTCGTCGTCAAGTCAACAATTCAACGAGTTAATATGGATCAGAAAATTGACCACCAGAAGAACTTTAGATGAGAGATTAATAAAAAAGAAAATAAATGGTTTCAATTACAAGGAACAGATTTTTTTAATGCGTTTTTGTTAATTTTGAAATAAAAATTATAAATCTTCATCTTTTTCTTCTTCAAGGGCTTGCGTTAGTGGATCAACCCAATCTTTGGTGTCCTTTTGAATTTCGAGGCTTTCAACTTTTTCTACTAAAATTTCCTCTTGGTTCTTTTTTTCTTCAATTTTTTTCTCTTCAGGTACATTTTCAGTGGTATCACTAACTGTCGTTGGCTTTTCTTCATTTTCACTTTCATCTTTGGAGGTGCCTGGCTTTTCTTCATTTTCGCCTTCACCTTTGGAGGTCCCTGGCTTTTCTTCATTTTCACTTTCATCTTCGGAGATGACTGTGAATGCACCTTTGCAGATGTCAAGTTTATGTTTCCTTTTAGCTTTAGGTGATTTTTTTCGTTTTACCTTTTGGCCTCCAATTGCTCCTTCTTCCTCTCCACTTTCCTCATCATCATCATCACTACTACTTTCACTTTCAATCATTTTATAGCATTGACATGGCTTACAAGCCTCTTCAATGCGCAATTCTTCCAAATGTTTGTAAAAAACTAGCCGTAGCAATTTATGTTGTTCAGCTGTAAAAAATGGTACGCGTCCAAGATCGTCAAATGCGTCCCTGAGAAATTCCACATGTCGCAATTGAATGCCCTGATAAAAGGCCCTAAACATCAAATGCAATTCTGGCTCTAAGGCACTTTCAGCAGCACGCTTTGACACATCCAGTTCCTCATCCAACTTATATCTGTCCAGTAAAGCAGCATTTGATGGTGCCAATGCAGCTGGGGGAAATTCCAAATGTAACAGTAATAAAAGTCTCGTTATCTCAGCAAATTCAAGTACTGCAGCATGATAATCAGCTTTTTTCCTTTCAATTATATCATCATGAATGTCTGTCAACTTATTCAGAGCACCCCAATAATTTCCCTGTTGCATGTCATATGTTGCGCCTCGTTTCAAGTCCTCATATCGCATTATTGGGGAATGGAATGTACTCGTTTGCGGTGATTCCGGATCAATTTCTTTGAGTAAACGTATAACAGAAGCCCTTATAAAACTATCTTGTGGCAAGTGTGGACTTGTAAGAATTTCATTGTAACATTGCAATGCCCCAATTTTATATTCTCGCTCGCCACTTGAATATCCAAAGTCAATGCGTTCATTGTAGGCTTTCATAAATGCATCTGCTGCTTTTAAGAGAAAATCTCGCTCAAATACAAAACGATTTTGAAGGAATTCACATCGGGCAGCACTCTGGTAACAAAGTGCCGCATATTCAGGTAACATTGATTCGTTAAAGACATAACTTAATCGGATGAATTCATTGAGGATTTCTACGAGATTTGGAGCGAAACGTCTAAAATTACAGAATAAATTTAAAATTTGTATTTCAATTTAATGGTAAATGTTTTACTTGATGACGGCATTTTCATATTTTGTAAGTTTTTCACAGTTATTCGTGTATTCATCGATTAAATCTAATGGAAATTCTCTTTTAGGTTTCTGTTTTGATGTACTTGCCATTTTTTGTTGATAAAATTTAAAAAAGGAACTATTTTTTGTTTACAAATATTTTTGTTTACAAATATTTTTCATATGACATCCACGTGCGACAAATTGCAACAATGAACAGTGGTCGGCTTAATGGATGAATTTCATCAAATTCGAATGATACAAAAATAAAAATTCGTGTAATTAATCTTTTGAAATGAAAATTCAAGGTTTTTTATTCCATCAAAATATTTTTTTTTTAATTAAGTTCAAAAAATTTAAAAATAATTCCGTTACACAAGTCAAAATATTAAAATTCCTACTTAGCGCCACAAAACCACAAAAATAATGTATGGCAACGTTGTTTACATTAAAAAAGGAAAATTTTTCAATGTAAAAATGATGAATTCTGTACTTAAATGGGCTGAAAGGCACAAAAATTGCCATTTTCGTTTCAAAAGTTGTATTAAAACAGATTTCGCTTCTTAAATTGAAAATAAAATCAAATTTTTCTGTTCAAATAATTTTTATTAATTCTCAAGATTTTTTTTTATTTTTAGATTGTTTGTCTTATTATTTTATTATAACTTTTATTTAATGTTATATAACTTTCATTACAGTAGCACTTTTCAATTTGTTTTATTAAAATTTAAAATTATGTGCATATTTTTAGGTATTTTTTGACTAAAAATGAAATATTTCTCTGTTTTAAATTTATTTTTAAACTTTTTCAGTTAATTTTAGTATTTTTCTTTAATATTTTTTGTAATTTTTTTTTTATTTAGAAGACAGTATGTATGTAGTAACAATTTGTATTTAATAAATATCATTTTATTGTAATATCATTAAAAAAATAAAAAAAAAAAATCAATTTTACTAAATTTTTATAATAATAATAAGAAATCGGATCGATGGGTCACAACTTTCCACAATTTTGATAGAAATCGTAAAACTTTCCAAAATGAGTAAATAATTATCATAAAATTTTAAGTTTATTATTTTTGTATGTAATTTTTTTTTGTCATTATTATTATTATTTATTAATATCTTTTCACTAACTCTCAAGATAAATTTATTTTATGTTATAATATTTTCAAATTTATTTACTTAAAATCTAATATATATGCAACTTTTTTTTCTTTATTTACTATTATTTTACTATTAAATTACTATTTAATACTACTAAGAATAAAAATAGAATTTTTGTAACGAAGGAATATAATTTTTTGGCTAAAATTAACGAAAATATTTAATTTTTGGTTAATTTTAACCTTTTTTTAGGCTTTTTAGATGACATTTAATCAAATAATGGAAAAATATAAGCAGTATATTTCTTGTACATTTAAGATAAAAAGGATCGGAATAATTTCTTAAGTTTAAAATTTTTGCTTTTCATTTCCTTAAAATACCATATCGTGAAGAGTATTTTTTTTTTCATTTTCTTATCAAATAATAGTTTTACGATACATGATATGTTAAATTTAGTTTTATGTTTTTTGTTCAGTGGTTTCGAATTCTTGAGATGATTTTTTTTTAATTATAATTGGAAGATCATTAACTTCCCTTAATTTAAAATGGTTTATTTTGGGTTAAAATTTATGAAAATTTCAATGTTTATGTTAAAAGTTTCGTAACGGTTAATTTGAATTTGAAAAAATGTCCGTTGGATTATGAAAGGAAATTTGGGTGAATATTTTATCAGAGTATGGCCGAGTTTGTATCCGTAATATTGCACAGTGGTCGAATTCCTGATTTAAAAATATCAAAATAAAATGGACGAATTGAATTTAATATGAAAAAAATTCTAAGGGCTCTGGACGAAAGCTTGGCTATTAGCCTGGTCAAGAATTTAATTCCAGAGTTGTCAATTCTGTGTTTTTTCTTTCCAGTTCCTTAATTGTAGCACCCTCAAGTCTCATTTAAAGTCAGAGTAAATCCAAATCACGATGACTAAGAGTCCAATGTAATTTGACATTTGAAGTCTCTGTATCTATACAAAATAAGCTGTCAAAATTTAAATGTCCTTTGATGATGATCAACTATTTTTTTGAATAATAACTAAACACATTTAATTTTCATAATGGTGAGACTGAACAATTTCATTTTGTTGCGTTTCTTCCATTTTCTTGTGTTTTATATAAATAACGAATGCTTTGATCAAATATTAATTTTAATTAACTCCTAGGGCACTAATAATACTAATAAAGTTGTGTAGGAATATTTATAATTTTTTTTGTTTTGTTTCTGCTTTCTACATAATGGAAATGTTGGTTTAATTCAAAACTAAAACCATTTAAAAGGTATAATAAAAGTTTTTTTTCTTTCTTTTGTTTTCTCTCCTTTGAAAATTTAATCAATTTTCTTTGTAACTGTCTCATCAATTTCTGTTTTAAGGGTTCGCGTTATAATTTTATCGCCCACAGTTGTAGACACTGATTGTTGTAACTGAATTGTATTGCGAGTAATCATTAAATGATTATTAGAAAATTCGAAGACAGATGTAATGTGATTGGCCATATTGAATAATGCGACAAGGTACTCTGATGTAGCAAACCAACTAAATGCTAAAATTCAAATAATTCAAAGTCAAATTTGATTAGGCAACATTTTAAGTGAGTCTTACCCATGTCATGGCATAAAAATCGATGCTTTGCGAAAAATATCACAAGAGAAATTGCACTTAGTACTGACAATGCGAAAAATATTTTCTTCATTTTAAGTGAACGAACCTCCTCGGGGGTGGGTGGTCCATTTGGATACAGAGTGTTCCATAAAATTATTGTCAGTAACATGTAAAAAAGGGATGCGGTCATAAATGTAATGAAGATTTTTTCGTGCATTGCTATAAAAATGAACATAAGTCAATTAATTGAATTAATTTGACAGGTAAGCAGATTTGACATTTCTGTATGTTGTGACAGCTGTCAAATTTTAGGAAAATTAAAAACTTACGATAATTTTCTCGATTTGAAATGTAGGTAACACCAGTGAGAGCTGTAATTTCAATGAGACTTAACCAAAACAGGACATTTATCAGCTTAGATGCCTTCCTGACTTGAGGTTCTCCGATATGAAGAGCATTTGCTGCGAGCACTTGTCTATAAAAATTGCGATATGCAAAGGCGATTAAAAAGCGAGGTCCAACATGAATTGCAATTGATATCCGCCACAAGTAGCGTTGTGGTGAAATTCCAGTGATTGCACTAATTGATGGAATGATATTATACACTCGACAATGCGTTTCATGGATGTCATTTGGTTGGAAAATGTAAGCAGTTGTAAAACAAATGAACATCGAGCACAACGGTAACAAGAGTGTGCCAATGCAAAGTTCCCTGAATGGAATTGCGAGGCTTACACAATATTCTGCGTGTTGTGATTGAACTAATGTTTGTTGTTTTTGTTCTTCTGGTCCTTTTGACGTTGACGGAGTCCCACTACTTGAATAATTCATTTCTGTATATTGCAAAATATCATCTGAATATAAGTTGTCAAGTTTTTTATTTGTTAACTTTGTTTCCTCCTCTGGCTTTGACATGATTGATTACATAAAATTTATTCACCTTTAATTGAAATTATTGTTGATCCTCTTGAGACTAGAATAAAAATAGAATTTATTTTAGACATTTTAATTAAATGTCCATCATTTGATGGAGTTCCATTTCAAATATCGAATTTTTATGAATTTTTCATTTAAATTACGCTTTTATCGCAAAAAGTACTAATTTTAAGCGTATTTTTATCAGCTATTTACTAATGCATGAAAAATTAAAACAATGCAGGCGTGTGTTTTTACCCCGTTTTTTCAACTGTTTTTATAATAAATTTTCAACACATATCATGATGTACTTTGAACTTTACGATGTACTATTTTTATATCCTTCTGTTTATGTTACTCGAGTTTTTCTATTAATAATATTTATTGATATTGATTTTTGCCTGCAATATTTTCAGTATAATCTACAAATATTTAATAAAAGTGTGTTTTTTTTTGTTAAAATAAAACAAAAATATAGTTCAAGGAAACATTTCTCATAATTTTTTGTATTTTTGTATTAATTTTTTTTAGACGTCTATTGTCTGAAGTCGTATAATGCACAATAAATTATATCAAAACACACTTACATGTTAGATTATTTTTCTTCCTTATAAAATTTCCTCCTGGTATGTTTTCTTTTCACTCACAATTGAATTATAGAGAAAAAAAAACTGTTATTCACGTTCTGTGTTGATTTCCATTATGATTTAAAGTTATTTGATTTTTCTAATACTGATTTTTCAATGGAATATAAAATTAATTTTTCTGATAGAAAATTTTAATTTACATTTAGAAAAATTATAATTTAAAGTGAGGAAAATTATTTTTCCCACTTATATTTATGCACACCTCTGTGAATATTTTCAATGGGCCACTGAGGAATGTTGTGCCGAATTATGTGTTTTCTGTTCTGCGCATGTCTTAACTCAGAGTGGGGTGTGTTTGAAAATTTTGATTCAGAATTTGATGATTTGTGATGTTTTAAGATGAGCACGGGACTTGAAGACCTACTAAAAAGAGTAATAAATGTCATGACATAGTTTTAGGATAGGATCAAGAGCCTTTGGATACAAATTAATCTTCAATGCAACTCGAAACGTTGAATAGCTTGTCAAATTTTCTAACCAATTAACAAAATCAGTTACTCATCTTTTTTACGAGGTTAGCAGGTAAAACTTAACAGTTCATTTTGTATAGATACACATACGGAAACTTCAAAAAATTTGTACGTTTATAGAGATTGTTTAACTTTCACCTGCGTTCCCACTTATACTGCCAAAAAAAGATTAATTTCATTTTGACTGATTTTTTGACATTTAAGTTGACATTATCAAGCTGTCATTTAATGAAGATGGCATTTTCAGTGTATATTCATATAATTCAGCCATAAAACAATAATTGAGCTGATTTGGACGTGAAAAGTTGATAAATACTTTTTATTTTTCTGTAAATGTCAAACTACTTGTCAAACGATCTGTCAAATTTGATTTTCTATGCTGGACGACGATTTGTAGTTTTTTTGTTTAAGGCGATGTTCAACCACAAAAAAGAAGTAGAATGTTTGTTCCGATTATTTTTATCTTAAACGTCAAATAAACGTCACTTTTAAAGTGAAAATGCAACAATAAGAATTTTATGAATCGTTATTTTTGTAATTAAATATCTTCTGTATAAAATGACTGATAGTGAGTATGAAAATGTTGAATATTTGGATTCAGATGTTGAAATGGAAGAAAAAGAGCAAGAAATAAGAAATGAGAATGAAATGGAGAAAAATAATGTCCCGAAAAATCGTCTAATTGATCCTGTTTTATTTTTGGAACTTATTAAATCTATAACGCATGAAATATATTGCGTGGGGCAGTTACAAAAAGTTCAGATTTTGAGAGAGGTCCGTAAAGGATTTGAGACGTCGTTCTCATTTAAGTGTTCCGAATGCTTCGCAGAATCTAAAGCAAAAAGAGTCAATTCCGGCAATTTGAATGAATTGAGTGTGCTTGGCGCATATGCCGTAGGATATGGCCAAACCAGCCAAAAAAAACAATTTGACGCATTAGATGTCCCAAGTATGAGTCACCAGACATTCAATTTATACTCCCATAAAATCGGAAAAAAATCATTAACATTGCGACTGCTGAGATGAAAATAGCGGCTGAAAAAGAAAAAGCTTTAGCTGTTGAAGAGAGACGGGTTTCTCCAGATGGAACTCCAATAATCGATGTAATTTTAGATGGATGTTATTCCAAACGTTCTTACGGAACTAATTACTCTGCCCTCTCTGGTGGTGCCTGCGTTGTTGGTCTAAGAACAGGTCTGATTTTGGATGCCGAAGTCTTTAATAGGTATTGCTACACATGTGACGTGTATGGATGTGACCATCCACACGATTGTAGTTATAATTATAGTGGTTCTGCCTCAGGTAATATTACTGTTCCTATTTATCTTCAATCATACATCAAATAGCTAGAGCCGAGTAAGAAAATTAAGTATAATTCCTCTTAGAAACTTATCGATTCTTCCTCAAAACATGTAACATGCTCACTAATTAATTGAAAATCTTACAAATTTATGATATGAATTTATTTTATAAATATTATGTGGAATATTTGTTTTTTTTGTATATATTCTAACAATCGATTTGACATGTGATGTTATTATATTCAAAAATTTCCAAATAGTGAATAATAGAGTTAAAAATATGTGTTTCGGGCATAAAAAATAAGACGTTTTATCTCTAGTCTGACTCAGAGCCAAGTCATCTATTATCCTTGTTTTGATTAAGAAGAATTTAACTTATTCTTTCCAATTTTAAAAAATTAAATTTTTAATTATTGGACGAAATTATTGTGTTGACGTGAAATTGTTAAAAATACGTCATTCAAATCCTAAAAGATGATAAAATAAAATAAGTTTCAATGGTTGAAAATAGAATAAAGGTAAGTTTTATATTTTTAATCAACTAAGATGTTTTTTTTTTATTTAGGCAACCAATTTCTGTTCATCGTTGAATTTCATGGTACAACGACTTCTAAAATCTTGCTTGAAATAATTTAATACAATAGTATTTTATATTTTTATGTGTAGTTAATTATTAATGATTTAAAATTTAAAGAGACTTATACCGAGTAAAAGTACCACATGATCCCTTTAAATTGGATAACGATTCTATTAAGTCACATGCCTTTGACACTCAATTATGGGAACTGCTTGCATAACTACAACATCGTATATGATCTAACACTAATTGCAAGATGCATTGCAAATCCATAATTGAACATTGAATGGAATATATCAGGTGTCCTAGAGCTGAATGCAAATAATGTAAGTTTTTAATCTAATACATTTTTTAAAGTAACTCAACATCTTTTTATTGAAATTCAGATATTTGATCAAGCAATAACAAAACTAGCATAAAAATATGATACATCATTAATAAAAAATACATCAATTTGAAAAAGAAATGAGTTTCATGGGTATTCGTGCCGTCCGTGTATGTTAACCCGATACAAAAGAAAATTGGAATACTTGAAATGCGGTTGTGTATATGGTCAAGATTACTTTTTTTATTTTTGAATTTCATTCACTTCTATGTATACTAATTATTTTTTTTTTATTTAGCACTCAAAACATAAGAATGATGTCACATAACGAATTTCTGTGAATTTCTGATTTTAGTGGATTTTAGTCACCCTCTACACTCAATGTGGATTTTTGTAAATTGTAGCAAACAAATTGTATTTTAATTTTTCATTTTATATAAAACATATTTTTAAATAAAACGTCTTTCTTCATGAATATAAGGTTCTTTTGGATTATATATTTTTTAATCAATGTTTTTCCATTAAAAAAAATATTTGAAATGTTATATAATTAAATAAATCGTTTCTAAGAGGAATTATATAATTTACAGATTATAGATTCTTTGGATTGCATTTGTCTTTTAATTTTTTTAGTTGTTCGTTAGAAACTGAGGCTACTTTAATGTTTTTATACATTGATTTCATCTCATTTTATATTTTTAAACTTTTTTCATCTGCACATCCAATAGGTATGGAAAGTAATATTATTTTGAAATTGTTCAAAAGAAGTGTAGAGCTTTATGGTCTCAAGTATGCTCGCTACATTGGTGATGGTGACAGCAGTACTGAACAACTTCTCGATACATCAATCATATACCCAGACATTATTATTAAAAAGATAGAGTGCAAAAATCATCTTATCAGAAATTTTGCAAGACATTTTGAAAATACTATCAAAACACTCTCATCCAAAGAACGTGCACCACTATATAACATAGTTCATAAATTGACAAGGTCCTTGCATTGGCTTATCAAATCTAAGTCAACCAAAAATCCTAAACCGGCAGACACAGAGCAATCATTAAAAGTTGCTATTATAAATGTTATTCGACATCATTGTGGTTACCATGAAGGGTGTGAGGAAAAGTGCAACAAATCAAGTCCTCCTATATGCAAGAAAGAAGTCCTGGATATTTTGGAAGAAATTACAAGAGCAAAACTTTGTCGTTATTCAGAGAGTCTTATCGAGTGCCTTGATTCTAATCGTGTGGAAATGTTTCACAGTATTGTCACCGTCTTTTGTGGAGCTAAGAGGCTTAATTTTTCTACGTCATGGATGTACACATATAGATACTATGCGGCAATCATTCATTTTAATGAAGGAGACTTGATGAACAAATATGTAAATGAGTCCTTTGAAGGAGAGTCACCACAATTAATGATTCAAAGCGCTAATAAAAGATTAAAACGAAATCAAGTTAATCGTGACAAGTCATCGCAAAGAATGAAAAAACGAGCTTTAAGGCGAATATCTAAAAAGAAAGGACTGGATCAGTATGGCATTACTTGTAAAAAGCCAGACATGACAAATAAACAACTAGTTGACGAAAAAAAATTACTGATGAGAAATTTACAGAGAGACCAATTGCAACGCGAACAAATTGAAAATGATACTAAGCTACAAAGTGAATGCTCCCTTTGGATGATAAAAAGGAGATTATTATTAACAGCTTCAAATTTTGGTTCCGTCATTTGTTCCAAGGATAGCACTCTTCATAACAAAATATTACAAATGAGAGCCAATAAATCAACTGAAGTCATGAAATTTGGACAAAAAATGGAAGCAAAAGGAATCTTGCATGCTGAAAGTATTATAAGAAGAGAATTTGGTTTGAATTCAGGTTCTGTAATAAAATCAGGACTTTTTATTGATGAAGAACATTGTTTTCTGGCTGCAAGTCCAGATGGTTTATGTGGAGACAGTATAATTATTGAAATTAAAACTGCTGTAGCCGCTTGCTCAATTGAAGAAGGAATTCAAAGTAAAAAAATTACATGTCTTGCAATTAATAAAACTACGAAGAAACCACAATTGAAATTAAGACACGCTTACTATTTTCAAATTCAAGGACAACTACGGATCTCTAAACGCCAAAAATGTGTTTTTCTACTGCAAACAGAAAATGATTATTTTTATCAAATCATAGAAAAAAATGACACTTTTTGGAAAATTGAAATGGAAACCAAATTAGTAAATTTTTGGCACTTTATGGCTCTTGAACTAATTGACTCAAGAAAAGAACGCTCAATGGAACTTCGAAAATATGAAGACTTTAAAGAATTTTGCTCAAAGCCCGAATGGTGTGATATTTAATTTACTTTAATTGAATTGATCCATCTTTCCTTAGTTTTTTCCTCATAATTTATTGTATTTTTTTGTTTTCCTTTCATTTATTTTATATATTACTCATTTATTTCAGTAAACTAAATAAAAATCATTATTTACTTCATTAACTGAAAAAAAAATAAAGTTAAACAACAAGAATTTAAGCTACAGAACATAATAACGGCAAATTTAAATATGCCATCATAATACTTCCCTAAATTTTAGAGAGTTGGTTGAACATCGCCTTAATGTCTTATACTCAAAATATCCCAAAATTTATGAAAAAAATATCAATTTGAATCAAAAAATACCTTTTTTATGAAATTTAACCAATTTGAAATGGCAAAACGAGAAAGTGCGACAATTTACTTCTTTCGATCATTTTGGCACACGTACAAGCTCATGCCAAGTTCTTAAAGACTCTCAAAAGATAAAATCAAATATTTAATGTCTAAAAATTACATAAATATTTTGAATCATCAAGTTTTTTTCCACAGTGACTTTAACTGTCAAAAATTTTGAATTTAACTCCCCAAAATTTTTTGACAGTCGCCAAATTAAAATTTGTACGTCAAAATAACTTTTTTTGATACAAAATTGATATTTTTTTCTAAATTTAATTCAAAAATTAATAATTAAATTAAATTCTACAATAAAAAATATTGGCCTCAAAAAATGTTCCAACAATTTCTTGACTCTGTTCAAGAAAATTACCTTTATGACAACTTTTCATATAAAAATGAGACTGAAATTGTAAAACCCGTTCTCCAAGATGAAAAATTTCGGTAAGTGAAACCTTATTAATATTTAATCTAATTTTCATTTAATTCCATTAATTTTTAAATTAAATTACAGATCCTCAGTTAAACATTGGTTGAAAAACGTATACAAACAGCGCACTGAAGGCCCTGTCTCCAGAAATCTTGATCCATTGAAACTCCAAAATGGAATTTTGAGTAAAATTAAAAAATCAAAGAATTTACTTGAAAAATACAATCTTTGTAACCGGTCTTTAATTCATTTAAGTCCAATTCTGAAAAATTACAAGGAAATTCAATCAAAAATCTATTATGAACGTGCAAATATTCTGATAAAGTCTGAAAATTACAATGAAGCTCTCGAAAGCCTTCAAATGGTGGATTTAATTGATAAGGATGACATCAAAATATTATACAGAAAAGCGCTGTGTGCATTGAAATCTGGAAATAATTTAATATTCAAAGAAAATTTAGTCAAATTAAAAGAATTATATGAAAATGATGAATCGAAATCGGATGCTGTCAAAGCTGAATTGGAAAAATATCGTCAAGAGTACACAAAACTTTTAGAAAAGGAAATTAAAGACGATTCAGCAAATGATGAGATATCACAAGAAAAATTTAAATTCCTTACAAATCATCACAAAATTTCAATTGAAACTGATTCCATGAAAGGCCGTTACATTTTAGCCCAGGAAGACATCGATGATTCAAATCAAATTTTAACGGAAACAGTTTTCGCCTTCGTTCCATTGAGACCTTGTCTTACAAGTTCATCAGAAAAATCTGGTACAAGTTTTGACTGTCAAAACTGTGCTAAATCGAATATCATTCCAATTCTGTGTCAGAAATGTAATCACGCTGTTTACTGTTCCCAGGCGTGTGCACGGTTACATCACAGAATACACGCCTACGAATGCAAAGGACATCAAATTTGGTTGTGGCATGAAATTGGTATTGCATTCCTTGCATTTAGAACATTTCTGGAGGGATTTGATCAAATTAAATTGGAACTTGACCTTAAAATGAATCGAAAACGAGAAATTGAGGAAATGATGAAAGAAATCATTGAAATGGAATTCGATCCCTATAAAGATCAGTACAAATTGCTTCTCACGCATCAAACGCTCTTTGAGGACATGAATCAAGGTGACTTGAATACATTTGCCATTGTGTGTAGTTCTTTTTTGGATCATTTCAAATAAATTTCAATTTAACGATTTTTTTTTAAATTAAATTTCCAGACAGCAAACATCCTAACCCTGTATCTCAAGACTGAGACATCATATTTCCAGGACAAGGACCTCCATGAAAATGAAAATTCATGGGAAATTCTCATTTCATCCCTGATTTTCCGTCACATCGGTCAAATGGTTTGCAATGCACACACAATTTCCGATATGAGATTCGAACATAATGAGGAATCTCTTCCAAATTTCATGAATTTAAATGTCTTTGATATCAAAAGCACCGATCTAGTGTTTCGCAGTGCTGACACCTTTGCTGGCATCTTCCCTTTCGTGAGTTTACTTAATCATAGCTGTAAGCCAAACATTACAAATCGATTTAATGGAAGACAACTCACGATAAAAGCAAAAGGAAAAATTAACGAAAAAACAGAAATTTTTAACAGTTACGGCATCAATTACCTTCGAATGAGCAGAAGTGAGCGTCAAGAAATTTTAAGGAATCAGTATCATTTTCAATGTAAATGCACTGAATGCCTCAAATCTGAAGACGAATACATTACAATCCAGAAAATTCGATGTTATGAATGTAAAAACATCCTGGAGCCTGTTTTTGATCTCGAATCCAATGAAATTCAACCGAAAACCAGTCAAAAATGTAAATGTGGCACTCAATTCGATTTGGAGCAATTTGATTGGATGCACAATAAAATTACGAAAAATTTGACAAACGTTCACAATGATCCCAAAAATTTGAGTACTGTAATGAGAGCACTTGAGTATTGTACAAAGACATTGCATCAAAATCACGAGCTGATTTACATTTTCTCGAAAGATTTGATTAGCAGTGTGCATGGAACAAATTTTGAAGGAACCTCATTTCAGAGTGAATTGAAATCAATTGGCACTAACATGTTGCGGATTTGTGAATATTTTTATGGGAAAAATAGCGTTGAATATCTCATTGACATGATTTGTGTCGTTAAGTTGAAGGGAAAAAACGAAGATGAAATTCTGGAATTAGCGGAAAATATTTTATCCGGGCAAAGTTTCGTGATTTTTAAGAATATTCTGGAAATTGTGCTTAAAAATTGAAATAAAATCACATTTTAATTAATTCGGTATTTTTTTTGATATCGGTCACTTTTAATTTTATTGCTATACTATGATTTTTTTTTTTTAATTTAATCGTTTGGTTATAAATTGAAATGTATTTACAATTAAAGTCAAGAAAAATTATCTCCTAGATACTGCAAAAATCCTGGAAAATGGGACAGCCTTCGAACATGATTCATTTTTAAATTCGAGATCCTTAACTTTTAAATTCAATGAAATATCTCTTTTAATAGAAAATACAAAAAAAATGGATGCCAGCGTCCTTTTCTATTCTATTCGTGCATTTCTTCGTCGTGCATGATCAATTTCCTTCTTCACAAGTCTAAGCAGTAAAAGTAACGCAATGATATCTGACATTATCAACATATAAAAGACATTATCCCATCCGGCACTTGACACGAGTCCAGCTAACAACGGGCCAACAGCCGCTCCAAATGACCCAGTTCCATCAATGATCGCGGTCACAGTTGCAAGTGCTTTTGCATTTCCATGCAATGAACTGTGAGTTCCCAATTCGGCACTGACCGATGTCGTGATTAAGGCATATGGTCCATTAACGAAAATACCACATAAAAATAAGAGAAAAATGTTCATCAGGATACTTTGTGTCCCGAATTTCTCATAAATGAAGAGAAGTGGAGCCGTGACAAAGAGCATGCTTGTACATGTCACTGCACTCATGCCAGAGTAATCTGAAATGACTCCAGCGAGAATTGCTCCCACAATACCACCAAAATCGAAGATTGTTGATAAATTTGCTGAGAATTGGGGACTGTTTTGGGCTGAAATGAAAATTCATTTAAAAAATTCAAATTTGTAATGAAAAAAATTTCCTTACTCGATGATTGAATGTACAAAGGCAGCCAAAATAGGAATGTGTAACTAACTAATTTGGAAAAAAATAGACAGAATGAAAATTCGACGACGCCTGGTATTTTCAATGCTCCTACGAATCCTATAGCGGCATGGTCCGACTCAGTTCGGCGATTGCGTCCTAGAATTGGACTCCTTTCATTGACAGGTGCACGGTCATTTGTGATCCTTACACTGACGTCCTATGAAAAAGAAAAATTGATAAAAATTTTAATTTTAGTTGAAACATCAAAAATTTACTGTGTTGAAATTTCCTATGAATTGAAAAAAGTTCGTATAAAGTGTAAGGCGTTACCTTAAATGAATTTTCTCGGAAATATTTGATTCGTAATTTTTTTGAATTTCCATTTTTTTTTCTAAGAAATCATGAAGGGGTATCAAAAAATTCTTTTAGACGATTAACGATTCGCAATAAAAAAATAGATTTAAGGTGATGCCTTACGGTCCAATCAAAGTCCATTGACTAGAATTCATTTTGACGTTTAAATTTCACAAACAAAATTTTGAAGTTTCCGTATGTGTTTCTATAGAAAATAAAGGTCAATATGAAAATCTATTCTAATGAATTTACTGGTTGAAATTCGTAGGAAATTCCAATACGGTCTAAAATTAGGCCATTCCAAATAATTTTTTTGATTATTTTAAGTTTAGTTCATAGTATTAGAAATTAGTTATTATTTTTAGTACAATTCATTGAAATGTGATGTTAGGAGAGTTAGAGGTTAGTAATTGAAGGAATTTTGTTCATGCACTTACTGAATTTACACTCCCTCTAAGCGCTCTTAAGGAAGGATTTTCCTAAATCAAGGTCAATTTAATTGCAAAATTTAGTTTTTTTTTTGTCATTAACCAAAGCGGTATTAACTCATGCCAGGATTCTACAAAAAAAAGGTCAAATTAAATAAAAATTTTACCTGTTCAGGTATCAAAGCTTCAGTGTCATCATGAATTGAAACACCTTCAGATTCGGATGACGGTCGTCTTGTTCCTGTATTTGCATCCATGCTGATTCCGGCGATACTTGGATGTTCGACAATGAATAAGAAAATTATAAATCCAACGACTCCCATAATAAATCCAGGTACAATAAACGACATTGACCAATCCTTTTCCACATAATAACCAGCAATGACTGAGCCCATGATATTCCCAATCGATGTATGACTATTCCATATCCCAAAAATAAGTCCACGCTTCGATTTGCCAAACCATCGTCCAACTAACGTGACAACACCAGGCCATCCTGTTGTCTGGAAAATCCCTGCCAATGCTTGGACAATCACGAAATACGTGAGTGAATGAATGTCATAAACTTTGGCCATGCCAAAAAGATAACAGAAAATGCCGGAAAAGAGCATGCCAAGTGTGAGGAAATATCGGAGTGAAACCCGTTCAGCTACAAATCCAGAAAAAAACATTGCAATACCGTAACTGAATAGAAATGCGGAATCCAGGGTTCCAAGCAAGGCAGAGGCATCAGGTTGATCAAAGGGGGGATAATCGCACCATGTCTCGTCGGGAGGTGCCATTACATGCACCCCATGTGGAATTGGCAGATCCGAACAATTTCGATGTAGCACTGATTTAACTACAGATAATGTTTTACGGGTCATGTGGTAACACAAGTACGAAGCGTATGTTAATCCCAAAATTGATATTTTGTATCTGAATATAAAATTTAAATGAAATTAAGTTAATATTTGAATTGAATTTAAAATACTTACAACACCACTCGATTGACTTGGAGCCTTGGACAACATTTTGAATGTAGCCACGATAACACTTTACAACCAATCGGCAAATTTGGATGACTCATACTCCCAAACACGACAACAATTTTTCTAATTAATTTTGATAAATTTACAAACGATGAAATACGACACCAGTATTTCTTAATCATGCAAAGTGAAGATGATCTTCTGTGTTTCCTTATCGCTCACTCTCCAATCACACTCTCTTTGTATTTTCTTCTTAAATTTAACTTAAATGAAATTGCAACAAATTTTTACCCAGTTACAGCAAACTTTGATTATCAAATCTTATCACAAAACAATTTTTTTGTATGCATTTTGTCGACACATTTGTAAATACAAAACAGACGAGTTGAGAAATTTTATTTGTCAGTGATATGATGATGTGATACACACTAAATTTGTACTTTATACGGGTAGATAGTCAAAAAAATATTTTTTTTTGTTAAACAAATAAAAATAACTCTTGTAGTCGTGTCGATTTCCGTGTTCCGATGAAATTTACAATTAAATTTCAATGAAATTGGGATGAAAAATGATTTTTTATGGATTTTAACACAATTTTTTATTTTATTTAATGGTATTTTAATTAAATTTAAGTGAAAATCAAGTTTATCCAATTTCTTTGTTTACTTCTGGAACCCCGACTGACGTATCAAATTATTGTGAGAGATGTCAAAAGTGAGAACGACTCGATCAGGATGTACTTGAAAATGAATTTCAAATTAAATGACCGTTATTTTTTTGTTTTAGAGTTTCTTGTTTGAAATGTCTTTAAATGTGAATGGTTCGAATTTGATTCCTTGTCCAAGATAGAATTTGCTCTGAAATGAAAAAAATTGATGGATTGTATTAAATTATTTAACTGAAGTTTTCAACGACTTGATTAACGACTTGATTAACGACTTGATCTTCACAGACTCGGTGAGGTGTTTTAAAAGCTCTTTGGATCTTGTGACACACATTTCAAGGGTGATATAAAATTTTGAGCCCTAAATTTTATTTTCTTTTAATTTATAGGTTTTTTCGAGAACCGTTGATATCAATTTCAAATCGATTTGAGCTCACCAGATGGTGCTAGTATCAATTTTTTTGTCAGTTTTCAGATTTTTTTGGAAAATTTGAACCATTTAAATTTAAATTAACGGCAAAAGTCCTTAAATATCCCAGGTCGTGTCAGTGAGGGGCCAGAGAACTTTAAAATACCTCACCGCAACTACCATGGACGTTAAAAAAGTCGTCGAAAACTTCAGTATGGTCATGAAATTTTTAGGCGAATTTGCTGAATTTTTTCAATTAAATTTTTACCTGTGATTCCACCCAATGCAATCTCAATGTATGTAAGAATGCTGATAAGCCTTCCATGACAACTAAAATCGCCACTGTACCAACAGCCCACACACAAAAAATGAGCCATAACTGAATTCCACCAAAATATCCAGGTGCCACAATACCAATATTTAAAACCATGCGCCAAAGTACTTCGGCTAATTGACTGTGCGCCAATGACAGAGCCCACAATCGCAGATATGAAGCGGTGTGTGAGACAGATCCTAGTACAAATTCAATTGTATGAATCGCTTGATGAATAAAAATTTCAGAAATTGGTTCTTCTTCTTCTTCCTCCGTAGCGACATGTGACACATTTTCAAGTTGATTCAATTTCTTACGCTGCATATGAATATAAAACGGTTTGATGAGCAACATCCATGGAACACACAACAATGCAATGGCAACTAAAATCATTTGTACAATCCTCTGATATGGGAATAGGAATGGATCACAATTCGGCAATGCCTCGGTTTTCTTGAACATCACCATATTGATGAAGGTGATCAACAACGAAGGAGCACACGCAGCTTCAGCGGGACAATATTTCATCCATTTATAGAACATCAATGCAACTAAATACAAAAAGATGCATGAAAAAAATATGATTTGGGGAATGAATTCCGTGAAAATTGCGAGTTGGTTTTTAAAGTAAATGTGATTCACACAACTAAGTATGATTCCAAATAGCATGTGAACCACGCCGAAAATGATTGAAATCTTCATTTTAAAGGCATTTTGAAAGATGATTTTATTGGGATTGGCCAACTGCCAAACAGGATCAATTCCAAATAAATAAGGTCCTTCGGGAAATGAGCACGAATTAGGATCAAGTTGCAATACCTCTTTAAAACGCACGGTATCGTAATCGTAAATGACTTTCCAAGCACTTCCGAAAATGTTGATTGATTTCGAGAAAATGTCATTGTAAATGAAACCCGTATAAATTGAGAATAAGCCACATAGCAAAATGATATAACGACCACCAAACATGATATTCCAGATTTCATTTCTTGAACCGGCCTTTAAAAGGGGAATTTCTTTGACAACCATCCATAAGCCAAAAAGTGCCATTATAAGTCCATGTCCAATGTCGCCGAACATGACAGCGAACAAAAACGGGAATGTCACAATTGTACAAATTGATGGATTTGCTTCCTTGTAATTTGGGATTCCGTAGGCTTCGACAAGGGCTTGGAAGCCTTCAAGGAATTTGTTTGTCTTGAAATGCGTTGGCGCCTCCTCATCAATCGGCATTTCTTTGAAAATTGGACCAAACACCGCTTCAACTTCATTTGAAACTACAGACAGCATGCGTCGAACTCGCTTAATTTCATAATCCGGAATCCACATTTCACCGATCATACTCGTGCCACTTGGATCGGCTGTGAGCAAATTCATTGTCATGAAAATTGATTTTGCTTTCAATACCTGAACTCGATATGAAAATAAGTTTTTGGCAACTGAATTGAGAGTACGAAGATGCAATTCATTGGATTTGCGCATTACCATTTTTGTGTCGACAATTTCACTGCACGTTTTTCTGAACAATTCATCGCATTGCTTTTCCGTACCCGGTTTTTCATAAATTTTTGCGTTATAGCCGTGACAAAGTTTCTTCACCTTATTGAAAAGTTCGTTACCTTGTACGAAAATGATGAAGAATGTTTTGAAAATGGGATCGCCTGTAATTGGATCTTCAAATGCAACTTTGACTTGTTCAGTGAAATAAACAACAAGGCCATGAGTGAGTCGCCAAAGAATTCGCTCAAAAACATGAATTTTCTCTGTATTCAAAAGGCCGACTATCAATCTGACATTAACTTGAAGGTTCTCTGAATCAATTTTATTTTTCGCCTGTGACAATGCAGCATCCGAGTCAGTTTTTTGGTTATAACGCCCGATTCTGATCAAAACTTCCCTTAATTGTTGAGCATCAAACAGTTTTTGCTTCAATATGCGTTGAGTTGCTTGAACCTGATAGTAAAATGACTTACATTCAATTAAAAAATACATTAAAAATCAGGGAAATACCTTTTCAATTTCCAGCATAACTTTCTTTGAAATGTTATTAATGTCAGTCATTTCTTTCATTGTTGGCACTTCGATCTGTTCTTCCGGAATCAAGTCAAGTAACGGTATTTGATTCGCTTTCAATGCTTCCTCAATCACGAAAATGCGTTTTTCAATTTCATTGCAATACAAAATCTCGCCGTAATATTTTTTTTGGTTTGGATTCACTGGGAAATCGTCGAGAGGTTTCTCACGAAATTTGACACAACCAGCGTCGCCGAGTGTTGCAATGTAATCGTATGTGTACTCGGTTTGAAAGACTACTTGGTACAAGGACATGGATTCACTTCGGAAAAAGGACATTTTAAAGGGAGATTTTTATGAGTGATGTGAAGAAATTTCTGTTATGAAGAAAAATTATGAAAAAGATGAGTGGATTTGCGTAGGTTACTGTGATGAATAACGGTTTTTTTTTGTTTAATGTAATTTGAAAGATTTTTTTTCTCTCTCTTTCAAGTTCACTTTGTTTCAGCTTCATTGTAGCTCTTCCTTTCGCTCTCTCTTGTTTGAAAATTTGCTTAGACTCTCATTTTTTGTCTCTAAGGTGCTTTTTCTCTGTATCTCAGTCTAAAATTCTCTCAATTTTGTATCTTGTCGTTTTATAGCCGTTTCTCTCTCACTCTCTCTTTATATGAAATTTTCTAAATCTCTCTTAAAAGCTCTTTTTATTAGAAACTTAACTTCTTAATCTCTTATATTGAATTTTAGATGCTATTTTTCTCTCTCTCTCTCTCTTACTCTTTATCGTTATATAAAATGCTCTCAATACTCTTTTAAGACTTTTTATAACTTTCTCTCTGTATTTCAAGACCCAATTCACTTAGTACCATTTTTAGTCTTTTTATTACTCTCTCTCTCTCTCTCTCTTTCCTCTCTCTCTTTGTATTTCAGAAAAGAATTCTCTTAGACTTTTATTTTGCCTCTTAGACGCTCTTTCTCTGTTTCTCAGCCTAAAATTCTCTCAATTTTATATCTTGTCGTTTTATAGCCGTTTCTCTTAAAAAATTTCTTAATCTATCTTTTAAGTGATGATGATGTGAATGATTTGCATAAGTTTCAGAGAGTAAAAGAAGCGCGTCTTGGAATTCAATTTTTGTTCCTTTTGAGGAATTGATGAAATATGGTGAGATATAACCACAATCGAATTTCATGCCTTCAAAAACTTCTAATTCGTGTGTTAAAGTTTTTCCATGCTCTCTCTCTCTCTTTTTCATATAAAACTTTCTCAATCTCTCATTTTGCCTTTTAGACGCTGTTTTTCTCTCATTCTCTTTCTCCATACATAAAATTCTCTCAATACTCTCTTTTTAGTCTTTTTATAACTCTCTCTCTCTCTGCATTTCAAGAACCAATTCTCTTAGTTCCAGTTTTAGTCTTTTTATTAATCTCTCTTTGTATTTTAGGAAAGAATTCTCTTAGACCTTTATTTGTCGTTTAATAGCCGTTTTTTCTTTATTCCAAATATTCTTCTCTTTTCTATCTCATCAAATTTTCTATTTCCTTCTTCGTAGGCTTTTGATAAAGTCGTCCAGATTTCTCTTTACAAGGACGCAATAAAAAAATCCAGTCCTTTTAATCCAAAATAACCGTCCCTCTCTAAAAATTTCACACACACACACATTTACAGCTTCATATGCGACCAAACGATATTCTTGAATGAATTTTCTATAACAATCAAAAAAAAATATTTAACGTAACACTTTAAATACTCACAGAACAAAACAAAACAAACAATAAACACACATTCAATGTCTTTTCAAATACACATTCAACGTATTCCCTTTTGCATTTGCACATGTGTTTTTTTTCGTCGTTACTCGTCGTTAAAATTTCATTCATACTTTTTTTTGTTATTCTTCTCCTGTATTATTATTCGTATTTTTATATACAATCATCGTATTTCATGGAACTGTACAGGTGTCTCAAGTGTGGTATTTTACTTTTTTTTCTTCTGTTAACTTTACTTAAACCATGTGCTATGTGTATGAGTGTTGTGTAGTGTACATACGTGTATGCAACCGGCATAGTAAAAATTATACAAAAAAGTAAAGTCATTCTTTAAAAATTTATTTATACGGAAAAATATATCAGTCATTTTTGAGCAGTTGATCGTGATACACTTAACCGGCATTTAACAGTGCGTGTGAGTGTTTAAATAAATAATTTATCTTAATTTAATTTCATTTCGATTCTTCGAAACAATAAAAAATATTGATGAATCAAATTGCACAATTAACTGTTGAGGTGATTCAATGAAAACTTTAAATTTAAGAAAAAAAAAGTGTAAAGAAAATATTTTCTTTTAATTTTCAAAAAAAAGTGCTGATAAAAAAGGTACGTCTGATATTAAAAGTGTTTTTATGTCATATTTATTTAACTCTTGAATCAAAAATAAATATTATTTCAATGTATCCTGAGATCTTTTGAGACCTTTTTTTGAATGAAATATCTTAAGAATTATAAAAAAAATATTTAGAGAAGATAATAAAATAAAAAAGGATCAAAGACAAATAAAGAAATATTTGTGAGCGATAAACATCTTCAGAACATAAATCTTAAAAAAAAAGTAAAAAGTGAAATTTCATTCAAAATCATAAAATTGAAAAATCATAAGAATTTGAATGGGCGTCATAAAATCGAGACCTGGACCACTTCAAACTCAATTTAACTCTTAATTTTTAATTTGAATGGTAATTTATTTTCCTCTTTTTCGTTTTCATCAGAAACCAATTAAATGTTAAAAGTCCGAAATGCACGTTCAGTCAAAATAATTGGTTCAGGTGCAAAAATTCAGTAAATATTTTCTGTATCAGATGTTCATCATTATTTTTTTAATAATATTCTTTTATTGTACATTCTATGCTTTATTTCTCACATTCTTCCGTTGTTTTTTTTTTTAACTTTAATTTCATTTGTATTTTGAACAAACAAAATATGATACATTTTCATTGAAGACGTTCTTTAACTGTTACAATAAAAAAAAAACAGAGCAGAAGAGCAAACGAGAGATGTGTAATTTTCATTGCCTGGCGGCAGTTAAATTGATTAGCAATTAAATTACAAACCAAAAAAAAATAAAATTGCAAAAATTTCATCTGACTTCTGGTACAATGAAGAGGAGCGTATGGATGGAAAATGATCCATTTTTTAATGGCATTTCAAGACTTGAGCACACGAAACCAGTTTAATGTGTTGAATTTTTGTGTGTGTTCGTCTTAATGGGTTTTATAATACCTGGTTTTTCATTTTATGCATCATCGTGGTGTTTGTCTTCTATGCAACTAGAATTTAAATGGATTTGGCACTTAAATACGCTTTTGAGATGGGTTTCGATTTTCTGTCAAGGGCCCAGTGTATATTTTAGAAAGATAGCAATAAATAAAGGGCATTATGGCAGGAAAAAAGTCTGTCTCCTGATTTCTTAAAACGATCGTCTGACTTGAACATAGAGCCAAAAAACGAATAACGTCAGATTTGTAGGGCGGTAATCAAGCCTGCACTTAGGCCATCAGTCGTGCCCATTGTACTACGTAATCATCATCAGAGATTCTTAGCTTTTATCCTGTCATCCCAAGCAGTTGCCACCTTTATCTGGCCTTTAACTCAAATTGAGTAACCAAAAAAAGTGACATTTGAGATTGTAAAGTTTAAAAGCCGGAGCAACCTTAAAATTTATAGTCCAAAACGCTTATCACTGTCTCGTATAATCCCTTAGGTTGTTTGAAACAAAACTATCTTGTAAGCGTACAAATTGTCCAAAAACGAGGTTCGAGTGCCTTATAGTGCCAACAATGAGTCTCATCTCCGACTGTTGCAATTTTTCTCTTCCATGGTACTTTGAAACGACATTTCTCAAATCATAACTTATGAAGTAATGAAATCTGGGCTTTAATTTTATCACGTTTTTTATTTACTTTTACTTGTGTCTTTCAATTTGACTGATTGTAGTCCTTACCTGTTTCTAGTCACATGTTATTGTGACTGAATTTAAACTGAAGCCTTCACCTATTTTCATTAAATTTGATCTGAAAAAAGATAAAATTATAATAAAAATTAATACAAATTCCTTGCAAATTCCCAATTAAATTGAAACAACTTACCTCGTCATCATCTCATATTAATCTAAATGCACTCTCATCGTTCTTCCATCGCAACCTCGCCAATTTTTTTTTGTATTTATTATTATATTAAATTATGTTCACTTTTTGTTATATTCTTATGTCGCCAATTCTTGTTTTTTGTGTCTTTTCAAAAGTTCTTGTTTTTTTTTGTTGTTTCGTCTTTCAATTCAATCTTCTGCTGCTGCTGCTACTTTTGAAGACATGCAAAATGAAGATCAATCTCATCATTATTATCTCTTTTTTATTATTATTAACATTTTATTATAATAATATCATCTTGCTTTAAAGTGAGCAAAACATCACCGTATTTATATTGAATGACCATTTACTTTTTTTTTACACAAAAGAACTCTATTAAAGTCACATTATTGCATTTACAGTTGATTAGGTATGGATAATTTACTAAATTTTTTTTTGTATTAAATTTTAGTTGCAGTGTTTTTGATTGAAATTAAGCGAATATAAATTGACCAGGACAAAAATTTTATTTTTCATTACTTTTTTGAGGGAAATGAAAAATAAATAAGAGAAAAATGGCATGTTATGAAATGCATTTTTCAAATTACACACACACAGTTCAGAAAAATATCATAACAAGACAAGAAGGAAGGGGGCAGTCAACATTGATAAATATGCTGCTGCTTGAGATGTTGTGCAGAATAAATTATAACACATAAATATTTTAAATGAACCAGCATTTACAATTCACTGTTGTGTGCTGTTGTTACAGACATCGCCCAACAAAAATGTGCAATAATTTATCAATGTTTTATTTACTGTACATTTTCTTAATATTTTTATTTTCCTTTTCTCTTCTTGTAACTTTGAATGCATTCATCCATGTGCTCTCTTTATTCGGTGAAGTTTTTATAAAAATTTTTTTTTGTTGATTCTATGCTGCAAAGTGAAATAGTTGCCATTTAACCATTTAGTTGTTTATGCAATTCTTATGTTTCTTGTTTGTACTTTTGAAAATAAGTGAATGAGAACAAATAAATAACAGAAAAGTACTTGTTTACACTAGAATTAAATTGAAATTAATGTACAAAAGTTCCTTTGCTTATTCCTGTTTATTTTTATAATTGTTTTCCCCAGTCAGCACATGATCCTTAATCAGAATACACTTAAAATTCCCAGGGAGCACAAATAACGTGAGAACTTTAACAAAAAAAAAATTCTTTTGTTTTGAAATTTTTTAAAATTAATTAGAAATCTCATTCCCGTCTCAAGTATTAATTTAAATTAAAAATACATAAAGAGAAATCACTTCATAAAGCTCAATGAGAAAAAAAATCCACCCTTCAATTTAATTAAAAAGTGCACAATGTTGACAGCCCCCTGCTGTTCATTAAACCGATCAAAACAAAACATTTTTTGAAATCTGCTGAATCTCACATCAAAAAATGTTCACTTCATATGCATGGACATGAGAAACTGCATTGAATATTCTTCTCAAAACCTCACATTAATATCGCAATCACATATTAAATTAATATAAAATACGAACAAAAACAGAGAGAAGAAAAAAAAATCGGTTTTTTGCTGTTAAACTAAAATCACGTCACATGATTGAACATGAATAAAAGAAAACCTGAGAGAATGTGATTTGATCCTTTTTTTATTGTTTATTATTATGATTATACATTTTTTTTTTATTTTTATTATATTTACTTTGTTGTACATTTTTATTCGGTATTGTTTGCATTTTTTTCTTCTCTTCTCGGTTTTTAAGTTCAAAATAAACATGTGAATATCACACGATCCTATTTCACTTTTTACTATTGTAATATATTTTACCTTAAAAATGTATTTCATAATGAATGGATTTAAATACCCGTAAAATAGGACATGAGGAAGGATCATCCTTTAAATTCATTCATAAAAAGCTGGAATTTAACAAGAAACAGGATTTACTTAATTTTCTTATTATTATTTAAATTACATTTTTTTCCTTGAAAGGAATTTTATGGACTGAATGAATTTAAATTACAAGAAAGACTCAAAATTCAAAGGAAAACAAAAATATTTAACATAAATATGCTTAACGAATATGAATTTAAGACACCAGATATACATAACATAAATTTATTGTTATGTTTAAAATGAGCCAGGACAAGAAGATTTAAATGATAAATTATAAGAAAATCAAAACATGAATCTTTTATTGTTGTTTTTTTATCATTATGAATTTCATATTCAATGTATATTAAAGTTCACAGTAAAATGAAAGCTTATGGCTTAAACTGAGTCAGTCAATTTGATGACCATGCAACTGCTTTTGTATGAGCTTTTCATCTTACTCATCTTCAAGGCATAAGACTTCGAGAGCCGATTTTACACAATCTTTTAGTTTCAAGGAAGTGTCCAGCATTGTGTAGATTAAATTCCAGCGTATTTTCAAATCTAGCTTTAGACTGACATGTCGATTGAAAACTATCTTTACTTCTTTTTTAAGAATTTCAAAAGTAGTTCACTGTTTCAGCATATGCTACTTCTGATTCATACATTTCTTCATCGTTATTTACTCCGTCATCGTACACACGCCTTACTTATCGTTCAGTCTTACCGAAAATTACTCAAAATCTTTTCTTTTCGCTCATCTCAATTTCAATTATCACTTATCAACTTGAAAAGATAGGCATTAGAATGGATACAGTAACAAAACTATTGACTCTCGAGTAAAAGCACCCGAGAGTCGAGAGAGTCGTTATATCGGGCGAGAGTATCGAGTCGATACTATCGGCGGGATACCTTTAGTGGAGAGTTAGATTTTGACAAAAAAACTTCCTAAGAGCTTCATTTTAGAAAAATATGTATGAAAAAAATTCTGAGCTACAACTTTGTCGAACAAAATTTGGGTCTTAGTCGTATTTAACTGTCAAAAATTGAAAGACGTTGATTTTTAATGAGTTACTTTGAAAGTCCTAGCTTGAAAAGTTATTTTTCATATAAAAATTATATCAAGTGATGTATGAGAAAGTCAAAGCTACAACTTTCCTGAATAAACTATGAGCCTATTTACATTTTTTTTGAGGTTTAAGTTCTTTTTCGCGTTTCTGTTAGTCAAATTGTGACTCATATTTCCATTCCCAATAAATTTCATGGTATAATTTAACCCAAACATAAAATTCCAGGTAAATTTCATCTGAATATGTTTTATTTTTTATTATTATTATAATTTAAATCAATGTTACAACTCATAACAAAAACAACATTAAGAAAATATTTTTATGCATAGGAACGTACTTTTATAGCAATAACAATGCTCGGGCGTATTATTATTATTATAACTTTTAAATAAAATTCTCTGTATAAATAAACATTAAACATTTAATGAAATACAGAATCAACAGTCATCTGTTGCGATGATGGTGGAGTCTGGAGTCTTTCAATGAAACACAACATGCAAAGACAGTGGAATTTTGAGAGTGGGCGCAAAAAAATGTATGTTTTCAAGTGTGGATTTAAATTTGATCTTGAATATACCTTGGATTATATGCTTAATTTCGCTAATGAATCTTCTTCATTTCATTTCATTTCATTTAAGGTTGAAATTTTCAATGATAATCTTCTCTTTGTAATAAAATTTTAAATTTAAAGTTTTTTGAGGCTAATCATCACATTAAATAAGCTTATAAAATTATTTTACACATTTCATGTGAGTATATTAATTTTCTCCATATAAATAAATAATAAAATATTGCCTCTATTTAAAATACATGAGTAAATAGAAGACAATTAACATTTATTTTGTATGCTCATTCACTCACTCACATGTCTAGTAGATTGTCTAAATGTACATGAAATTAATGTACGATAAAATGAAGAGGAACAAAAAAGAGAAAGACTCAAATGAAATAAATTAAAATAAAACGGAACGAACATCAAAAAGTTTTCAAAACAATACTGAATGTGTTAACATATTCCGTCATTATTATTGTTTTTATTATTTTTATTTCCTTAGCACACGAAAACTGATAATAATTTTTTTTTTGTTATTTATTTTACATTATAAAATTTATCTGGTTAATTTGATTTGGCTCAAATTTAACAGGAAAAGTGAATTTTCATTGATTATTGAGTGAAATTTCAATTCATCTGAACCCAGATTACACAATTTTTGATTAAATGCAACAACGTTGCAATGCATCATCAAGTGCTTCTTGGGTTTCGAAAACACGTCGTTTAAGGTAAACACTGTCAGAATTGAGTGAAATTTGATATTGAGACTCGTTTAAGGACTTAATTTCGTATTTTTTCAGTGAAACTTTAAATTCTTATCGTTTTACAGTACTGTTGTGTGATTTTTGCCATACAAACTATAATTTTTTCAATGAAAGCCTGAAAATTACTACAAAAGCCCTTTTGAACTTTTGTTGCTCGAATTTTGATATGAGAAATTTTATGGCAGGTTTTTTTCAAAATTTAGTAGCAAAGGCGTTGAAAAATCGTTTGCGCAGACAATGAGAGCCACCAGAAGCTAAATTACAATGTAAATGCAGTTTATCAGCGTAAATGACGTCATTTTGACATATTTTTGATAGATTAACGAATTTCTCATATGAAATTAAATCGTATCAAAATCAGATTCACAGATAAATTTCCTGCAACTTTCCCATACAAACTGTGAATGGATTTCTGTCAAAAATCTTCAAAATACTGTCAAAAAAAGTGATTTTAAATTTTTTTCACAGAAATGGACCGAAAATCGGCCTGTCAAAGCTATTTTTGAGGAAATTTGATGATTCAGATTACTTTTAATAAATAACGGAAATTTTTTTTCAAATTCAAATTATTTTTCCGTTAAAAATTTATAAACTGCATAATTTTAACTTAAATTTTACATTTAAACGCACTCTAATCCTAATATTTTAATTTAATATATTTTATTATTTCTTTATTTACAGAAAATAAAAAAAAAACACCGACATTCAACCAAGCCCAATCCCAATATTGATACACTCAAATGTAACACATTCACGCATCAAAAGTATATTTTAAATCAATTTACACACAAAAAATTGAAATAAAAAATACGAGCAATTCGTGAAGAACGACGTGAATATGAATAAATCGATCTAAATTTTCTTCAAATGCATGAATGAATTTAATTCTTTCAAGGTTTCAAGTAAACACATGTCTCATTAAAAGATATTTTTGTCTCATTTCATTTCATTTCATAAAAAAAAAGTAATTATCAGGAAGAAAATAAAAAAATAAAAGAAAAAATTTAATTTCACAAACAAACAATGAATCTGAGATTAGTGATTTAGTGAGTGAAACATACAAATAATAATAAAAATAAATAAATACGAGAAACGTTGTAAATTTAATATCTTTTAAGAGTGTTAACAACAATTAGTTTAGAAAAATAATAAAAGCACACATTCTTCTATGCATGTGCACACTAATCTTGTAATGTAACATAAAAAAAAGTAAAACAATGAACAAACACACACATAACTAGTTTACAAATAAATCGGATAAAGAGATATTGAGAAAAAAAAGAATGCAAATGCAAATCCAAATGCTTTTTAAATGAATAAATTAAAAAAATAAAAATAATAACATAAATTGTGTAAATGTGATAAAAATAAATAAAACCTTGCAATAATAAGACAACAAAGAGAGAGACAAGTTGCTGCATCTAATCTGGTTTATGTTTTAATAATATTTTACTTTTTTTTTACTAACTTAAAATGAATAGTGAAAAAAATACAATGAATACAATGAATATGCAAAGACAACATCTAAGACAACTTGAAATGCGGCAAGGTGGAGTTGTGGCAGTAATAAGATATGCAATTTATGTAACATTGTTTGCTTTGTTTCAAATCCAATGTAAGTATTTTTATTTGTGTGTTTTTTCTATTTATTTTAATTTTTTTTATATTTTTTATGTTTTAAATGAGAGGAAAACAAATAACTAGCATTGATTTGGTTAAAAAAAAAAAAATAATAACATAAATTGTGTAAATGTGATAAAAATAAATAAAACCTTGCAATAATAAGACAACAAAGAGAGAGAGACAAGTTGCTGCATCTAATCTGGTTTATGTTTTAATAATATTTTACTTTTTTTGTACTTAAAATAAAATGAATAGTGAAAAAAATATAATAATAAATACAATGAATATGCAAAGACAACATCTAAGACAACTTGAAATGCGGCAAGGTGGAGTTGTGGCAGTAATAAGATATGCAATTTATGTAACATTGTTTGCTTTGTTTCAAATCCAATGTAAGTATTTTTATTTGTGTGTTTTTTCTATTTATTTTAATTTTTTTTATATTTTTTATGTTTTAAATGAGAGGAAAACAAATAACTAGCATTGATTTGGTTAAAAAAATTTAAAAGAAAGGATTTTAAAACAATTCAAGTGTGTTGATTGATTATCAAAATTGTGTTGATTTATTGAAATTATAATTTTTTTTGAGTTATGTGCTACTATGATTTTGTAATAATTTTATGTTAATATCTGTGTTAATTGAAGCTTGAAATTTCAGGACAAGTGCTGTGAAGCTGTTTTCTGTTCAATTTTTGATTGAAAGTAGTTCGGGGTTAATGGTGTGTGATAACAGATGTTTCAATTTAAGTTAAGTTCTTTATTTCACGGTCATA
The DNA here is from genome assembly GCA_900002565.1 of Culicoides sonorensis. Classification (NCBI taxonomy): domain Eukaryota; kingdom Metazoa; phylum Arthropoda; class Insecta; order Diptera; family Ceratopogonidae; genus Culicoides; species Culicoides sonorensis. The sequence continues at coordinate 236,512 of LN483385.1, read as the reverse complement.
CCGAAGATTGATGACCTTCAACGTCATTTTTAATAAGTGGAAATTTTGAGCAAAAATTGCTTGAATTTTTTATTGGATAAAAGAGCTTATAAGAATGGACTTTAACTCATGCGCTGAAAGATTGGGATAAGAAATTGGCCCTGAGGAAGAGCCTGAAAACGGTCAAAAGTTTAAAATCCTAAATTTTCTCAAAATAACGGTTTTTAAAAAAAAAAATCCAAATGGCGGATTTTTAACCCTCCGTTCAGCGATAACTTTTTACCCTAACTTTCAGCGACGGAGTCTAACTAAGCCCCAAACTATTTTAAGTAAAAAAATCATGTTTTTGTTAGTTTTAGACAAAAAACACCTTAAGCAAAGTTGTAGAGCATATTTCAAGCTACAACTTTGCTGAAGTGACCAAGTCGATGTTTCATTAATTTAGAGCCCAAAAATAGCACAACATGCAATTTTGAGCTCATTTTTCGGTTTTTTTTACTTAAATGACCAGGTCCTTATTGTACATATTAAGGCCAGCAAAGTTGCAGCTTAAAATGTTGTCTACAAATTTTCTTCAGGTCACTTTTAACTAAAACTCATAAAAATAGGACTTTTTTGTACAATATAATTAGGGGCCTGGCCAGACCCTGTCGCTGAATCGAGGGTTAAAAATAAATTTTAATTTTATTCAATGAAACGAGTCCCTTCGAAATGCACTTTTCTAAGCCGCTCAGTGGTAAAACTTCCTCATTTTTTCAATCAGAACTAAGTCAATCAGATGATTTTCAAGGTATTTTAGTCCGGCAGAATTATTTGCCATTGTAACAAATTTCATGAAATCAATAACAAAAATGAAATACTTCGAATAAGTGATAAATCTTTCCAATGAAATCAATTTTTTTTATTATTTATTAATAAAATCTTCAAAATTTCTTTCTTGTACATTTTTTTTTTCTTTTCATAAAAAATAGATTCATAAAATTGTGTTTTTTATTGAATTTTATGGTCAATTTCGTAATTTGCTTCTCTTCTATTTTGTTTTTTTATGTCCATTTAAGAAATTGAGTGTGTTTGTGTCACACATTAAAAAAACATGGAAAAAATTGGTATGAATGAAAGAATAAAAGAATCTTAAAAGGGCACCTTTTTGAATCGTTTTCTTTTTCTTCTCTTTTTATTAATATTATTTCTCAATTTTTTGTAATTCTTATTTTTTCTGAATATTTTTAATAGAAATTTATAGTAAAAAATTGTTTGAATTGAATTCTTTTTTCTCAATTTTTTTTATTTCTTTCCATTTAACGCCTTCATATTTATTTATTTATCAAGTATTTTATGCACCTAAATGTGACCATTATTTGATGAATGAGAATCACTTTAAAATAAAATATAATAAAAAACACGTACATTTTCATAGATTTTTGTTTAAAATGATGTAAAATAAAATTGTGTGTAAAGTGAAGAGAATACGAAAATAATGAGACCTTGTCTATTTACTTTAAAATTTTATTTTATCTATACTCAAGGGAGACATAGACGTCATGCTGCCGGTAATCTTTCTTTGAAAAAAATTATCAAATAATTTATAATGTTTAAGAAGAGAAGAGACCGATGTCTGTGACTGGACTTGTGATACCTCACACATAGGTGGAAAAAAAGAAAAATTAAGTTCCTAATAAATAAATTCAAGTTTGATGATGTCTTACTTCGATTTTAATCATGTTTTTATGTTGATTTTATTGTTATTGCTCTATCTCGCTTTCTGTGTGTGTGTTACATTTATATTGCTTTTGATTACTGGTTCATCGTTTGAGGTCTTTTGAGTTGGTTTTTAAAGTAAACGAAGGAATCCTAATTAGAGGCTGGTACAATTTTGATGGGGGTTTCAAGTCAAATGAAAATTTCTTGATCAATTTCAAAGTTTACCGTTACTCAGGGATGGATTTATGAGGGGGGAGCGGAGGAAGGGGCTCAATCTTCTTTATGATTTAATATTTGTATAATAAATATGAGTCAACTAACAAAATTTGGCTCCTATTCACACTCTCAGAGGAATCATATATTTTTTCCTTCCCCCATGAGAAAAAAATTGTATCCACCCCTGCTCGCTCCACCCCGATAAATTTTAGTCAGTCATTTTTTACTTTCTCAGGGGTATGCGGGTCTGTTTCGCCCCATCATCATTGTCACAGCCAAAATAGACATACAGTAATGAATTTTAGTCGTCTTCCTTTATTTTTTTATTACACCAACAATAAACCAATTATATCATAAAATTCAATTTCAGATTTTCTCTTCCTCTTCCATGCAAATTAGCTCGTGATTTAAAAGTTCTCAAATTACATGAGGGACTAATTCGTACATCCTTTATTACGTTTTTTTACTGTTTCATTGAATTCATGTTATAAAAAATTTAGACATATCACGTTACATCAAAAAAAAAGTAAAATTACGTGGTTCAAGTAAAAAAAAATCATGGATATCGACATATCGCCAGTTTATTAGCGTCACTTTATTGAATTACCTCGTCAATTCCGTCATTGTAGGTCTTCCTTATCATTTCAATTTATTGTTCAATTGTCTGGAGCACGAGTCCTTTGTTAATCATTTTATCAATATGGTGTTTTTTTGGTTGAAAAATGAAAATTTTATTGAAATTACATTGAAAATTGTCTCAATTCCAACACGACAAACTCTAATTCAATATCAAATTTCATCATCAAACCTCAGCTTTGTATGAACAAATTTTACATGTTCACAAATTCCAAGAGGAAAGTTTCGCATGCATTTTTGAACTAAATTTAATTTCATACTCACTTTAAAAAAATAAAAAAAAAACTTCAATCGATGTAACACAGGAAGCATGCTTCAATAGAAACCAATAAAATTTGTAATTCATATTGTTAAATATTGTTGTTTAAAAAAATGGGTAAAAAAAATCAAATCAATTTCAATTCTATTCAATTGAATTGAGAAAATACAAAAAAAATCAAATAAAAATTCAAGTAAACATTATTACATTTTAATTGTATAATCAGATAATTTTAAGTACTTTGGCATAAAAAAAAAATGAATTTTTTCAACTAATTATTTGAATCTTAGTGACCTTTATGAGAAAAAAAGCATTGAAATGATTATTTAATGGAGACATTACAATACTTTTTTTGCATTCATTAGTGTTCAATCGCAATTCAAATGAAATACCAGGGAAAAAAAGTTCCAAGTTAATGAAGCAATTTCATGTGATTGACTTGGATTTTGACGTAACTGTAACACTCAACCTTCCTCACTTAATTTTTTATTTTTTTTTTGAATTTTTGCAGTTTTTTTTGCAATAACTTAAGTAAGTACTTTTTTTTATTTTTAATTAATCAACAAATAATTGCATGGTTAATTTAAAGCTGATGTCTTTGGAAAAAAAAAATTGTAAATGCAGCGAAAAAATACTCATATACTCAAATTAAAGGCAATTGTTTACACAACTCATTAGTTTTCTATTTTTATTATTATGATTGTTTTGTCAAATTGTCTCACGCTTCGTAATTAGAGTTGAATGATTTCGAGTAACAAGGTTTTAATAAAAAAAAACTTAATTTGAGCTGAGTGAGTTATTATATTTTTTTATAAATGAAATGTTTTTTTTCTGTTTTTTAAAGATTACAATGTAATTGCAAAATTAATTGTGTCATGTTATAAATATTGCCTTTTTTCTTGCACGTCAAAAAAGTTTCAGTTTCTCTCTGACTAGTCAAACAGGTGAAGGCAAATTCTGCCTCAGTTCAATTTCCTTATCGCGCTTCCTCCTTAGCAGAATAAATAATGGAATTTTTAACATTTACTCTCTTTTTTTAACTTCAAAGTTAGAATTTTACTACAAAATAATTACAATAATTAAAAACAAAACTTTAAATTTCTCACAATTCATTTCAAAAATGTTAAACGTCTATTTTTTATTTAATCTCTTGATCTACATTTAATTTTTTACCCATTTAATATTACATTTGATAGGAAACTAATTTCACTTGACCATGAATTGCATTTAAAAGAAAAAGAATAGAAATTAAAATATTCAACAGTTTAGTACAAGAAAAAAATAGAAAATCCCATCTTATAACCTCTCTTTTATATTTTTATTTTAACGTTATTCTTACATTTTTTTGTGACCATCAATTTTTTTTGGTCATATTTATAATAATAATAATAATAATTTTGTATAAAAAGTTCAAATAGAATAGAAATCAAAATAAGAAATAACCTTTACAAAAATTAAAGTAACAATACTCACTAAAAACTATTATTAATTTAGTAACGCAGCGTAACAATTTATATTAAAATATAAAGAGAAAAAATATGTTAAAAATAAAAAAAAAACATACAAATTAATAACAATAAGAAGAAAATACTTTATTAATATTATTTTATTATAATTTTTTTTTTGATATTTATTCTAAGCCTATTTAATAATTTTGTCGTGTAATTATTTGTTGTATGAGTGTGGTTTTTTTGAATATGAAAGGCGTTGTTCACTTATGACACCTGAAAATGTATTGAAATTGACTTCATGTTTTTTCTTTAAAAACGTTTCAGTGTCAGAAAATGTTTGGTGTTTTCGTTTAGGACCCCTCAAGACTTGGTACCAACTTGTATGTGTGCATGATCTGCAAGTAATTTTAGACTCGAACAAATCCTGCTTCCCCTCGTTCAAATTGTTTCTTCTCAAAAAAAATTTCAATTCAATTCATTTCATGATCAAAGTGATAATAAATGAACAATGCCATACATCTTAGAAAAACAAAAGCTTCGATTCTTCCATATTTGCTATTCAATGTTTTTCTTCTTTTTTTTCTGTTGTTTATTAAAAAGTAAAGCTTCTTAACTTGAAACTAATTCATTTTATTGTTTACTTAACACGAATTATATTTTTTTAACAGAAGCAGAGTAGAGAAGAGCAAAAAACCCACGTGCATGCATGAATAAATTTTCTTCTATTGATTTAAGATAGATTTTGACTTTAAAATGCGCTTTACGGGATGGTTACTCAAACACGAGTCTTTGCCTTGGTTTCTTCATATGAAATTGAGATATTGGAGAACACTCTCAATTATCCACCAATTTTCTCACAGTCCTATTTTGATAGCCCATTAGTACCGTCCATTCCCATTAGTTTCAAATTTTTAAATATATCCATTCCTCGACTTTTAATAGCTTTAATAATCATCTCTTTCGTTCCTTTACTTTTTGCTCTTTCTTCTGACATAATTTATTGAACAAAAATTCTGCATTTGGTTCCGTTAAAAATACCTTAAGATTTTCCTGTTGTTGTTCTGAAATTTTAATTTTTTTGCTATCAAAGTATATATTATTGATGGAATTGTACTTAGACTAGTCTATTTTTGTGAATGATATTAATTTTTCGGTTTGTCTTCTAGTTTTTTTCCGGTCTATTGTTTGTGAAATATTTTGTGGACCAGTTGATTCCTGTGAATGACAGAATAAAATTTGATTCATAGCATAGATGAGTCAAAAATTTACCTTTTTACTTTTATCCAACTCCTCTTCTGCCTTTGTTTTTAGCTCAATTATTTCATCATTTAAATCCGACTTTAGGGCAGCTTCACAATATTTGAAACAGTTTTCAAATTCATTTAGCTTGGCGAAGCATTTGGCATGATATTTGTATGCATCAGGTTGACGCTTCGATATATTGAGAACCTTTGTATAGGGTTCAATGCATTCAGTGAATTTTTTTTCATCAAAACTCACCCTAACGGATGTGAATGACAGAATACCAGTTTTTTCTAATTTCTATTTTTTCATTAGGTCTTTTAGATTAATTTGTGTATTTTCCCATTTATTTTCTATTTTTTGAGAGAGTTTGCCGGGCTAATGAGCTAACTATAGATATGAAAAAGGCTCCACCGCGGTCCCTATGGGGCCTATGGGAGCTAACTATGTTCTGAGTGAAACATTGCAATGTTTGCAAAGTAAGCTATTTCTGTAATTATTGCTTTGTTGTTTCGAGCTCTTTTGAAGTTATGTTGCTTAACGTGAAAACACTGTATGGCCTAATACATGTTCAATAAAGGATCTGAATCAGTTGACTATCGAAATCGTCTCTCAATTTTGAAAACCTTCGAATCCTTCTTAATTTCCATCATTGCATTTCTCTGCTATTACTGTCTTAAATTTTAATTTTCTGCTCAAAATTCTGAAAAAAAAAATTAAAATTTGTGTCATTAAATTCAAAAAATCTTTTTGATATGTAAAAAAAAACTGACGCAATTTCATCGAAAAACAAGAATAATTCTTAATTATTTCCGCACACCATCATCAAATATCATTAAAATCATCATTTGCTTAAAAAAAAAGTATCAAGTAAAATGCGGTCACTTTGTATATTTGTGGTTGCATTTACTTCAAAAAACATCATATCAAAAAAATATACAGAAACAAAAGCATCACTCAAGTCAATCATGGAAATCAAACATGATTATTACACAGATCATTATTTATTTTTGTAATTATTTTCATTTTTTCATCTTTTTACTCTCATTTAACTGTACGAACCAAGAAAATCCATGAAGAAATTTAATTATCGGTTGTGTTACATTTAAAATAAAAAAAAAACATCAAATCACCGGTATAATAATAACAAATTTTTGATAGTTGAATATTATTTTTATTCGGCATTTGTTGTGTTTATTTGTGCTTATTGATATGAACACACAATTTAATTTTAATTTTTCAGTATTTTCTATACAAATAATGAGATGCGGATCTCGATTTAATGATTTTACTTTTTATATTTCAATCAATTTTTGTTGATTCTGCTAATTTTTTTTTTGGGTTATTATCGATTATTTGATGGTGTTTAACTCTGACGGATGAAATTCTTTGAGTTTAATTATCCGTACAAATACAATTCAAGTGAGAGGTTTACTGTTAAATTTTTTTGTGTAAGAAGCAATTTGAACGAATAACGGGGTGGCTTTTTAAAGAGACTTAATGAAGCGAATCAAGTAGTTTAATATTTTTTGTATGGTTAATTGTTTATGGGAGCTTTGAACGTTAATTTTAATGGACCTTGGATGATTTTTAAATAACCGGAATGAATTCATAATTTCATCAAATCAAGTTTTTCTTTTTTTGAAATTTAAGGCTTATTAAATTTCATGTCTTGGGTAATGTTAAGCTAAAAAAACTACTTTACCGATATCAGGGGAAGCAAAATCGATATTTTTGGTTCAAGAATTTAACCGTTACTCTAAAAAATACTATGCAAAATTTTTTTACTTGAAATTTTGTTCAAATTCAATTCAATTTGACTCATAAAAGCATTTTAATCGCGAACCTGATCTTTTACTCAAAGAAAAAAAATGGAAACACATTATTTATCACCAACAACTTGCTAAACTAATAATTATTGCCTTGTAATATTACAAGAGTAAACAGGTGTCTTTATTTATTATTTCCATTCTTTATTCATTCATTTTTCTTCGTGTAATTGTGATATTGTTAGAAAGACGTTCCGAACATTTCCAAAGGGTATGTGTTTACATTAAAAAATATTATTATTATTATTTATTTTCGTTTCCTTTCTCAAATTTAGATAAAAAATTATTTTTACTTTAAATATTACAGTACAAAAAAAAGACTACCATATAATTATATAATAACATCAAGGAATGAATGAAGAAATAACCCGAAAAAATACGTTTTTTTTATTTGACCAAAAGTACAGATAAAAATTTTGTTCAATGAGGAACCGGAAAGAATTGTAACTCTCACATCACATATACAAGCATTTTGTATGATGAGAAATTATTCAAGTATGGCATTTATTTTTATACTCTCTCTAACAACCTCTTGGACACACACTAAACCTTCTTTTAATAATATACACACAAAGACGCCGCTAATTTCAATTTATTTTTACTCAAAAACATCATCTTTTAATTTTTATTTGAATTATAAAATTAAAATTAAAAAAATTGTGTTCAAAAAAAACTTTTCTGATTGTAATGTAAGATTACAGTTTTTGCTGTATCATGTTATTGGTGTTGATTTAAATGTGCCGTAAAAAGTATTTTTTTTTTTTGTTTTTTATTTTAAACATATACCGGGAAACTTAAAAAAAAAAAAAATTAAAATAGAAAGGTAATTAATGTTTTCATGTTATTTTATGTTTTTTTGAAATGAAATCAAATTGGACTTAAAAATTTCAGTAAAAACGGTTGACATTTAATTAAAAAAAAAATTAAATGTACTTAATTTTAAGTGTAATATTGCACCATTTTTTGCACTGTTTTGAGATAATTAATTGAAATTTTTAACTTAAAAAAATTTAGCAAACCATGGAAGTTTTTTCTTCAGAAGTAAATAAAAATAAGCAATTAAATGACTCTTTTTCTTGTAATGATGCGTTTTCTTGGTTAAATGTGTGTTTTTTTAAATTTTTTCGCAAAATTAAATAAAAATGAAAGAAAAAAAAAAAATTATGTTCCAGTAATGTTCTTATTGTGAAATTAACTGACATAAAGTCCCGTTTAATAACTTCGTAGAAAATTTCTCATATTTATCATCATGCAATTTAGTGAAGGCCAATTATGATGCATTTTTACTATAAATTTACTTATTTTTTTTACACAACTTAACTTTTTAATAACAACTTTAATCTACTTACGTGTAATATGTTGAAGTGAAAAATGGAAACTGGTCGTTTAATGATTGAATGTAAGCGCATTTTTGTATCAAGGGTCTTAATTTGTATCCATGCTGCACAGGAAAGGATTACGATTTATTTTCAGCTCTTGTATTTCCTTTGAAATGTAAATTTGCATTTAACTTAATTTTCTACCAATTTGACAAGATGCCGCCAACTTGCTATAATTTGCCAGAATGCCCATGTCTATATGACCAACCCACCATTGATGATCCTAAGTTGGCTCGTACTGATCCGAACAAAGATCTGACATCACTTTCTGTCCTATCTTAAGGGATCACAGCCGTGTCCCAGCGATACTTTTCAATATCAATCAAGACGGTCGTCATGCTGTGAGTTGACCTAAAGCTAGATCGATCGATGGCGTAATAGCAGATTTAAGGGCACTACAAGTAAGAAACTGGAAAGAGAAAGCGCAGAATAGGCAACTCTGGAATTCAATTCTTGACCAAGCCAAGCCTAGAAAATGGTTGCTTGTTGATGAACTGGATTAAAATACATCTTGTATTAGATATGAAAAGGGGTTCACCACAGACCGATAGCTTACTGTGATCTTTAACTTAGTTCTTGTTTTTTTTTTCTCGCAAAATAATTTCACAGGACTGTGCACTTTGAAAGTCAATACACGACTGATCAAAATATAAACAAACGTCACTCACCTTCAGTCACTCAAATTCAAATGTCATTCAGACCCTTTCGGGTTTTTTCTGATCGATACCCTTTCAAACCATTAATATCTTATTTCTGAACAGACTCAATGACGACTTCAAACAGATCAATTTTACTTAAAAAAAAATCAAATACAACAATAAAACTTGAGACTCTCTTTGTTAATGCTACAATTAGTATAATTTGCTTATTAATAATATTATATATTTTTTCCTGTAATACAACAACACAAATATAAATTAAAAAAAAAATCCATAAGTTTGCGTACATGATAAAGCAACTATGAGAGCATTAAGTAGTCTTTTTACATTTCGTTGCACACTGATGCTTACACGTCGCTGAAGTAAAAATAAATAAGTTAAATACATGAAGTACTTATGGCAATTATTATACATTCGTTACTTACCTTTTCCAACTACTGTTTTTTTTGTATTGTATTTTTTTAAAGTAAGTATTTTATCAAGTCGGAACAATATGAGAAATTGAATTATTGTTATTTGCATATAAATTGGGCTCAATAACATCATTATTAGTGTCATGTTGGATGATTACCCTTCAGCAAGTCTCTTATGTGACTTGACTTGTTGTTGCCATTACTGAGACAAAAATTCGTCTGAAAACATTTCTGTTTACAGTTTCAATCTTATCAATTTAAAACCAGTGAAATATTCCAATAGGGCACTAAAACGACCACTGACATCTCATATTGACCAATGGCTTAAAGGGTCTCTGAAAAATGTTACTTACCCTCATATTGGTCATATGAGCAATCTGGCAAATGCCAAATAGGCAGCAGTAAATCGTCTTTTAGAAGTAAGGTTTAGCGTAAATTTTAAAGAAAATCATACAGAATGCCAGGACCGTTAATAACTTTCAATCCACTCCTAGTAACCCTTATAATGAAGAATCTTATTGAAATTAGCTAATGTTCAATGTATTTCTATAAAAAATTCACAATCAAATCTAAAATCTTAAAAAAAATAATTTGCGTGGTTCCATTTTTTCCCATGACAACGCCTTTTATAGTATTTATTTAATTTTTTTATACTGATCTCTGAACAAACACATCATAAAACAAATTCGTGTAATCAAATTTAATGGTAACTCATTTACAGAAAAAAAATTTAATATAATATAATAATATTCTCAGAATATCGCTTTTTTAATGACGAAAAAAATAGACAAAATATAAAAAAAAACATTTGCTTAGCCATTGACCACCAAAATTGTGTAATTATAGAGGAATGCATTAAAAAATTGAATGATTGTTGTTCCTTCTTCTAAATTTGATCGTATCTTGATATATTTTTTTTTATTTGTCTGTGTATCTAATGTACACTTATATTTCCCTTGTTTTGAGTACATTTTTGTATAAAAGACCGATATTTATCTATATTGAGATGTTTTTTGGCTAATATTTTGATTTGAAAATAGTAACATGTTAAAAGTGAAAACTGAACAAGTTCTGAAGGGTCACGAAAATGTTTGTTGTAAGGGTAACTGAAATGTCACATTATCCAGACTTAATTCAAGTGTCGGAGGGTCCATCAAACGGTGTAAAAATAGTATTTATGGGTCTTAGGGTAACAAGAGGTGTTGTCAATTCTGACATTTACTGGGCACGCAGGTGAAAGTTTGACAATCTCTTTTTACGTACAGAATTTTTGAAATTTCCGTACATGTATTGATACAAAATGAGCTGTCAACTTTTATCTGGGTACCCAGTTAAAATGACATTGAATTGAATTGACAAACTGATTGACAGTTTTTTTGTATAGATACAGTGTAAGTTACAGAAGCTCCAAATTTTAATCTTACATCAGTGTTGCCAAATCGTTCAAATTCGAAATTCATTTTATGGCCTTCAGGGAATTTTACGATTATCGAGGTATGATGAGCAATATTCAAATACAAAATTCTTTAAAATGGTGTAAAAAATTTGTACTTAATTCCCAATTTTATTTTAAATTTTATAATTGGCAACCCCGCTATGACCTGCTTTTACCCTTTGACCATAAAATACAACGAGCACACTTAATAAATTTTCATTGAAGCCAACCATGCTCTAATGATGATGCCTGATTTGATGAATCTGAGAACATTAAAAAAATAGAAAATAAAATTACAATTCCAAGAAAAATAAATAATCTTCTCTAATTAATCAGACTACCGAAATAATCTAACATTCCATTCTATTGTCAAATCATAGAAACGCGTTCTAATGACCATCAAATTAAAGACATGAACAGCAGCAAACAGAATTTTTCGGTTCTCATTTTCATGTTGTATTATATTTACTTAGGAACCATGTCTGACACGCAAACAGGAACAATTATTGTGTCATTATCTGGTAGATATTCTATTTTTTCTGACATTTTTTGTATTTATTTACTTATGTCTTACTATCATTAATTTTTTTTCTTCTCTCCAAGTCATGTTAAAGAAGAATTTTCGATTATAATTTAATTAAATTCAAGATAAAATTTTATATTACAAGACTTAAAACAAAAAAAACTGGACAAAAAAAACGAATTTGATACAATTAACGAGTAAAAAAAAAGACAAGACAAAAAATTCATCAATCATATGACATTCCTTTTATTTTTCACAGTCACATTAATTTTAATTTAAATAAAATAATTCTTTGTGCCACACAATGTCACACAACTGCCGGACAAATGTAATCCAGTAATAATCCATTTTAATATGAATTCAATTCAAAAAGAACGTGTAACAAAAAAATCGAACATCTGATGTATGGGAAAAAGAAGGATTAAAATGAAGAAATAGAAATGACGATGATGATGATGAAAAAAAGTCAATTTACACGTCGAATGATCGGATCGGTCAATCGTCGTTCTGGTTAATAACCACTGATTATGTTTTTTCTGTTCTAGAACAGTGACGCACAGCAAAATGTTATAAAATAAATTAATAATAAAATAAAATAAAATTCTTGACATGACAAGAAAAACATGAAACTTGTCAACATAATTTTTTATTTATTAGATTCATTTCATTGATTAATGTGTTCGAAGAGAGATTGAAGATAATTAAGATTTTTTTTTTGTTTTGATATAATTTTATATAATTTAATGTTTCAATTTTACCCTCAAGTCGTTTACAATCAGATAGCTTTAATTGTATTTGATCATGATTTTAATTGCAATTATTTGCGAAAAAAAGAAAAAAATCGGTATTCAAATAAAAAGTTTATTTATTTTCAATATCCGATCCAAATACCTGTTTTCCTTTGTTGATAATATTAAATTATGATTATTATTGTTGTTCATTCACTTTCAATTGCGATTTTCTTTAAGACATTTTTTATATGAGGAAAATGCGCTTTTGAGAAGACATTGAATTTTATGAGAAAGACACTTTAAGTCATGTGAAGAAGAAAATGATTTTTTTTCTAAAGTTTTGATACATTTTTTAATCGTAAAAGATCATTTTTAAAAGTTTTTTAATTTTTAAAAACAGTTTTAGGAGGTTTAAGGAAGTTTTTCAATCATTTTTGCACTGTTTCGAATCTTTTAAGACAATTTTTCAAAGTTTTTCAATCTTCAAAGACATTTTCTGAAAGTTTTTCAAATTTCAAAGACAGTTTTTGAAAGGTTTTCAATCTTCAAAGTCAGTTTTTGAAAGTTTTTCAAATTTCAAGGACAGTTTTTGAAAGTTTTTCAATCTTCAAAGTCAGTTTTTCAACCTTCAAAGACAGTTTTTGAAAGTTTTTCAAATTTCAAAGGCAGTTTTTTGAAGTTTTTCAAATTTCAAGGAAAATTTTTGAAAGCATTTTAACCTTCAAAGAGAGTTTTTGAAAGTTTTACAAATTCAAAGAACAGTTTTTGAAAGTTTTACAAATTTAAAGGACAGTTTTTTAAAGTTTTTTAATCTTTAAAGCCAATTTTTGAAAGTTTTTCAATCTTCAAAGGCAGTTTTTTAAAGTTTTACAAATTTAAAGGACAGTTTTTGAAAGTTTTACAATCATTTTTGCACTTTTCTGAATCTTTTGGGAAGTTTTTCAATCTTCAAAGTCAGTTTTTGGAAGTTTTTCAATCTTCAAAGACAGTTTTTTAAAGTTTTTCAATCTTCAAAGGCAGTTTTTTAAAGTTTTTCAATCTTTAAAGCCAGTTTTTTAAAGTTTTTCAATCTTCAAAGGCAGTTTTTTAAAGTTTTTCAATCTTTAAAGCCAGTTTTTGAAAGTTTTTCAATCTTCAAAGGCAGTTTTAAATTTTTCAAAAAATTTTTGCACTTAACTTCATCATTCAATTTTACTTTTCCCATTTTAAACTGATTATAAATCGTGTTTTACGTGTTCCAGTTCCTCATTTTTTTTAAAAATAATATCAAAAAAAAAAAATCATAATAACAATAAATATAAATATTAACCAACAAATATTTTTCTTTTCTTTTATTAAATTTAATTTTATTTTGAAAGATACGCACGTTTTAATACAAACATCATATTTATGAATGAAAAATATTAAGTTCAAGCAAAATCAACAATTTTCGTGTTAAATTATTTTTTTCATGTCTGACCCATGGCCGCATATTTGATTCAATAATCAGATACTGAAAATGATATGATTGTTTTATTTTCACGGTAATTGTCTTTCACGCATATTTATTTGGTTTTTCGGTTTTTTTTTTCGTGTGTGTGGTGGCGTCTTTGGTCATGTACTTTCGTGGTTTAATGTGCGTTTATAATGATTTTGTCGGTGTTGATTTTTTTAGACTCAATCATTATTTTGATTACATTGAAATGAGAAAACATAACAACAAAAAAAACGTGGGACGAAGTTGTGTCACATGAAATTTTCAATGTCCAGATCTTATGAAATGATAGAATGATTTTTTTTTTGATTGATTGTTGTGATTTTATTTGAATTTGAATTTAATGATCGCTTTAATTTCATAAATAAAAGATTTCTTGGAAATGAGGCATCGAACCTTTTTTTTTAATCATATTAATATTTTTTTTTCAATTTTATCGTTACAGCTGCCCATGCCTGTTACTTCCCCATCGAAATTCAAGGTGAATATGTGACACAAAGCACTTATGTCACACCCAGTAATGACATCAAATATTCGCACATCAACATCACTGACGATGCGGTTCCAATTTGGGGTCACTGCTATCGCCGTATCGGAAATAACGTGATTTTGATGATTGGAGACGAGGAAACACCGTGTTTCAGGTGTTTCAATTTCAAACTTGTCACAAGGAATATCTTGCAAGTAATCACTGCGGATGCGGATTACATGTCAAAATGTTACACAAATGACATTAAAGTGCTTGCATCGTGTCCCATTGAAGATGCGTCATCGCAATTCATGAAGCCAAACATGGAAATTACGCTGTACAAGACTCACAATTACATGGGTGATGCGATAATTAAGGAACATTGTCCATTTAGTGACCGGTATCGTTTGACTTACAACACTGATGACGGATTTGAAGACAAAATTGAATGCTCATCAAGTTCAGATCGTATTTCAGAAGTGTCGGAACTCGATTCCTGTCCCAGTGGATCACAAATGAACTTGAGATTCAAGGGATGTTCATTTGAAGATCACGACATTAAATTTGATTGTCTTGGACATTGGACGGGGGCTGATAATCACAAATATGTCGCACTAATGAACGCGAAAAGTACCGGGACATTGGGCCCTCAATACAGATGTGCGATATACGAATCGAATCTCGATACAGGTGACATCACATTAACATTCAGCAATGATTCGACATGCACTCACATTTATCGACCCAAACCTGGACTGATCAGGGGAATGCAGAAAAAGGAGGCATTGCGCAAAGAAATGCTAATTTTACATCCAATGCCGATCAAATCATGGCCTGATGTGAACTTTTGTCGATTCCCTTCATTTATGCACGGTGAATGGCAACACTTGACAATCAGACCCGATAAAATTGTGTATAAAGATCACACGTCGTTCAAGACTTATACAATGAAATGTATGAAAAATCCAATTCCAGACAGATATTTGGTGTTAAGTCGATCACAATGGTGAGTTTTTAACTGAAATTTCATTTAAATTTGACTTGCAATTTAATTTAAATTTAAAATCCATAGCGGTGAGGAGACATATCAATGCATTTGGATCACACGGAGGAGTCACAACGTGTTGGAATTCCAAATCGGCCTGATTTCAAATAAGCAGACATTTTCGGATGACTTGTGTTCGAAAGCGCATTTCAGTGAAACGAGGTGGATCACAGAAGCGAGTAAGTTTAACGGTTTTTATTTTGAATTTCAATTCAATTTTTGAAATTTAACGGTTATTTTTTTGAATTTCAATTCAATTTGCGAAATTTAACGGTTTTTTTTGAATTTCATTATCATAATTTTACATTTAACGGTTTTTTTTTGAATTTCAATTCAATTTTTGAAATTTAACGGTTTATTTTTAAATTTTATCATGAAAATTTTGAATTTAACGGTTTTTTTTAATTTAAATTTCAACAGGAATCGACTCAAATGTCACATCATTCCCATGTCCGACAACGGGCGAGTACAGCGGTGTAATTCCAGATGCCCTTGGATTATGTTCCCGTCTCGCCAGTGATTGTAAGTCAGCTGAAACGATGTATTATGATGTCTCGGCATGCGAGGAAAGTGAAGAAATTTACGAGGAACGAATTTATCAGTGTCTCGGTGAATGGGAGGAAAATGACTTGCATTACATTTACACAAAACGAAAGGACATTGGCAGTTTTGAGTGTTTCGTGGGTGCCAAGGTAGGCGATGCCAATAGTGAGAAAATTTATCTCAAGGAAGGCGGAGAAAATTGTGATCGGCAAGTTAATCCATTTAAATACGGAATGGAAATGAATAAAATTGGTAAGGAATTCCCCTGCAATTTTTATTCCTTTAACATTTAATTTTAATTTTTATCATTTACAGCTCATTGCAACTTCCCACCATCAATCACCCATCAATCAGTGACATCAAATCCAGTCATCAATCCAAAACATGGTCCAAATCTCATTCAAACGCAATCAATTCCATCTTCCTCGTCATCATCATCATCATCAACCCTCGTGACAGAACCAACCCAAACAATCAGAAATAAAATTCAGTATTCAGAGGAAGAGGAAAATGTCATCGATAATTTCATCTCCAAATCAAGGCCTTCCATGAAAGTCAATGATGAGACAGAGAGATCACATTCAAGTGGAAGCTCACTATGGAAAAATAATCAAATTTTCATTTTCACTTGCATGATAATTTTTTACAGGATTTTAACTTAAATTAATAGGAATTAGGCTTAAAATAGCTTGTATTTAGTCAATTTTATATCAAAATAAGTGTTTAGACGAGGATTTAAACGTTAAAATGTAAAATAGTATGAAAAATTATATAAAAAAAACCAAATTATTTTGATTCTTAAAATAAAAATTAATTTAAAATAATTATAAATAAAAAATTAGGATAGGTTAAAATTTTTTTTTAGGATTATCGTGATTTTTATTGTAAATAACCTTGAAAGTGTTGACTGATGATTTTTTTTTGTATTTTTTTTTTATTTTAAGTTAAATTTAATTATATAAAAATTTAAATTAAGGACAAAAAGTATTACTTTGAATGTATGTAAATTTGCTTCAATATTAAATAAAAAAATAACCTAAATTAAAAATTAAAAATATTTAAAATTTGTATTTTGAATTTAACCAGCTAGTAAAATTTCACTTGACATTTCATATTGACGTTTATTTTCTATAGAAACACATACGGAAACTTCAAAATTTTGTATGTCAAATTTTTAAATGTCAAAATGAATTCTGTTCTGTGGACTAAGCCCGTAACGGTTCCAGTCCTTGTTTTGAGAATTTGAAAAATCTGGTTGTGACCTTGAAATTTTGGACTTTTTTACCTAACCGATGAATTATCTGTCTTAGAAGTGTTCTGAAATTGATTTTTTTGGTTGAGCTCCTTGAAATCTTAATTTCATGATGGCAGGCTTGGAAAAAGGGTTGCTTAGGCTATCTATTCGAGTGCTCGAGACCCAATTACGCTCCAAACGCCATCAACGACTATTCCCCAGTTATTTTTTTGATATTTTTTTTCTCGAATATGAACACGTCTCGAAATTTACCGTGCTAAGACCATAGAACAGCATTGACGCCGGTTTTGACGTATGTGTTTCTATACAAAATAAACGTCAAATGAAATGTCAAGTGAAATTTCTCTCCTTTGAGCTTTCCTTGTAACGATCATTTATTTCAAATTTCATTTCAAAACCACTCAAATTTAAATCGTAAGTGAACGAGCCCATAAATTTCAAATGTAAACAATGAGTGACTTGTAATTCAATTTAATTTAATCAAAAACAAAATTGAAGTAAACATTGAACAAAAAATTGCCTTAAATTTAATTTCAAATCATTCCTTTAATATAAAATTAACTGAAAAAAGCAATAAAATGTCACAATTCAAACAAGTCGTGACACGAAATTTAAAATCATATTCAAAGTCACTCGCTGAAATTGATCAACAGAATTCATTGGATTTGATGTTGCAATGTAATTCTTACTTTTTCTGATTAAATTTGACTTTTTTCATTTAAAATCGTTTTCTTTGAATTTCAGTACTGGAATATCACACGATAAACGGATATTGTTCCGAAGAGAAAATCGACAAAGCCATCACCTTAGCTCCAGATTCACAGGAGTATTTCCATGAAGCGTTCACTGGCCTCATGATCTTATCTCAATTGTATTTGAGATCACCGAAGGGCTTCGTTAAACCCCAAGAATTATTGGACGCTGTAACGGATTTAAAGTAAATTTAATTTTAAAAAATTACCGTTAAATTTCAAATTTCACATCAATTTAATTTCATTTTATCACAGAATCCGATCAGAATTCATCAATGAAATCACCCAAAAGTTAATTGAATTGAAAGAAACATCAAATGCTGAAATTGAACGTCCTTTGAGACTGACGTCACCACAATCAATTACATGGAGGATCAACATTTCAAGGCAAATTACAGAGTAAGGAGAAATTTACTGTTAAAAATTTTCATTTAATTTTAATTGAAATTTAAATTTCAATTTCAGTGAAATGAATTTCATGCGAAGGACAATTGTGCTTCAAATTACAACGAAAAATGGTAAAATTGAGACTGTCGTGATCCCCATTGCGATGTTCCACAAACTTCGATTTCAAGTCGCATCTGCATTGAAATCCATTCAGAATTTGGAAGGAAGGGCCTCCATGAAAATTTGATATTAAAAGATACAATTTTTTGATTTGAATTTCAATTTAATTTTTATTTTAAAGCCACATCGATTTCAATTTATCGTTTTTAAATACAATACATTTAAAGCACATTAATATGATTAAATTTCATCGAGAAATTGCATTTTCAAGGTCATTTAAAGCGTTTCACTGTAATGCCGTCGTCCATCGATTTGCCGTAACCTGTCAGCTGCTTGTTCGGGTGTCAGATCACGTTGAGATTGGCACAACAATTCAAATCCGACCATGAATTTCCTTACAGTTGCTGATCGAAGCAGTGGCGGGTAATAAATTCCATGTAACGTCCAATGCTCTTGATTTTCCTTGAGTTTTGGACCTGTAGGGGCGCCGTGCCATCCCATGCTATATGGAAATGAACATTTAAACAGATTATCGTACTTTGTTGTGAGTTCTTTGATCACAATGGACAGATTATTGATTTGGGAGGTGGTCAAATCGGAAATCCGCTTATTACTGTTACGTGATATGATCATTGTTTCAAATGGCCAGACCGCCCAAAATGGGACGACGACAAGCCAATCTGGATTTTCAATGACAATGCGTTCTTTTTTCTCGACTTCCTTTGCAACGTAATCATCGAGCAAGGGACGCTTATGTTCCTGGTAGTAAGTGAGGAGGCGTTCATGCTTCAAAAGTGGTTCGGATGGAAAAAATGAACATGCCCAGATCTGACAGTGAGGATGAGGGTTTGAACATCCCATGGCAGCTCCTTTATTCTCAAATATCTGGACCCAGGTGTAAATTTTACCCAAGTTGTTGAATTCCAGGATCCAGCTGTAAACAATTTACATGTTTATTTATTTCAATTCATCATATCAATGTAAAAAATCTTACGCGTCAATCACGTTCCTTATCTCCTTCGGGGTCATTGTAGGCAAAGTCTTGTTTGACTTTGGATGGAAGCACATGACACGACACGTGCCGCGAGCACCTGTGACATTCAATGTTTAAATTTCAATTCAAATTCAAATTAACGGTTAAATTTCATTTCATTTAAAATTACCTCCCATTTGAAATAAGGGATCGTTATTCTGCGGTGGGAGTGGAACATCCTCCATTAATGCACTGAAATCGTTTGTAAAGACATAGACCGACTCATATTTGGGAGTTTTTTCACCATTAGCACGAATCACTCCAGGACAAAGACTGTGAAAATGAAATGAAATGAAATCTTATCACAATTCAATTCAATGAGATAAAAAAATTTACGGATTAGTCGGATCAAATTCCGGCTGTTGATTCCGCTCGGGTTGTTCTTCCTGTCCAGACCATGGACGCTTCATGCGATGTGGACTTACAAGTACCCATTGTCCAGTCAATGGATTGAAACGAGTGTGTTGATGCTCTAATAAAAAAAATATTTTAAAATTCAATTTCAATTTAAATTGAGACAAGTTTTACCTGTTGGTATGAATTTCTTCTCCATTTCAATGAAATAAAATAAAAATTTTCACTTAACTCGAAGAGAACCGAAACGAACTAAATGACAGTCAAACTACAATTGACTTGGATTAATGTAAAATGATTATTTTCGTATGTTGTTTTTCTGTATCAATTTTTTTTTTGTTTTATTTGTAAATAAATTGCACACAGTTCAATTTAAATTCCATTACACTGATGAGTGAAGTTTATTTATTGTTTAATTAAATTGAAATGTTTCATGATTGATATGAATTTTAACGAAATATCACATTTAATTATCAAGCTCAGGCATGTAAACTTACTTTTAATATAAATTTTGATTCAATTTCATTGAAAAAATTTAATTTCACACCCCTTTTTTTAATTTTTAATTTAACTTCAATTTCATAGACACTGAAAAGCAGACTAGACTGAAGTTATCAACGACCTTTTCTGCCTCGGTAAGGGTTTTTTGGGCCCCCCGAACCCTCCCCGACACGCTCCAAGTGTCATCAACGACTTTTACCCTGACTTTATTTTTGCTGTTTTTCAATTTTTTTCTCCGTGTAACTGACAAAATCGGCTCTCTATAGTGAGTTTTTACGCTTTCCTGAAAAATTTAACATGAAAGTCGTTGATGAGTATACAGATCGATAGAGGATTCAATTCTGCGGAACTTGCTATCTGGGTTTTTCGATTGGACGCTCCAGAGGGTCCTGAGAGGGCCCAAGGACTTTGCCCAAGTTAAATTTTTCAGGAAAGCCTAAAAACTGTCCAAAATAACACAAAAAGCCCTCTCAGCGCCCTCTGGAGGGTCCAATTAAAAAAACCCAGATACCAAGTTCTGCAGAATTGAATCCTCTATCGATCTATATACTCATCAACGACTTTCATGTTAAATATTTCAGGAAAGCCTAAAAACTGACCAAAGAGAGCTGAAACACAGCAAAAAAAAAGTCAGGGTAAAAGTCGTTGATGACACTTGGAGCGTGTCGGGGAGAGTCCGGGGGGTCCGAAAAACCCTTCCCGAGGCTGAAAAGGTCGTTGATGAGGTCGTTGATAACTTCAGTCGAGTGAAAAGCAGCGTAACAAGTGCTTCAAAACTCACACACAGTTAAAATACAAAAAAAAAACGAATCTTATCAATTTATTTATTTATTATTTGTACTCACTCGCTCGCTGTACATTCGCTTCGTTTCAATGTAAACACAAAATATTTTTTTTTTAACTGATATGGATTACGTGATTCAAGATAAAGCGAGTAACTACCTAAAATGACACACAAAATGCCGTATGTGTTATTGAAATAGTTCATGATCATGATGCTCAACTAAAAATTTACATATTGTTTTACAATGAAATGATACATTAAAAAAAAAACATGTTAGATGAAGGTTTTTGTTTGTATGTAATTTTTTTTTTATTCACTTTCTCTAATTTATTTACAAATTGACTTCGATTAGTTGGAATTCAATTACAGCAGTGTTGCATGTAGACAATTTTTATTTACAATTATGCATTTATGTGTGTGTGTGTGTGTGTGTGTATGATAGAGTAAAAAATAACGGTTAAATGTGTAAAATTGTATTTCATTCAATGTTTTATAAATTTTATATTTTAGAGAATAAATAATAAAATTAAGGTAGGTGTGAATTACAAATAAGGGGACTAACTGTTAATTTTATTAAAAAATAAATTATTATGTCAGTTTCAATGTATCGATTTAGTTCAAATGGTAGCACATTTTGATTCGTTTAACTTCAACCGTCATTCGGTCCTTACCTCATTTAAAAGCCTTTCCCTGGAATCTTTATTTGTTTAAAACTAACTTTTTGAGTAACTGAGTAAATTCAAACGATCGTCGATAAGCAGACCATCGTTTGACAGTTAACTGGAGGTTTTTGAAGAGATTTTCCTCTTATAAATTTAAAATGAATCAAACAAATTTACATTGTATTCAATACTATTAACTCAAAAAGTAATATGTCTAAAGCCCCTTGGTAAGACATGAAATCTAAAGAATGTTCCTTGTAAATTATAAAAAAGAATACGACAATAAAGATTATTATTATTATTATTGACAGTTAACTGAACAATAAAAAACGATTTACAATTTCTGTTTTTCTAAAAATTTCAAATAATTAAGTAAAAAACTGCTTGCATAGTCATTTTATATTTATTTGTATTTACATGACATTGTAATGTCTGCTTATAAGTGTATTATGGATAAATAAAACATAAATTGTATTGGAAAAGAGTGTTTTAATCAAAACATATAAATTTTCAAAACTCATACTTTCCTACAAATAACTTCGAAAACTGCGCACTTTTCGAACATTGAAAATTTTTAAAAATCAACCTCCTCATGATTATGTTCTCCTGGTACTTTTGACATAAAAAATTAATATATGGTGAAAAATCTGAAGCTCAGGAACAGGAGAACATAAACATAAGGAGGTTGATTTATGTTTACAGGTTTGTATAACAGTTTTTTGTATAACAGTTTTTTGTATAACAGTTTTTTTTGTATAACAGTTTTTTGTATAACAGTTTTTTGTATAACAGTTTTTTGTATAACAGTTTTTTTGTATAACAGTTTTTTTGTATAACAATTTCAAGTATTTCATTTTCCAGTCGTTTCAAGTGTTCCATTTTCCAGTCGTTTCACGTGTTCCATTTTCCACACGTTCCAAGTGTTCCATTTTCCATTCGTTCCAAGTGTTTCATTTTCCATTCGTTCCAAGTGTTTCATTTTCCATCCGTTCCACAACCTCCTCATGTTTATGTTTTCCTGGTACTTTTTAATTAAAAAAGTAATATAACTATGGTCAAAAATCTGAAGGTCAGGAACAGGAAAACATAATCATAAGGAGGTTGTGGAACGAATGGAAAATGAAACACATTCAAAGTGGAACAACTGGAAAATGGAACACGTGAAACGACTGAAAAATGGAACACTTGGAACGAATGGAAAATGGAACACATGAAACGAATGGAAAATGGAACACGTGAAACGAATGGAAAATGGAACACGTGAAACGAATGGAAAATGGAACACTTGGAACGAATGGAAAATGGAACACGTGAAACGAATGGAAAATGGAACATGTGAAACTGTTATACGAAAAACTGTTATACAAAAAAACTGTTTTACAAAAAAACTGTTATACACAAAACTGTTATAAAAACCTGTAAACATAAATCAACCTCCTCATGTTTATGTTCTCCTGTTCCTGACCTTTAGATTTTTGACTATAGTTATATTAATTTTTTATGTCAAAAATACCAGGATAACATAAACACGAGGAGGTTGATTTTTTAAAAATTTTCAATGTTCGAAAATTGTGCAGTTTTCTATTTTTATTTTTAAAAAGTGCGCAGTTTTCGAAGTTATTTGTAGGAAAGTATGATTTTAAATTTATATGTTTTGATTAAAACACTCTTTTCCAGTTCAATTTTAATTTTATTTATCCATAATACACATAAAAGCAGACATTACAATTTCATGTAAATACAAATAAATATAAAATGACTATTCAAGCAGTTTTTTAATTAATTATTTGAAATTTTTAGAAAATGAGAACTTGTAAATCGTTTTTCATTGTTTGGTTACCTGTCAAATAGTGGTCTGGTTATCGACGATCGTTTGAATTCAATCAGTTGCAAGAAACGCCGGCCGTACAATAAATTATTTTTCTAAAATAAGTGATGAACAGGACAGAAAATGAGCGTTTGACGAGTTTCATTATGTTGCAACAAAAATCCGGACAGTTTGCAGCATAAATCTCTCTTTTTATTCAAATACATAGAAAATTTCAATATTTTCAAAAATCTTACCCATAAAATTCGTGCACTTTGGTCACCGTATCCATTAAATTTGCAATAAACCATTATTATTATTTACTTCTTAGATTATCTCTCTATTATTGTGGGCTAACGTAATACAAGAGCCAATACATATTTTGCTATTAAATTGATTGAGAAATAACAAATTTGCTACAAAAGAATATGTTTCATGCAATTTCATGATAGTTCAAAGGTGTGTTTCATACCAGTTTTTTTTTATTTTAATAAAAGTTTATTTATTCATTTTAATACTGTCTATTATTAAATTGTAATAGTAAGAAAAAAAAATGAGATTAATGTCTGTTACTTTGTTTTATATTGCAAAATATCTTGTAAACAATGTAATTCACTTTTCAAAGGCGATGGATTGAGTTGGAAACTGAAATTTAAATTTAACTCAAAAACTAAAAAATTGGCCTCACCTACCTCAAACACCCTGAGGCATGGGCTTTGATTGAAAAGGCTTCAGAAGTGAATTTTTTTAAGTTTAATTTCAAAGTGCATTTTTTAAATTTAATTCAATAAAAATCAAGATAATTAATATTATTTTCATTAATAATAATATTTTTTTTTTTATTTTAAAACAATTCTTATCTAATCAATCAAGAATTGTTCAATTAATGAGACATCAATCGATTTCTTCGAAATTTTGGTTATTATTTTTTTTGTTCTTATCTTATCATTGAAAAAGTGTTTACAATTTTTTTTCTGTGTTTTACCATTAAAATGTTTAATTATAAAATTGTTAGCAAAAATTTCATGTATTACATTTTGATTGACTTTTTAAAAATGTTAATTTTTTGGTAGTTTTCATAGTTTGAGTGCATTTCTATGGACAAAATTGGACAAAAAAATTTCTATGAATTTTCAAAATTTGCAATTTGATTGACATTAAAAAAGTAATTTAAATGAAATAGGATCAAAATTGAAAAAATCGAGAAAAATTAGATCAATTTGAATCAAATAACCAGGCAACTCCATTAAATTGAAGTAAATTAGTACACTGTAAGTTGAAAACGCCTCGCATGCCTTATTAGCGCATTATTAGCAAGAGTTTTCATTACACTTGAAATTTTTATTCTAACTGGATAGGAAATGTGATGGAAATTTCAGTCATCAAACGTCCTGTAAGCTTTAATTTGGCGTTAATCGAAAATCTCTGTCTACGAACCGAAACTCTTTGTAATGCAGGGTATTTTGAGTTTACAGTGTAATTCTTAAACGATTTTTGCACAATTTCTTTATATAAATTAAAATTCCTCATAATCAACACCCATTACTTTGAATTTTATTGTTTAGAATACCAGAAACTTAACGGTTCATTTAACTTACACTCGCATGTTAAGTTAAAAAGTGATACTTGCCTTTTAAATGGTGAAAATGCGCTTTTGAGGCCAATTTAACGTCTTATTTCATTATATGGTCCTTATAGGGACAGAAATGTGTTTTCCATTAACGGGACTTTGAAAGTCATATAAGAAAAATAAAACGGCTCGAAAATCAGCGCTCAGTCGTACCCAGAGTTATTGAGGGTTATTTCGGCCCTACTAACATTTTGTACGATTTTCAAAAAAAAAAAATTGTATTAAACTAAATTTTTTTTCTCACTTTATCAAGAGGACTGGTAATGGCCTTGCTGACACTTGTGACAATGGCAGTACCTAGGCACCTAGTGAGCCTCGTTAAGTGATACGTTAAAAATTTAACAGCGTTAACGTTTAACGCGAGGCATTAAAAGGACCCTATTATTGAAGTTAGTTAAATATCATTGCAGGTCGTTTCCAAGTTTCAGTGCATCATATTTGGACCTTGAAGACCGTGATGATGTTTCCTAAGGAAATTTTTAAAGCATCACTTTACATAAATTTCCCTTAAAAATTTCCCCTATTTGTTCGGCCGTATTTTTACAGTCCTTCGTTTTCCGCCATTTTTTCGTAGAAATCTTGTCAATTGCTAGAAAATAATTATATCGATTTACATCAATACGCCGAATTTTTCATTGATTCATCAAAACGAAGGATTATAAACGGCCAAACAAATAGGGGAAATTTTAAAGGAAATTTATGTAAGGTGTCGCTTTAAGAGTTCGTACGAAACTTCAACACAGTCTTTAGGGTCCAAAAATGATGCACTGAGAGGTGTTAGAGGTGTAGTTAGTTTTACAAACGAGATCCTTTAATTGACTCGTCGAAAGCGTAAACGCTGATAAAATAGGAATTTTCCTTTAATTCGTAGGAAATTTCAACAGGGTACTTTTGAAGCCGTTTTGCTTTGAACTCACTCTCAACTGGACCAAAAAAATCAGACGAAATCAGTATGACTTTGGGAAAACCCCGTCAAAAAATTTCAAAATATTCAAATTTTTGACCGTTAATGCACTTAATCCAATAATTTAAATGCAAATTTTACCATAATTTTAATAAAAAATAAAAACATAACAAAATTAACTAATAATATTTTTTTTCATAAGCAAGGTAAGTTCCATGCATAGTACGTTTATTAAAGTTTTTTTTATGTTTTAAATTTATAATAATATAAATGTGATGCAATATTAAAAATAATTCAAAATATCGTGTTTCTTTTCCTTCATAAATTTTTTCTTTCGTTATATACATATAAATATTAAATATCATAGTCATACTATGGCTACATTTTTTTTTTTAATATATTGCATGAATTATTCATTACTAAAAATGTTAAAAATCTTGTTTGTGTATTTTTTTTTTAAGTATATTTACATATAATGTGTGTTGTCTTTTATTATAACAATGTGTGATGTGTGTGTGTGTGTGTGTGTGTGTATGGAGTTTGAATGTTGTTTTATTTTTTTTTTCTTCATCAAAATATAGTCCAGTCCAAGGTAAACTACTTTCATCATCATCATCATCACAGTCATAGCTTATGATGTCCATTTGGATGTTCAACTGCATCGTCCGTGGGATGTTTTAAGTAAATTGGCGCCTTAAAGACCTTTCCCTTTACAATTGATTCCAAATTTTCACCTTCATACGATAAAAGGGGTGAAATTTCAACTTCTTCCCCTATGATCGTGCCTTCATTTCGTTCAATGTACGATTTGTGCAGTTTAAAGATGTCCTTGCGTGCCGTTGACGGGCAATCCTTTGCAGCACTATCTGCATTTTTGAGTGCACTAAATTCAACGTCACGTGGCACCTCGACCGTTACAAATTTCTCGGCAAATTCAAAGACATCAAACACAAATTTCTCGATTTTAATGCCATTGGGTGTATCGGGAGTGAGCCGTTCACCCTTTTCATTGACATACGGAATCTTTTTCTTGGCCACATGCAATTTCAACTTTGATTCATACACTTTTCCAATTTTGTGTAAAAATGAGGCACTGAAGAAGTGATTACAGATATTACCTGCACTAAATGTCAATCTGCCATCAGAATTTCGCATCTCGGCAGTTTTAGATGTAATTTCACTGTATTCCACAACTTGATATTTCCCATCGACAATACATACAACACCAACAGCTTCATTGGGATGTGCCTTTTCAACGACCTTGGCGGAACAATCAGCATTCTGGGATGCACAATAACCGATAAAAATTGGATCAGCCACCTTAATTAAGATATTGTCAACACTGTGAGCATGCAAATATTCAACTCCCCTGTTGAGGATATTGTCAAGAACGCCACGATCACGCAAGGCGCGATAAAGTCCACCATTTCCATCGGGAGCACGTGCAATGCGATGCTTGGCATCCATGATAATTTTACCGTCAAATGTGAAACATGGCAAACTTCCCTGTTCAAACATCAAGATGTCGTGTTTTGATAATCCAAAGAAATTATTTTTACGGAAATAGTCCATGGTGGGTTCCATCGTATGTTCACTTGTCATAATGTACCATGTTATGATGCCGCGTCTCCCTGTCTCTTCAAATGCAAGTTGTTGCAATCTCCGTATCCGTTCAGCTTGGATTTGGAAAAGGGTTTTACCGGATGGCAGACCCACGTTATACATGCCTTTTGGGTATGCAAAGCCCAGACGTGTGCCTTGACCACCTGCCATCAAAAGGACACCAACTTTACCGTCACTTATGTGTTTCAAGCCCTCACGTCGATACATGTCCAATTTCTCTTCACTCGTCCTACTGATCGACATGTATTTTGACTCAGGGATTGGCTCCAGACGATCATCAAGTTTTTCACCATTGGCAGCACCGGTCAGGGATTGCGTGGCACGTTTGAAAAATGACTTCACTTCTTCAAGATTTAATTCTTGTATATCTTCAACTAAATGCTTCCTTTCATCATTACTCAACTCTTCCCAGAATTGGAGCAAATGTTCTTGTCCATGGACACGTAATCTCTCCCGTAATGATTCAATCATCTTATTTTAAATGTAATAAAATTTTAACAAAAAACAACGGAAAACTAATATGATAATTTAATTGCACATACACAGAAATAAAATTATTTATTTTATTTATTTAACTTTTTTTTTGATATCGAGCGATTAAAAAACGATCCATGCACGAGGACGTCTAGTACCAGACTAAAGTAACTTGTCTTGAAATTTTCGGACGAAACATTGCTCGAACACTATTTTTTATTTGTTTTCTTGTTGTGTAGCTATTTTTTATTATTTCAATGTTTATCATTTGGATTTACGATACGGGAAAAGAAAATTCACTTTTATTTGTTATGGTCACTCACTATTTTGACGTGTATGTATGTGCTACGTGTCACACATATGATTGAGTGTGTTGCATGGCGTTGTCCATAAATCATCGTTATTTAACGTTAATTTGAATTTAAATTCAAATTTTACGGTTAAAAATCAGTTTTCATCGAAATTCGAATGATTTTCAATCGAAATTTAACATTAAAATCCATTTAAAGTCAAATTTAAGAGCGGTCATCTCATTTTACATGGAAATTCAAGTCAAATTCAATTTCATTTCATACACGCATGCCACGTGAACAAAAATTTGAAATGGAACTCACGAAATGAGTGTAAAAAATCAAAATCAGTTATCATTAAAATAATTTTCAAGTTGAACTTCTTCTTCTTCTTTTAACTTCCGTGTCCCGTTGATGCATTTTAAATGACGTTCAAAATTAAATTTAAAAAAAAATTGTAAAAAATAAAATACTTCTTGATTTCATTTTAATGTTAAACTCAAACCAGTAACAGTTACTTTTAGTTTCTGTGTATTTCATGTCGAATTCTTGCTAACCTTGGGAAAAAACTTGTTACAGTTTATTTCTCTTCTTTCTTTTACTGCTGCTACTTTTAATGGATAGATACAGTAATTTAAATTGAAATTAAGTTGAAATTTAAAAGATTTGTCTGGCTGTGATCTAAATGTGAGGATAAAAAGTTGTTTATTGTTCTTGTTGGAACAACATTCACTTATGATTTTGGATTTAAATGTAATTGTTTAAGAATTTACTTTTATTAATCGTTTAATTTGAGATTTTATATTAAAATTGTGTTATGATTCAAGAAATAATAAAAAAAAAATTTTAATTGAAAATTAACTGTTTTTTGTTGAAAAAGTTGAATTTGGAAAGTGGTGCGCACTTCAATCATCGATCTTCGTAAACTGCGCGTTCGAAACGTGCGAAGTTTTTCGATGATCGTATTTAAAAATATGCGCAGTTTTTGAGAAACCAATTTTGTTAATTTTTTGTGCAGTTTTTGAGAAACAAATTTCGTTAATTTTTTGCGCAGTTTTTAAAAAACACAAATTTCGTTAATTTTTTGAGCAGTTTTTAAAAAACCCAAATTTCGTTTATTTTTTGCGCTGTTTTTAAAAAACAAATTTCGTTAATTTTTTACCCAAATTTTCAAGAAAAAACAAATTTCGTTGATTTTTTGCGCAGTTTCTTAAAAAACAAATTTTGTTAATTTTTTGTGCAGTTTTTCAAAAATAAATAAATTTTGTTAATTTTTTGCGCAGTTTTTCAAAAAAAAACCAATTTCGTAAATTTTTTGCACAGTTTTTCAAAAAAAAATAAATTTTGTTAATTTTTTGCGCAGTTTTTCAAAAAAAAACAAATTTTGTTAATTTTTTGTGCAGTTTTTGAAAAAAATCAAATTTTATTAATTATTTGCGCAGTTTTTCAAAAAAAAACCAATTTCGTAAATTTTTTGCACAGTTTTTCAAAAAAAAATAAATTTTGTTAATTTTTTGCGCAGTTTTTCAAAAAAAAACAAATTTTGTTAAATATTTGCGCAGTTTTAATAAAAAAACAAATTTCGTGAATTTTTTTGCGCAGTTTTTTAAAAACCAAATTACATTAAATATTTGCGCAGTTTTTCAAAAAAAAAAAAATTTCGTTAATTTTTTTCGCAGTTTCTTAAAAACTTTCTTACAAAATTCCGTTAATTTTTGTATTGTCCAAGAACTTGATAAAATAATTCGGAAAGTTTCAGACCAAATTTAGAGACTCCAAAAAATGAAAATTTGCACCTTCAACTCAAAATTCATTTGGATCATTGAAATCCCTAAAACGTTGAGAACCAAATTAACCGTTAAAAAATTGAATGTCAAGCACAAAAACCACAAATTTCTATCACAATAGAAATAAAATCACCTTTTGCTATCATTTAACATGTTTTTGATTGAAGCGATAAGAAATTTCTTATCATATCTGAACATTCGTCATACATTTCCTTTTAAAAAATTACTTGTACTTGAATCAATTAAATTTTTTTTTGTCACCACCATTATCTAAAATTTAGAGGCTTGTGATAATGATCAATTCTAAATCAATATTTCATGGAAATCAAATTTTTTTTTTGTTAAAATTACAATTTTCTAACTTTAAACGATAAATATCCATGCAACTCAATTTCAGGTTCATAAAAAAAAATTAAATAACAAAAACATAAACAAATTTGACATTAACGACAATTAACGATTTGTTTACAAATTTGTACAGTGAACGTCTGTCAGTATATGAGTGTGTGATTCTGTGTGTGTAGAAGCCGATTTTTCTTTCAAATTCAATTAAACAAAAACTGAATTAAATTATATTGAATTAAATTAAATTAAAAATGATGGAATATCCTGGAAATGATCCATGTTCACACAACATGGAACGTGTACTTGTCTGTGTTGACTATCCAGGGAAAGTTCTTAATCCAGAGAAAGCCATTGAGACGCTTGGTGGCTCCGAAGAAGTTTCAAAGGTAATTTTATTTTATTTTTTTTTTAAAGTTTGATATTAATTTTCAATTTCATTTCATTTAAAAAGGCATTCAATGGCGATAAAAAACGTCTCGAAATTCGATTTAATCCCGAAAATGTCTACTGTCGCAAAGCAACTGGCGAAAAAGTCTCTGGCACCGGTATGCTAATAAAAATTCGTGCCAAAACAAATGCACAAACCGGTAAAAAGGAAATTCAAGATGCATCAATTGCTGGAATCACCCACGAAATCCATCAATTCAACAATTTAATGGATTACGGTTACATTCCACTGCAAAAAGTCAAAGGCGGATCTATCGAATGCATCTACCCCAACATCGTACCCTCGGGAATCCTCGAATCAAATTACATTGAAACAAACAAAAACGTTCCACTTTTCCTGCCACCACCGATATTTTCCCGCATCGACACTCCTCAAACCGGGCTATTCAAGAAACAAGAGCAGACCGAAGCAGGATCCTCCGACAATGTGATTGGAGTGCTCCGGAGTCGTCGTAAAAATTATGCAACATGCATCACATTTTCAATTACAGATCCTGTCCCACAAAAACCTCACAAATCAGCATTTGATTCGATTACATTGAAGGTGATATCGCAAGAGAAAATCGATGCTGTCAAGGAAACGTTTAAGACAAGGCCGATTTGGACACGACTCGGATTGATTGAGAATAGTAAAGTGAGTGCGGAGAATGTGAAGGCAATTCTCCCGATTGTGGCGTATTATTATTCGTCGGGTCCGTGGAGGACGTGCTGGATTCGATTTGGATATGATCCGAGGAAGGACTTTGAAGCGAGAATTTATCAACCCATTGATTTTCGATTCAAAGCTGTACCTGGCACGAAACGAGAAAATACTAAAAATAAAAGGGAACGTCTGAATAAAAAGCACCTGGAAGGAAATTCCTCCGTTTTCACGGAGGACACGATCCCTGAAACAAGGTTAACATTTTATCAATATTGTGACATTCAAGTGCCAAGAATCCAAGAAAATTTGCTGAAAATGTCACCCGTTGAAATTGAATGCGACGAAAAACGTGGTTGGTTGCCTCAGGAATTTCAGGATCAGACACGTGACATTATGACAGAAATCGTGAAAAGTAACTTTAAGCAGGTGTATCAGAAGGAATTGATGGATTACGAGTCGACGATTGCCGATGATGAAATTTATGAGGTTGAAGAGGAGCTTGACGAGGAATTGGACGATGAAAGTCGGATGGATGCCGATGATTAACCTTGAAAATAAAAAAATTTAATATGATAATTTGGAATGATTTTTACTTAAATTAATCTTTTTTCTATTTTTTGAGCGACTAGAAAATTGAATTACAAGCTACATTTATCTTAATTTAAATTTAAATGCAAAAAAGTACGTTTAATGCTTCCGATTGATGAGACCTTGTTTCTTCAATTGCCTTAATGCACATTTAGCGGCCGTGCATTTGGCGATTCTGTAATTGCGACCGATTCCACGGTAAGTTCCTTTTCCAAAAACTTCGACTGTCACTCTGACACGACGACCATCGGCAAGTTTCTCCGGTTTACTGGAAAAAAAAATTTGAATTTTAACGGTTTTTTTACATTCAAATAAATTCAAATTAAAATTTACCCAAATTTGGCGGTTTCCGGTTCAAGTTCAAGCAATTCCCTGATCGG
The DNA here is from genome assembly GCA_900002565.1 of Culicoides sonorensis. NCBI lineage: Eukaryota > Metazoa > Arthropoda > Insecta > Diptera > Ceratopogonidae > Culicoides > Culicoides sonorensis. The sequence goes on along the minus strand of LN483385.1, from coordinate 203,762 downwards.
AGATTTCGGCACCGAATTGCTAAATTGCTCAATTTCCGGCTTCATCATTCCACTGTAGACTTTCCACACACAATCCAAGGACATGAATGAATCGAGGAATATTGCACCTGCAACTGATTCAAAGACATCTCCAAGTGCCTTTGGAACTTCAACGTCTTCAGCTTCATCGCACTCATCTTCAGATAACAGATAAAAATCCTCACTAATGCAATGTCCATTTTCGTTCTGGATTCGCACAAATCGATCAATTACATCGTTAAGACCAGGTGAGAGGTGTCTGAAATACTTGTGGAATCCGTGTCGAACAGCTAACGACGCGAAAATGCTGTTATTGACGAGGGCGGATCTGAGATCTGTCAACGCTCCAGGAGAGTGTTGCCTTGGATCTTCATACAAATGACGTGTAATGAGGTAATCAAGCACCGCATCACCAAGAAATTCAAGACGTTGATAGCAATCAGTTAAGCGATTCGGTGAATATGAAGCGTGTGTCATGGCTTGCAACAAATATGATCGATCCCTGAATTTGTATCCAATTGCATCTTCAAATTTTTCGTAGCCATCGAGGAGGCGATTAAGTTCCTCGTCCACATTCGGCGAGAAATGAAGGAGAGGCGTCCGTGGAATTGTCCAGTCATCGTACTGATTAAGGAATTGTGGAACAGGATTTGAATCATTTTGACTTGCAGTGTCCTTTTTCTTTGGAAGGACCCGAATTCCGAGCCATGCCATGAAAAGCAGTGCTCCCTTCGGACCACATTCAATGAGATAAGCACCGATAAGGGCTTCGACACAATCAGCGATTGACTTGTCAGGGATGCTGTGCTGCGTTACGAGGTTGTATGGAATGAAACACGGAAAATCGTCCAAATTCGTTGGGTCTTCAGGATTTCCTGGGAAAAGAAATTCATATTAAATTAAAAAAAAAATTTCATTTAAATTGAAAATTACCAGTCGTTTCCACGCGTCCATTTTGAATTTCACTCTCACTTTCATCGGCATCATCCTCATCGTCGTCGTCATCTAACAATCCCATTTCCTCTGCTCGTTCTTTGACAAGTCGACAAATTTCCTCACTCGACAGCTGTTTAATGTTCGGCAAGTCAGCTAAATTCCAATGACATGCAGGAATTTTCGCTGCAATGAGTGCTTGTTCCAATTCCTTTGGCACATAGTAACAAGGAGGTAACCAATTGTCATGTGGTTCGAATTTCGTTGCAATCATACTCTCACCCAGGATTTTTCGACGTCCCAAGCGATATAAATTCAAATTACTCACTTGCTTGCTCCTTAAATGGCTCAATTTCCCTTCATGCACATTTTCGTACGTTAAATAGAGATATGTCGTGATCGCATATTTGAGAAATGAGTCCCCAATCGTTTCAAGTCGCTCCAAATTAATGCCATCATTTGCATTTGACATTGTGAGCGCTTGCAATATGATGCTCGGACTCGGACCGGGATGTGTCAATAAATTGGGTTGATAATCAAAACTAAATTCATCCGTTTTTTCAAGTTGGCGATAAATTTCATCACTTTTATGGAAATCAACTAAGGCCAAGTCCTCTTGAATCGCCTCACATCTCTTATCTGGATATGAAATTAACAGTTTTTTCTCCGTTTTTGGTTCTTGATACAGAATTCGATCATTAAATTTATCGAAAATGTCACCAACTCCGATTACAGTGCAAGTCTCTTCACGCACACGCTCCAAATAAGCGGAATTCAATTCAAAAAGTTGTTCAATACTTAGAGTGAGTGAATTTAGTTCCTCTTTCCTTACATTCAACACCCGTGAAATTTCATTTTCATTTAAAAATGGCACCAATTCCATTACATTTGGACGACTCGCATTAATTTCTCCATTTAATGTCTCACTTTTCCCACTTTTACGTTTAATTACCAGTTTTTCGTCACACTTGACGAGCATATTCGAGTTCAAAATTTCCCGTTTCGATCCCTCTTTGCATTTTTCGAATTCAATTTCATGCCATTTGATGTTTTTCTCGATAACGGACATGGATTCTGAATTTTCAAGGGTGTCCATGCAATTGAAGCCCTCGAATTGGACTTGTGGCGGTTCCTGACCTTTGTTGATGGATTTGATGATGTCAAGTTGTTTTTGACGTTTAAGGATGTCTTTTTCGGATTCAATTGCTTCGGCAACGTTATCTGACTTGAATTCGATTTTGAGGCCATAATTTTCGGCTTCGTCGGTTGTATTGTCAAAATCTGAATCGTCATCTGACCTGAATGACATTTCAGAGTCGGAATAGTAAAGATCATTCATTGCATTTTGATTGGATGGATCGAGTTTTGAGCCCATTGGTTCCCATGAAGTGGGTGAGCCGTAACGAATTTGAGCTGAAACGTGAAATTTAATAAAAATGTCGGTTAAGAAAAATTAAATGACTAAAACCCCTCTGAGAAATAAAAGCGCTTTAAAGTATAAAAATTACGTGAAAAGTACGCTTTCATATTTTTTAACAAAGAATTATCATTTTTAAATTGTGAAATAGGTCAAAAAAACTCAAAACCCAGAAAACTCAAAATTTTCAAAAACCCAAAAATTTCAAAAAACTCAAAATACCTAAAAATTTCATAAAACTCAAAATTTTCAAAAAAAACCCAAAAATTTCAAAAACTCAAAAAACCCAAAATTTTCCAAAAACTCTAAAAACTCAAAATATTCAAAAAACCCAAAAATTTCAAAAAACCCAAAAATTTCAAAAACTTTAAATACCCAAAAATTTAGAAAAACTCGAAATTTTCAAAAAGCTCAAAATATTCAATAAACTCTTAATTTTTCGAATTTTTTGAATATTTAAGTCTTTTGAAAATTTTGAGTTTATTGAAATTATTTAGTTTTTTGAAAATTTTGTATTTTTTTTTTTTTGACCTTTTTGGGTCTTTTTAAAATTTTGAGTTTTTTGAAGTTTTCAGGTATTTTGAGTTTTTTGACTCTTTTGAAATTTTTGAAAATTTTGAGTTTTTTGACTATTTTGAGTTTTTAGCATTTTTAAACTTTTGGTTTTTTGAAAATTTTCAGTTTTCTTAATAATTTATATTTAAAAAATTAAATAAAATTAACATTTTGAGTTTTTTGCAATTTTAGGGTTTTTTAAATAATTTGAGTTTTTTTTTTGAAAATTTTGAGTTTTTTGACTATTTTTGAAATTTGAGTGTTGAAATTTTTGACTTTTTTCACAATTCTAAAATGAAACTTCTTTGATATAAAAGCGTACTTTTTACGCTTTAAAACGTAGTTTTTATACTGAAGCGTAATTTTTATACTTTAAAGCGTAAAAAATACACTTTAAAGCGTAAAAAGTACGCTTTTATTTCTCAGAAAGATTTCCGACGACCTTAGTGAAAAAATGGGAGCGTGTCTATTTTCGCATAAAATTTCTGGAACAGTGAAAAATTGCGAAAATTCGAATTTCCTGATAATTTTTCAGACCATTTTTCCATTCAAAGTGTTCTAAAAATTTCATTTTTTTTAAGGTAGGTCGTCGATAATTTCAGTGTAAAAAAATAATTTACTTTTCCTTCTCGTACACATTGAAACATTTGACGGCAGTCCCCAATCATCAAATTCCTCGTCAAACTCATCCATGTCCTGCTTAATATTTTTCGCCATCTCATTTGACCAAGTTCCGATTTCAAGTTCATTGTTCGTCGCTTTTCGTGTTGCTTCCTCAAGCAATTCATTTGCATTCAGTTCGTCATCGGCTTTCTCTTCAGGATTGTCTGGACTTGCATTTGGACGCTCCGTCTCATTTGGAGTTTTCACTCGTTCTTCATTTTTTTCTGTTTCATTTAAATCTGCATCCTCCGATTTTTTTTCAATTCCATTACAGAGCTGCTTTTCATTTTGTGCCTGCAATTTCGCTTCCCTCGATTTCTTCAGCACATCTGCTAGACACCACCCAAAATCGAGCATCGGCCATTCAAAGTCATTTTGTTCAATGTCTTGACTACCGAGACCGATATCCTTTGAAACTTGTTTTCTAATTTCATCTGCAAGCAGGAGGGCGTTGAATCGGTACAAAATGCAAGGGAGACAGACAGCGGCCCGCCACAATGAGGCTGGAAATGGATGAATTGTACATAATTCTGGTACGAGAATTTGTTTCTGTTCCAAGTTCTCGCGTTTCGCTCGTTTTGTCTCCTCTGAACTAGTTGGCAGTGCGACACCTTTCCTGTTAACATATCGCGGGGTGAGAAAATTCAACCTAGCACTTGTATGATCAACGTCCAATAACGGTTGTTTCTGGTTCTGAATTTCAATTCCATATTTTTTGAAGTAATATTCCTTAAATGTACTGTAATTATCGCCAGGGAATGAACTGTTCGGTGATAAATGGTAACAAATTTCCGCTACATAGAAATATTGGGGTTGATCTTGGTTGCGATACCAGGGCATTACAACGGCATCCTTAAATAAATTCGCGTCGAATGATTGTGCGGCTCGAATTTCATCTGAAACGAATTGTGGTGTCATATTCACATTTTCAGCAATCATTTCAAGGAAATTCCAATCCACGCTGATCGTACGTGACTCGTCACTGATCGTCGGGACAATGAAAAAACAGTTTTCTGTCGCTTCAGGGTCAAATAACATGAGATACTTTTGTAATCGAAGTACATTCGTGAACGTATAGTTGATGAACATATTCACGATTTTCAGTTGATTCTCATCTAAAATTATATCCTCACTTATCAGTTCTAGTGCGACTTTGACTTCACCTGATCGTGTAAATATCGGAAATGCACTCACTTTCGGGATTTTCTTCGTAGTGAGAATTCCGAAGCCTTGCGGTGAGTCCTCAGGTGGATACACTTTCCGCCCTCTCGTGTTCTGTTCCTCCGGAATTGGACACGTCAAGGTCATGTTAATAAAATACAAGTAAGTTTTCATGCCAACAGTAGGTCGACAGTCACTGAAAGCTGATGCAATTCTCTTGTAATAATATTGCCTTCGTTTTGTCGTGCCAGGCCGCGGCTCCGTATTCTCATTAACAATCGCCTCATCTTCCAGCTCCAATTCAAAATTCTCCCAATCCGATTCAAATGCTTTAAATCCCTCCTTTCCAATTGGCTGTAAATTGTGATCCAGCTCACCAGATTCATGCAACGTCTTACATGCCGTCAATGCACAGACTTTTCTTGCAAGGACGCGATTCGGCATCGGTGGTCCAGTGATGTCATATTTCAGGGGTGAATTTATCGGTAATCGCAGTGTGTATTGATACAAAACCGTTGAATTTCGTGTCAAGCGGGCACATCGCCAGAGAGGTGTGAGTTTGGTAAATGTGTCACTCGGAAGTTTTGCACAATATTTGTTGACGAGCGCGATGGAGTTTGAGAGGTCCACGAAGGTTTCATTGTCAGGTGGAACATTCTGAGGCTTGTATGGCTTGATACATTTGATGTATTTTTCTGATTCTTCGAATTCGGATTGGGGCGGTTCCGTGTTGATGCATTTACGTAAAAGCATCTAAAAAATTTTAAATTTAAAGTGAAATTTGTTATTAAAGTGAAATTTAAAATGAGTGTGAAGTTTGTGCATTTTCAGTAGACTGTGCAAACTTCACACTCATTTTCTTGTAATTTAATTGCACTTACCTTTTCAATTTCAATGTATTCCGCTAATTTTTCGATCATTTCTGTCGTCGCTTTTTCCATTAATTGTCGTCCTGCTTCAGTGATATTCGATTCAGTGTTTTCCATTTCATCGTGATCCTTGAAAATGCATTCACGTGGAATTTCCGGAACATTTACCTCAGATTTCTTATCATCTTCCTTATCAGATTCAATTTCATCGGTCTCCTCTCTGAGCTCACCTTCATTTTCGGGAATTTCTTCAATTTTTTCATCATTTCCCTCATCTTTCTTCAAATAAAGGTCCTCATCGATCTCGCCCGCTTGACAATTCCGCTTATGATTTTCAGGACTTATCACATCCGGTAACTCGCCTTGCACAATTTCATGTATATTTGGTGCAACTAAAATAATGTGATATGCTTGTGAGGCTCGTGCACGTCCCTTGCATTGCACATAACTGCGATAAGTTTTCGGTGGATCCCATCTTACGACTAAATTACATTTCGGCAGTTCAATTCCCTCTTCAAGGACTGAAGTTCCGATCAGCAGATTACAGTCATGCATTCTAAACCGCTTAAGCACTTCCTCTTGCTTGCGATGCTCATTTTCAGCTTCTTTCGGTTCCGTGACAGGATCAGCCGTTTTATCGACGGTATATTGAACGTTAAGGAAAAGCAATTCCGGATCATGCTTCGACATTTCACAAAAGAGACTGAAAAGTGCTTTTGCAATGAATTTTGAGTCACAGAAAATGATTCCACATAAACTGTCGGGATCGTTATAGTACGGATTGTGACGCTGATTTGTGCGCGGTCCTAATCCAGGTTTTCTGCGAGTTCTTGTTACTTGTCTCACTGGACTATTAATTTTCGGGGTTTCAGGTGCTTTTTCAATGATTTCCTCTTTTTGCAGATTTGTGGCTTTGAGTTTCAGACTCGTCAGGTCTTTTGAAATGTTGTCAATTAAACGTCCCACATGATCAATTGCATGGATGAGGTGATCAATATGAATGTCTTTGTATGGTGATGTCATTTCATTTTCGGTTTTTTCTGTTTCTTGATTTTGTTCGATGCAGGGAACGGCCTCAATGGGTTTTGGCAGTTCAATTTTATCTTTTTTCGTGTTAAATAACCTTAAAATTTCTAGTATTCGAAGGACTTTTGGCGTTGAATACAATTCAACCTGAGATTTGCGTTCGGGGATTTGCTCGAACACGTGTTGGCAGTATGATCGGACTTGGATCAAGGCCGTTGATACGAGACACAGCAGGAGGTAGTGCCGCTCGAATTTAGCTTTGATTTTCTGTTTTTCCAGTTGAATAAGGAATGTGAAAGAGGCGCGATCGGCACACCATGGTCCTAGTTCGTCTAAGATGAAGAGAAATTTGTCGAGGAATTCTAAGGGTTGCAGTTTTGGGTCTGGAATGGCTTTCAATTCCTCTAAATACTCTTCATCGCTGTAAATTTCTGATGGATCGAATCTGAAATAGTATGAAAATATGATTAAAAATTTCATTTCACTTAATAAGAAATTTTACCGATGATCCATTAAAAACTGTTTTTGGCATAAAATCATATTTCGTATACAAGACGTCATTTCATTGACTTCCGGTGGTGCACATTGCAGTAAAATTTCAGTCGGCTTCTGGCAATATCTCAGCACCGTCACCACATCACTCGCTGATTCAGCACGACATCGCATCAACTTCTCCAGCCAATCAATTTCAGCTCCCAATCGGCCAGGAGCACAATCAGCACTATGCAATGCACCAGCCAAACCCAAAATACTGGGTTTCTCCTCACACTTCGCGTAAAATTCATTAAATAACTCATGAACTTCAGCTTTTCCGTAAATTTTGTGACATTCATCGACAATCACCAATCGGACATCATTCAAATCGAGATATCCACAGACCAGCACATTGATCAGCTGTTCAATGCTCATAAAAATCACATGATTTTCATGGAAAATTTGTTCCCAGTCAATTTCTGAAGAGGCGTCCTCGTCCTCAATTTCACTTTTCTGTGCTGAATCTACTTGGATTACATTCAAATCTGATAAGTTATTGATTAAGCCATACGCGTAATTGTTATTTGTCAAATAAATTACAAGTTTGTGTCTTCCATTTAAATTTTCTTGTCGCAATTCATGTGAAATTTCTTGGATCAACTCAAATGCAATGAACTCGGTAAATTGATTCAAGCAAATTATAATGTTTTGTTCCCTTGAAGCTGCTAGTAATTCAATTTGGTAATCACGAGGAGTGAAGGCCGTGGTATGGACATTATCAGTCCAAAAATAAGCCATTTAACCGTATCTGTGTGTGTACGTATGTGTATGTGGTCTTTGTGCGCTGTACAAAGAAAAATAGTAAACAAAACATTTGAAATTCAATTTAACTGTCAGATTACCTTAATTTATCAAAAACTAACATTAAATTCAAGTTCTTGTCAATTTCCTGTATCGATTGACATCGTAATTGAGGATTTTTGTTAAGTAATTCTAATTTAATTTGAATTTTATTTCTCAGCACGTTCAATTCCAATTTTGATTGTAGCCGTTTCAGACAGGGGCATAATTTTGTTATGACAGTTCGGCGAAAAAATTTGTAAATAAATCGTTAAAAACATTGGTCCGTTAAACGAATTTGAATGTAAACAAAGGGGAGGAGTCACGATTTCGTTTAAGGCGTCGCTTTAATTTGGATTTAAAGAAAAAAGTGGGACTTTTATTTGTGATTAATTGATCAAACAATTTCACAGGTGGTTTTTATCAAGAATTTTGATTTCACATCAAAGTTACCTTATTTGAATTTAATTTTGAATTTTTTTTTGCTTCAATTGAGTTTTTTTACAATTTCAAGTGAGGTCTATCAAATGAGACTACAAAAAATTTATTTGAGATATTACCCACCAGGTAAGGACATTGAGAGGGTGTGAGATGAATTATTCGGAAATTTTTCAAGTTTTTTCTTTCCAGGACTCGGACTCTGTTACACAAAAGGCAAGTCAGAGGAAACGAAAATGATTGATTTGATTGAATTGAATGCACTCACAGATTTGGAAGAGCTTGCATTCAAAATTGAAGCTTCGGAGCCATTGCTCGGAAAATCGGTTCACCTTCAAGTCCTTGATGCCTTGCGGAAACTCCAAGATCGCCAAAAAGAGCCAATTAAAAGCAAATTTTATCTCTACAAGTCGCTTGTCACCCATATTTTGCCCTTAACTAACATCAGCTTTGATAAACAAGGTCAGTACTGTATCACGGGCAGCTATGATCGGACGTGCTGTGTATGGAATGTCGATACTGGGACTGAAGTCAGTGTGTTGCGTGGACATGAAAATGTCGTTTTTTCAGTTGGTTTCAATTTTCCGAGATGTGATCGGATTGTCACCGGGAGTTTTGATAAAACAAGTAAAATTTGGAATGTTCCAGGAAATTGTCTGTCAACACTTTATGGACACATTGCTGAAGTGGTGGCATCAGAATTCAGTCCAAACAGTGAACTTGTTGCGAGTTGTTCGATGGATGGCACAGCACGTGTTTTCCATGCAGAAACTGCCCAAGAAACGCACCTGCTTAAAGAACATAAGGCCGAAGTGATTGCAGCACGTTTTGACAAGACAGGAACCCTTCTGTTAACTGGGAGTTTTGACGAAACAGCGATTGTATGGGATTTGAGAGCAAAGGAACCAGCTCTCACTCTCCGTGGACATGAAGCTGAATTGAGTAATTGCATATGGAATTTTACATGTACAAATGTTGCAACGGGTTCTTTAGACAAAACTGCTCGGATTTGGGATTTGCGCAACATCAATTACTCATATGCTTTAATCGGACACAAAGACGAGGTCTTGGATATTGCATTTGATTACCCGGGTAATCGACTTGCAACGGCAAGTAGTGACTGCACTGCAAAAATCTGGGATTTAACATCGAATTTTGAACTCCTTGCAATTATGGCAGGTCACATCGATGAAGTGTCAAAAGTCATGTTCAGTCCTTCAGGAGGCTTGTTATTAACGGCATCTGCTGATAAAACTGCCCGCATTTGGAATGCAACATCTGGAATTTGTACACAAATATTGTCTGGACATGATGCCGAAGTGTTTTCATGTCAATTTAGTTATATTGGTGATGCAATTGTGACATGTTCCAAAGACAATACTTGCAAGATATGGAGATGATATGAATGGTTTGCCGAACAACAAATGTTTTCAAACACTTCCAGCAATAATTTAACAGAAGAATCAACTAATTTAGTTGTAAGTAAGTCAACTGCAACAGCAGCATCGTCTGCATGTTGTTCCGATTGCAGTAAAAGTATTTGTACATACAGCCCGGGGGCACGAATCAAACATAAAATTGCAAACAAAATTTAAGTTACATAAAAAAACCCACGTTAGAAAAAAATAGGAAATTTATTGAAATAGTTTTTTTTTAATATTGTTGATTTCTGGTTAGTTCAAGTCAATATGATAGAAAATGTTACTTTAACCTTAAATTTTACATTGTGAGGCATCAATTTGATCTTTTAACGGTTTTTTGATTAAATTTCAAGTGTAAAACGTGCATGAACCTCTTCAAAACACTCAAAACCTTGAAATTTTTCAAAAACAGTCAAAAACCGTCAAGTTTTTCAAAAACACTCAAAAACCGTCAAATTTTCGAAAACACTCAAAAACCTTCAAATTTTCAAAAACTCTCAAAAACCTTCAAATTTTTCAAAGCCTTTAAAATTTTCAAAATCAGTCGAAAACTTTCAAATCAAAAAAATACTTAAATAAAAACTTAACAATTTAAATTTTCAAAAAATCTTTCAGTTCATGTGAATGCGATTTTTTACACCCATTAGTCGCAATCACGTTCTACTTTTTTTTTAATATTTTAATCAAAAAATCTTATTAACAGATCAACTTTGCCTTTAAATTTAATTGTAACAAAAAAAAAGAAAACTTTTCAAAAAACTTAATTACAAAAATAATTTTTTTTTTCACCTAAAGTTATAATTAAATTACAATTTAAATTAAATGAAAAGAACAAGACAGAGAAAAAAAATTGTAAAATGTAATGATTCGAGTTAAATAGAAACCACTTTAGAAAACAGTTCATGCAGTTGAAATTAAATTGTTTTACATTTTTAATAGAATTAAATTTTACATTTATTTGTGTCATAAAAGACATATTTTTTTTTGTGTATGATCCTAATTAGTTTAATATTTTAATATAATGTAAAAGGAGTAAGTTGTAACTTGTAGTACAAAATATTATTAAAGTTCTTTTCTTTTTATGTCAAATGATTATTAATTATGATTTTAGTAAAAAAAAAGTTGTACTTACATGATTTTAATTTTTGAAATGAAATTTTATTTTCACTCTGGTTGGAGGTAATTTGATTTTTTTTATTATATGAATAATGGAGAGAAATATGATACTCACTTTGATGCGGAGGCGTTGTAATCAAAGGCTAATTATTGATTGTTTCTATTTTTATTTATTATTATTATTTGTTTGTTTTGTTTTAACAATGATAATAATAATAATTATTATTAAAATTAATTCAAGAGTTTTCTTTTACATAACATAATTATAATTTATGACGCATTTGTTGTTATTATTTTTATCTTTATTTAAGACTAGTACAAAATTCAATTATATCACAAAAACAATTGAATTGCTTTTATTTTTTATTTTATTTTTTCTTTCAAAATAACAAAGGAGGATACTTTTCTTGAATAACAATTAATAATTAAATGATGATGTTTTTAAAAGTGCATTTCAAGAAAAAATTAGGTTTTTGAGAGGATTTTACAATGTCTCCTGTTTTATGTGACTCTGTAGCTTGAATATGACCCGTAGTGCTATATTTTTCAATTGCTTAAGAAGATTTTATCTTAAGGGGTTAAACTTTGATTGGATTTTTAGGCAATTCTCAGAAAAAATGTAAGGAATGTAGTCACAAGCTTTTTTTCAAATTAAGGGTAAAGCTGAACAAGAAACTTTGACCATCAAAGATAGGTAAGTTCATCTGTAATCAGATCAGAATAATTATTTTTTTAGGTCTCTTTAAATTTGAAGGAATTTATGATATGAACCATATAAGCCAGAGGTGAAAGTAAGTATAGATTAAGTACATGCATAGAATCACATTAAATTGACTTATTGTCTTCAGAGGTAATGTTGGCGTTTCAAGGAAGAATTTCATAATAAATTGACAAACAAGCTGTTAAAATTGCTACAATGAAAGTGAAGTTTAGCTGTTTTACATTGTAGTAAGTACTCTCAGTTTAATTGACAACGTTATTGTTTACTTCAATATAAAATTGTTTGACTTTTGAATTTTCAGTAGTAAGAGGGCTTGATTAAGGTAAGTTAACGATTAAAGAGTGACCGTTGACATAGTGAATACATCAAAAATAAGTCATTTTCAAAAATATATTCAATTAAACACTAATAGCGCTAAATTATTACCAATCGATTTAAGCAAGCAACGTTGTGCTTTAAAGGCCTAAATGAAATCAAATCAACTTTGCAAAAATATTTCTCAATACTGAAATATTTAAAAATACTGAAAATTGGATCTGGAGCTAGAAATTGAGGTAGAATCAAAAATCAAAGCACTGGTAACTCATATTAGAATTGTAGAGGTTGTTCACGATAAAATAGAAGAGCAGAAGCTAATATGGCTAATATGAAAGGCGTTTACCTAAGCAATTGATGTTCAAAACTTCATCCGAATAATCACAAAAACCCCAATGTCTATTTAAGTAAATGCAGAACAAAAAAGGAAATCTTAGAATCTGTGAAAATGTCATACAAGGCAGAGGACGATATTGCTCGTAAATTCAAGACAACACCAGAAGGAAACAGACTCTTGTTCATAATCTTAAGAAAATTAAAAAAAAAACTGGTTTAATGACTGTTTGCATTCACAAAGGTCAGATCATACCACTCAAGAAGCACCCTACAGTGGAATCAATTCTAATTTCCTGAAGCTCCGGGCGTAAAATGAACTCAATTGATGGCTCTATCTCGTATATGACAGAGAAAAAATAGCGCCAAACTAACATTACGGTAATTAAATAAGCTAACATACATTTTTGAATCACTTTAATGGTTGGTTTCAAAAATGACCAGGTAAAGCACCAATACAACATTTCATACTGATTTTTACGCGCGTATGGAATGTCATATACTTGGTTCTATCTTTAAACAGACTTCATAGAAAATATTTATAGTTTTAACAAATTGTATGAGGAAGAAACATCAAAAATTAGAAGAAAGGAGAGAGAGTAAGACTGAAATGCACTTTTATACACCTTAGCCGATTACGTCTTTCTTTTTTTGTATTCAATGTTATGAGCAAATTCATACAATTATAACTGTAAAAAAAAAATAAATTAAATTAATAAAACTGATCTATTCTTAAAACATGTAAATCAGACTTTTAAAATTCACTTAATAATTGACTAGTTCAAAAAAAATTAACATTTAATAATTTTTAAATTCAATTCACAATTTAATATAAATTAGAATATAAATTAAATGAAAGGACTTTCATTTTGCTTATAAAATTCTCTAACACTCACGTAAAACAGTGTTTGATAAAAGGAAATTGCTTTCCATTTTTAATTCTCATAACTTTTTTTAATCCTATAACGTTCAAATTATTTAATAATAAAATATTCAACATTAAATATCATTTTTTTTTCTTTCCAAATCTCTTTTTTTTCATACAACATTTCATAAAATTACTTTTAAATAGCTATTTCCCTTTTAATCTTATTTCTATGATTTAAAATGCTACATTTTAAAGTTATATTCACTAAAAATATCAAATTACTTTATTTGGATGACTAGAAAGATTTTTCTCACTATTTTTATTTTATTTTACTTTTTATTTTATTCAATGATACGAATTGAGGAAGCGTTACTACTGTTTGAACTTTCCCTGTGACATGATACGTGGGATGATGATGATTGATGATGTGTTATTGTAGTATTATTTTCATCGGTAGTTTCGAGAGGCATTGCAAATGTACAGCGTTTCGGTTGACGGACTGCTGGTCGTCGTCTCGGGTAATATTGGTAACTTTTACGATGATACATGTGATGATGGTGCTGACAACACTTATTTTTTCGACGACTTCCATTACTACAAGATGTACAACTCTGGTGAGAGAAAAAATGGGAGAGTGAGAGAGAACGAGAGAGTAAATTAAATTGAATTACTTACCGAATTTGAGGATACGACCATGGCAGACACATGACACTGAAAATAAAGACAAAAAAAGGATTATTTTCAGTTTGTTATGAAACTTCAAAAAAACTAGGTAAAAAAAAAGTTTTTATTTTGATTTTCTCTCACAAAACTCTTATCATTTTCCCTTCATACAATAAAACAAGTTGATTTGCATTCAGAAAACTTTTCACAATTCAATTAATGCAAGAATTTGCATCAAAACAGCAGAATAAGAGAGAACTTGTATAAGCTTGTCAAAAGTTTTACAAATTACCACAGGCAATTTGTACAACCACAAAATTATTATTCAGTCAATTGAATATGTTTGTACAATAATCAGAATAAAAATTGAGAAATAAAGTTTTTCATCTGTACAAAGTGAGAGAGAGTGTGAGATGGAAAAATGAATGGAAAAGTTTTGAGTTTATGTCAAATTCATTGCATATAATTTAGATGATAACTCTTGTCATAGATAAGATAAATCAAAATCATAGCACTTTGAGAACTTTACAAGGCAAATAATTAATTTCTTGTTTCATTGATAGTTTTAACTTGCAAAATATGTGTGAATCTGAGTTTGTCTTAAGCAGATTTGGTATTTTCTTGAATCAGATGACCTATAAAAGTTATTGAAATCGCTTCGAGCTTTTTTATATAGTGCGTGCATCAGAGTTACAGTGAGACCCTCGCAACTTGTCTTGACCTTGAGCTAAACGTCCTATTTGACCCTGTCACCAGATTTAACAATTGTGCTTCATTTCGACTCCTTGCAATTTCACTCCAATTAGTTTTCACTTATCTTCAAGTTAATCACGCATCATTGAGACAGTTAACCACCCCTACTATCATCAAATTCCCTTCAAACCAATCATCAAAGACATTACAATTGAGTCTCATCTGAATAAATTCATATCATAAGTTTATATTTGTCTAGCAAATAATCAAGTTGACAAAATTGTGTTATATTTATTGCCCATTTCATGCAACGTGTTTCCGTGTACTCACCCATTCATATGCAAATTTTTGAATTTTATTGACTGAAGTGCATCAGTAATTTCAATTGAAAGATGAATTGAGGTGTTGTAACAAATTTATGTCTAAATTCATGAAAATTCAATTGACAACTGTTGGAGACTTTGTGTGATTAAAATTATAATAATCAATAAAAGGGAAAGAAATTTGATTAATGATTGTGCTGATTTTGCACAGTTGGTGTTAAGTGAAAATTTAATGATTTTTCTTATCATTTTCAATGTAAAGGCGTTTTAACATGTCTCGTTTGAAAGAAATCTCAATTTTCATTAGGACGTTAAATTCAGCCAATTACAGTTAAATGAAAACCATGATTAATAATCACTTTTTTGTGGAAATGTTTTCACAATATGATGCTTTTTAATAATTTAATTGATGCTCCATTTATCGTTTTTTCTTGGAATTGTTTTTAAAAAGAATATGAAAAAAATTTATGAATTTTATGATAAGAGATCGCTTTTAAATTTTTTTTAACCAAAACAAAACGTAATTTTAGAAACTTATCTGATGGAAGCCATTTAAAATAAAATTTAATTATAAATATTTTGTTGTTTTTTTCTTTAATATTTCATTAATAATATTTTTTTACTTATACAATGAAAAAGAAACCCTTAAGAGAACCTTTTTTTTGATTCCTTAATATGATATTATTTTTTTTGTATATAAAATATAATATTTTATTTTTTTTCTTACCTAAATTGCAATCATCAATTAAGACTTTTTTCCTCGAATCGGTTATTTTTTTCAACTTAAGAAGATCTTTAAAGTCAATTTAAATTTTTGATTAATTTTGTAAGAGAAAGTTAATGAAGTTGTCTTTATATTTTAATAATAATTGAGACCCTGACTTTAAGAGTATCTGAAATTGAAGGGTAGATAGATAGCTTGTCAGAAGGGTTTACCCACCTAAGCCACATATTGTAGGGTTTTTTTGTGAGTTGTCACATAGTGACGCAAAGTTTAATGTTTCCGGCTTCTCAAGTTAAGGCTAGAAAAATCCGACACCTGCTCGGAATATTAAAATTAAAGCTAGATTTCATTGAGAGGGTATCCAAGGATATTCAAAATGATTTCGACTGAAGGCTTAGTGCACGCGTACGTCAGAGGCGCTACCTCAAACATGGATGTTGCTAAACACAACGATCGGTTTCCAGATCACATCAAACTATCCCTAAGAAGAATTCAGCACTCAGACATATATACAGATTCTTTAATGCATACCCAGTAATGATCATATCTGATGAAATCAAGAAAAGAAACCCAAATGAAAGTCGAAATTAATATAATTTGCCCTTAAATCTTGTTCAGTTCAGAAAAGTTCTCACAACTTCTCAAGAAACTGGAATCACTGGAATCTGAAAAATTTCTTTCAAACCATGATGCCACTCAGTCGAACAGGTCAAGACCAAATTCATGTGAGATCAGATGGACTTAAATGTTCCTCAACTCAATCATTCATGCTAAAGTAAATTGGAAATTGTTTGCTATCTATGTAACAAATTGTAAATCTTCCAAATACAACAAAAAAATCATATTTATTAACTTGTTAAAATAATGTCATCACATTTTTTTCTTATCATAACAAACAAACAAAAAAAAAATAGGTTACTAAGAATGAAGTTTTACATCATAAAATATGTATTTTCTTTCTTATTTACGCATTTCACTAAAGATATTTTTTTTCTAATATTAATCCAAGTAACATGATACTGAAAAGAATGAATAATTTTAGGACATTTTGATAACAAAGATAATATTTGAGTCAGCATTTTCCTTAAATTAAATGAAATAATGTAATATGATAAGGTAAATGTAATTTATTTGTTTTTTTTCCTTGTCTTCGCATTTAATTCATTCAGAGACGTTCTGTCAAATAAATTTAAAAAAGTTTGAATTTTTCTTACAGGGGATTTTTTTTATTTTTATTAAATATTATCGGTAACTCTTCTCTCCCTTTATATATGAATTCAAATTACCAAAAAAAAACATCAAAATCCTTTCAATATTCATCAATCAATCTTTTCTCAAATTGACATGTATCGATCATCTATCAGTGAAATTTTTCCCTCCCATGTGACGCGTAATGTCATGTACGTACACACACCAGAAAAAAAATATCGTTTTTCAGTCACTGTTTTCATGTAACATTTTTTTCTCGCGAAATTCGATAACTTTTGTGTTTATTTATCATCAGTTTTTATTTTCGTTCTAGTCCAGACAATTTCAATCAATTTTGATTATGAATATTGATTACAATTTTCAATGAATGGCATAGAAACCTGTTGTTATAGAGTACAATGAAGATATAGATAAGAGTAAACAATACCAAATACTAATAATAATGAAAAAAAAATAATATTGTAGAAATTTGAGGCACTAAAATTGGATGGTGTGTGCAAGCGAAATTCAATGTTAAAGATAACGAGAGAGAAAAAATAAATTGAGTAATAAAATTTTCTCTTCTTTCATTATCTGGTTTTGTTTCATTGCACAAATTGGTTAATTTATTTTGCAACTGAGGGTTTTCTTGTAAGTCCTTTTTGATTAAATTCTTGTGCTCGGTTCATTCTTTTCAACTAGATGTCTCTCACCTTTTAACATAATATCGACACTTATGAAGAGAAAGCACTAACAACCCTATAAGCAGCTGATGTGATATCCATCAAAAGAGCTCACGTTTCTAAATTCAGATCATATTAAGAGAGAAAATCTGGAAATAAGGCCTTACTTCAAAATTATTATTTGACAACCCATTACAAACGATGCATTCTTTCCATTTAATGTCTGGAATTCCATTTTCAAATAACTTTCGCGCTACAGGGCATACATCATAAAAAGTAATCATAACAATCAGAAATTTTTATGAAGCTTAGGTGTAATGAAATAAAAATAATGGTGATATTTTATCAACATGAATATATCATATTTCCTCTTCTTACCCAACTTCCTGGATATAAGGCATCATATATAAATTTACACACACACACATAAAGTTGATTATAAGTCAGTAGGAGATGGAGATAAACAATATGTGTTTGTTAATATCAAATATTTTGGTTTACATGGTAGACTTAATTCGATTATGGTATACAAATATTTATTGCGTGAAAGTAAAACAAACATATTTTATTTGATTTTATTTGAGAATTATCAAAAAAAAAGTAATTTAAGCAAAAAGTCATGTAACGTCATAAATCAATGTTTTTTGAATATGGCTCATTTATTTTACAGAAAATCTCTTTCTCTTCTCTCTTTCAGAATAAGCTCTTATTGGATGTTTTCAATAAATTATTTCTAGTAAAATGATAGTTCGTTAGTTTTATTGTTTATTTAAATCTACAGAAAAGCAATATTTGTTTTGTTTGGTTCTGGTCTATGAAATATTTTATTACTCTTATTATTTTATTTATATTTATGCCTGCCATTCTTCCTTCCTTTACGTATTTACTTATGACTTGACACAAGTTGTTGACCTAATGTGGATGTCAGATGTACATGAAATGTCTTTTTATTGGGATGGTGATTGATATTAATGAATCGAAAATTCTCTGGAAAATGAGATATTAATATGAAGAGAAAAAATCAATTTTTGTTACCTTAAAGATTCATATAGTTAAAAGTTCTGCACATTAAAATTAATGCTCATATCTGTTCGAGAACTATTTCAATCGTTAAAATATGAGAATTCTTTAAATTTAGTAAAAATTTCATAAAATTCGCGGTAGAGGGTTTCAAGACCCTATGCAATTGCATTTACATCATTAAAATGCATATCAAATGACAAGTCATCAGGACATAAGGGTATAAAATAAAATTATTTTTTTCACTGATCATCGTAGGGATAACGATAAAAACGATATGTGATCGCATGTAAACGATAGGTGATAAAACAACAAATTTCTGCTTCAGTTTACTCAAATCATTTGTTGAACGCAGACGTATTTTAATTTCAAGTCAAATTTATTGTTGTAATATTAGTTGAACATGTGATTTTTGAGATAAAATCTACAAAAATCTTCCAGGGATCATAAAATATTCAAATTGGCTCTTAAAAGAGGCAACTAGTAATAAAGATCAGGATCCTTTGAATAAATATTAAAATTGGTAAGTTGCATTCACCTTGAAAAACATTTCCATACAACGTTTAGTGAAATACTCTGCTCAATGACCTACTAAAACTCAAATCACTACCCCCTGGACAACGAATGGCTATATATATAGTGATAATATGACCATATAACCCCCTTACCAGGACTATATTTTGGTTTATGGTCTAACGCTATATATATACTATATTTTTAGTTCACTTACCAAAATCACTATATTTATACTTCTAAATAACTTTCCAAAAATCTTTAAATTTTCCACCTGAACAGAGAATATAGATTGACGTTTTTATCTCGAAAAAATGATTTTTCTTTGAAGTTTTCTACTAGACATGTGGAAATTTTTGTTTTGCCTCCATTCTCATATTTAAATGAACTATTGCAGCAATTTTCACGGAAACCGACATTTAAATTTTCAAATTTGCAAACAATAGTATGCTATATTTATACTATATTTTAACTTTTTTTTAATTTTACAACCCCCATATTTTCACTATACTTTTTTTAGGTATACTATATATATAGTATATTTATTTATAATTATAAAGATAAAATATAGTAAAAAAAAAGATGCGTTTTCGCCTTAAATTTTTGCCCAGATTATAATCGACCTTTTCTTCATTTAATTCAAATTCAAAGTAATTTAAAAGTTGATTTGATATAATCTAGAAATTTTTTTGTTTTATTATCAATAAAAAACAAAACCCAAAATCAGTCGAAGAAAAAAAATCGTTTTATTTGTAGCGAATTATTGCCAAATGATTGCCTTTAGGTCCCAAATCTTCAAAAACCCATTTTATAATTTATGTTATTTCTTTATCATTATTTCCTGATAAACAAAATACTTATTATTATTATTAAAGTTGTGTTTATTCCTTTTTTATTCGGATAAAATGATAAATAAAACACAACAAACCATTTAAAATGAATCAAAAAAACAGAAATGAATAAAATCCTTTTTATCTATAAATAAATTGTGTAACTTAAACGGTGTGGTTTTGAATGTGAGTTGTAATAAAATAAAAAAAGGTTTTTTTTTTGCTGTGTTTCTATTCATCCAAGGGACCGAAGCTAATTCCTGTGGTATCATAAAAACATTTTGAATACAAAGGACTCTAAATTATTTTAGTCTCGTAAATTTGATAAACAGTCTTAAATTTCACAATGAATCGTTTAAATCGATTTAGGAAGGAATCCTTAGGAACATTTATCGATTTTCTTGTATTTTTTTTTGTTCAATTTGACAAAAGAGCAACAAATCAAAGGAAAGAAAACATAATCTTTTAAAAGGTTTTTGGCTTCTTTTTTTTCAACAATATTTTTTGATTTAACTTCCACCTTTTTTTTCTTCCCATTTCTTATCAAAATAAAACAAAATTCAGTTTAACTTCCTACTGTTTTCGAATATACATTTGTAATACATACCAAAAAGAAAAATGAAAACACAGTTATTATTATTAAATTTTTGTCATTGCAAACAAAACCAGCAACAAATTATGTTTATATGAAAGAGAAAATGTTCCCTAATATTACATTTATGATTTATTTCAAACATTTTCTACCATTTATTTGTATTTACTCTAAATAACTTATGTTTTAATCTGCATTATAAAAGAATGAATGTGTTTTATTTGACAATTTTGTACGACCTTGGATTATGTCTTGTTCCTTATTATTGCTTTTTTTTGAAACGTGAGTGACATGTAACCCAAGAAAAAATTATTGTTTGAACGTTGCTTTTGTTTTGAAGGTATTCAGGAAATAACTCTTTAAATTTTACTCTGACAATTGACTTCAAGAAGTCAGAAAAATTACCGATCCATATTCTGAAAATTTAAAAATTTGTTGGTATCGAACCATTTTGATCATCATACCATTAAATGTAGAATTTGAACTATTTATCACTTACATACTCGCGTCAATGAAATGAAATCTCTGAACTTGACACTTTCCAAATGAACTAAATGTGTGTGTGTGTGTGTGTGAGAGAGACACAGGCAACAATACGGCAAGTTTTGAATTTGCAGTGTATATTGGAACGTAGTTAAATAAAAATACTATACAAACGTTAATCTGATTTCAGGATAAAATATACTATAAAAAAGTGACAATATTTATACAAGAATGAGAATAATAAAATAAAAAAATATAAATCAAAAAACTTGTCGTCTGTAACAATCTTTTTATCAGTATGTACAATAAAATTAATAATAATACAAAAAAAAACTTTAAGGAAAACAGCATTTGAACAAATATTGGTTTAAAATCATAAGACGATGAACGAGAAAACACACATGAGTCGAGTTGTGAAAATGATATTTATTATAAGTTCTAAAAATATTTTATTTTATATTATTGATTACAAATTATATCACACCTATAAAATGTGCTTGTCCATCAACAGATTCATATTTCATGGTAATGATTCATATTTAGCATTTTATTTCCTCAAACGTTTCATAGTTGCATTTTTATGTATGAAATATAAATGTACAATAAAGTTTCAAAATCTTCGTTTTAAGTGTTATCAGCACCCAACTCAAGCAATACAATCGCCATATCAGAATTTTCATTTGAAAGAGCAATATTCAATGGTGTTTCGTTGTTCTTGCCCTTAGCTTCAATATCGGCTCCCTTTTCAATTAATAGTTTCACCATCTCAATTTTTCCCATGAAAACTGCATAATGCAATGGTGTTCTGTTAATTGTATCTCTAGCATTAACATCGGCTCCCATTTCAATCAACAATTTTACAATATCAGTGTGGTTATCAATAGCATAATACAATGGTGTTTGTTTGTCCTTATTCTTAGCTTCAGTATTGGCTCCCATTTCAATCAACAGTTTAACGATATCAGTATTTTTATGTTCAACAGCAAAATGCAACGGTGTTTCGTTGTCCTTGTTCCTAGCTTCAATATCAGCTCCCTTTTCAATCAACATTTTCACTATCTCAATTTTTGCACAAAAAACAGCAAAATGCAATGGTGTTCTCTTTTTTGTATCTTTAGCTTCAACATCGGCCCCCATTTCAATTAACAATTTAACGATATCAGTATTTTCATGTTCAACAGCAAAATGCAATGGTGTTTCGTTATCCTTGTCCTTAGCTTCAATATCAGCTCCCTTTTCAATTAACATTTTCACTATTTCAATTTTTCCACGAAAAATAGCAAAATGTAATGGTGTTCTCTTATTAGTATCTTTAGCTTCAACATCGGCCCCCATTTCAATTAAAAGTTTAACGATATCAGTATTTTTATGTTCAACAGCAAAATGCAACGGTGTTTCGTTGTCCTTGTTCTTAGCTTCAATATCAGCTCCCTTTTCAATCAACATTTTCACTATCTCAATTTTTCCACGAAAAACAGCAAAATGCAATGGTGTTTCGTTGTCCTTGTCCTTAGCTTCAATATCAGCTCCCTTTTCAATCAACATTTTCACTATCTCAATTTTTCCACGAAAAACAGCAATATGCATTGGTGTTTCGTTGTATTTATTCTTTGCTTCAATATTAGCTCCTTGTTCAACTAATAGTTTCACAATATCAATCGTTTTTAAATTAACTGCTAAGTGCAATGGTGTTTTGTTGTCATTGTTCATAGCTTCAACATCGGCACCCATTTCAATCAACAGTTTCACAACATCAATTTTTCTATTAGAAATAGCAATATGCAATGGTGTAAAGTTGTCTTTGTTTTTAGTTTCAATATTTGCACCATTTTCAATTAAAAACTTTATTATTTCAACATCATCAAAAAATTCAGACTCCAGTATTGACTTCGCAATCCATTCTTTTCTAACTACTTTGTCAATTGTATTATACATTAAAAAGAAATTAATGACTTTAAAACTTTTCCTCAAAATTAATTCCTTTCGATTAGTTGAAAAAAACGAAACTAAAAATTCATCTGTTTTTTTGTGCTGCTTCAATTTTTCTACATTGTCATTGTTGATTATATCAATATAAAAAAGATCGTCAATAGCAGTACAGAACTCATAGTATTTTTTTCTTAAGCCTTCATGTCTCTTCATATATGTTTGTAAAATATTGATGTGAAGAAGTTGGTCTGCTGTCAATTTTTTGACTAAATCTTTAAGCTTAATTTCTTTTTTCTCCCGAAATAAAAAGAAAAACCATTTATAAAACGAATTATGTAATTCCATTAAACTTTCATTAACTTCTGGAGCAACTAATTGAATTGTGTTTTCGATAATTTGTTCTTCATTTTGAACAAACTTAAGTTGAAGAACCGTTTGAACCATTCTGTGAATTTTAATTATCGATGTTTCATTTATTTTAAATAAAATGATCATTGAGAAATTTTCTAGTAAATAAAGCGTTTCGTTTCTAGCTTTCACGTCATTTTTAAAATATGACAAAAACAAATCAGCATTGATTTCATCTGCATAAAGATAAGCTAAAAATTGAAGAATTCGAATTGCATTTGAGCCATTTATTTTATCATTTTGTATTGCGTTCATTGTGACATCAAATGTTGTGAGGGTAACTTTTTGATAAGTTCCAAAGTCAAAAGGAGGTGGATATTCGAGTAGCTCTTTTAATTTGTTTTTAAATTCATCTAAATAATTTTTTACAGAGTAGTTTTTCTCTAAAGAACTCGTATTTTTACTCTTAATGTAAGAAATTGCTTGTTGTAATGCTAATGGAAAATTTTGAAGTATTTCTGCTAGTTTTTCTACATCACTTAAATTTAAATCAACAATTGAAATTTTTTTAAGTTCATTTATCAAAAAATTTTCAGCATCTTTTTTGTTTAAAACGTCTAAATTAATTCTGGAGATGTCTGGTATGCAGCTTTGGTTTCGTGATGTGATCAGAAAATATGGTCGGCTTGTTTTATCAGGTTGATTCACATACTTAAGACAATAGAGAACGTAATCATCTAAATTTTTTGATGAAGTAAAAGTAAGAATGTATCTATATCTAAAATAAGTAATTGTACACTCACCATTCTGCAGTTTGTCGTAGTTATCAAATATAAAAAGAACTTTCAATCCATAAAAATAATCAAAAACTTCATCAATGACTGTTTTTGTATATATTTCTTTTATCCGAAAAAACTTTAATTTTTCTGCTAGTCTTCTAAAAGATTCGTCAACTGTAGAATTATTTTCAGCCCCTATCCAAATTACTCGTCCATAAAACTCTGATTTTGCATATTTTGAAATGAACTGTCTTGTCAGTTGAGTTTTTCCAATTCCACCCAATCCACTTATTTGCACGGTTTGGGAAATAATAAAATTTTGATTTCGAGTAAGATTTGTTTTGATGTAATCTAACTCTTCTTCACGACCAGAAAATGACGCAATAGGTGGCAGAACATCAAACATTATTGATTTGAAATCTTTTTGAAAAAACCATTTGGCAGTTTGAAATGTTAATTCATTACTTTTTGATTGAAATAAATCAGCCCTTTTAGTTTCACACCATTTTCTCATTGTCACTTCTAGATTATTGTAAATATCATCAACAATTTCAAAGCCATAGTAAGTTCTAATTTCACTTTTAATAATTTCAGTTAACTGATCATCATTTGGTTGCGCAACTGCGTAAATAATGTATTTTAATGCTTCTTGAATTTCTTTTTCTGTAATTTTACCAACATCTTTTTCTAATGTTTCAGCCTGTCGTTTTAGTATTTGAACAATATTATCATCATCAGTAAAACTATAGAATTTTCCAGTGTCTTCACAATTTATGACATGCTCGGGTTCCAGTTTAATTTCTGTCAATTTAAGTGACGTTATTTTTTGATACCATAATTTTGAGTGTTTTTGTGTGTTTATCAATGCTAATTGATTATCTTGGTTCAAATCAAAATCTATATTTGTATAAACGACCGCCATTATATTTTTAAATTCAAGTTTTTTATTTATCTTTATCACAGATGTAACGTATTTTAATAAATTGAAATCACCGTTATATTTGTTAGTGAAAAGGTTAGAGTGATTTATTTTCATATCACTACTTTCTTTATGTTTCAGTTGAATAAGTGTATATTCATCACCTTTTTCAAATAAGACGTCATCAAATTTTTCAGCTTCGGGAACTTGGTGTCTTAAACGGAAATTTCTGAAATTATGTGTTAATCCACGAACAAAGCAAATTGCGCACATCAAAGTTTCGTATGTGATTCCCCTAGCTCCTAAAGCACACGAAGATTTAGGTTTTTGTTCTGACATTGTTATGTAATAATTAATTTAAAAAAATTTTGTGTATTGAGTAATTTCAAGGTTTGAAATATACTAATTTATAAAAAAACTTTCTTAAGTATAAATAAACAAGAATTATCTTATCTTATCTTTATAAAATAATCAATAAGGCGATTATTTCTATAATAATTTATTCTACTTGCCAAAATATAATAGAGTAAAATAAAATTGAAACATTGAGTTTTTGTTATTTTAAACAGACTCTGCAAATTTGATCTCTGATTGATATCCTTCAGAGTTTTTACTTTTGCTAAAATTTATTTAATTATTCAAGAAATTTTGGCATTACCACATTTCTTAGCAATTCTTTCAAAATGACTTTGTTTCCTTTTATTGACCCATCTAAAAAAAATTGGGTACATCATAAGCCAAACAAACAAGTAGTTAAAACTTTTCTTTTCATCAAAACTATCCAATATTTGTGTGTTCAACACCATCCATAAACCTTAATTGTCTTGTTTCACACATTAATTTGAGCATTAATTTTTCTTAACGTACACACACACGTATTTATAATCTCTCTTGAGAAGCCCCATTAAAATAAATGTTTTAAGATCATTAAACTTGAACCGAAAAACCAGGAGTCATACAAACAACAAACTTTTTTATTTGAATTTTATGTATCTTTTAACCATACTAAATTTCCATTATTTCACTTTCAACATCATCCTTCAAAACTCGTAAAAATTAGAGTTATATGAGATGTAATAAAAATAATAATAAAAGTTAATTCCAGTAAACAATGTTGTTACTGTCAGCAAAATAACACAAAGAAAAAATATAAAAAAAAATTATTGCATTCTTTTTCAAAAAAAAAATAAAAATGATGATTCAAAGGTGATTGATTGACGCGATTTATGTTGAAATTGGTTGATAAGACATTTTTGATACCGAAATTTTACTGCTTTTTTCTTATCTTTAAATGACAAGTTCAAGTTGAGTGTGCTTAGGTGTAGTTATTTAACAAGGTAATTTAAATAATAATTGGATCATAACAATTCAATGAAATTCATGCTAAAATTTGATTTCCATCAGACAAGAAATAACTCAATCGATTCGCAATAGAAAAAAAATGATGACTCCACAAAAAACATACTTTTATATTAAGAGTATTTTTTGGTAGTACAATTCATACCTTTATTTATAGTATTTTTATGTGACTCATCAAATATATTTTGAAAGTGAAACATGAAAACAAAATTTACTTTAAATCCGGAAAATGATAAGCAGATTAAGTACATGATTTAATTATGAAAGGTTTAAAAGGATTTACCTTCGGACTCATTTTTCTTGAAGTAACAAATCTTTTGTTTAGAAAAAAGGAACAATTTCATTTTACTTTTGAAAATTAAAAAAATAGAAAAAATTTTCCTTTTTTAGAAGGACTTAAGACTTAAAAATGACTAAAAATCATCTAATTAACCAACTTAACCCGTAAAATGACATAAAAGGCCACCTTTTTACCTTTTCAAATTCAAAACATATAAAAATATAGGATTTTTTTTTGTCATTGAACGTCTACAATTCAGATGTCATGACATTGAAAAGAAAAATATGTTCAAAGTCTCAACTTTTTTATTTATATTTTCCATATAAGAGATGAAAAATATTCATCTTTTCAAATAAAAATTCGGATACAATGACATTTCCAATATGGTTTCTTAAATAAATATACTAATAAGTTTCTTTTTTCTAGGTTTTGAATGTCAGCCACATACAGTCTGAAATGTGAAACCAAGATGTAATAGAAAAATGATATAAAGACGAAATGATATACTGAAAAGCCACAGCGAGAGCCAGTAAAGGTATTTTAGTAAAAGTGTATCATAGCCCAGACATCGCTATATGTAGCTTCATACTGCTTTTAACAGAAGAAAATTATTTAAATGATACAGAATAACTACAAAGTAGATCTTTCATTGCGATTACTGATCGAAACTAATATAAGTACAAAATTCAGAAGAGAGGTACTTGGACTGGATACACGAACGTTAATTTAAACAGCTTGTAAATGTTTGCTGCTAAAATATACGTCCAAATTTTTAGTTGTTACATCACGACCGATGGCAACTTTAAATGAGAACCAGGATCTGTTCAATAAGAATACATCGAAAGTAAAACACATACCTCAAATTTAGATTAAATGACCTACCAGACATCATTTGGGCCTGAGAAACGTTCATAATTCAAAAATCAAATCAGGTTCGTTAATTTCACATTTTAATAAGTATATGACTTGAATGGTTCGTGGACTTGGAGAATATTGAAATGAATATAAAGCAGTCTCCTTCTGATCAAAATGTTGGAAAATTGATTTGTAGAGCCTTAGATTACTTAGAAGAGTTCGTTTAGCAGTGGTTAGCGTTTTGAATTTGATAAAGATTCTCTTCCCGGTTCAAATGTTTCGCTTTCAAGCTACTTAATTTGCACAATGGGCTCGACTGATGGCCTTGATATCAAAATACGCTTAGATTTCCTCTACTTCTGTAAATTTTCCCTTTCCTTCATCTTTCAAACTACATCCAAAATTATTTTAAATGAAACTGTTGATAAACACATATTCTACTACAAATAAAAAATAATGCTACTCCCAAAAAAATGTGAGTATATTTACAAAGATTATCTTTTCAGCTTACTCATGTTTTATTTATAAGAGGTTAGACAATTCAACACACACACACGTATTTACATACATAAAACACCGAAAAAAAATACCAAAAAAGTGTATAAATAAAATAAATAAAATACTAAACAGAACTTTCTATACACCAACTTGAACCGGAATTGCTTGATTTTATTTACATGGAGGGTAACATGAAAGACAGTTCCTTCTTTAAAAAAATTGTTTGCCAGAGTTTGGATTTATTTGGTGTTTGTGATACAAAAATAACCAACCGATGCTGATAACAACAACACAAAAGTGTTATAAACTTGTACCATTTTAGCACCTTATTTGAGGTTGAGATTGTCTTACACAGATTGAATTTATATGTTTATCTTAACAAAAAAAGTAAAAATAAAATGTTTTTTTTCCATATTCAATCCTTTATCAAAACCTAAAACGATTATTTATGACAATAGTCAGATTCAGATATTGAAAATGTTTTTCCGGTCTTTTTGTAATAGAGAATAACTTATAAGTAAACGTGATTTGTGGAGAAAAGTGAAGAAGAGAACTTTATTTATAAGATTATATTATTATTATTATTAAAAAAATAGAGAAAAGAAGGGAAAATGGATGTGCAAATTTTTTCAAGCTGTTTTGTCATTCAAAGTTTTACAAGTTTATTTAATATTTTTTTTACAGTAAATGGATTGTGGGTGAATCCATTTTGTGGTATTTTTTTCAATATAAAAGTAAAAAATTCAGATGAAGTGGAAAAAGAAAGGGAAGTGCAATTTTTTTAAAAGGAATCTAACAAAAAAAACTTGTGCTCGGAAACAACAACAAAAAAATTCCCTTACCTTATCATCTAAAAATCTAAAACAAACTTTGATTGTATTTTAACGCTTTCTACATCTACGATTATGTCTTGTAATAATTTAAAGCTCACGTCAAGCTCTTTTGTTGTATCAATTAACTCTATTTATTATTAGTCTTAATTCAATTATAAGAACTTAAATGTATGTTTGTTCACATGAATTGTGTCGGACATGTTGAATGCCATGTAATGAACATGTAGAGTAACATCGTCTTGATGCAAATCTCTGAAAAAAGTTGCAAATAATTTATTTTTTTTTTTATTTAAATTTATGAATATTCGAATACAAGAAAACAACAAAAATAAACAAGAAGAAAAATCACTGTAATAATTTAACACAACCAAAGGAGGATTCAAGGTTAGGACATGCTCGTATTTATTTAATTAACACATTCAATTAGGTATTATAGAGGAAAAGTAGTGAACGAAACACGTAATAATGAAAATATGGTTGATACAATAAAGTGGGAATGATAAACGAGAGGAAAGGTATTTGATAATAAACTGACACTTAATTATTTTTTTTTTTTTTTGGTTGAATAGACAGTAAAAGTTACAAGACACAATTTGCTTTGACGTGACAAGGAATTTTAATTGTATTTTGTCTTGTTACAGGTTTTGTGTGTTTTCAATGATGAATTTTTCGTGGTCAGCAGTGAAGCAACCTGTAAAATTATTATAAAAATGGTAGAACGTGGAAATGAACGAGAACTACGTTTAAGAAACAATCCTGAGGGCCTCCGAGGTGTTGGGCGCCCTATTACTAGTTATATGAAGTTCAGCCAACCCTCTAACCATTAAAATGTGAGACGAATTGATAATCACCATAAAAATTTATTACAACAAGCACATTTTTAACATAATAAATGTTTTAAACCGGTAAAATAAATTGCACTTCATGTGATATCATCCAATATAAATTTAAAATAGCTTCGAGAATATTTATGAACAAATTTCAAGTGAGGTATGTTAACTAAGAACTATTTTTAACAGTCATATGTGAAATTCAAAAATTCTTTTACTGTAGATCGTGAAAGGGAAAATTACTGCCAACAAAACCAAATTAATCACCATAGCAGACAACATAAATCTGTTTGGTCTGGACTTAAATTTTAAATTTCAGACAGAAGTCGATACTGTTAAATGGCGTATCGTACTGCGTGGTGTCTGAATGAAACTGAAGCTAAGAGTCCTTTTCAAAATTGAGAAAAAACTGCAAATGCATCCATTACTAGAAAATTAACAGTCCCATTTTGAACTTGCAATCTAATGTCACTTTCTTTAAAAAATAAATTTAACCCTAAGAGCAAAATTTAGCCTGAATCCCTATTGGACAATTTTTCCAGGCAACACACCATCATAATCATAATAACAAAAAAATCAATGCAGCTTATTTCAAAAATTCCATTTCCTTAAACTAAATTAAAAACATGTAAAACAATTTTGAACACACCCAAAACTTCCTTGTATCCAAAATAAAACACATTTTCAACTCTATCAAAACGAAACATAAGAAAATTGTTTATTATCATAATAATTTTGTTTAGAAACTTTTCAATGAAATATTCTTTTACCGTTTTTTTCTATTAAACATAAAAACTAGTGTCACAACTTTAAAATACAATGAAAAATAGCACAACAAAACCTCACTCAATGCTTTTTCACTTAAAGCAAACTTTACAATAACACAACAAAATATGTTCAAATATCCGAACAATGAATATTATAAAAATTCAATACGTGACTGCATCAATAGATATCACAGTTATTTATTGATTGTATATGAGATTAAATTCCCTATTGTGTATTTAATAAAAGAAAATATCTTGACTTGTAAAAAAAATTTCATCTTCATCTTCATCCATATGCTCATGTGGAATTTTTTGAATCAAATTATACGTTAAAGTGAATTAAGGAAAAATATTGAGACAGTTTCAAGACAGATTTTGAGTAATTTTTCAGAGAAACGACATGAAAAATCAATAAATTCGTTAGGATCTCAATTGCAATTTTTTTCAAGGAAAATAAAGATAAAGTTTATACAAGTTAAAATGAAACATCAATGAATACAATAACAATAAGAGGATGAGTATGAGTGAAGAACAACAGCAACAATAATGTAAAGAGCAAAAAAAATATACCAGAAATAATGATTTATTGTAAGATGCTTCTCATATTATAACACAACACAATTCAAAAAGAAAAAATAAAATAAATTTAATACTTTACAGTATAAAGACTTTTCATTCGAGTCGATTTAGTTTTTTTTGCCTTTCATTGATGGTTTTTATGACAACATTTTTTCATCGTATTCGATTTCAGTCTTAAGCCAAGATATCAGATAGTCTTTGATTATAAGTCTAATGTGAGTACATATTGACAGATTCGATATACCGAAAATAAATAGAAGGATTATTGTTGAATCTATTAATGTGCTCTTCTTTTGTGTAAGTATCTCATTTTTCTTGTTGAGGGTTTTTTTTTGGTTGAACAACATAAGAACATAAATAATGTGTGTGGGATTCAGAATGTAGTTAAAATGTAAAAATACAAGACGTTGTGTATTATTTCTGATTAGAAACACAGCTTAAGGCTTTAAATGCATGAATTTGAAATGAAATATGTGGGTTAACATTGAAAATTCGAAATAATGGAGACGACTGGTTTTTTTTAAAAGGCATATTTGAATACAAGATTTATGGAAGTTTTTTAATGTAAACGTGCTTTTAGATGAACAGGTCAATAAGCAGAAAAGGACCAAGGCTGTCTATGCGCCGGCTTAGAGCTAAATGGATCGATGGTGTCCAAACAGATTTAAGAAACTGGAAAGGAAAAGCGCCAAATAGATTACTCTGAAATTCAATTCTTGACCAGGCTACGAAGGTTGAAGGATTGAAGGGTCCACTAGGTGAGTTACTAGTAAGGTCGACCTTATTGCTCTTAGAAATTCAGTGAAAAAGACCGTTTGGCTGACATAGAATTTGAGACCTAACTGATCCCTTGGCAACTTCTTGGCTTAGAAAAAAATTTAAAGAAAGGTCTTTGTTAGAAAATTTAGCTTAAGAGTCTTGAAAACGCCTCGAATCACTTTGACCCATCTATCGAGAAGTGATATTGGTTGTGATCGATGTCGTTCAAGTAATTTAATTTCCAGGCTCTTAAAAATTCCGATATGAGCTAATTTTTGGTCTCCTGCTCTCATTTCAATTACAATTATTTTCATAATCCTTCACATCATCTTCCCATTTCACGTCTCACAACATTGTTCAGTGCAAATCAACATAAAATATAAAAGTATGAGTAAAGGTATGTTAAGATAAGATAATCTGGATAATTGACTACTTTAAACTCACATAATACACACTATTCATTTCACTGATGATGATACATTTTAAGAGTAATATAATGAAACGTATACAAGACACTTTCAATTTTCTTCATCCCATTTCAAACTTATGCCGTTTTCATATTCTTCCTATATATGTAAGTGTGAGTAGAACTTTAGCCATGTGGTTTATAGCCAATATTATATTCTTTGTCAAATAAACGAATTATGAACTAGGAAATTGTTTTACCTGAATATTTTATAAAAACCACACAAAATGAAAATTAACTCAAGTTAAAAGGAAAAAAAATAATATCAAAGATTAAAAAGTTGGATTAAAATAAAAGTTTTAAAGGGCATTCAATTTACACTTTAAAAGTCTTCCTTAATCTACTCTTCATCATAATTTCATTTAATTTCATTTTATTATTTACCTTGTCGATGATGATGTGTGTGTTGTGAGAGGAAAAGTTTTTAACACATTAGATGAAATTAAGATGAAAATAAACACTAATTATAAGTATTTGAAACACGTTTCATCATCATTTAACTGCTTATGAATGTTAAAAGAGACTTTGTCATAATTTCATATAAAGGGGAACGTTTAAAAACTAATAATTGAGAAAAAGATTGACTATTTAGCATAAATTCATAGAAAGATAATTGAATTGCTAGTTTTACACGTGTTAATTTAGTAAATATTATCATTATTATTATTATTTAATTCATAATACGTTGTATACTTTTAATATTTGTATTAGACGTTTTCATATCACGCTTATGATTATAAGCAAATTTTGTGTTGACTCTCGAGTGCGTGAGTGAAATATTTATTTAAGCATCATGGAAATTAATAGTTTGTTTAAGATTTATAAAGCAAATTAATATTTGAAGAGGAACATGATATATTTTAGCAATTTAGGTGTTTCATTTGAAGGTTCTATTAGCGGTAAATGAATGGAGTTTGAGTTGATGTTTTACATTTTTTTAAAAGTTTTATAGGCTAAGTCCGATATTTTGGTGAGTTTTTAAACTTGGCAGATATGTCAAAAACGATCTTCAAGTGAGTTCGATATTTCGGTGAGTTCTCAAACTTGGCAGATATGTCAAAAACGATCTTCAAGTGAGTTCGATATTTCGGTGAGTTCTCAAACTTGGCAGATATGTCAAAAATGATCATCAAGTGAGTTCGATATTTCGGTGAGTTCTCAAACTTGGTAAATATGTCAAAAACGATCTTCAAGTGAGTTCGATATTTCAGTGAGTTCTCAAACTTGGCAGATATGTCAAAAACGATCTTCAAGTGAGTTCTCAAACTTAGCAGATATGTCAAAAACGATCTTCAAGTGAGTTCGATATTTCGGTGAGTTCTCAAACTTAGCAGATATGTCAAAAACGATCATCAAGTGAGTTCGATATTTCGGTGAGTTCTCAAACTTGGCAGATATGTCAAAAACGATCTTCAAGTGAGTTCTCAAACTTGGCAGATATGTCAAAAATGATCATCAAGTGAGTTCGATATTTCGGTGAGTTCTCAAACTTGGCAGATATGTCAAAAACGATCTTCAAGTGAGTTCGATATTTCGGTGAGTTCTCAAACTTGGCAGATATGTCAAAAACGATCTTCAAGTGAGTTCGATATTTCGGTGAGTTCTCAAACTTGGCAGATATGTCAAAAATGATCATCAAGTGAGTTCGATATTTCGATGAGTTCTCAAACTTGGCAGATATGTCAAAAACGATCTTCAAGTGAGTTCTCAAACTTAGCAGATATGTCAAAAACGATCTTCAAGTGAGTTCGATGTTTCGGTGAGTTCTCAAACTTGGCAGATATGACAAAAATGATTTTCAAGTGAGTTCGATATTTCGGTGAGTTCTCAAACTTGGCAGATATGTCAAAAATGATCATCAAGTGAGTTCGATATTTCGGTGAGTTCTCAAACTTGGCAGATATGTCAAAAACGATCTTCAAGTGAGTTCTCAAACTTAGCAGATATGTCAAAAATTATCTTCAAGTAAGTTCGATATTTCGGCGAGTTTTCAAGGATGACAGTTCAGTTCAGTTTGAGTTATACCAAAATTCTGTGGTTCCTTTTCTTTTGAATTGAAATTTTTGTTCACTGTAATTTGAACTAAAATGCACTTTCTTAACATCATGTTAACCCTCTCCACTAAATATCAAATATTGAATTGAACTTGAATTTCAATATTTTGAAAAAAAAAAATAAAAATTATTCTAAAGTTTGATAACATAAAATTTATTGCTTTTAAAAATCTATATCAATTTTCTATATTTAACAAAATATTACTAAAAATTTTTTTTTTATTTAAATATATCAAAATTTTATTTGCTTCCTTTTATATCTGTGACAAATATCCTTTACCATGAATATTCAAATATTTTATTTTTTTAAAAAATAAAAAAAAAAAATTTAACTTTTGTTACAAATAAAAAAATTGAAGATAAAAATTTTATATTAAACAAATGGCTCCCGCAGGCCCTTTGGCTTTTGTCCAGAGAGAAAACGATAGATGAATATCATGCACTATCATTCAAATAAAATATATTTTTACAAACAAATATTTTCACATGTAGTTTTTTCCTTATCCTTATGTTTGTTTAGTTCACGTATGTGTATTTTTGTTATTATTATTTTATTATATATTTATTCAAGTAAAATATAAAAAAAACATTGTTTATCTCATTGAAAAAGAAATACAATTGGACGTGATCACATCTTACTCATATTTCCTTAGTACTTTTATGAATAAAAATAACAAAAAATAATAATAATAGAAAAATGGGCAAAACGTTTTATTTTCATTTTATATTCCATTTTATTTTCAATTTTGTCTATATAAATTTTTCAATGATTTTGAATTTTTAAAATGTTTTCAGTAGTGCAATTCAAAAAAAAAAATGAAAATGCAAACTAAATTATTATCCATACATGAATGAATAAATTTAAAAGGAAAATTCCTTTTTATGAACAGCATTTGAAATGAAAATGAAAATGAAAAAAAAAATATGAACTCAGAATACAGTTCAAAAAATTTGTATTGAATCTAAATCTATTAGTTTTCTAAGCTTTGAATAAAATAATATTTTTTTTTAATATTTGATAAGTAATCACAAAATTGTAATTCAAAAGAAAAACAAATTTTTGCTTTAACATTCAAATTTCTTTGGATACTTTGAAAGGTGAATTTGCTCTTTATATAATTTTTTATGTTTTATTCACTTAAATTAATATGAATTTTTAATAAAATTTACTTATTTTTTATTTCAAAGTAAGTAACCTGTAAATATGATGTCATATTTTCATTGACTTGATTTGATTTCATTAAAATTTGATTCACATTTAAAGAGAAGAAGTTTTTTTTGTCGCTTTTTCCTTCATTTCCTGATTAAATTTTCTCTTTTTTTCATGATAATTTTTTTTTCACGACAAAATTTTATGAAATCAGCGACGTCTGTTCACTTGAATTTATTTGAGTGGAAATAAAACTTGAGTTTTATATGTGCATTTAATTATTTGTATAAAATGAGAAATGAAAAAGAAAAATAATTTTAAAGTAAAGTGGTGTTCAATTTAATCAGATGCACTTTTAATCAATTTAAATGAATGATTTTTGAACCGTAAAAGCTGATTAAGTTTTATTTTCCTTTATCTTTTTGGATTGATGTGAAAACGATCTTTTTTGACAAACTGTTTCAAGGTAGCTCTGAAATGTGATATTTATTTTTTCTGTTGTACTAAAAACTTTGCTGTCCTGAATTTTTTTGTTGTACTAAAAACTTTGCTGTCTTTAATTTTTTTTGTTGTACTAAAAACTTTGCTGTTCTCAACTTTTTTTTTGTTGTACTAAAAATTTTGCTGTCCTCAACTTTTTTTTGTTGTACTAAAAATTTTGCTGTCCTCAACTTTTTTTTTGTTGTACTAAAAATTTTGCAGTCCTCAACTTTTTTTTGTTGTACTAAAAACTTTGCTGTCCTCAACTTCTTTTTGTTGTACTAAAAATTTTGCTGTCCTCAACTTATTTTTGTTGTACTAAAAATTTTGCTGTCCTCAACTTTTTTTTGTTGTACTAAAAATTTTGCTGTCCTCAACTTTTTTTTGTTGTACTAAAAATTTTGCTGTCCTCAACTTTTTTTTGTTGTACTAAAAATTTTGCTGTCCTCAACTTCTTTTTGTTGTACTAAAAATTTTGCTGTCCTCAACTTTTTTTTGTTGTACTAAAAACTTTGCTGTCCTGATTTTTTTTGCTCTCGAGAATTTTTTTGTTGTACTAAAAACTTTGCTACCTTGAAATTTTTTGTTGTTCTTGTACTAAATCGTCAGAAAAGGCCTTAAAACTCTCAAATTACTTATCAACCTCTCGTTATTTCAGTTATTTACACATTTCTAAGAAAAACTCGAACAACCTTCAACAAAAAAAATTGAATCAAGTTTTCCTTCATCCAATTGTGACACGACATTGAACAACTTATGAACAACATATGAACAACTTATTTGTATGAAAGCCTAAGCTAAATCACCATTTTCTATTCAAATTCGACATATCCAAATTGCTCAGGTGATCAAATTTCTTTTCATATCTTCATATCATATAAAAAAAGGAAAATGTCTACATCGAATATTGAAATTGTGCTTTTACAAAAGAATATTCCATATTAAATTTGCATAGTTCATCTTTTTTTATCACTATGATCATCATCATCATTATTATTATAATATTTTTTTTTTTAACTTTCACATTTAAAAAAAGATTTTTCGATCAATAATCCTGCCATACACTGACACGTCTTTTGTGAGTAGTTTTGCATATTAAAATGAAAAGGATAACGCTTTAAATGTCTTTTAATTTAATTTAACTTTACTTAAATTTCCAGTTCATGTCACCTT
This sequence comes from Culicoides sonorensis, assembly GCA_900002565.1. Taxonomy (NCBI): domain Eukaryota; kingdom Metazoa; phylum Arthropoda; class Insecta; order Diptera; family Ceratopogonidae; genus Culicoides; species Culicoides sonorensis. The sequence continues at coordinate 166,824 of LN483385.1, read as the reverse complement.
GTACTGTACTCAAATCCATGAAAATTGTCCAAAACTTAATTTAATGCCTAGATTTAACAGGGAAAAAAAATAGAAGTGAGGAACGAAGCAAACTTTTAATTATAATTAAATATTATACTTTTAAATGATAGTGTCAACGTCACATTAGTTTACCAGTGCAAATGAAAAATTATATTCCTTTTTTTGTATTTGCTTTTAATTATCAGCAAGGTTTATTCACATTGTATGGCTTCACTCCTTCTTTTTAATTCCATATCACATCGTTTTTTTGTGGGCACGGTTTTGGTTTCAAATGACTTTTCAAGAAAAACATTAATTTCAACAAAAAAGTCACATTTCATATGATAAAAAACCGCTTCAAACGCATAATTTAAATATGGAAATTATTCAAAACGTAATTCATCATAATCCGGTTGAAATTCCACTACAAATTTTTTTGTTGCATAATTTTAATGAAAATTAAAAGGCTTTAAGGGTTAAAAAGGCGAAAAACTAGTTAAAATGCAAAAAATAAAATCACAAAATAACTGTAAAGTTCAAATGGATTACTTTACAACACTTATCTTTATTTAATTTTCCTGCTGATGCAGAAATAAAACCTCTCAACAACTTTAATTAATATCATACAGCTTATTTGCTTATATGCTGTTTTAATGAAATGCATTACTGTGTGTGTGTATTTTGTTGTTTATTTTTTTTTTATTTTTATGATGAAGTGCTCACACATATGCTTCTTGTTTACTTGCATATCATAACAGAAGAAAAAATAACAACAACGACGACAAGGTACATGCAAATGTTGTTTTTGTCATATTTTTTATATTCTTTTAATATTTGCATACATAAAACATAAAAAAAATACATGTTGAATTAATGTTTTTATTTGCATCTTTTTATGGCTAATATGGAAAAATGTACTTTTTTTTCAAGTGAACTTTAACACGGAATTTAAATGAAAAAAACCTCTTGTGGGTTTCAGGGAAATAACGTGAAGCTAATTGTGTTAGTTCAAGCAAATGTCATAGTTGCGTCTAGGTATGGATGTTTTTGAGAATTTATATGCTGATTATGGTGATTCAAGCTTCTGGTTACAAGGAAAGTACTTGATTTTTATTAAAATTTTAATAATTTTTAACAATGCTATGCTTTTCAGGGTCAGTCAAAGGAGACATTGACATATGAACTAAAAATCATGGTAGAAAGCAAATTATTGCATGCCATTACCATTTTCAAACTAATAGATTTTAAATTAAGAAAGCAAAATAACTGAAAGGATAAAATGGGGCCACTTCAGTGCTGTAAAAGCTTTTAAGAAGTGGCCCTTCTAGGCCCTAGCCTTATTTACAGTTAATATAAAAGGAATCAAAACTCAGAAATAAAAATTTATCATATTTTTTTGTGGAGATGTACAGAAAGGTGGGATTTAAACTTTTTGAGTGTTTTTGTTCAATACAGGCTGCGAACAGATTATTGTAAGTTGTTGGTCCAATGAAGGAAAATCGTTTTTGACAAGTCGTGTTCTATGTCTTGAATTATAACTGTGTGTGTCTGAGCTAAACTTTACATTACTATTTAAAATATTATTCAACGTTTTGAAAACAAAAAGTGCTATGGATGCTTCATATAGCCTTCTAATGGGTAAGCGAGCAGGCAACAATTGAATTTTATGTACATCTCTCATCAATGATAGTTCACTAAAATGCCGATTGAGCATCTAAAAGCAGCAGACTGTCTGATAACACCCGGAAATATAGGAAAACTCCTGACTCCATCAAATTCAATCAGACAATGGTGACTTACCCTTGACCCTGATCTGTTCCTTGTTCTCTTTCACAAAATGCACGATACTGCCTTACTCGGAACTTATTTTCGCTTGGCCGCTATAAGAGCCTTGTGGTCGCAATGATTTCTCTTCAGGTTTGTCAATTCATTGACAACGTTGCAATAGATCGCAAGTTATATGTCGAATATGATAAGGTGTTAGCTTCGGATGGCGGGTTTCGTCTCCATGTCTTGAACGGCGCTTCTCGATGCCTTGCGCTTTGCATATCCCAAAAAAGTGCTTTGCTGTGTCATCGCCACAAAATTCTGAGAATCCTTAACAGACATCTGTCAACAAATACCAGTTATTAAAATGTCACGTCTCTGACAACTAACCAAGTTTGACAGACGTAAAGAAGGACTGATTTGACATGACGTTCGAGTTAAAGATGCGAAGCTTGGCCTTAAGACTGAGAAATGTCTCATCAAATCTGAGCATTAAACCAAATTGCTTCAATCACAGTTGGTTTTTAGACTGGAAACCTTGAACCCAGTCCTGTAATTAATTCATTTGAACTTAATTTTTACATGATTTTAATTTGACAGTTCATTTTGTATAGATACACATACGGAACCTTCAAAATTTCTGTACGTAAATAGAGATTGTCAAAACTTTACCTTTTTACATGTAACGCTTCTGACAACTTTTTTCCAGAAAATTAAATTAAATTATCCAAAAAATTTAATGTCCTGTGAAAATCTAAAAACTACCTACTACTAAAAATATCATTTAATGGAACATGAAGATCACAATCCAAATTAATTTAATGATTCTCTTATCTCGATCATAAAAATTCATTTCCATCCGATTTATTAAAATTCATTTTCGTAAAAATTCATCCTTTCACAATATTTCCTGCATTGCAACGTGCATCAAGAGCAAAATTCAGCATAATAATGTAACATTGTTTGAATATTAAATGAAAGCAGAGAACAAAAAAAAACAATATCTCGTTTAAATTACGAAAAAAAGGGCAAGACAAAGAACAAAAAAAGAAATGAACAAGGAAGTATAAAAGACAAAAACTAAAACAATAATCCAGTGGGTTGAGAATCTACACAAGCGATTCATATACTAAATTTTCTTTTTTTTTCATTTCATTTTAAATAAAACAGTGCAGTTATTATGAAAATTTAACACGTTTTATGTAAACACGCCCTTGTACTTGATTCAACTGTGAATTGCATTGAAAGTAGGCTCATATGTGAATTGGATGCACTTTAACTTTACTCTAATTTCGTATATGGAAAATAGCACAATAAAAAAAATGGATAAATTTTATTAACATTTTCAATTTTAAAGATAACATTGATGAAGGAAAAAAAAAAGACGAACAAGGAATTTATTCAAAAATATTTCACTACATACAAAAAAATTTCAATGCAAAGTTCTTTTTTTTTATTTTAACAAAGAAAATACTTTATTTTTTCAAGACAGACAGGTAAATGACGATTCATGCGATATCGTTAAGGATAAAATATGTCGAATCATTTATTTTTATTATTGTTAACTCTTTTCAACTAGAATAATAATGATAAAATTTTTTCGTGTCTGAAATGAATTTTATTGAAAATAATAAGGAACGAGATCAAAATTCAAGGTAATTCAATTGCCATTCACATTCTCGTTTCAGGGATGTTTTTTTTTCATAAAATATTCTTTTTTTTTCAGGATGATGCAACTATTTCAATGAAATATGATATTTTTTTCGCATTTCTTTTTGTTTATTACAAAACAACACTGATATCAAGCAAATAAAAGGAAACGCAGTGGAATGAAAATAAAATCTCAAACTTACCTGTGATGCTTTTGATCTCATAGTTGGCTGATATTTCCGTCGCACTTTTCTAGGACAACATACACACAAAAGTCGTACAAAAGCTCTGTAAATAAATGGAAAAAATGTAAAGATATGAGTGAATGCTTTTAATTTATTAGTGGAAAGATAAAACGAAGGAAGGAAAATGAGCGAAATTAGCTCACATTAATGTTTTATGCATTTTTTTCAATGAATTTCTAGCATGAGCTAAGTTTATGCGTTAGTGGTATGAGTTCATATAAAATAAAGATATTTTTTCAGTTAAACCACATAAAATGACTTTAAAATCGTCTATATGGAGCCTCATCATAGAGTCACAGGTCCAAAATTATGTCTCAAAACTTTAACAGTACATTTTATGGTGCTTAAATTCATTTACGGTCCTATGTAACAAATTTTTCTTGTCCAGTTAAAAAAAAATGAAGTTAAAATAAATTTTCTCCCCTCTCCGTACTTTGATTTAATTTCAATTTTAAATTTCAAATCAAATTAATTCCCATTCACCATCATCGGTCACGCTTTCTACCTTTTTCTCGGTTTTTTTTCTCTTAACACACTGAACCAAAAAATTCAATTAATTTTGATTATTATTATTTAAATTATGCAATTTTCTCGGAAGGAAATAATCAATAATTTTGACGGTTACAGAGGAAAACTCAATTTAAGGATCACACGCTTCATTCATTCATTCACTCACTCACTTACACACGAAAGAAAAAGGAATGAAATATGAAATAGGCAAAAAAAAGAATATTCCGGAAAGAATTAAAATATCAATAAAAAAAAGCATTCAGTCCAAAATCTAATGAAATTCTCTTTTCATCTGAAGTTTATCAACTTCAAAAAGTACAAGTTTTCAAAAGGTGAACTCAAAAACGTAAAAAAAGTGAAAAAAAATAAAATCGGAAACTTGTACAATTTCCGGAAGGTCGAAATTTTTTAATGATCAAAACAAAAACTGTACAAGTTTCCGATATTATTTTTTTTCACTTGTTTTACGTTTTTGAGTTCACCTTTTGAAAACTTGTACTTTTTGAAGTTGATAAACTTCAGATGAAAAGAGAATTTCATTAGATTTTGGACTGAATGCTTTTTATTTTTTATTTTTGAGTGTTAATTATATTGCTAAAACTCAAAATCAAGTAATACATAAAGCACATTGTAATAAGGAATGTATGTGATGTGAATGAAATTTTTTATGTTGTATGAGAAAAATTTTTCTTGTTCATTTTAGATATAGGGTGTCTTAGGGAAAGTTGTTCAGAATCATAAGAAGAAAATTTTGGCATGAAAATTTTCCATTTTCCCGGAAAATTTTGGAAAATCCCACCTGGTCACCCTATTTTTTTGTATGGACACCCTATATTTTTTTGATCCATAAACACTCGCGCATTGAATACGAACATAAGTCTAGAATATACTTTGGGTCTCAGATGAACCGTTCGGGCGCTACGCGGTAAACTATAGACGCAAAAAAAACATAAACTAAAAAGAAAACATTGTAAAAATACACAAAATACTTTGAAAGTTTTTTTTTCTAGAAAACGAGCAAAAAACTGAAATATGTATTTTCATTTATTCAAAAAAAGAAGTTTTTAGAAGCTCCTTTGTCTTTTTTTTTGCAGTATTTTTTATTTCCTAACAGATAATAAATATAATGATAAACATTTTTTTTTTTTTGTTATGAAGAAAAAACTTTGACAAGAAGAAAAATGATAACATTAGGCTTTGAGAGATTCTAGGTAAATAAATAAAAAATTTCAAAAGAAATATGTGAGAAAGATATAAATTTATAAAATGAAAATAGTAACTTTTGTACACACATTTCAAGACATTAAAAGCAAAAATTTTCTTTGTTTTAAAAAAGAGGAAATAAAAGAACAGTAATCGGTAATTTTGAAAATATTTGAAGAAATAAGGGATGCGTTCCAAGTCAAAAGGATCGTTAAAATAAGTGTCACTGCAAGATGAAAGCGCCCTCTAGTGCTAAGTGAATTTAGAAACGAGGTTCGCTGCTTAACGCTTACTTTAAACTTTAACCGAAATCAATTTTAGCGGATTTTATTCGTTTTTGAACCCATGTTTCCTGTGTCCCGCGTGCTTCGGGGTATCTAAGAAGGCGCTTAAGCGTTAACGATGTGTCAAAGTTTCAATACGTTACTGAAGCTGAAGACAGCTATTTTGGTAACTTTATAAAATAAATTTCTACCCTTCGTCACTGTTATCTGAATATGTTACGTACAGAAAATGTAAGGTAACCAACTTTTTCGAATTTTAAACCCCCTAAAACGAACTAAGCTTTCAACTGAGGACAAGTTCAAAGTTAATCCAAACAATATTTGATGATATGGCTACAGAATTCAAAATGGCCCATGAGTTAATCGAGAGAGAGAGCATTTTAATGACGATGCGAATAAGCCCAAACAGAAGCTCTTTAGAAATTATTAGAAGACACACAGAAAGAGATTCAAAACCAAAAAGCCATTAGGCTTTATTTTAATGCAGCTAAAGTCCAACTTGAAGTCCTCAAAAACCAAAATACCACAAAACCCAAGCGAAACGTTTTCAAAACCGCAATGTTAACATCCAGCTCATCAGTAAAGTCCTTCAAGCTCGCAAAAGAAAATTAAGACTGCCCTCGATTACTATTTATCTACTCTCAAGTCAATTAAATACGTTAGAGAGAAGGAGCCACCATAGCCTGAAGACGACGGTTTCTACTTCATATTACAGGAGGCAGATCTCAAAGAACTCATTGGTAAGATAAAAAACCCAAACCTCAAGAAAATTGCCAAACTCAATTCAACTTAATCTCGATCCTCAAAAAATTTACATGAGCTCTGGTGAGTAAAACCGCAAACATTCGTCGTTGCATTGTATCTGCTTGTTTCTTCGACCATGATAAAAAAATTTTGTAAAAGGTAAACCATCATCTCATTTCATGCCCAATAAAATTTCAAAACACCAAATAACGTCACATTTAACTTGGAATGCAATTACACACATTTTTCATTACCTTTCCAACATCATACATTTATTGTTTTGCCACACACTTTGTTCTTCACAATTCTTTCACATCACAAAAGTGTATCTTCCAGTAGCTACTTTTAACAAGAAAAATAAAATTCCCTTTTTTCATATAAAAAATATTATGATTTCCTCCTATCTCACATGAAATGAAGAGAAGAAAGACATTGTAATCCTTTTTTATGTGTCATTTTCTATGTTCAATTCATTTCATTCCGGATAAAAGTTTATACTCTCTCACATTTTAAATGGAACTTTGGGAAGGAAACTGAAAAAGAATTGCAAAGTTAAAATTGAAAAATGTCGAAGTTTAACAAGTTGATATTGTTTCAAAAGTTGAGAGGTAATTTTTCTTTGATGTTTTCTTAAAAGTTTTTTAAAATGATATCCATCAATTATGGGAACGAAAAAAAAAATAAAAATGTTCCAATGAAAGGAAATTTCCCTTTTTTTTGCTGTTCGAATGAGGAATTTTCTATATAAATAACAAAAGATCATTTTATTATCTATCAATCATTTTTTAAAGGACACGTGTGACTATCCTAAATACATTTTCGTGGAATCTAATAAGAAATGAGAAAAAAATGGATGAAGACCATTCACAAGTGCTTGAGAAAATTGAATTTAATATTTTTATTATTATTATTATTAATGTTTTTATGATGCTTTCAATAATAAAACATTTAATTTTTATTGTCAACGTGATCATATTTATCTTTAACATAGTTCTTTCCTAATAATTTAATAAAAGGACACACACACACACACAAGTCGAGAGAATTCACATCCTCAAGGCATACAAAAAAGAACAAAAACATTTTTCCTTATCTTTATACTGGTCAAGTTTCGTTCAGTACTTTTAAGTTGAATTTCATAGATATAAAAAAAAAACTTGAAATGATACAATGTCTAAAAATTTCCTATTTCAGTATATGAGACAAGAAAAACGAATAACAAATTTATCTGTAGAGACATTAAGTCTGTGTTTCACATGAAATTTAGATGAAAGAGAATTTTTTTATTATTATTTAATAATAATAATAATATAAAACTTTATAATTGTATTTCGACGACAAAAGTGCTTTTTGACAGTAATTTGGTACATAATTCATATTAAAATGACCATTTGTAACTTAAATTTCATATTTAAATACTTGAAAATATGGCATCAAGATCATAAAAATGTTAATACTACTTTTCAAACATTTCAAACAATGTATATATTCAAAAAATTATTATTATCATAACTTGTTATTTTGTCTCGCCAACTGTTTCCTCAGTAAAATTATACATTAAATCTACCGTATAAATTATTAGAAAAGCATTAACAAGTACCCTTTTTCTGGTGAATTGCTTATTCAACTTATTGTTATTGCTGATTTTATTGTGATGATAAAATATGGGTTCTCCGAATAACATTTCACTGTGAAAAAAGGAAAAGTGATGTTTTTGCATAATAGAGTTGAAGACAAGCAGGTTATTAGTCATTATAATAATATTAAGTAAATAAATTGTTTGAAATAATGAAATTGTTATAATGGTGGTGTGACAATATGGGTTTTGTTTGTAATGCAGGTTTGATAACCGGTACATTGATACAAATTATAAAACTGAAAATTGACATAAATGTGCACTTCACTGAATTTTAATGATAAATTAGCGCCATGCAGCTAAATAGCACCATAATATATTCACGAGTTGCTCGTGAAGACAGCCAAGTCTCGGAAGCCAACTTAAATGCCGAATAAGCCCAAACAGAAGCTCTTAGGAAATTATTAGAATACACACAGAAAGAGATTCAAACCCAGCAAGCCATTAGACGTTATATCAAGGCAGCTAACTTGAAGCCCTCAAAAACCAAAATACCACCACCGTAGATGAAGATGATTGTTCATGAAGAGGCCTCATCAAAGGCCAAGCAAAACTTTTAAAAACCGCAATGTGAACATCCATGCTCATTAGGTGAGTTAATCAACCTCACTAAAAAGGAAAAAAACCAAGACTGCCCTCGATTACTATTTATCAACTCTCAAGTCAAATAAACACTTTGAAGAGAAGGACCCTTCGTAACCTGAAGACGACGATCTCTTCTTCATATTACAGGAAACAGATCTCAAAAAACTCATTGGTAAGTTCAAAAAACGCAAAAGACTTTATCAACCACAAGAAAAATGACAAAAAGAACAACCAATCATTGAAATATTTTGTCACAAAGGAAGGTCTCAGTACGGCAAGTTTTAAATCTAATAATCAAATACTTCAATATTTTACTTGCACAATAATGATGAAAGTTGGAGTAATATGATAGCCAACTCGCCAACGCATTTTGTTTATTTAGAAAATCCACTTACTGATTCAAAATGCATAAACACTATACTGAAGTTAACAACGACGTAGGTAGCCTCGGCAGAGGTTATTCCAATTTTCTGAACCAAACCCGACACGCTTTTTAACATTTTTTCCATGTACCTGACAAAATTGATGGTATTTAGTCTTTCCTGAAAAATTTTCCAAGGGAAAAGTCTTTGATGAGTACACTGATAGTATGAATTAGGTTTTCCTGAAACTTAAATACGATTAAAATTACACAAAAAACTCTCTCAGTACCCTCTGGAAGGTTCAATCGAAAAAGTCAGTACGTGTATTTTTACATCCTTTTACATCTGTATACTCATCAAAGACATTTCTTTTGAAAAATTTTCAGGCAAGTTTTAATCCAATCAAATTTACATAAAAAAGCCCTCTGAGATTTACATTTCGTTCCATTGACTTAAATGGTTGACTTTTTGAAATCTGATTTATTTTAACAACATACATGAAATACTGTTTAAGTTCCATATTGATTAGATCATCTGTACCGAACCGTTTGATAATTTTTCTTCACTTTTACATCACTAGTAACAATCATTTATAAGATTTATATCTATTGAAAAGTCACAAAAATTTATATTCAAGGAAAAAAACTGTCACTAAAAACCCCACTTATAATAACTAATAATATTTCTTTTATCGTTTCATCACACATAAAAGCAATTTAAAACTGAAATCCAATATAAAATCATTTTATACATAAAATAATGACACTTATAATTTCATCATATCCCATTATTATTAATTTCATCTAAATTAACTTAAACTTGAACTAATTTTCGTTGAAAACTATGGTTATAATAATAATTTGTGTTCATGTTGTAATTCAATCCTATTTATATGTAATAATTATTGTCAATTATATTGGGCTTGAGGATGAAAAGGATGATACACTGTTTTAACTTGATAAAAGGGTGATACTAATTAAGTGGGTTGAACTGGCAATGACATCTGATGGTGTTTGGTGTTCATAACTGTCATCATATTACAGTCTGCTGAAAATACAGTGACAAAAATAATAATAATACTGACTGATTTTAAAACGTAAAATTTTTAACTGTAACAAGGAGGAAGTTTAACAAATATTGTTGACAATTTTGACTTCATACATCACACAATACTAAAAGTACGAGTAAAATTTTTGTCGGATTTCTGTCTGTCAGAGAAGGAAGAATGATAAATTATTATATGACACCTAATTAAACAAAAATTTATGGTATTGTTGAAATAAACAACAAATGAAATAACACAACCATTATTTTAATGTTGGAGTATTGTTTTGTGAATGAAGGGGATTGTTTTGGTTTTTCATTATTATAATTAATGTTTGTTCATTAAAAATTTCCATAGTAAGGCGTTTTGAAGTTTTTCCTCCTGATTCCTCATCATTTCATATTATTTAAGTGATTTTTTTATATATGCCTGTCAAAAAATGAAGGCATGTTTCCATGCAAATAATCACTCAAATTTTTTTTTGATTTTCATATTAAATTGAAATTAAATTATACCTTTACAAAGTTAATGTACCATAAAGCAATGGTACGCCTAACACGATCCAAGGAATCACAATTTTCAATGTCAAAAGAAAGAAAAGTTATTTGCTAATAATTTTTATAAATGAAACATATTATTGATATTCAAAGGAAAATCATAAACAGGCAAAAAAACCTTAAAAAGGTCATGAAACAAATTTTTTTTATTATCTTTTTGAATTTGTAAGTGAGAAAATGTTTTTAACTTAAGTACGTTCTTTAACGCATTACAATCATAATCATAATGTTTAGAATGGTTTTCCATTTAAAAAAGATAACAATATTTTTTGTTTTCATGAAGGTAGCATTAAGGTTTTTAACGATTTCATGGTTGATGATACTTAAAATATATTTTTTCTTTCTTTTCATTATAATTTTTTCCTTTTTTTATTTAGTCATTTGAAATATTAGTTTCAGAGGCATAAATATTAGAATATAACGAAAAAAAAAATACAAAAAAAGTTTATAAGACAGTTAGACGCTTTTTTGCTTTATGTGCGCGTGTGAATTCCTTTTTAAGTTATTATTATTATTATTACTACCATTTTTAGACATAAATATTTATACAAAACATAAAGTGTTTTGATTTATCACCATCGCTCACAATAACACAAATAAAATACACAAAAACAAGGGCATTTTTGTTAATGCGATAATGTCACCATCGAAAAAATGACAAAAGTGTGTCTTGTCCCACTGGTGTATGTCGTTCAAAGTACACAGACACAGCAGGTAGTATCTTGATTTTGTTTGCGTGAATCAAGTTATTATTAGAACATGCAACATAACTCACCTTTAATAATGAGTGGAAGTTAAAACCATTTAAATAATGACTTATTTTGTATTGATTAATGAAATTTATCACTTTTGTATTGCAGGACTATGAACACAAAACGGATTTCGGTTCAAGATGATCACATTGAGATAAAACTTAGCGCTTCAAATGGTTTGTGAAGGAAACTGACGAGTGCGAGGATCAATGTCATGGTTGATGACCTTAATCAAGGACAAATGATTTGAGTGGATGAAATTATATTGGTAAGTTGTTAGTGAGATGAAAAGCAGATAATTTTTTAAATTTTTTTTACTAGTTTCCCGGATCGGACTAAAGCATGGTTTGTAATCACTTAGCTATAACTGTTCCTTCTATTTGTAAGTTATCAAGGAATGCTGCATCGGTATATGTTTTCAGTTATTATTAAATGATAAAATGGTTCCTCGTTCAACCTCATACAAAGTGTATAAGGGGTAGTCATACCGTAGTAGAGAACATATCTGATAGATAGATACTTTGAATAGACAGTGTAGCTCATAAAAAGCCTAAACATAAGTGGCTGTGGTAGGTAATGCCATTTTGTAATCATCATCATCAATCTTACATAAAATGATAAGGAAAAAACAGTTCTATTTACTAGAATTGTGGATCTTCCCTACCCTTGAAGCTGTGTTACAGGAACATGAGGGCAAGAATTTGCATATCGATGGAAAATCAGAACATTGAGGATCTTACCTTGTTCATTCAATTTCCATTTGAGCTATAACCAGGATGTCTCATCCTATCACAAGGATGAGACTGATTTTTAAACGTTTTTATCTCGAACATTTACTGTTTATATTCAAATACTCGCTCTTTCAATTATATTTTAATGTTAAGCCTTCATATGCTCATTTAAAAAGATATTGAATAAAATAACGACTTAATATCAAAATTTTCTTCAAAACTCCTCGGTCATTAGAGCATCAGCATATAAAAAATAAAATTTTCTTCATATAAAAATAAAACAAAAATAAAGCAATATTGAAATGCATTTTCCCTGAAATGCTTAAATAAAAATGATAATGATGTCAATTTCAATGAATTTGAAACATCTTGAACAAAAAATGCATAAGATTTTATATGAAAATTCATTTTTATTTGTTTTAAATTGAAAAGTAATTCAATATTTAAAACTCAAATTGAACGTAATTTAAGTAAATTTTATCTTGTCGTAATATTAAAAAATATTAAAAAAAAGAAAGAGGAAATTTTCTTCAACTCAAATGCATTTTCAACTGAAATTACTCTAATGAACGCAAATTTTTATTTTACAGTCCAACTAATTTCATCATAACCCGACGATGAAAATTCCTTATGATGGCTTGGTATAATTTTAATAATACTATTTTTTAATGGAATTAAATTTATTACAAGTTTAATGAACTATGAAAGATAATTTTTTTTTACTTTTCTTATATTTTTCTTCTTATTAAATGAAAACAAAAACTTCCTGCTTCGTTATTTAATATGATGCACTGTTATGCCGCTCAATGTAAGGAGTAAGAAAATATTGCATTAAAACACAATGAAATCTACTGTAAAGAAATCAGATATGATTTACATCGTTTCTCAAAAAGGAGAAGGAAATTTAACAAGACAATTTGAAGATGAATAAAAGAAAATTGAATAATTTTTTCATTTAAAATTTATCTTAAAAATCAACAATTTTTTGTTGCTTCTTTCATTTTTTTTGAACTGTGATACTTATCAAACAAAAAAAAAGTTTAAATCTCTTCATTATTCAATAACAGTTTTTTCTTATTATTCCCTTTGTTTAATTATTTTTGTGCTTTCATAAAAAGTTTATCAATGTTTCATTACATAATGATACTAAATTTCATAGCATCCATTAAAAATATTTTCTAGCACCATTCAATTTCTTCGTTATTTCACTGTATAAAACATTTTACAATTTAATTAGCGTACACGTGTAGACAGATATCGTAACAAAAACCATTATAATACTAATTAAGTGAATTAGAGAGAAAAAACCGAATAAACAAGCAATTCAATTGATTTCACTGAAAATAGCAAGGAGCTTATCAACGAATGAAGATCGATCTTACTCGCCCTCTGACGTTTTAAGGGATTCTGATCTGTAATTGTTTCAGATCAAGACTTCTTAAATGTGGAAGCACATGAATTTACTTCACTGAAGTTACCTAATCCTAAAGACCGTCAGTCTTAAAGGAGGGGGCTTTTAATATCAGCCCATACCCCTTGCTTAAGATTTTAGGAGGTCCAAGTTTCATATCTGCACATTTCAAGTAAATCAGAAGACGGGTTGGTCTAAATCGATCACTTACAGGTTACCATGCTTCTTATTTAGAAACCCTCAGGCACATTCAGGTTACTTTATTATCCCCCCTCCCCCTTATTTGTACTCTCATCGAAAATATCGATAAAAGAGGTTGCTGGAAGATAACTTAAGCAATTCCTTTTGAAAAATCATTTATTATGGATTTCGATAAATGGGGTCGTTGCCTCCTCCATCTCTGCAATCTCATTTCATTTTAAATGTCGTTGCCAACTTCAGTAGACTCAATTTACGTTATATTTCTATTTCTAATGATATGTTATCACATTGAATAATACAAAAAGGAAAAAATCCATTTGAAAAGGTTACGAATTCATAGTAAAAAGAAATTGATTAATTGAAAAACCAAAATCATTTTAATTAATATGTTTACGTAGATTGTTTTATTTGATTATTATTCATTTTAAAAATTGAGTAATTTTGCTGATTGAATCAAAACTTGATAGAAATTGAATGATTTAATTAGGAGAAGAGAAAGAAAGGAAATTAATTTTTTATATGAATTAAGGCACGGCCATAACCTGAGATAATGATCAATAGAAAAGGACTTTGAACTGGACAAAGCACGAAATCAATCAATTTAATGATCGAAAATTTTAAGTTAATTTTATGAAGTAAAATGACTTAAAGAGCCCCTTTTCAAACAAGGAGACTCAAAATCAAGATGAAATTCCCTTGAAACAGAAAAGTCAAACAAAACTTGGCTTGGCCTAAAAATCCCTGATTATACAAAGTTTTAATGTAATCCAATTTTTATCGTGTATATTTTTTTGTTATTATTAAATAATAAAATTATTCCTGTAACATTTTTCACACTTAAATAATTCTCAATGGTAAACTTCCTATAATGCTTGCCCATAAATTATTTGGCAAACATTCAAACAAACTTGAATACAAAAAAAAAAAATTTTCATTACGCTAAATTGTAAATTTGTTCCTTACAATAAACGACGATGATTTTACACAAAAGCCTGTATTACCTGCCCTTTCATGAATGATGAGCTATTATAATAATAATTTAAGTACTCTCTCGTTTTCAAAAAAGTTTTAAGTTTTTCCTAGAGAGATCAAAAATGAAAGATTGTGGTTATTTATTCATCATTATAATGATGCTTCAGATATAAGGAACGTATTTCGCATTATGTAATCATTAATCAAAGTAAAAGTCAGACGCACGGCATTGTATAATGTTAAATGTTATGCTAGGAAAGTGGATACTTGAAAAATATTTCAGTGAAACGACTGGCTGTTGAAGGGAGTCGAAAATTGGATGGATGTGACCTAAAATTAGAATCCACAAAAACGACTTTTGAAAAAAATTGAAATCAGAGGAAATTGTGAGCCTGACTTTCAAATGTTCGTGACCTCTACTCAAAGCAAATAGAACTTTTAGAAAACTTTCCATTTAATATTATTTTCTTCTTTCATGTTATAAACGGAAAAACTTTTCCAAATAAACTTATTTTATAAATACATTAATGAACTTGAATACTGAACTACAAAAAAAAAGAAATATGCGAAACTTATTATTTGTGTAATCAATTGTAAACATTTTTATACAAACAAACTTATCAAACATTAATTTTCATCTTTTATACATTGGAATTGGAATTTATTTTCAAATCAAAGTAGCAAAAAAAAGTTTTTTTTATTTATATGTGTTGCGAAATGTCTTTGATTGTGTAAAAAAAAAGTTTTTATTTATCAAGAATTTCCTTTAATTATTTACGTTTGTTTATTTTGTAAATATTTACTCACAGACATCATAACTAGAGAAAAAAAAATATAAGTGAAATTAATATGATAAATAAAATTCTGTTAAAAATTGTTTGTTTAAGTTTCAAGTGATTAATTTTAATAAGCAATGAATTAAAAGTAAGTACATTTAATTAAAAAATTTCCATTGAAACGTGTCAAAGGAAATTGAAAATCACTGTCATTGTTCACAAACTTTGAATTGTTTTCCCTAAGCAACACTCAAAAAACCAAAATGTTAGTTATTTAAATTAATTTCCTGTTTACATTAATTTTGTCTTATTTTAATTTTACCATAATTTTTGTTGTTTTAAAATAATAATAATAACAAATTTTAACAATAGAAAACTATTGTAATCCCAAGTGGAAACAAAATAAATTATTTTTGACCAGTTTCATTGTTTATATTTTGTTTGCTTCATGCCATTTGAAAGTGTCTAGTTGAATAAAATTATGTCTCCACTCGTAATGAGAATGAATGGAAAATAAAAATAAATATTATTAAAAATGTAAAAAGAAACTGTTGTAAAGCAGAAAAAGCAGCAACAATACTTGTGAAGAGAAATTCATTTGAAAAATATTCTATTGTTTGAAATGGTTTGTTTTGTAAATGTTGGATTTTAATCTGACATTGCCACGATTCACAAGTTTTGTTATTTAAGACACTAACAGAATTATTAAAAACTTTCTTCAAACAAAATCAATTGAAAGAAAGATGGGAAGTGGGCGCAACAGAGGTCCAGCAAATAAGAACTTAGCTAAGGACGCAAAACGACTGTTTCAGCGAAATCCTTCTCTATCCACAAGAGATGCTGCTGCAAAACTGAATACACCTAAGTCTACGATACATAAATATAAAAATGATGTGGATTACGAAATTTCATTGTACAGATAGTCCCCGGGAGAAGCGTAAGTAGTCAATATGCCTTCAAAAGTCGTTCAGAAAATTATATGATCAATATTTGACAAAAATGATAAACTTTTTGATAATGGACAATGAAACTTATATTAAAACTGATTCAAAACAGCTTCCCGGAAAAGTTTACTACACTGCCATGTCTAAAGGATCCGTACAGGAAAAATACAAAGCAAAATCCATGACAAAATTCGCAAAAAAAATACTCAATATGGCTTACGATCAGTTTCTGCGGAAAAAAGTCTAAACCTTTCATAACTAAGGGCAACATTGATAGATCCATTGACATGAATATATGCTTAAAAAAGAAGCTTTAACCATTCATTAACTTGATGATATGAACAGAATAACGTTTTCTATGTTCCTCGCGCTGCAAACTCACCCCCCCCCCCCAATTTGCCGGAGGCAAGTAAAAGATTCTGACACTACATATCCAAGCCTTATCTTACTCCTAGATCCATTAAGAGTCATGGCTACTAGTCGTTTAAGTTTATGATCAAAGACTAGTTTTTTCTTAACCACAAACAGCTCACTGCGCTTGACTTTACCATAAGCTGACTTGTAGTTGATAAAGAGATGGTATATATGAACTTTGAAATCTTTTTGAAACCCTCTCCGTAGAATTAAATGGATGTTAAAGATCTGATTTGTTTTAGACCGAACTCAAGTTACTACAATTTCCCATCCACTTTAGATTGAAATGCATCAATAATGCCGCTGTTATTATTATACAAACAATAGTAAGTTTTTTATGTTTATAAGTAAAATGTAAAAGTTCTTCGCACTACTTTAATTTTCATTTTTTTCATGGCATCTTAACATTGCAAATGATACTTTTCTGTTTGTAGTTCTATGGATACGTTTCATCTCATTGTTTGTAACATAAAAGTAAAGGAAAATTTTTTCACATAATAATCAAGCACAATAATACTAGAAGAAAATAAAAGAAACTTGTGAGAAAGATTTGAGTGATAAAACTTTTAAAGTAAAAAAATCTCTTTACTTGGCAGTTTTATCATAATTTATTCGTTCATTATTAGCATTGGATTAGTGGCTGTTGAATATTTTTTTGTGCACTTACTTTAAACTTAAAAAGTAGCAAAAAAATTTCAAATATTAAAAAGTAGCAAAAAAATTTCAAATATTAAAATTTTATGATTAAAGTGCGAAAAATCCTGCTTCAAGATCAAAAATTAGTGTTCTGTTTAGAAAAACAAATTAAAATCGTAATATGACTTTACTTTAAATTGCCTTATTAAAAAAGTGCTAAAATTTAAATTAGCTTATTTCATTTCATTCCAAGTAAGAAGTAGAAAATTTTAATTTAAAATAATGATTTTTTTTTCTTGTTTTTTTTTTAAAGTTATTTAATAAAAATAATAATAAGAAAAGTTAAATTTTTTCTCATTATCTCAAGTTGTTGTGTAATTTGAACGTGCAATACAAACATTTTGATATCCTTTAATGTTAATTTCATTTCATTTCAAGAATTGTATTAATTGAAGTATCATTGTGACATAATTGCTAAAATATTTGATTGTTTTGCGACACATGTTATATGAATTTGATTGGATTATCATGGAACAGAGATAAAACGTTTAATACTCTGAATTATATTAGCAGATGTTCTATGAATTCTAATCTATTTAATTTGTTATGAAAAGGAAAAAAAAACGTAAGAAGAAAAAACGAAATAATAATATTTTTCTTTCTCTTTAACTCACCTCATCCATTAATTAAGGTTAAACAAACATCTTAACTTTTTTTTTGTTTCTTTGAATTGTGTTTACGTAGCTGAAACTTGTTGATAAAATACAAGTTTATTTTTCTATTAATAAGTTAGATGTTGATACAATCCTTTGACGTGACGTGAACAAAAATCAATATTTATAATAAAAATAAAGTCAAAAGAATCGGTTTAATATAAACGATACGCTTGTCATTAAATACAACAAAAAAAGGACAACGTTCGGGTTCACATACACACAGGTTGCCCTTTTTGTAACATGAAAAGGTTAATCAGGCATTTAATTAACTGGAAAAAATCATTTCAATAAATATTCGAGCTATTAATGTTTGTGTAAGTGAGCGTGAAGTTACCAATTTTTCTGAATTTGTTTATTTTTAGCGATTATTAGAGTGAATTCGATTTACTAAACGAAATTTGATGAGTTTTGTTCTTATCAAAAAAACTTGAAAAACTCACAAACAAGTAAAATGCCTTGAAAATGAGTTTCAATTGAGATAAGATAACGTAACAATTTCACTTTAAAAGGAAAACTTTCAAAATTGGTAGTGTGAAGAAAACGAATTTTCTTTATAAGCCACATGAGACGACCGTCATCTCACTCAAAATTACAGAAAAAATGTTGGATGTGACATTGAAGGAGACGCCCGAGTGCATTTTTGTTAATCAAATTTGACAAGGAAAAATAACAGTTTTATAATGATAAATCTTAGCTTTGATGACTTTCATTAATTTTCCATCATTTTTCCAGAGTTTTACAAAACTTTCGATGAGTTTTACAAAACTTTCCGTGAGTACAAAATTTCCGATGAGTTTTACAAAACTTTCGATGAGTCTTACAAAACTTTTAGTGAGTTTTACAAAACTTTCGGTGAGTTTTACAAAACTTTCGATGAGTTTTACAAAATTTTCAGTGAATTTTACAAAACGTTCGGTGAGTATTACAAAATTTTCGGTGAGTTTTACAAAACGTTAGGTGAGTTTTACAAAACGTTCTGTGAGTTTTACAAAATTTTCGATAAGTTTTACAAAACTTTCGGTAAGTTTTACAAAACTTTCGGTGAGTTTTACAAAATTTTCGATGAGCTTTACAATAATTTTTTTTTTAATTTTCAACGAGTTTTTTGAAAATTTTCAATGAGTTTTTTAGGAATATTCAATTAATTATTTTTTATCACAAGCCTATTTAAACAGGAGACAAAAAATTTCAGACAGCACAAATGGCCGTAAAATCGCATTTTTTTCAAAATCGATAGGAAATGCACTTAAAAATTTATATATTACAAGAGGCAACGACATTATTTTATCCACTTTAAAAGAAAAAAAAATTATATTTATAAAAATACAAATAACAACATAAAATAAAAGTGAAATTGCACTATATATTCATTTTTTTTATCCATAAAGTGCAACACTTGTGCATCCACTTGAATCGTAAAAGCTACGCTATTTTAAAATTATAATAAGAGAAAAAAAATGTTCTAATGTGTTTTTCATATTTTTTTATTTTTTTTTTTCATTCTATTCTATTCAACGCAAAGGGTTGAGGGATATCAGTTGACATTAGATACGATATTTATGTGCCTTGTGAGAGAAAATCTCTTGTCTTTTTTTTTGCATTCCAAATCTAATGTGTCTGCATTTCTGCAGAGTGAATGAAAATGAAATTGTAATTTTTATAATGTTCCGTAAAATGGATGAGTCTTGTGATTAGATGAATTTGTATGTGTGCCTTGTTATATGCAAAATAATGTGACATCTGCTTATCTTAGATATTTGTTTAAATGTGAAATTGTTTTCTAGAACGTGTGTGAATCTTGAAATTGAAATTTTTTGTGATGCTCAGAGAGAATTTTTAATCATAAGTGCTTTTAATTATTGTGATGACAATGCATTACAATGACAGGACCAAGATGGAAGTGTGATTAAAAGTGATATGAGATTTCGAAGTCGTATTCCAGAACGAGTCGAATTTTTGTTCGAAAAATTTCGAAAATTTAGGTTTTAGATCTGTGAAGACTCAGATGATCATAATGGTCTAGGCCAAAAAGTGCAATGGCTTCGAATCAGATCACAAAAAAAAATCTGGAAAAACAGAGAGCTCTTAAAGCCTTATCAGGAGAAGACAAGAATAAAAACAATGAGAGCTGAAGAAAAATTTCGATTTACTCGTGCTTAGCAAAAAAAAACTAATTTTATTAATGGAAAAAGGATGCTTATGACATTACCTCGATTAAATAAATGAACCGTAAATATTCTTTTGTGGTATCTTCATCAATTTTATATAAACTAAACATAATCTGAATTCTAAATAAAACCCTCAACAAACCATTATCATCTTGTTTAACATAAATGCATGTTTTTTTTAACTTTTTTTGCTTTTTTCATTCAAAAACAAAAGATACCACACAATACAAAACATTTTCGGGTCATTTTTAGTCTAAAACGTCCCATTAATCAATCAAATTTAATTTTATGTGAAAAGAAGAAACTTTTTCCTTTTAACGTTTTGTTTCTGGTCGTTTAGAAAAACAAAAAATATGATTTATTCATTGGTTCAACAGGTATGAAATTTTACATTAAAAATATGAAAATGAAAATAAAAATTTTACTTACCGTCGAAAATCACGACTCCAACAAGCATAGATGACTGGATTCATACTTGAATTTATCCAGCCGAGCCATGTTACAACAGCAGACACAATCTCTTCATGTGCAATACATTGTATACAAAATCCTGACAATAAGTTTACAACAAAAAATGGTAGCCTGTAACAGTGAAAATGTGGTTAAATTTAAAGTGAAAGAGAGAATGAATTTGAACTTACCAACAAAAAACAAAGACTCCCATGACAATGCCAAGAGTTTTAGCTGCTTTCTTTTCTTTTGAAAATTTTGCCAATTTTCGGCTAAGGCTAAAATTTTTTCCATAATGTCGCTGTCGATTGATCCCATTATTTTGCAATGCTGATAATGGTTCCTCTTCGGGATCCTCTGGCGTGGAACTTGTCGTATTGTGTTGTTGTTGTTGTTGATTGACTTGAGTTGTGTGTGGTTCACGTGTTGTACCACCACGATGTATCCTTAATGTTAACTGTAATTCCCCTGATGCCATTAATACTTGTTTTGTGCCCAATTTGAGAGAGCGTGTTTGCACAACAGCCGCCCTATAAATTCTATAATATGTAAAAACCATAACTAACAGTGGAAGATAAAAGGATATGGTTGACGAGAATACTAAATAGCCTAAGTGTTCGGTAAATTGGCATTTTCCTTTTGGCATTTCGCCATCACGCACAGCCCGCCACCAAACAATTGCGGGAAAACTAATTGCGCTACTACACAGCCATACGGCAGCAATTAAACCGAGTGCCCTTGCTTTGGTCATTTTCATTGGATATGATAATGAATCGGTTATGGCCCAATATCTATCTAATGAAATTACACATAAATTTAAAATTGACGCTGTACTAAATAGGACATCCAATGATCGCCAAATATCACACCAATCTTCACCCCAAAACCAGGTGTTGAAAAGCACTTCATAGATTGCTGAAAATGGCATCACAACCAGACCAACAAGACAATCGGCCACTGCCAAACTTGTTATAAAATAATTTGTTGCAGTATGCAAATACCGTTCACGTATTACAGATAATATCACCAGTGTGTTACCACAAACGGTAAAAAAGGAAAATAGGAACAAAAAGGCCAGTAGTCCCAGTTTGTCGTTTGGCAACGTTTCCAGGTACTCTGTAAAATTTGGTACACTTCCATCGCTATCAATGGCAGTGCCACCATTAAAAACACTACTACTGTTATTTCCATCATCAACATTAATTAAAATTAACGAATCCTCAGTTGAGTTATTGTAATAAGTACGATTATCCAGTGTAATTAGTTGTGACAGTTCAAAATAATAGTTTTCCGATACATTTTTACCACTACTCATCATTATTTTGCTCTCTATGTATATAAAAAGGATTTAAACCTATTTTACATTTAACATTTATTTCACCATTTTTTCCAATTTCATCTCATTTTATTCATTTTCAAAAATATGTCAAATTCCACTTTAATTCATATTGAGCATTTTTTTAACATCAATTAAAACGAGTAATTGGTCTCAAAATATTTTTCCATTAAATTCATCGATTATTAATTTTATGTTTTATGTTTATTATTCTTGTTAATCAATTTACGAGAGCTCTCATATCTGAATTGAATTTACATGATGCAAGTAAATTACCGTTGTAATGACTCCACAAAATATTATTATTTAATAATTACTCATATTTTTGTGAATAACTTGCATGAGAGTGCACTCATTTCACTTCATATTTTTATATTATTTTATTTTTCATTATTATTAAAAAAAAATTTCCAACTTCCGACAACATGTTTGCATAATTGGAACAGGAACAATTAATTTATTATCCCATTACATGTATTATTGTTATTTACACGATTCATTACCATTTCGGTTTTAATGTTGTTGTTTTTTTCATTGTTTTGCCTAACGAATGTTTATATTTTGTTTTTACCATTTCATTAATTTGTGTATTAAATTTAAATTAAATTTAATGTTATTTTAATATTAAATAAAAAAAAACTTTTCATTTGTTATTATTTTAATTTTAATGTAAATAATATGCACAATTATGATTGTTTATGGTGCTTGTTAGCAGTTGTGATGAAGTAAAATGATGTGTCCTGGAAATAAAAAAAAGAAAATAAGGAAAATTATTAGTATTTAATTTGAAAGGTTAAAGCTTGGAATAGGAAGAGATTACTTTATAATTGCAAAGGAAAAATTCATTAAAATCCATGACAAATTTTCATCCTGCTTTATAATGAAATTCGTGACTTTTATTGAATGAAAATAAAATGAAAAATTGTTTTCAAACCATGCCAAATATTACAATTTAAGAAGTGATTCAAAATATATTATTTTGCAGTAGCGAGCTTGAGACAAAATGGGTACATGATACAACGAAGAGACAGTTGAAAGGACACTTAAATGGTAAGTTTAAAGAAATTTCAATAAAATTTTATATTTCATAATCAAACTGATTTATTTTAGATCAATGTCAGAAGAGGGACAGTAAAAGATTTTCAATTTCAAGTCAGAATCACAGGAGAAGCCCAATATAGTACTGATCAAACCCAACCATGATCCATAGGAACACCTCAGGTAAGTATATTTCAATAACTTTTGATGGAAACTCATTAAGTGTTGTATCAGGTTATAAAAAAAACTTTACATCAGTTACATTGTAATTAATACAAGTTATAAGCCCAGAAATTTGAAGATCATAAATATCAACTTACCCACGGGTACAGCATAATAGCAACTAATGTATTACAGCTTTTAAATTACTATCACTTAACAATCAGCTTATCGTTAATGGTAAAAGGTCACGAAAAACTTGCTAAACTAGAAGGAAAAGGCATCGATCTTTATTGATAACTGACATACCTTCTTCATTTTATTCCCTAGAGTGTCAACGACATCTCGATTTCAAACTCTTGACCAACAAAGTTTGTAATTTACAAGACACTCATAAGGTCAGTAGTGAGCTGGAACGTCAATAAAGGAAAGCAAACATTGTAGGCAATCATAAAGGCAAACAGATTAAGATTGGCCGGGCATTTAGCACGAATCGAGCCCCAACAACCCCGTTCAGAAATAAGCCAGACGACCGTCGAGGCGTTGGGTGACCTAAAGCAAGCTGGAACGACAACATCCATTCGGGTTTGAGGACGTTAAGAGTGCAAAACTGGCAACCGGTGGTGCAAAAGATCGAGAACTCGAAAGAAATCCTTCAACAGCCTTTGACTAAGTCATTAGTTTTATAGCTTGTTAAGTACGTCAAATACTTCAAATACTTTTGAATGGTATCACAGAAAATGGACCGTTACAAAAACCAAAAAGCTTATGCTGGTTCTCGAGATTTAAGAAGGCTCTAATTATCTCGCCTTGATCTCGTCAATTCACTGTTAAGACTGAACTTTACTTAGCTAAGAATTAAGATTGGAACAGTTTCTGACCAAATATCTTAAAGCTAGTCACTTTTTCAGATTGGATTGTTAATGGAAAATTTTCCAACCTTGAAACCATTACACCTCGAAAAGATCTTCTCCAAATATATCTGACAAGACTTGAGAGTTCCCTAAAGCTAAATTAGATCAGATAAACGCCTAGGACTTCTTATAACTCATTCAATTTAGTGATTAGACATTTCCTTCTTAATTGAACATAGTTTTTAATTTCATGAGCTACTAATTCCCTAAATCAGCTCAAAACCTATTCAAACAATAGAAATTTAATCGTTAGTATAAACTACAAAAAAAAACATATTTAATAGAACATAATAATAATAATTTCACTGATCGGATTTACTTTCAAACAAAAACCATTCCCAATTGTCTCTAACAAATATTTTTTTTATCATGATTTTCACTGAAATTCATGGGAACAATGATGATGTTTAAAAAAATCGTGCGTAATGTAATCGCTAAAAGAAAGGAAATTATTATTATTATTATAGCAAAAAGCACTATAAAATTCATGTTTTTTTTTGTTTTCTTTTACTTGACTGCTTTAACAGCATTATTATTGTTATTTATCATTCATTGTTGTTATTTTTATTGACAGACAAGAATTTTTTTTTAATATTATTTTTTGTTAAAATGAAGGAATATGAAAATATTTATTGATTTTCAATTTGTTACAGATTGTTTTTATCATCATTATTGTTATTATATTGTTATGTTTTTATTATTATTAATTTTTTTTTCAATTTGCTTGTAGACAATTTTCCAATTGATTTTAAGTAAGTTGAAGTATTGAAGTGATATTTTAATGTTAAAAGAGACACAAATCAATTGTATTTTAAATTTTTGATTTAAATGAAGTCACGTTCTGATAGAATTAAATTGAATCAAACAAGTCTTGTGTGTGAGTGAGTAATTTTAAATTTGTTTTTGAATATTTGATTGGTTTGTTCACTCAACTTATTTTTGTGACTTATTGGAATAGATGGCACCACGTATATGACAGAGAAAAAATGGCGCCAAACATACTCTACGGCAATTCAATGAACTAACATAAATTTTTCAATTATTTTAATGATTAGTTTCGAAATTGATCACGTAAAGCGCCAATCTAACATTTTATACTGATTTTTTGTCATATACGTGATGGCACTTAAAAGCCCTTTTACTTCTGAACCTAACCCTCATAGGATCAAAATGGGTCTGTGAGACCCAACCGCATCAAAATTTACGTCTTCTTTCCATTAAAGATCACATTTTTGACTCTCAATCGATTAATCTTCACATTTTCCATCAACGTGTCATTTTACCACTCTTCATCGTCATCAAATTACCGTTCAAATTCAATTTCATACCTGTCACTCACAAAAAAAAAACTTATTTATAATTAGTCATCTTGATAAATGATTAATTAAAAACCTTCTTTTTCTCTATTTTTAAAAATAAATACACACACACTTTTTCCTTATTTCATTTCGTTCCATTCCAAATACCTTCAATTTATTCTAGACACTAGAGAAAATGAGACACAGCTAAATTTTGGATCATCTTCATAATTATTATTATCATGATATAAATTTAGAAATATTTTCCATATTAGCCTGAAATAAATACAAAAAAAAACACAACATTCTATGATTGTTTGAAGCAGTTCAATGAAGCGATAGTAAAGATATTATAAATTTAAAGCCTAATCCATAATATGGATAAAATAAAATATATAATATATGAATAACGTCACATCATAATAACAGGAAAAATAATAATAATAATAATAATAACATGACACGTATGTCATAGTCGTTTGCAAAATTCAATGAAGTGTAAGTTTATTTTTGTACTCAATTTATGGAAAATACGAAAAATAACTGAAAATACTCGTGAGTCTATTAACGTGAACATAATACATTAATATTTTACTTTCTTAGGCATGTTTTGACATTATTTTTTATATAACATAGGGAAATATTGAATTTGAGCATCAACTAAATTTGAGCTATGTTATTAAAAAATATAAATTTCTTCATTTAATGTTTTTTTTAACAATCATGTTCAGTTAGTTAGAATTTTCATTGAAATGAAGACAAATTTCAGTGAATTTTGAAATGAAATTATATGAAATAAACTTTTCATAGGGTGCCCTGTACTCGGGTCATCGGTCGGGTTCATTGCGCATTTCCTCTGATCCGTTGAACCACAATAAAAATTTGCAATCCTCAATATTTTCTTCCTTAGCCAATTATTTTTCATCATATTAGATACAAAAAATCGATCAAAATTCATTTCACCGTCACAGGAACCATGACATTCATTTCCTGTACTTTCCAAACCTAATCTTTCAATTATAATTTTTTTTACTTATTTTTTTTTCCTCTAAATACGTGATTTATCACAAAAAAAGACGAAATAAAATCTTTATTATCAATCTTGTTAAAGGAAGAAAATAAATCTGTTACATTACAAAATCCAATGAATTTTTTTGTTATCATCACTCAATCGTAATTCTTTTTTTTCCTCAAAATTTTTTGTATCAAGATGATTGTCCGAAATTTTATTTCTAATTTTTTTGCTGTCCATTGTTACCATATCTACGACGTTGAGTGATATTTTGATGAATGAAATATTTATTTGAAAATGAAAATGAAACAGTGAAGAAAAATGAGAATGAAAAATTATTATTAAATAATGTTATAAAGTTTTTTTATAAAAAAAAAAAAATAAAAATGAAAATGAAAATAAAAATTGTGTTTAAATTATTTATTTAAGCGCATTAACGATAGATGAAATTCGTTACTTGGGTGTGATTTTTCCTGAAATTGACTTTACTCAAACGTTTTTTAGTGAATTTGCTGTTGTTTTTTCCAAACAAAACCGAGTTTGTATTTAAAACAACATAAAGAGAAATTTTTTAAATAAATTGCACTAAAAAGACAAAAACAAGACATTTTGATAATATTTTCGCCGGCCATCGAGGTGTTTAGCACTACCAAAGGAAGGTGAATCGGCAATATCTAACAAGACCTAAGAACATAACGCAAGATAGAGACCCCTTAAAGAAATTCTTCAACAGACCCAGTCATAAATATTGACGTAGCGCACTAAAAAGTAGAAAATAAGACATATTGATATTATTTTTCAGTTATCCAATTCGAATTCGATTTTCAAGTTAATTTCGATTTAATTTCTAACCGTTAATCTTATTTTTACAGAAAATGAAGCGTAAAAATTTAAAAAAAAAATTCCTACAACGTTCCCGTACATCACTTGCATTTACGATACATGAACTTCGTTACTTGGATGTGATGTTTCCTGAAATTAACTTCATTCCAATGTTTTTTTTTGAATTTGCTGTAGTTTTTTCGGAACAAAACCGATTTGGCAATGAAAACATAATAAGGAGAAATTTTTTAATTAAAATTGCACTAAAAAGACAAAAACAAGACATTTTGATAATATTTTTGCCGACCAAATGGATAGCGCCCTGAAGGAATGTGGATCGATGACATTTAATACGACATAACACCCCTTTAATACAATTCTTCAACAGACTCAGAACAACACTGATGGACGTATCGTACTAAAAAGTCAAAAACAGGACATATTGATATATTTTTCAATTTTGCAGTTTGAAATCGATTTTCTTGAAAATTTTCGTGTAAGTTTTAATTGCAAAACAAATTTTTCATAGTAAATTCAAATTTTTTTTTCTTGAAATTTACGTACAACGTTCCCGTACATCATTTTCATAGATTTCATAGAAAGTTTTATTTTTTTAGGTGAAATTCTTTGAAATAATATCCAAAAGATACTGAAAGACGACACTTACTTAAAATTACATTTATCAAAAAGGAAAACCCCCAAAAATAAAATGAAAATTGAATTATTTTCTAAATTTTATTTTCTTTCAATTCAATTTGGTTTGAGTATGGATAAGGACAAATTTAATCCATTTTTAATAATAAAATTCATAACCAACTTTTTTTCTGTTTAATTTTACGATTATAACTTTTACTTCTTCTTATGACAGTTTATCATTGTTGCCATGATTAGATATTTATTTATTTTTTTCCCTGTCAAATTCAATTTTTCAATGATTCTTTTTTGTTATGATTATTCAAAAATTTAATTTAATTTAATATTTTTTTCATTAATTTCTAAAAAAATTATGGAATGAAATTTCCTATTTTTAGAAAAAACTGAAAAAATTCGTTAAAAAGCACTGCTTTAAGGTTTATTTTCAATTTGAGCATTAACTTTTTTAGTTCAGGAAACAAAAATGAATGAAATTTATTTAAATTTAGTTGCAACCTGTTGAAATTCTCAATTGCATCCCCATTTTTGCACAAAATATTCAATACTAGCAATTTCCAGTAGCTATTCAAAGGCGAAATTGCTTTTCAATATTCATCGTAAAGGAAAAGTGATTTTAAAATCTATCTATTTTTAGTTTTATTATTAAATTTAAAAAGTACATCAAAATTTTCAATATCCGGATTTTTCATTACTTTGAACTTTTTGTACCATATAAAAAAATACGCATTGAATCTCAAATTCAAGTTGATAGGATGAAATTTTTCCATTCACATTCATTTTCATCTTAACACACTTTTAAATGTAATTTTATTTTTCGATTTTTTTTTTCAATGTAATTCAATAAAAAAAAAATAACTGAAAATACATACTGGAAATGGAAATCATTTAAATACAAATTGTAATTTTTTTTGAGTTCAATTCATTTGATTTTATTTAAAAAATTGCAATATTTTGTTAAAATTTAAGTTCAATTCAGAAAAGTGATCATGCGTTGCATTTCACATCACCATAGTGTTATGTTTTGTTCTCTGCTCTGTTCTTTGTGTTTGTATTTTTGTATTATATCCAGGCTCAAACAATGTCAGGAGCAAAATAAAAACATAAAATAGTGAAAATAATTATTATTCATGTACATTGTGAGTGTGTGTGTGTGTGTCTGTGTTAATGTTGTGGGAAATCGATCGATTTTGTAAAACAACGCATCACTCTCTGTTTTGAATTGGAGTGTATTGTGAAATGAATTAATAATAAAATGGAACACTTTTAATACTGTTGATGTATCTAGTTATTTTGGTTAAACAAATATGGTGATAAGTACTAAGATAAATTAGTTTTTTAGATCTCTGTGTGTGTGGAAAATAATACAAAGAGGGAAATTTTTCATTTCAGAGACTTACAAAAAAAAATAAAAGGGAAAAATTAAATGAAAAAGTTTTAATTTCATGGAAAACGTTTTCAGATACTTTTTTTCAATCGAAAAAGTTTAAAATAGTTAAAAGTTTTGAATTGAGAAGAGGAAAAAAGTGTTAAATTTCGATTATTTCCTGTAAATAAAGATTACTTTTGATTAAAATTTCTTTTTTTACAATTTATTTGGAATAATGTTTGCAGTTTATAGGATTCGAACCCACGAGAAGTCGTCCAGACCTGGTTCAGTTCAGGAAAGTGACTATAACTTCACAAATCACTTAACATGGAACCACGTGAATATCACAACACCTATTCAAAGTTCAGTACAATTAAAAAAAAAAACGATTATGAAGTCTCTGGAATGAGAACTTAAATCAGAACTTTTGTCAGATTTCGCATTAGAAGCTTTGTCAGATTCCCATCAGAAGCTTTGTCAGATTTCACATCAGAAACCTTGTCAAATTCGCATCGGGACTTTTATCAGATTTCGCATCAGAAGCTTTGTCAAATTCGCATCAGGACTTTTATCGGATTTTGCATCAGAAGCTTTGTCAGATTTCGCATCAGGACTTTTATCAGATTTCGCATCAGAAGCTTTGTCAAATTCGCATCAGGACTTTTGACAGATTTCGCATCAGAAGCTTTGTCAGATTTGCATCAGGACTTTTGACAGATTTCGCATCAGAAGCTTTGTCAAATTCGCATCAGAAGCTTTGTCAAATTCGCATCAGGACTTTTGATAGATTTCGCATCAGAAGCTTTGTCAAATTCGTATCAGAACTTTTAGCAGATTTCGCATTGGAAGCTTTGT
Source organism: Culicoides sonorensis (assembly GCA_900002565.1). NCBI lineage: Eukaryota > Metazoa > Arthropoda > Insecta > Diptera > Ceratopogonidae > Culicoides > Culicoides sonorensis. The sequence continues at coordinate 136,611 of LN483385.1, read as the reverse complement.
CATATTCGCATCAGGACTTTAATCAGATTTCGCATCAGAAGCTTTGTCAAATTCACATCAGAAGCTTTGTCAAAGTCGCATCAGGACTTTTGACAGATTTCGCATCAGAAGCTTTGTCAGATTCGCATCAGGAGCAATCCGCCTTCAGCTTGTCAAAATTTCACAAGAAAGCAACACAGCATGTGTTTTCACGGAACATCAAAATAAAATTTCTTGTTTATTTCACCGTGAAAAATAAGATTCACATCAATGTTCACCTATCTCATATCATTTATCTTTACAACACAAAAAAAAACGATACATTCTAAAATCTTTTTTTTTTCCTGTGAAACATAAAATTAAAGTTTATAAGTGCAAAGTAGTGTAAAAATCATAAAAAATGTTTGTATTAAGTATGATATAGGTAAAAAATTTATAAGAAGACTCTCTTTTATGATGATGGTTCACAGGTGAAAGGACAACAAATAACAGAATTCTTTTTTTTTATAGTCACCTTTCATTCAATAATAATAATTTTGTCTTTTATTTTATTTGTTTTTCTGTTCATCATAAAATACGAGTTTTACCCACACATGTGTAACATAAGGTTGAAAGGTTTTTCATCATAACAATGATGATACTCTAAATTGGTAGTATCAGGATAAGGAGGTCGGATAAGGGTTTGTTACATTTATTTTTCTTTCTCTTCGAATAAAATATTAAGTTTTATTAGTCATCCTGAAAATAAGTCCCATTTAATTTCTATTAAAAACACACAAACATAAAGGAAAAAAATGATGATAGGTGACGTTCATTTTTCACTCATTCATAAAAAAGAAAAAATAAAATCGAACCTTTTCATGATTTTTTTCAGATTGAATAACTTTCTTTTATCAATACATTTGTTACATATTTTTTTTATTCATCATTTTATATAAGATTTTTTTTTTCATTTTATTTTTAGGTAGGTTTCATTTTGTCATCATCCTTCCTCTCATACATCAGTATCAGTGAAAAAGAGTGATCAATATGTCCAATAACATAATAATAATAATACCACTAGGACTATTACTGAGAAAATCTGACAAAAGCCAGGTATGGTATAATATTTTTTAAGCATTTTTTTGCACAGTAGATTCATATAACAAAAGAATGATCACACCCTTTTTTTTTTCTTTTTTCAGTATTCAGCTAAACACAATTCATAGGAAAAAACTTTCAATTTTTTTTCTTTTAAATTGATGTTAAACCATTTTTTTGATGGTCAAAGTAATTTAAAGCACAAAAGAAGAGAAAAAGAGTTAAACCTTTTATATGAAAAGTGTGCGGATAGAAAAAAAATGAAAAATATATTTTGAATATGACCTTTGTAGTGTCAATTAATATGGTTGCAGTACTTTGAGATTGTTTTTTGTTTCCGATCAAATGATGTTCGATGAAGAAAATGAAAAATCAATCAAGGAAGGAAATGAAAGTGATCACGTGCAAAGAAATTTGCTTTTTGTTCGAAGAATTTTCATAATCAATTTTTTCAAGTCATTTAGATCTAAATTGACAGTAAAGTCAAGAAAATTCTGGCAACACTGCATCTGATTATTAGCCAAAATTCAAAATTTTTCTAATTTCTTTTAATAACGCATTTTCATTTAATTTTAAGTCGCTTGGACAGTTCTCAGATCAATTATCGGACACTTTACTTGAATTAAAGACAGATTTATGGAGCAGCCTGGTATTTTGTAAGTAAATTCTCATTTCAGTCCCAATTTTACATGATAACAAAACTTCTTCCATGAAATTTTATCAATTTTACATCAAAAAAGTACCACAAAAAATACTCAACAAAGTTTCAAACTGAATATTTTCCTCCTAACACTTAACTGAAACTTTTTTACAAAGATTTATAGACAAAAAAAAAACCACTTCTTAAAGTTTTCCACGAGTACATTAAACATATTTTATCACTTTAGATCTTATATTCTCAACTTAAAAGGTAGCAGAAAAAACACACAATGCAAATTACAAACAACTTTATTTAAAACAAAAAACAATCATAAAAAAAGTAAAACAGACAATAATCTCAGCTATTTATTTTTATGACTTAAATTTACTATTATAATATTGTCCCAACACATTCACTATTACTACAATTGTTCACATAAAAATAAAATAAAAACATGGAAATGACACAAAAACAGAAAACGAGTGAAATTACAAAGGAACCCACACACACACAATACAAATGAAAACCATAAGAGAGAAATATCTTCCTGCCTAGGAAATAGGTAAAAATAATGTGTGTGTTTATGTGATCATAAAAACCCTTCACATTCATTCACAATTGCGTACACACTGACACACACACATACATACAGAGATTAATAGATTTATATATTTTTTTTCATCGTATTTAAACACATTCACAGTAAGTAACCAAAGTAGACACATAAAAATAGAATTAAAAGTAAATGATATCATTAATTATGTTTAAACCATATCATGCTTAAAGTCGTTTAACATATTCCATGTATTTTATTATTATTTATTTACATAGAATTTGAGCTTAAAGCTCACAAGGAAAGTAAGAGGAAAAAAATGTATGTGTGATTTATTTTTTTTTTCTGAGAACGTTTGTTGGAAATTAAGTTGAGATATGTTACATTACAATTTATCACAGAAATAAATGGAGATGAAGAAATGAGATTAAAGTCTTAATAAAGTGATGTGAGATGAGTTACTTTGGAATGGGACTGAAATGAAAAGAGGAAAGGTAAGTCCTGAACTTTAATAAAAGTAAGGAAATTGTTTTTTTCAGACACTTCGACTCCAAGCCAAACCCAGAGGGATACCAGTGAGAGTTCAGTGAGAAACTGTGCTTACTTTTGAGACTTGTGATGGTAAGTATGGGCTGGATTAGAGGGAAATGAATGACGTTAATTTGCACTAGGTACGCAAAAAACAGAAAGCGCAGCATAAATTTAAGTTAAGTTAAGTAGAAGCTGTCAAAGAGAAGAGTCATAAGTGGTCTTTAAAATTTGAACTGTAATAATAATTTAAATAATTGAATTTAATGAAACAAGTACATAATTTGATTACCTACGTGATTTGTTGACGTAAAATGAGGATCAGGAAGATTATGCAATTAATTGCCCAGATTGAATTGTACCAAGCCCAGAATTGTAATTAGGATGCTCATTTGAACGAAAGTTACTACGTACTATCTTTGATGTCATACGTGAAGGTGATAGATGGAGAAGAAGGTATAACTTCGAGCTCGAAGGGTTGTTTGCGGAATCTATCATAGTTGCAAGTATAAAAGTCAATAGACTTCGATGGGCAGGTCATTTGGCACGAACGAGGCCCAGCTGCGCTATTCCGAAACGATCCTGAGGACCGTTGAGGTATTGAGCGCCCAAAAAGAAGGTGGATCGATTGCATTCAACAAAAAAACTGCAAAACTGGAAACGGCAAGCGCATATAGAGCGCGGTATAGAATCTTCAACAGACTCAGGCTAAAAAATGGACGTAGCGCCAGAGAAGTAAAAAGGAAGTAAGTATGCTCATTGGTCATTGTACTCGTAATAACCACATGAGTCACTTTGGTTAAAGATATCCTATGAGTGAATGTTACTTCATGTAAGAGGAGAGGCCATACATCTTTTAGGTGCGAGTTTTGGTCTGAGAGTGTGAGTGGATCCCTTTGCACTTATATGGCCAGGAATACATCAAATCTAGGAAAGTTTCTTTCCTGAACTAATTTTTAATAAGACTCGGGCATCTTCCTGTGCTGGACCAGGTCTGATCAATGTTTTGAAGTGACTTTATCAGTTATGATGAAAAAGGTATGCAGAATTGATCCGTTTGCAGTTCCAAGTCAAAAAGCCACCCAATACCTGGATTCATTAAATTAGCATATGATGGTAATCTACACGTTTTCCATGAAAATTAAAGTCTGTATCTGTAAGTTTTCTTTACAATTTCTAAATAGTTGGTTAGAAATGAGAGGACACTTAAAATAATCGTTCTTAGCAAAGAAATTCACTTAAATACCACATGTCATCGTCTTCCATTCAAATAAAAATTAAGCCAACATCTTTTCAATAAATTCATTTAAGATGACAAAAACACACACACTAATATTTAACAATCACGTTGTAAGAACATTGGCCATAGTTACTGATTAAAATGAAACCCTCATGAACTTTCGATGATTTCATTTTCCTTTTGAAACACACACATTCTCACGATAAACAAAAGTTAGAGGAAAAATAACCATTTTACTTTGTCCTAGATATCATAATTCCTTATTTAATGTAGCAGAAACTTGTGGTAATTTGTTGTGTTGTGAATCAACCTGTTTTCATATTGTTGTGGGTATTAAAAATGAGTGTGTGTGTAATTGTCTTCACTGTTTCTGCTGTTGCTCGTTATTTTGTTTCTATATTAAAAGGAGTCATCTAAGAGATTGTCTTCTTTAATTTGACTTGATACGATACAACGCTTTGTAAGAAGTTAAAGAAGAAAAACTTAATTATGAATTTCTTCCTTTAAATGTGCTCAAATTACAGTTATTTTTTTATTATTTGAGCTCAGGTATAATTTCATGTAATAATTAAACATAATTGTATTTTATTATTATTTCCTCATATCACACACGGTTTTAATTTTCACACATTCACTTCTTACTTGAATAAAATAAAATAAAATACTGTTTATGCATATGTCACATAATATCATTAGATTAAGTTAATTACTTTTTATTATATGTCTTGATATCAAAATATTTTTCACAATAAAAATTAAGACATTTTTGGCATGAAACTTTGCTTGTTCAAAGTTTTATGGGTTACAATCAACCTGAGAGTTGTCTTGAAATGTAACAAAAAAATTTCCTAATTTTTTCTGCTCGTAATTAATTTGTATAAAACTTTTAATATGCTTGACATTAGCGTAGGTTAATTGCTCATTATTTTCCATACAATTCAGATTTTTTTTATTATACCTCATGTTTTTTTTTTATTTTAAATTCCCTTTTTTTTGTTGGTAGGTTTTCTAAGCGCACGTGTACTTTTTCTATTTTTTTTTTTTTTTTGGTTGAATCTTAATTTGTAGAGCACCTTGATTGTGAAATGTTAGTTAAAATGTCGTTGAAGGAGAATTTCTCGAAAATCGTTTGGAACTTTTAAAGTTTTAATAAAATGCTTGAAATCAAGTTTATGAATTTGATCAAAGGCTTAACAATCATAGTGTCATTTCATAGGATTTAAATAATGAGGAGAATCTAGATCAATTAAAGAGTAAACGCCAGCAAAAGCAAACACCAATAATGTTTATCTTTAGAGTTAAAAAATTCGAAAAAATCATAATTGGTGAGAAAACGTCAAAATTTTAAGATGAAATTTGCATTAGCTACGATTTTTTGACAGAATTTTTATTTTATAGGAGAAGTTTTCAGATTAAATCGTAATTTGATCCTAACAAAGCCCTGATTGATTCAATTGGGAGAATTTCACACTGGAAGAAATGTTTCTACTTTGTTTTCTTTGAAAAAAACGCATATCAAATACGAAACTCATTAAAACGATGTATAGAAAAGTTGTAGGTTAAAGTCAATACAGTTCAAAATCGTAAAACTGAAAACAATGAGTAGCGCACTGGGACTTTTTGATTTTCAGTTCATCGTCTCTGTCTTTTATTATTTATGTCGATCGTAGTTTACCAATCAAAATTTAACATTGCAACGAATTGAATCTAACCTACAACTTTCTCGTACATGGTAAATATGAATTGCAAGTAATTTACTCCCATTTTAAGAGAAAATCATCAAAAATGTTCTTAAATTTAAATTAAAACGAATCCAATGCAATTTTTTTATTTTAATTTTTTACTGAAATCTTTTCATTTTATTTTTATGATTTAATGTGATAAAAAAATACATAGAAACACTTTTTGAAATGAAAATTCTCTCAAAAAATCACATTTAATATAATTTTACATACCCATGAATAATTATCATAATTAATTTGAATCTTTTCATTCATAATCATTGAACATCGTATTTAAAAAGTCACTTAAATGTAGGCTGGAAACAAATTAGCATAATAAGATTGCCGAAAATTAACTTGCCATGAAATCCAAAGCAAACACAAAGGCTTTGAATATTCCTCTCTTTTAACTGATACTGATGTTACATTATTTTATTTCTCTTGTTCTTTTTTTTTAATTTTAGCAAAGTTTTTTTTTATTCTGTACTTTTATCTTGTTTATTTTATTTTTTTTTCATTTTTTACTGTACACAAGTTAGAATTGTGGGTTATTGTATTTATAAGCTCAGTTTATTATGCAGTGTCAGATACACAGTTTCTATATTAAAATATATACAAAATAATGAAATAAGGATAATAGAATAAAATAACAATCTTCTTGTTTAATCATAAAATGATAATAATCATGTTTGGGTCTATCTATACTTTGGTTTTAAGAGTGGGATTTATAGAATAAAAAAAATTTCTTGATTTTATTTTATTTTATGTGTTATTGTTCAAAAAAAAAAGAAGAAGAAATAGAATATAGAGATGTCATTTATTGATATGGTGTTCAGAAGTAAATGAATTTCTTGAAGTGTTTACTTGATTTTTACTTAGAAGAGATGGAATTTGAAATGGAAATATTAGAAAAGGATCAGGATGTATCTCGATGATGAGATTCATGGAATAGCAAAACTGATTCGGGTCGTTGACATAGTGAGACAATATGACTTGAGGTATGATGACACAGAGGTCGTAGAAAATTTAATATCAAGGAATAAGAAGCTCAAAGATTTTTGGACCATTTCCTAACAAAAATGACTTTACATCTCATAATCCTTCAAACCAGTCTTAAAGCTTAAGACTCTCCAAAACGAGTAGGACCATAATAAGACCCATATAGATCCCAGTTGTGTCTTTGCGGAAACTGATCTGATGAAAATGAGTAAGCTCAATAATTCCGTCTGATGGCCTTAGGAAGCCCTAAATTCTTTAATTCAATTTGGAGCATCAAGTCGGGATCTCAGTTCGAGCAAAGTTTACTCACCTAATGGGCTTAACGCAATTTTTTTCTTAAAAAATGACTTGACTCCCCCCTGAACGCCTCTGACATCTGTTAAGGGTCTTGTAGCACTCATCTCATTCGTATCATCCTCAAACATGTAATTTATGTCTTTACCATAAAAAAGAAAAAGAGAAAAAACTTTCATCTAACTATTTTATTTTATTTATGACTGTCGTAAAAAAATAGAGATATGAATCATTGCAAATGAAAACAAAGTAACCAAAAACGCATATGGCAGATTCTAAATGAAAAATCCAAACAAATATATCATAAAAAGGGTTTTCCCACATGAATATTTAAGGATTAGTATCATGCATGATGATAAGAGAAAGCGAAAAGTAACGTCAAATTCCCAGTGTTTAATTTTACTTAAATCCACTTGTAAATACACGTCATTAATGAAGAGATTACTTAAATGTTCATTTTTTTTGTAGAAAAAAAATTACTGAAGTGCGTCATTTTTCAAGAATTTTTTTTCAATTGGATCGTCACATCCCAAAATAATTCAAGGTCAATCCCATTTCGACCATAATTTCCCAATTTCAATTCAATTCCCAAATTAAAATGTCATTACGCTACAAAAAATGTTCTCATTTAAAATGAGAAATCGATTTTCCCATTTAATTTTTTTGTTTCTATATTAATTTTAAATGACTATCTGTCTTGAAATTGATCCTTTGACACACAGTACTGTAAATCCAATTAATTATTAATAAATGTGAAGCAATTTTCATTGAAATAAATACAAATTTATATCCAATAATCGCGTCATTACACACACACCTTGATAACTATCAAATGATATAACGATAAATAAAAATTGTTGATTTATTTTGGCTTTCATTCAATTCAATGAAATTGATTTCCCTTTTAAATTGCTATTTTTTTCTATACGTTTAAATGGAAGGTAACAATAAATAAAAAATTGAATTGAAATATTGAATTGTCATTTTTTATTATTTAAAGATCGGAATTAAATTTTAAAATACGAAAAGAAAAAGAAAACGATGCTAATTTGACAGTTACGGGAAATTTACATTAAATTTTTGTGAGTAAATGTGAGTTTCAGTCAAATAGACAAGCATGAAAAAATTTCTTTTTAGACATCTTACATACAAATTCAATTTGGACATTTTAATGTTAAAATCGTGTTGTACTTAAAAAAAAATAACAAATTTTTTTTAGTTCCGCTGTGAATATTCAAAGGAAAAAAATGTTAAATTGATGTGATCGTGAATGATGCACACCAGCGTATTTCGATGAATCATTTTAATTTTTGAATTAAAATTTGAATTTATGTAGACTTTCACAAATTTTTAGTCAACTTGCGTCATTTTTTGAAACCCTTCGTTAAATTTTGTTTTGGAAACTTTCACAAATTTTTAGTCAGCTTGTGTCATTTTTTGAAATCTGTCGTTAAAATTTCTTTGTAGACTTTCACAAATTTTTAGTCAACTTGCGTCATTTTTTGAAACCCTTCGTTGAATATTGATTTCTTTGTAGACTTTTACAAATTTTTAGTCAACTTGCGTCATTTTTTGAAACCCTTCGTTAAATTTCTTTGTAGACTTTCACAAATTTTAAGTCAACTTTCGTCATTTTTTGAAACCCTTCGTTAAATTTTATTTTGTAGACTTTCACAAATTTTTAGTCAACTTGCGTCATTTTTTGAAACCCTTCGTTAAAATTTCTTTGTAGACTTTCACAAATTTTTAGTCAACTTGCGTCATTTTTTGAAATCCTTCGTTAAATTTTATTTTGTAGACTTTCACAAATTTTTAGTCAACTTGCGTCATTTTTTGAAACTCTGCGTTAAAATTTCTTTGTAGACTTTCACAAATTTATAGTCAACTTGCGTCATTTTTTGAAACCATTCGTTAAATTTTGTTTTGTAGACTTTCACAAATTATTAGTCAACTTTCGTCATTTTTTGAAACCCTTCGTTAAATTTTATTTTGTAGACTTTCACAAATTTTTTGTCGATTTTCGTCATTTTTCAAAACCTTTCGATAAATATTTTAGTAGGCTCTCACTTTGTAGACTTTCACAAATTTTTTTGTAGACTTTCACAAATTTTTTATCGACTTTGGCCATTTTTTTGATCGAAACCTTTCGATAAATTTTTTTGTAGACTTTCACAGGTTTTTTCACAGACGTATCGAAGCTCACAAAGCTCATTTTTTTCAAATCAACGGCAAATGCATAAAAAATTGCAAAAAATAACATGAAATGTGTAAAATTACTAGAATTTATTCACTTTTCATTAAGTGTGAACCATTTTTATCAGTAAGTTAAAAAAAATAAATGAAGAAAAAAATTACTTAAAGTAAATAATGAGAAATCTTTCAAATATTCCCTTTTCATTCACTTCTTCCAATTCCAAAATCACTCAAACCTTTTTAAAATGATATTCATTTTCTTTTATTTTTTTTCTTACTTTTTTAATTTGAATAAAAATGAAAATTTCATTATTATATCCCTTAAAAGCATTTATTTTACTTTGCATACATTTTACATTTTAACACACAGTTTCAGTCAGTCATTAAGAAAAAGGATGATTGTGTTTTTAACCCTTTTTATAATACTTTTATATTCAGTCACATCTAAAAATGGAAGTCAAGTAAAACGTCGCTACAGCCTTTCTGAGCCTTCGTAGACCCATGGTTTCTTCTGAAACTTTATCTTATTTTCATGCGCGGAGGTAGCCTCATCATTAGAATTTTTGATTTTCATATAAAAAAATAGAGTTGCCGAACAACTTTTGGTTCAAAATATCGGTTTTTGAACAAAAATCAAAAAATTTCCACAAATTTCCCGGAAAATCAAAAAAAAAATTATATCACTAAAATCCTCTAAAAATATGCTACAATTTTGCTGAAGACACCAAAGACCTAGAACGAACTTGAAAAAAATTTTTTTTTTCATACACATGAATTCTCTTATTATAATACTTTTATATTCAGTCACATCTAAAAATGGAAGTCAAGTAAAACGTCGCTACAGCCTTTCTGAGCCTTCGTAGACCCATGGTTTCTTCTGA